>BSBN01001872.1:7500-702658 GCA_027924645.1 Cunninghamia lanceolata
TTGCACGCGTTTCGGGAGACGTCAACCGTTGATTTCAAAAGTCATCTATATCTCTCGCAAAGGGAACTCCTTTGGCGTAATTAAAGGATATACTTCATGAGGTTGCCTTATGCTTAGAATGATGCTTCTTTTTCAAATCTACATGGTATATAGTGTCTACATAAAAATTCTCAAAATATTGAAGTTGGGGCTATTGACTTTGACATGTTGATAGAGTTTTATGTACACCATGCACTTGAAATTTATGAAGATCGGTACTCTAATAAGACTTGCATTTATCATGTGCAGGTTTTGCTCACCAATGCTTTCCTAGTGGTGGTTTCAACCAATATAATGATAACTCACATAGATTTTTTGTGACAATTTTTGTATAACCATTAGCATTATAAAATTTTTAAGAACACCTATAATGTTTATATCATGTAAATTTTATTAAATGTATGAGTGGTAGATTCACCAATTATATCAAAGGCTTGTATTTACCAAATGTCACATATCTTATTTATTTCAAAATATAATATATATTAAAAAATTTAGTACGTTATATGTTGACAAACATTTATATATCTAACATAATTTCTAAGATGAATATTTTATATAATAATTATTTTACTATTACATTTTAAACTTTTATTGTCAACCCAACTAATAAAACCATTTTTTTTATATATATTTTGGCCGATAGGCACACATTTTTTAGCAATAAAAAAATTTGGTAGTCCCAAGTTTTGGTCGTCCAATTGCTAAAAATAAATTTGGTAGTCCCACAATTTTTTGGTAGTTCAACAAAAACTATGGAACCAAAAAATAAATTGTAATGTCCCCTTATCATAAATCAAAATTTCTTTTATATTGTTTACAAATTTCAACTTGCAACAAAAGAACATTATTACTTTTTTCATTTAAAGCCATAAATATAATTCACACATAGAACATTGCTTTATCATTTCTAGGATTGATTGCCAACTCATAACTTTTGGTTCATCATTGATTACTAACAATACACATTACTATGATCAATCTTTGATTACTTTCTAATGCAAATCACTATTATAAATCTATGATCACTTTCTATGCATACTATTATTAATCTTGTGATTGCTTTCAAAGCACATTATTTATCATTCATATTTCACATGCTATTCTTATGATCATTATGCCTTGCATATCATTTAACATTTCACATGTTACTCTCATGATCATCATCAATATGCCTTGCATATTCTCTACTATGATATTTCATATGATCTATGATCTTCATCAATATATATTGCAATCTATTTATCTATATGTCAATTATTAATAGCCTATGGGAGATGAGAGGAGAGTTGCCATTATCCACCATGGGGCTCTAATGTCTCCTATCCTTAGACTCAAGCGGTATCCTTAATACCTTTAGAGTTAAGGCCTCTATGAGACTCCTTGGTACTCTTATGATGCCTTACATCAAAGTAACCAAGGTCATTACATCACTATCCTTGAACTATGGGTACCTTATACCTCATGTGACAAGGCCTCTATGTGATACATATCCTTTGCACTATGGGTACCTTATACGTCATGTGACAAAGGCCTCTAAAATACCCATGAGTGGCCTCTTGGTACTTTTCTTTCAATCTCTCATACGAGGTTAATAAATCACATAACATTATGAATAATTGCTTACAAGATATATCTTTATGTATCATTACATATTAGATACATTATTATGGATCATTATATATGACTGTCTACATATTCATTATTAGTGATGACTACGTATAAATCTTATCATCATGAATAATGGAATGTACACATTATATTGTTAAGGATGACTGTCTATAAATCAAAGCTATCATAATCAATATATTTATGAATAAATGCATACGACTATCATAAGGATAAATTCTTGAATGAATGACCAAGAACTATAAATAAATCTACATACCTGATCATGATAGTTCGATTAGAATTATTGAGAGAATAATAAAGTTGAAATGCTTACTTGCTGTTGCAATTCCTTGGACTATGATTTTTGCAAGTCCTTGATCAAATGTAATTTCTTCAAAGGATGATACTTGCTGTGTATGTATTATGATATTTGGATAATTGCAGACTAAAATATTCTTGTTTGGATGATGAGAAGAATCACTTGATTGATGCCTTTGACACTTCCTTAAGGGTCCCTTATAAAGTCTTAGAGGGAGGTGAATGTGAGAAGATGCATTGCTTAGAAGCTTGTCTCTTTATTATTGCTAATTAACAATATTTTATCTTTAACATATGGATGCCGCCACCTTGTATTATGATCATTATTTCTTTTTAAGAGAATAATCTTCACTCTTAGTGAATTGCGATTCTTTTTACTTGCGTCGGTGGTCTTTGGTAGTCATGCAAATGTTGGTTCCTCTTGCTCATCAATGCAGCTATAGTACGATCATCACTCTTTTATAATATAAATGTTGACGATCTTTATTACTTGAGACTTCATCGTTCATGTTGACTATAAATTTATAATCAATATCTTGAGCTAATCTTCCTTTTAGACTTGATTTAGTCTTCATCTCTATCTGAACGGTTTCCAATCTTTAATTGGAAACTTATTGATCTATGACAGAAATTGGGAAAAATAAAAAATAAAAACTAAAAAGGAAATTGAAATAAGAAAATAAGAAAATCACAAAAACTATGGAACCAAAAATGAAATTGGAAAAAATAAAAAATAAAAACTAAAAAGGAAATTGAAATAAGAAAATAAGAAAATCACAAAAACTATGGAACTAAAAAAGAAATTGGACAAAAGAAATAATAAATAAAAAGTAAAAAGGAAATTGAAATAAGAAAATAAGAAAATCACAAAAACTATGGAACCAAAAAAGAAATTGGACAAAAATAAAAATAAAAACAAAAATAAATTGAACAAAAAAAATAGAAAAATCACAAAATACTTTAAAAGTTGCATTTTCTTTTAAAGTTGCATGAGTGTAGTCCAAAAAAGAAATTGGAAAAAAAAAAAAAAAATGAAAATAAGAAAAGAAAAACTATGGAACCAAAAAGAAATTGGAAAAAAAATAAAAATAAAAACCAAACATAAAAATTGGAAAAAATAAAAAATAGAAACTAAAATAGCAATTGGAAAAACTAAAAAATAAAAACCAAAAAAGAAATTGGAGAAAATAAAAAAATAAAAACTAAAAAATATTTGGTGATGGTTAATTTTTTTTAATTCTTTCAAAAAATAGTTTAGTTAAGATTTAAATTTAATCTTATTTAGTTTGAAATTGGTTTAATTTATTTATTTAATTTATAATTGATCTTTCCAATTTTCTAAATTCAGCTTTTTCCTCCATCATCTATCTTTTCCATTATTCTTCTAAAATTAAATAATTTTTCTAAATTTATTTAATTTGGTCTTTCCATTATTCTTCTAAAATTAAATAAATTTTCTATATTTATTTAATTTTTTTTTTCTATTATTCTTCTAAAATTAAATAAAAGTTATAGATTTATTTAATTTGATCTTTTACATTATTCTTCTAAAGTTAAATAAAATTTCTAGATTTAATTAATTTGATCTTTTCCATTATTCTTCTAAAATTAATAATAATTTTTTTAGTTCTTTAAAAAATAATTTAATTAAGATTTTTATTTAGTTTGAAATTAATTCTTATTAAATTCTATTAAAAAATATAGAAGATTTTATATTGATATATATGAAAATTGTGTTTATTTATATTAACATTATAATTTTTTTTAGTCCTTTAAAAAATATAATTTTTTTTAGTTCTCTTATTTAGTTTAATTTGCAATTAGTTCTTATTTAATTTTATAGATTGAAGTTAACTTTTAAAATTGCAAAACTATGTTAGGTTGATTTATTGAATATATATTTTTACGCCCTAAAGATACTTTTTTAAATTATAAATTTATGTTAGGTTGAAAGATACTTTTTTAAATTACAAATTAGGTTGAAAGATACTTTTTTAAATTGCAAATATGTGTTATGTTGATTTAAAGTATTTAGAAAGTTTTTTGCAAATTTTAATTTTACTTGAGTACTTTTTAAAAATATATCTTTTTTATACACTAAGTTACTTTTTAAAATTGCAAAACTATGTTAGGTTGATTTATTGAATTTTATGTACTCCCTGGGTCACCATGCAAATATAAGAGAGTTTACATTGATATATATGAAAATAGTGTTTATTTATATTAACATTATAATTTCTTTAGTTATTTAAAAATAATTTACTAAGGAATTCTCATATTTAAAAATGACTTCAAATGAAAAAAAAAATTATGTGTGTTTATTATCAACTATTTGATCCTTGTTTGAATCTTGCAACGAAGTACTTTTATGTTGCTTATTTTTCTCTTCAAAAGAAAAAAAAAAAAAATAAAAAAAAAATTTGAAAACCCCTATGATATTATGATTCACTAAATGAATTCTACTATGTCATAATTATTAACTTGATATGATTTTCATGTTAGTTGATAAGAGTTGTAGTCATATGTGAATGTAAACTACAAATACAAATACAAAGTTAATACCCAAATTAAATTTCACACACACAATTCATACAAAATGAATGTCGAAGTTAAAACATCCACTTCACACATAGAAAATGAACATGTGCCAAATTAAAAACATGCTTCATACACAAAGTTAGTTCAGCTTAGAATTTATTTAGTTGACTTTCTATAAAAATAAAAATATAAACTATTTAATGATAAGCCTATAAATATTTCTGCCTATCAACCATTTGATAGTACCTTTGATACTTTTACTGGTAATAAAACTACAAATGACCGTTACCCAAACTCACAACCTTTCTAGCACTATACTATTTGCTCATGCCAATAAACATATAAATAGTCATATATATACTGCAACGACGATTAAATATGCTTTGACTTGGATGAGCCAAAAGAGAATGCAATTCTTCCAAGTCTCGTGTAATAGGAAACTAACAGAAAATTATACTCTTAACAACACCAAATGAAGGAAAGTAATACAAAACAAACAGAAATGGTTATATAATTGTAAAATATACGATATAGATTCATTGTTTCTTCGAATATGTACCATTCATTAGTTATTCGATTTCATACGATGGATGATCTAACTGCACCACAAAACGCAACGATTACCATTATATATTGTTTTAACAAATAGAACGTCACATAACTCATATGGAGCATAAAGTGAATCAAATGTTGTGCAACGTAATTTAATACACAATCTCTCTCAATTAAGCAAATACATAAGGCATACATGTCTATTCTTTTCATGCAGGAATAGCATTACAATATTCATAGATTGGATTATGAGACGCTTGTGTGGACAAGGGGTATCCCTTTACAATCATTTCAGCTTTACTTTAAGCTTGACATTACTTTATTTTCTCTTTAACAATCCAATACACTTGCATTTAGCTATTAAGGAACCATAATATTAGAAAAGGCATCCTCTAATGGGGCTGAAGAATATCAGCGGACAACTACATCGTCCAAATGCAAATTGTAGAGTGGGGGATACCTGCTTCTCACGTAGGCGTTGATGGACTCTACGAACCGGCGGACATACACCTTGTTACTTTTACGGTCATAAGACTTCAGTGAACCTGATTTGTGGTGTGCCATGTAGAAAGCAAACTTGAATAGCTTTATGGCCTCCTTGCTGCTACACTTAACATCAACAGATGTAGTATCGAAATGATCAACTATTAACGACTCATTATACTTCTCCTTTCCACCGCAAGAAGCATCTGTGCTCCGAACACCCTCATCACATTCAATATAAATGTCAAGGGCTTTTAAGGGCGTTGCAACAAGACCGGCTCTTAACTTACATATTTGATTAGCGTTGTCGAAGAGCCACTCTATATAAACTGAGTCACATTCTGAGTTACATTTCAAGTCACATTCAGAGTCACATTTGAACAAAAATGGACCCACATCAAAGGAGGATTGAAAGTCAACAAAGGGTTTAAGCTGAGCTTTTGCAGCTCGAGCAAGGAGAGCGCGTATATCGCCCCAGTCAGCCAAGATTACAGAGCTCATACAGCAACTGTAATGCTCCGCACAAGATTCTATTGACAAAGCCATCAATATACAGCCTCGCTTTTGTGCTGAACCCCATAACTGCCGATGTAATGGTTAGCGATGCAGGAATGAGCCAATGAATATGTTTTTGAGTCTGTAGGAACAAACCCACCAAGTTTAAAGTCTTGAGCAACTTATCCTCCGACAATAATAAGTTGACAGGCAGAAAGTAATCTTGGTCGAGACGAACAACCGCGCGGTTGTCCAATATCACTGAATCTAGCACTTCTTCAAACTCCATAATATCACCCATGATCACTTCTTCCCATATTTCTTTATGGCTTTTGACAAACACTGTCCCCTCAGCCACTTTTGCAATGTACTGCACAGTCTCCCACATTTTATCTGTGATGTAATATGCAGGCCGATCCTTCTTTAAAATCTCGTTTCCATCCTTATGCTGCAATTCAAACTTAGTAACATCTTGTTTCCTTCCATTCGCTCCAGCACAAACTTCTTGCCCAGGTAGTCCACTGAGACTGTCTCAGACTTCTCAGTTATCTCATTACGATTGTCAGATTTCTGAGGATCCTTTGGGTTTTTCACCTTCGACACATCTCCTGCTGTGGTGGCATGAGAGATCATTTTTTTGAATACTCGACCATCGAACCTCTTAAGCTTTATGTAATCTGTGTCCAGAAAAGAGCAGCAGTAGGTGTGAAAGGATACCATGGTGCAACGCATTACCTCCCAGAGAGGCGTCAGCTTCATGATCTGCCATATTTCGAGGCTAAGTTGCAATGGCAGCAACACTCTGCCTACAACTTCCTCTAAATCTGCCATAGTTACCCAGCCTACAACTTCCTTTACTTGTGCAATGGTTTCTACCTTAATGAACCACAACGATATCGATCTCATCTTCAACGTAATTCTACCCCCCTCCTCTTCTGTTAATATAGGGGAGAGGACCCAGTAGTTGTGCACCCTAACTTCACGCCTCTCAAAATCATACGTGGCAATTTTGAATCACTCCAAAATTTTTACAGTAGCTTACTTGGCAATGCCCCTGCTTATAACTAAGGTTTCAGGGCCACATCATCAAATATGATTCCACATCAGCATGCTTTTTGTTGAGGTGTCAAATAGTTCCCCCCCAAAAAAGGTGGACCAATAGGTGTGCATTAAGACCCCCTTTGATGGTGTGCTGATTTGGCATCACATGATTGGTTGCTTTTTAAATCTAAAGGGTACACTTCATTCAATTATTAGTACTTATAGTAACACTAACAACCTTAAAGTCACAACTACTAGGACTAAACTTCAAAAAATATTGGGCCTTAAGGTCACAACTACCATCTCAACCATTGGAACTATCTCACCTATTGGGTCTTTTCCCCTATTCTTTTTCTCCTTGTACCGCAAAGAAAAATTCTTTACTTTTATCCCTTTCGTCTTATCCCATAGGAACTTGCCACTTGACACGGGCAAACTGGGTCGGTTCTTTCTTTTCTTCTTCACTCTAAAAAAATGCCGGACCAACCAGTTGAGTGACTTGATTGCTCTTTATTCTTCTCCCTTTTTCAGTCTTTGTTACATTTATGACCAAAATTTTCTAGATTCCCAATCTTGTCAACTGAGGATGATAGAAAGCATGAGTTTTCCATAGTCCATGATTATGTTTGAGAGTGCTTCTGGATTACACTGTGTATGTTTTTGAATCAAAAACATACACAGTGTAATCCAGAAGCACTCTCAAACATAACTGAAGATGATGTTAATTTATATTTGATTAGCTTTAGTTGTTCTACACAACCAACCTCCCACCCAAAAAAAACAGTCTACTAACAGGGGACAACCAATGAGCAACCCCGGTGTTCTTAAATATATATTTTTCTT
Organism: Cunninghamia lanceolata; assembly: GCA_027924645.1. NCBI lineage: Eukaryota > Viridiplantae > Streptophyta > Pinopsida > Cupressales > Cupressaceae > Cunninghamia > Cunninghamia lanceolata. Next base: position 15,421 of record BSBN01001872.1, read on the forward strand.
TTATTTTCCTTCTTTCTTTTCTCCCTCACACTTAAAAACCTTAAAAATGGATCAGTTCTTTCTTTTCTCCTTCACACTAAAAATATACCGGACCAACCAGTAGATTGACTTGATTGCTCTTTATTCTTCTTTCCTTTCCTTTTCTTTTATTTTCCTTGGAATCTTGATATTTTAGGGTACGAAATGTTGTTGTACACATACTGTATATTGCTATTTTTTTAAAGTTGTTTTGGATCCACTGAAATTCTCACATAGATAACGAGAAGATTGAGCTTCTCCTCTGATCTTTAACTTTTTTCTAAGATGTCTTTTCCTTTTCTTTTCTTTCATTATCTTATCAATGTTAGTGTAACTATTACATTGTTTAGTAATCATAGTTATATCAGTTATTACCTGCGGTTTGTACCTGTAGCAGTTACACACAGTTACACCTGTTTATAACTGATAACTACTGATATATATTCCCTTGATGTATTTGCCAAATCATCGAATACAACATTTCTTTCTTCTGCCTGTCCATTAAATAGTATCAGAGCTTTGGCTGGCGTCCTGTTGAGCAGCAAGCATGGGCCGATTCCTATTGAGCAGCAAGCATGGGCGATAGAGTCCTGTTGAGCAGCGAATGGAAGAAGACAGCCTTTGAAGACTGTTGTAGGCCCATCAACGTCGATTGAAACTACAAACTGCTCTCAGTAGAGACCAGACAGGAAGCAAGGAAGCTGTTTGAAGACTGTGTTTCTGTTGAAGAAGTCTGAGAAGATCGCTTGTTGAGTGAAAGCGCCACTTCCACCTGCAGACCACGTTGCAGTTCAATACCAAAGGAGGTACTGAAGTTTCTTTCTCCTTCCATAAGGCACTTGGAGTCTAAGTTGGTGAGTAGAGGAAGACATAGTCTGAGAAAACTGAATGTCCACCACACCCGATGCCAGTAGTGTGGCCAGTAATCATGCGAATGATCCACCTCGAGGTGGACGTACTGTTTCAGAAAGCTCAGGATTCTACTTTGCACTTCTAGATGCCCTGCAAAACACCGGTAATCTCCAATTCGATGAATTGTTTAGGCAAGGATTGCTAGATTACTTTCTATTTGATGTACAATGTCAAGCAAGGAAGATTAGAGCAAAACTAGATGAGGGTTATGATGCTGATGACGAAGATGAGGTAGAACGCACACCAAAGCGTCCCCGTCTCATAGCACAGGCCTATCGTGTTCATCTCCGTGCCACTATTTCCTCTTCAAAGTGAATGTACTGTCAAATAAAATAATAATAAATTTGTTGTCTGGATTATTTTGTTTTTTGAAAAATGTCTGCCCCAAAATTGCTTCTTTCCGATGCTCAACTTTTGAAAGGGCCAAATTATGCCGCATGGAAGACAAAGATGCGGACTATTCTCATTTTTGAGGAGCTATGGGGAATTGTCAAGGGTGACATATCCAGACCAACAGACCTAGATGAAAGGTAGAAGTTTGACAAGGCCGATGCCAAAGCATTGATGTTGATAACACTCGGCATCATCGATGAAGTTCAACCTCACATTCGGGATGCAACAACATCAAAGGCGGCATGGGATTCTCTCTCCACAATCTACCAAGCGAAGAACCAGACGAAGATCCTCCATCTATAGTCCAAGCTACATACACTCAGTATGCATGCTGGCGAGAAAGTTGAGGAATTCTTACAGCGGGTATCTAAACTGCGAGCTGAGCTTGTTGCACTTGGAGAAAAGGTGGAGGACAAACTACTTGTCCCAATTACACTGAGAGCACTGCCATCTCAGTTCAAAATCTTTGTCACCACGCTGAATATCACCAAGAAAGATGTTTCATATGATGAATTGGTGAATCTGTTGCAGCAAGAAGAAGCCATTAAATCTGTTCAAGGTGAACTGGAAGATAAGGCCCTGATCTCCAGACAATCAAAAGGTCAGAAGTTTCGTGGAAAGCAGCCACAGAAACAACAAGAATATTAACAATCGAAGCCTCCAAAGGCAAACTGATGGTGTCATATATGCAACAAGAACAATCATGACACTATCAACTGTTGGTACAATGCCTTAACAAAAGGCAATTCAAGCAAAGAAGGCTTTTTTGGTTGCAGTGATACTCAGCCATCCAAACACCGTCATCATCGCAGAAGGCACAAAGGAAATGTAGCAGCCCAACAAGATGATGCATTAGACGAAGATGAACCAGAAACAGCCAACTACGGCACTCATCACAATCTAGTCCTTGTCTCCCAAACCTCGCAGCCCATGAGGGATATTTGGTTGATAGACTTAGGTGCCAGCAAGCATATGACAGGCAATCGTGAGCTGTTCGATGCACTGACAGAACAACCTACTGGAGATAGAGTTCGAATTGCTGACAATAAGGAGTATGTTGCAGAGGGTATAGGTAAGGTCATCATTCCTCTTGGGACAAGCCGTTGTACCCTCACCAAGGTGTTGTATGTTCCTGGTTTGACAACAAACCTGCTCTCTGTTAGTCAGCTTCTGAACCACAAACTAAAAGTTGAGTTCCAGGTGAAGGACGGGGTCAAGACCTGTCTAATCTCAAGAGAAGGTATGATACTTGCTAGAGCATTTATGAAGGATAGACTGTTTGCATTAGATGCTGTCTCCTCCCCTACAGTAGCTCTATCAGCCTCAATAATAGAATGTACGGGACTCTGGCACTATCGCTATGGGCACCTTTCAGTCAGCTCCTTGCATCAGCTCAGCTCCAAACAAATGGTAAGAGGTCTTCCTCCAATTTCAAATTCATTGCCTATATGTCCTGGATGCCTTACAGGTAAACAACACCGGGATCCGTTCGAGGCTAGTAGCTTCCATGCTACACATCACCTTGAGTTGGTACATACCGATCTATGTGGACCCATGCTTGCTTCATTTTCAGGCCATAAGTACTTCCAGTTGTTTGTGGATGACTTCTCCCGAAAGACCTGGGTGTATTTTCTCAAGAAGAAAGATGAAGCCTTTGCCAACTTTCAAGACTTTCACAAGCAAGTTGTCAAAGAAGCCAGCTAGTCTCTTCTTGTCCTTCGGTCAGATCGAGGGGGGGAATTCACCTCCAAGGAGTTCGTGGCATACCTGAAGCATCATGGCATCAAGCAGCACCTCACTGCTCCCTATACACCCCAACAGAATGGAGTTGCAGTGTCGCAATCAGACTATCATGGAGATGGCTCGATGCATGCTCTCCACAGCCAAGTTGGAGGAAAGATTTTGGGCAGAAGCAGTACGGACAGATGCATACCTCATCAATAGGGCACCAACAAAGATTCTGCAACACAAGACACTGGAAGAGGTATGGATTGGACAAAAGCCTTCAATTTCTCATCTAAGGGTGTTTGGTTGCACTGCATACATGCATGTCCCTACCAATAGGAGAAAGAAGACTGATCCTAAGACACTTCAGTGTATATTGTTGGGATATAGTATTACATCAAAAGCTTATCATCTCATAGATCCTGAGACAATGAAGATACATGAGAGTCGAGATGTGGTATGTGATGAATCATCATTCGATTCCTTATCACAGAAAGAAGAGCAACAACCTCCTACTTCTCATAAATTGCTCTCACAATCAGATGATGAGCATATGGAAGACTCTGACAGAGACAGTGAACTACAAGGAGAGTTGTATGTTGATCTGGGCCCTCTAGAAAACATTACACACGACCAGCAGCACAGTCAACCTCCAAAGTGGGTCCAAAGTACAAGCAGGGACTCTAACCTACACACTCTTCCAGACACTTCGTCAGGAGTCAGAACCAGGAGTCAGACAAGAAATGAAGTGAATCTTGCGCTCATGAGTACTGTTGTTGACAGCACTGAACCTGACACAGTTCGAGAGGCCTTAAGCCAACCTCAGTGGAAGAAGGCTATGGATGCAGAGTATGATTCTTTGATGCAAAATCATACTTGGGAACTTGTCGATCTGCCTGAAGGGAAGAAACCCATTGGCTGCAAATGGATCTTCAAAACAAAGTACAAGGCAGATGGATCTATCGACAAGTACAAAGCATGACTTGTAGCAAAGGGATATGCTCAACAGGAAGGCATTGATTATGAAGAGACCTTTGCACCCACTGCGAAGATCAAAACTATCAGAATGGTCTGTGCATTGGCAGCGCAGAAGGGATGGAAGCTTCAGTAGATGGATGTCAAGAGTGCTTTCTTAAACGGTGATCTCAAAGAAGAAGTGTACATGACCTAGGCAGAAGGGTTTGTTGATGAACATCATCCACACAAGCATGGATTCACCCATAGCCCCTCAGATCCTAATTTGTATATTAAGAAGGTAGGCACAGAGATTGTCATTCTAGTTTTGTATGTGGACGATCTTATTCTCACTGGCAGCTCAGACAGTCTCGTTGATGATGTCAAGAATGATCTAAAGAACTCCTTCGACATGACAGATTTGGGGCTACTTCATTATTGTCTTGGCTGGGAGATATGGCAAAAGAAGAACCACATATTCATCTCCCAAATGAAATATGCCAAGACACTCCTGGAAAAGTATGGAATGGTCAACTGTAAGCCTATGTCCACTCCAATGGAGAAAGGTTTGCAACTATCTCGTTTCCAGGATTCACCTCAAGTAGATGTCACTCTCTACAGGCAGCTAGTTGGGAGCCTTATCTACTTGACCTACACCAGACCAGACTTGTGTTTTGCTGTAAGCTATCTTGCCAGATTCATGCAGGAACCAAAGAAGTGTCATTGGGTTGCAGCAAAGCATGTGTTGAGATATATCTGAGGCATAGTAGATTATGGTCTGGAGTATAAGAAGAATAGCCAGTTCTTCTTACAGGGATATACAGACTCAAATTATGCAGGATCTATAGATGACAGGAAATCCACATCAGGTTATGTTTTTCATCTTGGATCTGGGCCAATTTCGTGGGTTAGTAAGAAGCAAACTGTTGTTGCTCTTTCATCCACTGAGGCTGAATATCGCACCGCACAAGGAGCTGTGTGTGAAGCGATTTGGTTACGTCGCATTCTAGCAGATATGGACATTCCTAAAGACAAGTCACCGGTTCTTCATTGCGACAATCAGGGTGTGTTAAAACTTGTGAAGAATCCAGTTTTCCATGAGCGCACTAAGCATATTGAGGTCGAATGTCATTACATTCGGGATCAAGTTTTGCACCACCACATCCAGCTCCAGTACTGCCCTACAGACTCTCAGATCGCAGATATGTTCACCAAATCTCTTGGTAGAATCAAATTTGAATTGTTTAGGGGGTACATTTGTCAAAACAATGTAATAAGGGGGGGAATGTTAGCGTAACTATTACATTGTTTAGTAATCGTAGTTATATCAGTTATTACCTGCAGTTTGTACCTGTAGCAGTTACACGCAGTTACACCTGTTTATAACTGATAACTACTGATATATATTCCCTTGATGTATTTGCCAAATCATCGAATACAACATTTCTTTCTTCTGCCTGTCCATTAATCAAATGTTATTATTATATATATTTTTTAATTGATAAAATTATTAATAAGGAAATAATGAGCAGTCAAAGACTACAAAAGAACTCAATGTTATTATTAGCTGATAGGCTTTATATGTGAGCATTATAGTGCTGGGAATTGTCTCACGCCCTAAAAATAAAAATTCACTACAGAAATGTGAACATTATACTGTTTGGAATTGTCTCACGCCGTAAAAAAAAATGGCAAAAAAATTTCTAAACTCGTCAATTGTACTCGGAATTGACTCACGAAACATTCTACAAGTTAAAAATTGAATCATGTAATTAATGCTAATAATAATGGCCTACCTGCATCCTCATACCCTTCTGGAAAAACTCAAAAAATCTTTGAGTAGGTTTAGAAATGGGCCAACTTCATTTTGATCTTGATCTTTTTGCTTCCTCCTCGTGTACCATTAAACCTTTGAAAAAAAATTATTCCTTTATATTGCTTTCCATGGGTTCTTATTTAACTGCTTTTAATATAATTACATGGTATTTATTTTAATAGTATTATATTAAAATATTATTATGATATGAAATAGTTATTGATTAATTTAGTATTTATAAATTAATATTTATAATTGATAATTTATCAATTAATAGTAGTATATATTAATACTATAAATTTATAATACTCTATTATAGTATAGTATAACTATAATTTATTAATTTCCAGAACATCCGATCTAACTCGAGTAAATGTATCATATCTAAAGATTTCAGGAGTAAATGATTTTGGAAAAGTAAATCTAAGAAAGAGTTTGGAGGAGTAAATGTAGACCTGCTAGTGGATGGGTAGATTTTTTTTTTTTTTGGATTAATTCATCCCCTTAATCACTGCCTCTAACATTCTATAAATATAATTTAACTCAATATATTCCAACCCATTACTAAAGCAACTACAGATAGAAGCAGATGGAAGCAACTGCAGAATAGACAGAAGCATATATAGAACATACAGAAGCAGCTATAGTGAGAAGCAGTTACAGAGGCGAGTATTTATGTTTTTCATTGGTATTTTATTTTTATAAGTAGTTAGATGTATTGTGAATATGAAATTTAAGAAATTTATATCTTCTGTGATTAAAATTTAGGAAATTTTAAATTTTAAATCCAACGATCCCATTTACCATGTTTAAAATTTATTCTCAACTTAGAGTGATCAGTTCAACCAAAGTTCAGATGCTACGTGTAAATTGTTCATTGGAATATTTTTAATGATGCATTACTGTGCTACTCCCAATTACCGTGTATTACCAATTCCAGTGTATTCCCAATTACTGTAATGTTATGATGTTATTGAATCATTCTGTAAGAAATTCCAATCCAAAATACTACCTAGGGACTATCTTCAAGTATTTATGACAACCATGTGATATAATAATGAGTTGGTTCACGCCTTTCCAGAAGTGTTTGCAAATGAATTGAGAAACATCTATTCAATCAAATTATCAATTTGAATTGGCCTCATTTTTTATGGAATTGAAAATTTTTATAGGATAATATTTTATTTCTAATGAATTTTTTATGAACCAAATATTCTCACAAATAGTTTACAATTTTAACAATTTAACACTATGATAAGAAAATTTCTGGAAAAAATTGTGTAAATTTTTATCTGTGGAAATATCATGTCTTTAAGTATAAGAGTATAGCTTTACATCTATTTATGTATAACAATATTTGTATCCTCTATACCAGTATTTATGTATAACAATATTTTTATCCTCTATACAATATATAGGAAATTTATATCTTCTGAATTTTAAACTATTTAATTTATTTTTTATATCTTTCATAAGAAAATGATTAAAAACCCAAATTAGGGCAACTACATGCAAGCCCAAAATAATTACGGAGAAATTAGGGCAAAATCTTTACAAGAGAATCCATTAACAAAAACTATCATGCAAGTAAAAACCTAGAGTTACAACTCTTCAAACAACCCAAACTAGAAAAGACCTTCAATGAGCCACAATAAAAAATTGAATAAAACGTGGAAATCAAAGATAGAATTCGAACCTTTCTCCTGCATAACCGAAATTGAAATTAACAACTTGAAATTGATGTTGAGACTGTAAGAAATAGCGGTTGCTTGTTACTGCCTGCATGGGAAGTTGATTGTTTTTTTATAACTGTTGTGATACAACACGACCTAGCCTTTAAAAGCTAGGATGCCAGAATTTTTCTTTGGTTTTACAGTTTTATACTGATATGTTCTTTTTATTTATTCTCATTTTACTCATACATAATTGTTGCCTTTTACTCACTTTCTTCTTTCTGTGATTAACGGGGGATGTAAATTCCAGTCAATCAGAGTTAATACTATTGTTCCTAAACTCATCACAGTCATTTACATTATTTTTGACTTTGCTCTTGCGTTTATAAGTTTATTTTGGGGGTTTTGTTTTTTCTTTATAACATATATGGATAAGTAAGGACAAATTAATAAAGGAAATGAAAAAAGGGTAGACGATCTGTAGCATGACTTGAAGCACCTTGAAATCCTCCAAATTTCGGAACACATGTATTTACATGTAGCTTGAAAATTGGAATATAATCCTTCATTGTGAAAGCACAGATTATTCATCACTTTTGTTCATCCCATTTGACAATTTTTAACATTAATCTCAAACCTAATTCTAGATTTCATTTAAAAACTCAAACAAATTGTGTAACATTAATATGAAACTAAGTAAGTCTGGGTATTCTGCATTTAGACATACACCATTGAAAGTAGCTCATAATCTCTACCAAACATTTTTTTTAAATTTCAACTTTTAATAGAAACTTCAGGATATTCAAGAATTCAACATGCCTGTTGTCTTTTATGTTGACGATTCTCAGTGTAATGCCCCACCATGCAACCCTTGAGACAAGTTCAACTAAAGCAATAAAAGGGTGGATTTTTTTTTAAAAAATAAAATAGAAGTAACTAAAACATAACATAATATATCAACAACCAGTTAAACTAACATCTCTAGGAATTGCACAGCTGCATTATTGAAATCAAACATTAATGAACAACATACATAGTTTATTCAAATAACTCAAACCAACAACTTGATTACCTCATCAGATACATACATCAACATCTTTGCAATAATGTTTACAAATGCATAATAGTTTATCTTACAAGAGGAATTACATAATTTTTATGATACAAAAGCACTTCATTTTTTATTACATCAAATTACATAATGAGTTCCACTGATACACAGATCTAGATGCGAACAGTATAAATATCTATCTTCAAATACAGGTACAAATATGGAAACATGAGATACAACTTCTTACACATAAGCCATGGTACCAGAAAACCAATGAAAGAATGCACAACCACCCGACCATGTGGAAACCTGAGGTCCACCCCCCATGCTAGGAGATAACAATAAGGTCCCACAACATGAATAGTCAGGCAGACAATAACTATGTTGAACAAGAACTACACATGACCACAACAACACATGGCAATACACAAACATAACTTCTAGAGGCAACCACACAATGAATGGGAAGAGTACAACTAGGGAATGCTACACTATAGTAGGGAAGAGTGTCATCGCATGGTCCTAGCATGGGTTATCTAGGCTATCTCTCTCTAGAAACTGGTCCCCATCTATGGTTATCCTAGCATCCTCTCTCTAGGCATCGGCCCCATAGGGTGACACATGCGGAACCAACATTCCTTTTGTGAGGACAAGGAAGTTGATCTTGCCAACCATGGCCTTCTCATCTCATCTCAAGCCTAAACGAGCACTTGAGCCATGAGTGAAGCATACTTTATCTTGATTAATGTGAAAGCCCTCCCTCAACCCTCTAAATTTATTATTAAGTTATCACTAGATTAACAACTTCCAATTGGTTATCCAGGCAGAAACTTTCCCATCTGCATCTAGAAGACCCTATTCATCAAGAAAGACATAACGACAAGTATCCATATACCATGCAAGGCATTTACCTTATTGCATACAAATCTCAACAAAATGTATCCAGAGTAAGGCATGGGTCCTCTTGCTCCAAAAATATCAACCGATTACATAAACCAACACAATACTTTATTCCATGCTCAAAACAATAATAAACCCCAACATTCAAGAAGAACTCTACCACCACGTCTCGAAAAAGACATTAACATGAGTTCAAGGCAAAACCATAAGAATAGGTACACTGAGTAAGGCAAAAACCATCTTGTACACGCATCATTCCAACATGAATAAGAAACCATATTTCAAGAATACATTTCATTCAACTCACATGATGCACACATAGCCAACAACCACACAATCACACCATCCTAGGCCTCTGGAAACCACTTTCCCAAAATAACACAATGCATGACACCATTAAAACACAATGGTCACACATCACAATCACTTCCAAAACACATCATAAACCAAAATTCCTCATCAATACTTCAAAAACAAAACCACAGATGCAACACATGATCTGATGCACTAATAATGGGTCTTGAAGAATGCAACATTAATTCCAATCATGGTCAATCATCCAACAAACATAAAGTGAATCTATCTCAACAATGCAGAACAATATTATTCTAACTACTAGTAATAGTTACTGATATGATCAAATGATATATGTGCCATAAGTAACAATATTCAATCCATTCCTATGCTATTGGCAACAGATAATATTAAGGGGCTTACTTAGACTAATTTCAAGGTTAACATTTAGTAGTTGAAAGTCATGGACTATTATCAAAGACTCATCATTAAATGATTTCTAATTAAAACCCAAAATTGATACTTCTACCTTAAATTAGAACTAGGTTGATTCTATTCCCTTCAAACACAATAAGTCTCAAAATTATCATCCAATTTAATTCATTTTCCTTCTACCATTATCTAATTTTTAGATAAAAGATATAACTTGATAAACATTATGTTATTTCTAATGCCTTTAAGAGAATATAATTCAATTCCAACATAAATATTTTCATAATCACTACCCCAAGTATGATTTCCAAAATCTTTTAAGTTATGTTTCTATTATTAAATCTAGATTAGACTATATTGTTAATTTCAAATCTTGAGAAAAGAATCTTAAAAACAAGAATCAGTCCTCAAATAACTAAATATCATGTTCAAAAGCACTAGAATAAACCACCAAGAAAGAAACATACAAATATGATCGATTAAGATATGCAAGAACATATACTATATTAGAAAGAATATAGATATAGAATGTTTTGATAATGATAAGAGACATCGAAAAGGAAATGTTCTAGTAGACATGTATGCAAAAGTGAGAGCATGGATAGTGCATTAACTATTTAGCAAATTGCCTCAAAGAGATGTCAAATTATGGAATGCAATGATTAAAGGATATACATAGAATGGATTTGTAGTTTTAAAAACACCAATCAAGATGGCATAGGAATGTCTGCCACTAATTGATACATATCTCTGAATTGACAAACTGGGTAATGCTAAGTCTTTGGGATATAATTTTCATAGGTAAGAGCTAAATCTTATATAAAAATTTCAGAGAAACCCAATTTGAAAATATAGAGTTATTGGTGGCGCAACTAACTATTTTAACCGAGATGAAACAGGTGAAAGGTAGATAGTCACAAAATATTTATATCTCCAAAATACCAAATTGGGTATGGACAATTTTTGGATATTATTTAGGAAACTAGGTCATGCACCATATATCAAAAACATAGAGGAACCCAGTTCATAAAATGAAAGTTATGGCTAATGAAACATGTTAAAACAGAGATGAAATGGCTGAGAGGTAGACAGTCACAAAACATTCATATCTCCAAACTGACAAATAGGGTATGGATGATTTTCAAATATAATTTAGGTAACTAAGTTGTGCACCATATATCAAAAATTTAGAGGAACCCAGTCCATAAAACTAAAGTTATGGCTAACGTAACAGACTGCTAAAACATAGATGAAATGACTGAGAGGTAGACAGTCACAAAATATTCATATCTCCAAAATGACAATCTGGGTATGGATGATTTTTGGATATGATTTAGGTAACTGCATCGTGCACCATATATCAAAAATTTAGAGGAACCTAGTTTGTAAAACAAAAGTTATGGCTATCACAATAGATAGTAAAAACATAGATGAAATGGGCGAGAGATAGACAATCACATCAATTGGTGATTCCCAGAAATGCATTGATATAAACATGCACAATTGGATCTGATAAAAAGACTTCTAACCTCTCAAGTAAATTACCATCAACAGGAAAAATTATAAATCAAACATTTGCTTCAACAGAAAAATGAGATTGAAATTAGAACCAAAGGAACCTGATGTCGCTTGACTGAGCTGAAGATTTGATGTCAGGTTCAACTGCTATAGCCACAAACCAATCTCCCCCCAAAAGTTCCATCTGCTAAAGATTATTATGACAGAGAAATCTCTCCCCTAAATACAACCCAAAAACTCTCTATTTTTAGCAAAAGAAATCCCCTAAAATCTTCCAGAAGATTGCCCCCCACAAGAGGCAATAACTCTTGCATGAACAATATCTTATAGTTTGCTATTTTAAACATTTTACAACCAGACCAAGATAAATATATTTTATGGTAACACATAAATATTATTTATCTATTTATCTTTATTTGCAATTATATTTATTACTATTATTATTATTATTATTTATTAACTTACCTTCTAGAATAATATTTTTTTCATAAACTAAATTTACATAAGGACATTTATATATTTATTTATTTAACAAAAATGATTCATAACTAATTATTTTATTTTAAGGCAACAATAACCAAAACAATACCAACAAAATAACCCAATTGTCAAACCATACCTGACTACTATGCAAGATCGAAAAATAAGACCACCACAGCAATGACTGACTATCTTGACCAAACTGACAACACTAACAGGGTACACAACCGGATACTCATCCGCTTCAAGGATGATGGCTAGGCTAGGGGACCATATGTTATCTCCATTCAACAACTTCCATTGGTATGAAGGCACGCTCAGACCTGCCAATTCAGGTGGAATTGATGCCTGGTACCTGCAACCTGCAACAAACAAAAGTGTCGAATACATACATATAATCATCCAAGAAGGAACATAGTGACAGGAAATCCCAGCATAGTAGGGTACTCATTATGAGTAATACTACATTGTCCCTTAACAAAACACATCACAAGTATCCACATTAAACAAATTCATTAGTAAATAAACAACCAGATAACACAGAGACAAATAATCACATTAATCACGTAGTAAAACTAATCTACATAATCAATTAACCTATAACTGATCACAACATAAGCATAATGTACTAATCATAAAGTATCAACAATGTCATCATAATAAACATCAATGAGTGTCATCAACTACATCATAACAGTAAGCCTACCATCAACATGTCTATCATACCCTAAGTATTCCAAGTATTTTACCTTCTTCTTCATGCTCCTTAGCCCAACCACCTTCTCATCCAAAGTGAGAATGGAGGGGCACTACATCCTCCCCCTTAAAACTTGACTTTCTCCTGGAAGTCACAGACTAGGGTGGAAACATAACATATTAGTATTTCAACTTTCTATTGCCAACATACACATCCATATTAAGCAATTAATCATAAAACAAGCACAATCGTTCAATAAAGACAAGAAGAACATCAATTCTTTACCTTTAAGGCATATCATGTGATCTACTCATACCTAATCACACATATTTCAAAAATTTCATACAATTTAGAGAATTGCATTCACATATAATTAGGGAGAATACATCTCATAACTATTTCCACTATGCTTTCGACTATTACCAACATACAAAGTACAATCCTCCGCGGAGTCCTCCCTTGAACATACTATCAGAGGTTCAAAATGAACATGATAGAAACATCACTTAACACAAAACGGCGCCAATAGAAACAAACATTCAAAATAGCCACCATAGATCAAAAATAAATGCAAACCCAAGTGGGAAAATAATCAAATCCAACTTTCAGTCACTGAGTGCGGGCAATTTCCAATAAATCAAGTAAAAATAAAAGGGGTTTGGTGACCACTCTTGTCATAAGAAAGTTCAAAGAAAGAAAATTCATTGTTAACCCCCAACAACACATGAAACAACTGTCAAAAATTCTAAAACAACCAAATTACAAAATAAATCCACATAATGGTGTGACTAATTTTAGCCACAAAAATGAAGTATCCGCTACACAACACTCAAGGACACAATGTCCAGAATGTGTTAGAGAATGTACACCAACACTCAAATGATTTTGTTAACTAGATACTCTTATTTAAGCAACTTTTATACAAAGATTTAAGGCAACACAGTCGCTACTTATATACAAACAACTTCTATTTTTAATACAGTACAATTTCTTTTTACTAAGCTATGAACATATGCAATTACTTATGCGAGAAAATACTTACAAAGGAAATGTATGATGTCACACACAAGAATAATTAAAAACTGTAATTGACTTACATTATCACATTCATGATCTCATAGGCCCAACACAAGCTCTCGTTTGATCTCCTACACACAGTTCTTAAATAGGCATATACAATGATAACTTTCATAAACTACAATAGATCTTCCACAAGCGGTCATGACCGACTAGGAAATAGATGTCAGGTTATCAACAACCACGTTAAGATACCCCACACATGACAACATCACATAACCACATGGCTCACTAAATGATTAAATCATTCCAATACTTAATTACATGCACTAACAGTAACCATGCTTCTTTCTTATAATGCACTAGTGACCACAAGAGAAACTCAAAGCCTCAACAAAACAACAAGCACTAACATTTAGGGAAGACATATTGTCAAATAAATCATCACATTATCAGAGAAGAGGAAGAGAGAACACATAAGTAAACAAGACATAATCAAAGGACAAGTCTTTAAACTTATCAACCTTCTAATGTCATACTAATGCACACCAGTGAAAGGTACCATTACCAACTTACCACAAGAGAAAATCACTTAACCTAGAGCAACAACAACAATCTAGAGGTCTCACTGTTGCAACTAGGCTCTTATACCAAATGTAATGCCCCGCCGTTCAACCCTAGAGATAAGTTCAACTAAAGCAATAAAAGGGTGGATTTTTTTTTTAACTAAAATAGAAGTAACTAAAACATAACATAATATATCAACAACCAGTTAAACTAACATCTCTAGGAATTACATAGCTGCATTATTGAAATTAAACATTAATGAACAACATACATAGTTTATTCAAATAACTCAAACTAATAACTTGATTACCTCATCAGATACATACATCAACATCTTTGCAATAATGTTTACAAATGCATAATAGTTTATCTTACAAGAGGAATTACATAATTTCTATGATACAAAAGCACTTCATTTTTTATTACATCAAATTACATAATGAGTTCCACTGATACACAGATCTAGATGCGAATAGTATAAATATCTATCTTCAAATACAGGTACAAATTTGGAAACATGAGATACAACTTCTTTACACACGAGCCACGGTGCCAGAAAAGCAATGAAAGAATGCACAACCACCCGACCATGTGGAACCCTAAGGTCCACCCCCCATGCTAGGAGATAACAATAAGGTCCCACAACATGAATAGTCGGGCAGACAATAACTATGCTGAACAAGAACTACACATGACCACAACAACACATGGCAATACACAAACATAACTTCTAGAGGCAACCACACAATGAATGGGAAGAGTATAACTAGGGAATGCCAGACTGCAGTAGGGAAGAGTGTCATCGCATGGTCCTAGCATGGGTTATCTAGGCTATCTCTCTCTAGAAACTGGTCCCCATCTATGGTTATCCTAGCAGCCTCTCTCTAGGCACTGGCCCCATAGGGTGACACATGTGGAACCAACATTGCTTTCGTGACGACAAGGAAGTTGATCTTGCCAACCATGGCCTTTTCATCTCATCTCAAGGCTAAACGAGCACTTGAGCCATGAGTGAGGCATACTTTATCTTGATTAATGTGAGAGCCCTCCCCCAACCCTCTAAATTTATTATTAAATTATCACTAGATTAACAACTTCCAATGGGTTATCCTAGTAGCCACTTTGGGCATCGACCCCACATTGGAAGCCACTTTCCTAGCTGCATCTAGAAGACCCTATTCATCAAGAAAGACATAACGACAAGTATCCATATACCATGCAAGGCATTTACCTTCTTGCATACAAATCTTAACAAAATGTATCCAGAGTAAGGCATGGGTCCTCTTTCTCCAAAAATATCAACCGATTACATAAACCAACACAATACTTTATTCCATGCTCAAAACAATAATGAACCCCAACATTCAAGAAGAACTCTACCACCACATCTCGAAAAAGACATCAACATGAGTTCAAGGCAAAACCACAAGAATAGGTACACTGAGCAAGGCACAAACCATCTTGTACATGCATCATTCCAACATGAATAAGAAACCATATTTCAAGAATACATTTCATTCAACTCACACGATGCACACATAGCCAATCCCCACACAATCACACCCTCCTAGGCCTCTGGAAACCACTTTCCCAAAATAACACAATGCATGACACCATTAAAACACAATGGTCACACATCACAATCACTTCCAAAACACATCATAAACCAAAATTCCTCATCAATACTTCAAAAACAAAACCACAGATGCAACACATGATCTGATGCACTAATAATGGATCTTGAAGAATGCAACATTAATTCCAATCATGGTCAATCATCCAACAAACATAAAGTGAATCTATCTCAACAATGCAGAACAATATTATTCTAACTACTAGTAACAGTTACTAATATGATCAAATGATATACGTGCCATAAGTAACAATATTCAATCCATTCCTATGCTATTGGCAATAGATAATATTAAGAGTCTTACTTAGACTAATTGCAAGGTTAACATTTAGTAGTTGAAAGTCATGGACTATTATCAATGACTCATCATTTAATGATTTCTAATTAAAACCCAAAATTGATACTTCTACCTTAAATTAGAACTAGGTTGATTCTATTCCCTTCAAACACAATAAGTCTCAAAATTATCATCCAATTTAATTCATTTTCCTTCTAACATTATCTAATTTTTAGATAAAAGATATAACTTGATAAACATTATGTTATTTCTAATGCCTTTAAGAGAATATAATTTAATTCCAACATAAAAATTCTCATAATCACTACCCCAAGTATGATTTCCAAAATCTTTTAAGTTATTTTTCTATTATTAAATCTAGATTAGACTATATTGTTAATTTCAAATCCTAAGAAAAGAATCTTAAAAACAAGAATCAGTCCTCAGATAACCAAATATCATGTTCAAAAGCACTAAAATAAACCACTAAGAAAGAAACATACTAATATGATCGATTAAGCTATGCAAGAATAGATACTATATCAGAAAGAATATAGATATAGAATGTCTTGATAATGATAAGAGACTTTGAAAAGGAAATGCTCTAGTAGACATGTATGCAAAAGTGAGAGCATGGATAGTGCATTAACTGTTCAGAAAATTGCCTCAAAGAGATGTCAAATTATGGAATGCAATGATTAAAGGATATGCATAGAATGGATTTGTAGTTTTAAAAACACCAATCAAGATGGCATAGGAATGTCTATCACTAATTGATACATATCTCTGAATTGACAAACTGGGTAATGCTAACTCTTTTGGATATAGTTTTCATAGGTAAGAACTGAATCTTATATAAAAATTTCAGAGAAACCCAATTTGAAAATATAGAGTTATTGGTGATGCAACTAACTATTTTAACCGAGATGAAACAGGTGAAAGGTAGATAGTCACAAAATATTCATATCTCCAAAACGACAAATTGGGTATGGACAATTTTCGGATATGATTTAGGAAACTAGGTCGTGCACCATATATCAAAAATTTAGAGGAACCTAGTTCGTAAAACTAAAGTTATGGCTAATGCAACAGACTGCTAAAACAAAGATGAAATGACTGAGAGGTAGACAGTCACAAAACATTCATATCTCCAAAATGACAAACTGGGTATGGATGATTTTTGGATATGATTTTGGTAACTACGTTGTAAACCATATATCAAAAATTTAGAGGAACCTAGTTTGTAAAATAAAAGTTATGGCTAACACAATAGACTGTAAAAACAAAGATGAAATGGGTGAGACATAGACAATCACATCAATCGGTGATTCCCAGAAATGCATTGATACAAACATGCACAATTGGATCTGATAAAAAGACTTCTAACCTCTCAAGAAAATTACCATCAACAGGAAAAGTTATAAATCAAACATTTGCTTCAACAGAAAAATGAGACAAAAATTAGAACCATGGAACGCGATGTCGCTTGCTTGATTGAGCTGAAGATTCGATGTCGGGTTCAACTGCTGCAGCCACAAACCAATCTCCCCGCAAAAGTTCCATCTGCTGAAGATTATTATGAGAGAGAAATCTCTCCCCTAAATACAACCCAAAAACTCTCTATTTTTAACAAAAGAAATCCCCTAAAATCTTCCAGAAGATTCCCCCCCACAAGAGGCAATAACTCTTGCATGAACAATATCTTACAGTTTGCTATTTTAAACATTTTACAACCAGACCAAGATAAATATATTTTATGGTAACACATAAATATTATTTATCTATTTATCTCTAGTTGCAATTATAGTTATTATTATTATTATTATTTATTAACTTAACTTCTAGAATAATATATTTTTCATAAAATTAATTTACATAAGGACATTTATATATTTATTTATTTAACAAAAATGCTTCCTAACTAATTATTTTATTTTAAGGAAACAATAACCAAAACAATACCAACAAAATAACCCAACTGTCAAACCATACCTGACTACTATGCAAGATCGAAAAACAAGACCACCACAACAATGACTGACTATCATGACCAAACTGACAACACTGATAGGGTACACAACCGGATACTCATCCTCTTCAAGGATGATGGCTAGGCTAGGGGACCATATGTTATCTCCATTAATATGAAACAAAGTAAGTATGAGTATTCTGCATTTAGACATACATCTTTGAAAGTAGTTCATAATCTCTACCAAACATTATTTTTAAAATTTCAACTTTTAATAGAAACTTTAGGATATTCAAGAATTCAACATGCCTGTTGTCTTTTATGTTGAAGATTCTCAGGATTTCTGTGACTGCACCCACTGCTAATTTTAAGAAAGGGTTTACTTCTTTCTTTTTCTCTGGACAAATTGCAATGGGCATCGCCACACTTGCTCTAGAAAGCTGCCTTTTTCTAAACCTAATAGATCTCAATTGTCTCTACATACACTTAATTATTTAGGGTATGAGTAATGCTCATTGGAATAATTATAAATTTAAGTGACTATACTGCTAATACCCAGGTGAAATGGATGAAACAAGAAATTGATTAGAAAAAAGCTTCATGGGTGCATGTCAAGGGGAGATTGATGGCTTGGCTACATGTGACGAGTGTCAACACCTATTATGCATGGATGTTGACCGGTCGTCATTCACTCTTCTCTACAATTAACAACCAACACCCAACAGATATAACATATATTTATTTATTTATATCATATAAACTATAATATTGAAAAATTAAACTATTTAACTTTTTTTTTATCTGTTTACATATGTCTTTTTTTTCCTACTGCAATTTCACCTTAAAATTTAGATTTCTAATTGGGCACATGGTTTTTTTTACTAGAAAATAATCTTGTTTATGTTTCTCTAAATTTAATATAGCATTATTACATTTGATTTTTAAATTCTAAATATGTGTTTATTAGTCTCAATTATTCTTACTTAAGTTTCTCCAAATTTAACATAGCATTATTGCATTTGATTTCCAAGTTCTAAATATGTATTTATCAGTGTGTTTAGGATTTGTAATTTATATGAAAAAAAATAAAACAAAACTTAGTTATGAGAACTGTGATAAAATAAAATGAACGTACCTACAATTTTTATGTTGGTAGTACTCAAAATAGTATGTATACTTAACAATTTTCTCATCCAAGAAATTGACATTTATGTGGATGCATTTTTTGTTTAGGTTATAGAAAATCCTCTGCAACCAATTCAGATAATTGATATTTCAAGTAGTGCTCTTGAAGTCATTATAATAGGCTCATTAGATACAATGAATGTCCCAACATCATCAACTGGGTCAAACACGTCTGTGAATTGGAATGGCTTTTATGAAACTGAAATACAAAATTTTGCAAGGTGTATTACACTTACTTGTAATCAAATTGTTCAAAAAGTAAAGGCAACTAGCATACATGCACACATTGTGCAAGAGTATGAAGTCGTAGCAATGCAGAAAAACACAAATGAATTCCATGCAACATGTGAGAAATTGGCTGGTTTTTGCACTTTCCTGAGAGATATGTACTATGATGGATATTTTGGACAAGGCAATGCTCCTTGTCTTCTTCGTGCATTTCAAGACTACATGACCAATATGTAGTATGATAGTAATACTGTTGTGCCTTATATAATCTTCCAATAGTTGAATATGTACTACCCTTTTCACATAAATCATGTATTTCAAGACTATATAAACTATATGTAGTATCATAGTACTATTTTGCCCTACGGTGTTTACCACAATTGCAGTTATACTACCTCTTTTATATAAATAAAATGTTCAAAGTTGTTTTAGTGTTTTGTTTCACTATTTTCTCATCTTACATCAACTAATAATAATTTATCCTATGTGTTTGGCCTATACACATAAATTAAATGTTTTAAGTTCTTAATATACTTTTAATGTTTTCTTTGATCTATCACAACTTATGTGCCTATTATTTTACATGTATACAATGTACATTGGAAAAATCAAAAACTTTTGTAATGTACCAATAGTTGAACTATTGATAGCCATTTTCCATAAATAAAATGTTACACTTCATCATTTTTGTGCTTGGTTTTAATTAGACAATCTTTAGCCCTTTTACATAAATAAAATGTTACAATTTATTTTTATAAAATATTCATTCTTTATGTACTTAACTTTTATTCATTTTTTATGCTACTTTAAAAAAATTCTTATAAAATTATACACTAAATTCTTTGACTCAGTTTTATATATGCACTTAGAAGATACATTAAAAGATCTCTATTAAACTATATAATTTAATTTTTTTTTCTGTAATACTCTAAACGCTATTTTCCCCCAATAGTATGTAGTCCCATATAAGCTATTTCTCTAATTTACAAGCCCCTTCTTTATTCTACATTGGAACGTCCACCAAAACATTAACAATGACTATTACAATAATGTATCTCATTACCTTCTTCTTTTATGTAGTCCCATGAAAGCTATTTCTCTAATTTAGAATGCCCTTCTTTATTCTACATTGGAAAGTGTACTAAAACATTAACAATGACTACTAAAAACAATGTATCTCATTACCTTCTTTTTTTGAGTCGTTTATAAAGTTTAATTTCATATTAACTTTTATGAAATGCTTTGGATAAACCAAAATTGTAGCATTTTTGTAGTTAGGACTATCCCCTACTTGACATTTACCATAACATTAGGTCTCACGAGATGTAAAATAATGTATCTCATTACCTTCTTCTTTTATGTGGTCCCATGTAAGCTACTTCTCTAATTTTCAAGGCCCATGTTTATTCTACATTGGAAAGTCCACTGAAACATTAATAGTGACTATTAAAAAAGTGTATCTCATTACCTTGTTTTTTTTAGTTCTTTGTAGAGTTAACTTTCATATTAACTTTTACGAAATGCTTTGGATAAACAAAAATTGTAGCATTTTTGTAGTCTGGACTACCCCCTACTCGATGTTGACCATAAGATTAAGTCTCACAAGATGCTTTGGATAAACAAAAATTGTAGCATGTATAGGCATACTTAGGTATCAAGTCCAAATTTCATAGAATTAAATGTTTTTTTAACTATGCTCTACTTATCACTACCTTCTTAACTCTTTCTTAATCCAAAGGATCGAATTTATTTCAACTAGATATTTCCTTGTGAGCACTCCAAAGAAGTTGTTGGCTCTAGGTATGTTCTTGTACCTTGAAAAGTTACTTATTTCCAATTGTCTAGGATAACTGTAATTGTACAAGTTTATTTTATGCTACATATATTTAGTAATCTTGTTGGAATTTTATCTAAATAGTATTTCCATTCTATAGAAAAAAGAATCATACTAGCTTCTATTTCAAGTTTATACATAATTGAATACCATTTGTAGTTCAACTAAAATATTTTTATTGTTAAACCGTAATTTATAGGAATAACTCATCTCCCTTAAGTTATGTCTTCCTCTTTGACACTAAATGCAATCATATTGATGAACAAAGGGACATTGGATGTGCATCCACATCTCCAAATCTTCAAGTAGATACAAAATAGATCTTTTTGATGGAATCCATCTACAAAAAGCTACATCCCCAAAAAACTATAATCATAGTATAACTTCAAAGACAATCCAGAAGGGTTCAATTATTCAACTCACAGGATATAGTTGTCCCACTATTTGTAACTCAAGGTGAGCCATTTTAATATAGTGATTATATTGATATATAACATTCTCATTTATACCTTCTATGTTTCATTACTAATACTACCCCTTACTTTACTTACATAGGTGGATTGTAATCTCTAAACTAGAGGTTGTATGCATAGATCATGATGTCATTGGTGATCCCACATTCCTCTTTCAAGAACAAGATGCTAGGAATTCATCTGGACCATCTACAAATTTAGATCATAATGACATATCAACACAATCAACTCCTAAGAGATTGATGTTTGGAATACATGCATCTCCACATAGCAAGGAGTTTAGCTCAACTATCACTCCTATTAAAA
Source organism: Cunninghamia lanceolata (assembly GCA_027924645.1). Classification (NCBI taxonomy): domain Eukaryota; kingdom Viridiplantae; phylum Streptophyta; class Pinopsida; order Cupressales; family Cupressaceae; genus Cunninghamia; species Cunninghamia lanceolata. The sequence continues at coordinate 37,773 of BSBN01001872.1, forward strand.
GTTTGAATCCATTTCAAATGAGGTGGATGATCAAAGGTTGTGTAGCTATGAAGAAAGAACTCCACCAATACAACAAAAGAATGGGTAGGTGTTTAGCTTTGATATTATTGATAGTGAACACACTGAAGTACGTATCACTTGCTTCAATGAAGTTGTAGATCTCCATTTTAGAAATATCCAAGTTGGGGCTATATATACATTATCTGGTGGGACCATCAAGTCAGGCAATAATTTTTACAACAAGTTGAATAGTCAAATAGAAATTACTTTAATGGATGACTCAAGGATTAGTCTTTGTGAAAATGATCTCCTAATTCTAAAACATCAATTCTCTTTCACACCCATTAATGAGATTGTGAATAAGAACAATAATTCTTTTGTTGATGTGATTGGAATTGTTGTATGCGTAGATCCTAGCTCTACAATAAGAAGAAGAGATGGGACATAGGTTCTTAGAAGGAGCCTAAAGTTGCTAGATATGTCTACCTCCATGATAAATGTGACTTTATGGGGATCAACAACTCAAACGGAAGGTGCACAACTCCAAGAAATGTACCATCTACAAAAGTCAACTATGCTTGCAGTTAAAAATGGATGTGTTACTGATTACAATGGTAAGGTGGTAAGCACACTAGTCACTACCCAATTGTTTATAAACCTTGATATCCAAGAAACATAACAACTAAAATCATGGTTTGTAGAAAGTGGGAATGATGTTCTCACATTAGAAAAAACCAAGGTGGATGTGCCTCTACTACTTTCATGAAAGACAATTACCAAAATCCAAGATGAGTCTTTTGACATAACACAAACTCTCTGATGCATTGTAAAAGCAACAATAATATTCATCAAGTCTAATTCATTTTGTTATCCAGCTTGCCCTATTGAGTTGGAGGGAAAATAATGTAAGAAAAGAGCTATACAAAATAATGATGGAACATGGTATTGCTCAAAGTGTGAAGCTACATTTGAAGATTGCAATTACAGATATATACTTCAAATAAAGCTTCAAGATTACATAGGTACTATAGGGCAGTTGCTTTTGAAGAGGCAACAACCAAACTTGTTGGCATGCCTACGAAAGAATTGCATTTGCTACAGTTCAACCAAGAAGCGGAGACAAATAGTGAAGAGGTTATTAAAAATGTACTATTCAAACAATTTCTCTTCACCCTTTCAAGTAGAAATGAAATATATAATAATGAAGCACAATTGAAGTCAACGATCTTAGAAGTTGAGAGAATTGATTTCACAAATGAAAGCAACTTTCTGTTAAAAGAAATTAGTGATTTGTGAAATGTTAAGAAAACGTAGATGTACATCCAATTATTACAATTGGAACATCTACAATTGTAATTTTCTATAATACTTCAATGAAGATGCATGTTCAATAATATATCCTTTTCATGTAACATATACTTAAAAAATTATCAACATTTCTAAATTTTAATCTTTTATGGTTTTCCAATGTACAATGTATAGACAACTATATATCTTTTATTATTTTGCATGTTATTTCATTTACACATTATTAACAATATAGTATGCAATTTTTTTTCTAGATGATGAACTTGAATCTACAAGAATCTTAGGGACAACCATCCCAAACTAAACCCATAGATGTATAATATCATAAGAGAAGTCGCTTGTATTATGCTTGCCATCAAGAAGAAATAAGTGTGTGCCATATGATGCAACACACACAACAACTAGAACATTCATTAAATCAAACACAAGCTTCTACAAGTTCCAAAAACCAACAAAATTGTTTTCCTTCTGAAAAATGACTTCGAACCTAACACATGGAACTAGTAAACAATATCAAACACATCTACCTACACGTTTGGCACAAAACACAAATTCAACTAACAACATGGATATGAACTGGTCCACTAACTTTGTGGATGCATCTAGAAGATTTAGAAATTGAATAGATGCACTATCAAACTTACAAACATGTACTATATATAAGGAAAGATACCCTGGAATGAATATGCATTCATCAAACAACAATCCTATTTGTAGAAGATGCTTTAGTGAGAAAGGCATACATCGATTCTCTACATCTAATAATATGGACCTAGGTGAGATACCAAATGTGTTGAGAATTCTCACTCAAGTAGAAGAGATGCTCATTGCATGTGTAAACCCAATATTACAAGTTACGCATGCTCATGATGGATAATACAAATATAGTGGACACACAATTAGCTTCCCACAAGATGTCAAAATGATAAAAAAATCTCTTTCACATAGAATTCAAGACTCAAATGTACTAATCGTCTGAAGAAATAATACACACGGGAAGAATTATGAATGCAGAAGTCAAGCTAGGAGTGCACTTCTAATACAAAATAAAAAATGACCCATACTAGATAAAGATGTTGAAATTGATGCCAATGCATTAGCACTGCTACCTGATTCTACTACAAACATTTCTAAAATGCTACATACAATTGAAAGTGAAATTGAAGAACTGATATCAACAAACATTGAATTGGACAACAATCAAGATGATCCAGAGAAAGAAACAGAATATTCAACATTAATCATGGTAAGACTACCAACTAAACATCGTGAGCTACACATCATTAAATAAGCATTACAAATAGAAAGTGAAAATGATAACATCATTGATTGGCCCCACATTGGGTCAACACCCATAAATTATAGTACTGAGGGCCTGTTAGACATGGCATTTCCTACTCTATTTGCAAATGGCAATGCACTACACATGCAACCCTGAGATAGGGAGGTGCAACTTCATGAATATGCCTTGCACCTTATGTGATTTCATGACAATAGATTTGGACGCCATCCAAGATTTAGATACTTTCTTCTAAATCTTATGATGTGTCATTGTAGCCAAGAAACTACCACAATATTTATCAAAAGAAAAGCAATGAAAAATATACCAACCACTATCGAAGACCTTCGTGCCTACTTAAATAGCCTACTAGATAATCAATTGGTTAAAGAACTTGTTGGTGTTTATTTCTGAATTGGCATATGGGTTTGACAGTTCCAATGCATAGGCAGACTTGGCCAATAGATACAGGACGTTGCGTGAGCTGCCTCCCCTTCACTTCTGGTTCTACCGCACCAAGGGGGGTATCCCTATAGCTAACGATTTAACGTTTGACTCACCCAATGACACAAAGATCTAGCTTTACAATAACAGGAAGAATACTCTCATGTGTGGACCAAGATTTGTGTGATAAATCATGAGGTTGGAAATGTTCTTGGACATATGTGTCTGGTCGAGTATGAGAGCATGCAGGGGGTTCCTAATCCTACTCCTACAACTAACAGGTTGGAAATATGAATGGATTGGTTTGATGTTTTGGATGCAAGATAGGGGTTTTGGATCATAACTACTTCACAAGAAGCATACCGATGCCTATCTCAGGGCAAGGAGTGAACTAGACGTATACAAGAGAATGGCTTGCAACTAGCATTCGAGTTTCAAGGGGTTAGGATTGGTATTTGCCTTACAAACACCACCCAAGGATAAGTAATTAACTGTCTCTACTTATGAATATCCCAGCTGACATACAATCTTCTCCACACTTTAACCTAAAACAATTTAATCCACTCCTTGAATGGAAGTTACAGAGTAAGCATGTGGTATAGCAAGACTATACCCTAGAATCTGAGAAACCCTTAGCAACTAGATTCAAAAGAAGAAAATGCATACAACAAATGGAGACAGACAGATAAACACATGCAATAATGCATTTTTCATATACAATGACAAGAAACACTGTGCAAGATACACTTCAGATGCAACTCATAAACTCCACAGAGATACAATAGACAGGAAATGCTTCTGTATTTCGTTATTCACACAAAAAATTGCCCAAGTCTTCAACAACCCCCAAAGAGTAACATAGTTTGCTTTTTTATACCAAGACTATAAAACTCAGCAAAATTAATTACAAGGCAAATCAAAAACCCGCCAGATACAATGCATGAGAAATGGAGTTCAGAAATAGTAAATGCAGCAGAGAGACAAAGAGGAATGAGTAGGTGAACTCGGGATTTGCACTGCCGCCCAGGGATTTTCTTCATCAATCGGGTGGTTGACCTGTCAACTCCATCGATCATCCTTCTGCATTTCGCCATTAATGGCCCAGCTACCCGCGGGATATAGCGGCGAATACATCTGAAGTTTTTTCCCGCCTAAACACAGTTACATACACAAAGAAAACCTTTGCTAAAATTCGTTGAAACAGAATCGTCGATTTGCATTGCTTCGCTGAGACTAACGGCTCCAAAATACCTTGAAAAGTCATCAACCAGTGAAAATGTGCCATGTAGGCACCTCATGCTTCTATCGCTGACTTTTGCTTTCTCTATTTTGCCCTTTTTGCCCTTGTATATGCATGTTCAAATGCACATACAACTGCCCGCCTTTTACCTCTCAAATCTTGTATATGCAAAGCATATACATACAACAGTGCCTGGACACATGGAAGCCTCTTACTGGCTCTCTATTGCTTGGTATTTTCATCTCCATCAGCCATCGGAACAACCCTGGGAGCATCCACTGATGTGCAGTCTCTCACTGATGAACTAATGTGCTTTTTCCTTTTGCATCTGAAAATGCATGTGGGACTGTATATACATACAATCGCCCTTCATACAAGGCGGACCCCAAAACATCATAGAACAAATTGAAAATCAACCATCGGGTCTGCTTTGCATCATCTTTCCTTGCATATCTTCTTTGTATATGTGCATATACATACAACTTATACATACAAGGTGCGGATTTCAAATTATCATGAAGCATACTGAAGTTGCTTTGAAATCTGGCTTGTATCTAACTCCTCTTGTATATCGGCACATATACAAGCATTTAAACATACAAGCCGCGGATGCCAACCCATTTATCAGCTAGATTGGAGAATCATTGGAATCTGGCTTGTATCTTATCAAATGTGTATTTCCTTTGTATATCGCATATACAAACTCATTTGTATATACCTGTGGGCCCTACCACATGTATCTCGGCCGCACTATAACAAATGCACGTCGACCCTTGCATATTTTCCTTGCATCTTTACATGCAACCTGATATACAAACCAGGAATATTCCTAGGATCTACGATATACATTCTCTCTTGTATGTCTCCAATGGATGTCAAACATACATTCAATTTTGCATCCCTTCCCTTGTATATAGCCGTTGTATGTTCACACATACATGACCGATATGCAAGCAGACCCTATATACAAGCAACGAATATTCTCAGGAATTTGTGAAAGATTCCCCCTTGTATATGCATCATTTCAGAGCCCGATATGCATATAACTCACCTTTTCAAAGGCCGATTGAGATTTTGCAAGCCAGCCAATGTATCTTTGACCTGCATGTATATACAAGCATCCTTGTATACACAAAGCGACATGCATATAATAGATTTTTTGCATTTTTCTACTGCAGAGGCCGAAAGTGTTAGAATTTTTATGAATTTTATGGAAGGTGCCTGCATATTTAAAATGCTTGAAACCTAAATGTTCATGCAGGCACCACCAGTGGCTCTGTCTGGGGACGCATGCCTCTTGCAGGCATGGTGAGAACCTCAGAATCTCTGGTTTCGCAGATTGGGCCTTATCCATTGGGTAAGAGAGTAGAACATTGCATCAACCTACACACAAAACATATTTTCAAACATCATTTTGGCGGCCCTGGGCAGCCAAAAATGAAGAACCACAACCTCTTCCTGTCAAATGTCTGATTCCACTCTGAATAATCCCAACCACAACTGAAAATACCAAAACAATCTACCCACATGTTGACCTTATCAATTACATGCTTCACCATCTTTGGAAACTTTCCACTTGCAGTATTGCCTCTGTCACTCTGGATTTCAAAATTAGACATATAATCATACATATTATAAAATGTTTCAGCATTATGTAACATATGTAGATTATAATCCTCAAACAGTATATCCTCATATTGCATTTGGCAATACTCATTATCTACCTGGCTGTTGCACACTACCAAACACTCATCTATCTGATCCAAAAGCTGAAAACACTCATAATATATGAGATCTACAATGTCATCACTTATATCACTTATTGACATTGAAAACAAATCCTGCTCCGCATACACATTGCTGCACATGTTTGGGACAACTGATGCTGAACATTCACTATCCATAGTTTGCAAATCAGTATCATCATTTTCAAATAGAGGGTTAATTCTGCACCAATGAAGGTCATAACTCACAATGTCAAATGCATCCACAGGCTCATCATAAAGGGGATTCATGCTCATTGCAAAGGTCTCTATTTCTTCTTCATGACAATCCATTTATTTTTCATTATCAAGTCTAATGTCATAAGAAAAACAAACCTGATCCATGAATTGATCATGGATATCATTTTTATCATCTGTAACATCTGGTTTCCCCACATACAAGATTTATGCTACTTCAATGCACTCTGAAGTTGAACTATCTGCATCATTTTCTAGCCCTCTAATGCTTCCTGATGAAACTGATATTGACTCTTGATCCATATGATCACAACTTTGCACAACTGGGTCATTTAAACATGAATGCTCTTTGTTTAGGACTGGCATGCAAATATTACTTCAGAAATTATTGTTGTCAACTTCATTTGCTGGGCAAATCAAGACATCCTCCTCTATAACAAAAACATCATCAACTTGGAATGATGCAAAAACTGGGACAATAGGGGTGTTAGTACGTTGACATTCATCTTCAACATTTAAATTATATCCCTCATTAACATTTGGGACTACAGGGCAGTAAATTTTTTTTAGAGAAATAACCCTTTTGAATTCCATATCTCCAATTGTTTTCAATGTCCATTGCAAACTGATGTGCCTGATGCAATGTGGTGGGCTCCTTATCTCTTAATCTATAGCTCATTTTCTTATCAAATGCTCCCAAATAGACAACTAGGCACAATGCATCAGTAGGTCTCATGCATTCTAGGATTCTTTTCAATGCCATCATAAATCTGAGGTTAAAAGCTGGAATCAACTCATCCTCTTCAATATGGATATACATAAAATCACTAATAACTGCATAATCAGAAATTCTTTCACCATATTGTTCTAGAAATGTAGATTTAAAATCTTGCCAAGAGCTGACAGAGTAAGCTGGAAGGTAGGAGAACCAGTCCCTTGCATCTTCCTCTAGAGATTGAACAAATAATCTCATAACTACATCTTCATGGTCAATCTCAAAGTCATCTATAACATTCATAAACTGCTACAAGTGTCTCTCAGCTGATTCATCCTTTGCACCATTGAATTTGGGCAAATACTTTCTGATTTTAGGTGGAAAAGTATTTGGATAACCACAAATGCCACCAAAATTTATGGGCTTATATCTGTCAATGTTGAAACTTCTTTTATTACATGGTTGGGATTGATTATTATGCACCATTACATTTGACACCTCATAAGGGTGCATGGGCTGATAATACATCTTTGTGTGTTTCTACAACCCTCCTTTCAACTCAAATTTTCTTTTACACCAATGACCTTAGGCCCTTAAAATACAAACTACTATTTCAACCTGCCTAAAGTCCTCTAAATGAGTCTTTTCAACAATATTGCATACTCCTTTTGAAATGCAAACTAGGTCCTCACAAAAGTATGCAATCTAGTCACCAATATTTTCCCTTTTAACCAGTGCTATTTCACCAAATAGGGAACTTTTAAAAAAAAAAAAAATTATGGAAATCCCTGGATATGTTGCAGCAACTGCAAATTTAACACCTCTGGTGTCCTCTTATCAGGTTCTTTATATGCAGAGTCGCCACCTCCTTGGCAGAGGAATGAGCTTCAAATAGACTGAAGCTGAAAATTCATTTCTTTCTTTTTGGGTTCTCCAACAACAGAGCCACACATATAACTTTTTCCTTTGCTGCAACAAAGCACCTCTAGGTCTGATTTTTCAATCTTTTAGACTCAAACTTTCATGGATATAACATTGTCTCCTCAGTAGAGTCACCAAATCTATTGGTGACTCGGATGGATAAAATATACAACTTCATTTTTCATCAATTCCCTAGTGGAGTCGCCAAATCTGTTGGTGTTTATTTCTGAATTAGCATATGGGTTTGCCAGTTCCAATACACAGGCAGACTTGGCCAACAGATATGGGAGGTTGCGTGAGCTGCCTCCCCTTCACTTCTGGTTCTGCTGCACCAAGGGGGTATCCCTATAGCTAAAGATTTAATGTTTGACTCACCCAATGACACAAAGATCTAGCTTTATAATAACAGGCAGAATACTCTCATGTGTGGACCAAGATTTGTGTGATAAATCATGAGGTTGGCAATGTTCTTGGACATATGTGTCTAGTCGAGTATGAGAGCATGCAGGGGGTTCCTAATCCTACTTCTACAACTAACAGGTTGGAAATATGAATGGATTGGTTTGATGGTTTGGATGCAAGATAGGGGTTTTGGATCATAACTACTTCACAAGAAGCATACCGGTGCCTATCTCAGGGCAAGGAGTCAACTAGACGTATAAAAGAGAATGGCTTGCAACTAGCATTCGAGTTTCAAGTGGTTAGGACTGGTATTTGCCTTACAAACACCACCCAAGGATAAGTATTTAACTGTCTCTACTTATGAATATCCCAGCTGACATACAATCTTCTCCACACTTTAACCTAAAACAATTTAATCCACTCCTTGAATGGAAGTTACAAATTAAGCATGTGGTACAACAAGACTATACCCTAGAATCTGAGAAACACTTAGCAACCAGATTCAAAAGAAGAAAATGCATACAACAAATGGAGACAGATAGATAAACACATGCAATAATGCATTTTTCATATACAATAACAAGAAACTAAATATATGTGCAAGATACACTTCAGATGCAACTCATAAACTCCACAGAGATACAATAGACACGAAATGCTTCTGTATTTCATTATTCACACAAAAAATTGCCCAAGTCTTCAACAACCCCCAAAGAGTAACACAGTTTACTTTTTTATACCAAGACTATAAAACTCAGCAAAATTAATTACAAGGCAAATAAAAAATCTGCCAGATACAATGCATGAGAAATGGTGCTCAGAAATAGTAAATGCAGCAGAGAGACAAAGAGGAATGAGCAGGTGAACTCAGGATTTGCATTGTCACCCAGGGATTTTCTTCATCAATCAGGTGGTTGACCTGTCAACTCCATTGATCATCCTTTTGCATTTCGCCATTAATGGCCCAACTACCCGCAGGATACAGCGGCGAATACATCTGAAGTTTTTTCCTGCCCAAACACGGTTGCATACACAAAGAAAACCTTCACTGAAAGTCATTGAAATAGAATCATCAATTTGCATTGTTTCGAAAAGACTAACGGCTCTAAAATACCTTGAAAAGTCATCAACCAGTGAAAATGTGCCACGTAGGCACCTCATGCTTCTATTGCTGACTTTTCCTTTCTCTATTTTGCCCTTTTTGCCCTTGTATATGCATGTTCAAATGCACATACAACTGCCTGCCTTTTGCCTCTAAAATCCTTGTATATGCAAATCATATACATACAATAGTGCCTGGACATGTGGCAACCTCTTACTGGCTCTCTATTGCTTGGTATTTTCATCTCCATCAGCCATCGGAACAAGCCTGGGAGCATCCGCCGATGTGCAGTCTCTCATCGATGAACTAATGTACTTTTTCCTTTTGCATCTGAAAATGCATGTGGGACTCTATATACATACAATCACCCTTCATACAAGGCGGACCCCAAAACATCATAGAACAAATTGAAAATAAACCATTGGGTCTGCTTTGCATCATCTTTCCCTACATATCTTCTTTGTATATGTGCATATAGATACAACTTATACATACAAGGCGCGGATTTCAAATTATCATGAAGCATGCTGAAGTTGCTTTGAAATCTGGCTTTTATCTAACTCCTCTTGTATATCAGCACATATACAAGCACTTAAACATACAAGCCGCAGATGCCAACCCATTTATCAGCTAGATTGGAGAATCATTAGAATTTGGCTTGTATCTTATCAAATGTATATTTCCTTTGTATATCGCATATAGAAACTCGTTTGTATATACCTGCGGGCCCTACCACATGTATCTCAACCGCACTATAACAAATGCACGTCGACCCTTGCATATTTTCCTTGCATCTTTACATCCAACCCGATATACAAACTAGGAATATTCCTGGGATCTGCAATATACATTCTCTCTTGTATGTCTCCAATGTATGTCAACCATACATTCAATTTTGCATCCCTTCCCTTGTATATAGCCGTTGTATGTTCACACATACATGCCCGATATGCAAGCAGCAGATATTCCCAGGAATCTGTGAAAGATTCCCCCTTGTATATGCATCATTTTAGAGCCCGATATGCATATAAAATGCATATAACTCACCTTTTCAAAGGCCGATTGAGATTTTGCAATCCCGCCAATGTATCTTTGACTTGCATGTATATACAAGAACCCTTGTATACACAAAGTGACATGCATACAACAAATTTTTTGCATTTTTCTACTGCAGAGGCCGAAAGTGTTAGAATTTTTAGGAATTTTATGGAAGGTGCCTGCATATTTAAAATGCTTGAAACCTAAATGTTCATGCAGGCACCACCAGAACTAATGCATTTTGGGTCAACTTTATGGGGGACAAGATCATATTGGAACAAATGTCATAGTGATCTAACAAATATGATCAACCAAATAGGTTCACCAACTTTGTTCTTCACACTAAGTGCAACTGATACAAAATGGCTTGATTTACACAAACTTTTTGCAACCAATAATACATCTACATTGCACACCAACAAACATCGCATAGATGATGTGATTAGAAACCTGCACACAACATCCCTATATCTACATCAAAGATTCACAATTTTCTATGAGAAGATCATCGAGAAGCTCATTTGTGCACAAAATTACTAGTATAGATATGAATGACAACATTGAGGTTCTGCACATATACATGGCTTCCTTTGCCTCCAAAATGCACCAAACATGGATACATTAAATTGGGAATATAATGTAGAAGTGGATAGAGCAAAAGAATTCTTTGACAACTATGTCACTACTTGGAACCCTCGTTCTAAGTCTGAAATAAACAACATGATACATAGAACTCCAATGGATGATCCATGCCTATTAAACACATCTAAAATATTCTCTACCTACCTGTACAATGATTACGAGGAATTAATTAATCATGTACAAAGACACACTAAATGCAGTGAGAGGACTTGCCTACGTAAGAAAGGGCAACATATAGAAAGTAGATACAAGGCTCCATGGAAAGAACAAGAAAAATCCACCTTGTAATGTGATTAATCAGGGAAGAAATCCTACGAACCATCAAGAAATGATGATAGGTTAAACACTCATAACCCTAAGATGCTCTCAATATGGAGAGATAATATAGACTTCCAGCCTATTATCTCATGACAACCTGTTCTCAAATATATTGCCAAGTATGCATCTAAAGCTGAAAGAAAATTAGAGAGTTGTATAAATATGTTAGCAAGAATATGTGCAAATAAAAGATTAAAAGACCAAGCTTTAAGAGCATATCAAAAATTCATGGTAGAATTTGTTGCAGAACGAGATATAGGAGCACAAGAAACATGCAATATGTTACAAAAATTACCACTTGTGATTTGTAATCGAAAGTTTATTGAATGTAGGCAAGAAAGTTTTTTGTTGCCTAAAAAAAATACTAGCAGGTAATGAGGTACAATCAAACTACTTAAAATCATATATGCAATGCCCAACTCACCTAGAAATGATAACACTACTTGAATCAACAAGATCCTTCACATACATTGCTCATCGTAAAGGATCCAAATGGCAAGATAGAAAAGAGAAGGCAATAGTGCAGGTTTTTCCCTAGTTCTATAGCATTCCAAAAGAAGACTCCAAAAATTTTGAAACTTTATGTTGGAGTGAATTGCTTCTATATAAACATTTTCGACAAATTTATAAAGATATAGGTCTCAACAAAGAAGAAGTCATCAATAATTGGAAGCACATGAATACACAAAAATACAATGCATGGCATATTAATCACACATATGAAATTGAGCATGTGATTGAAGATGAAGACAATTCTGGTAAGAGATGAATTTACAAGATGATAAAGAAATGAATGAATGGGAGTTATTGTCTCAAATGGGCCTTGCTAATAGTCTTGATTTAAATGAACTTGAAATGCTTGGTCGATGAGATTTTGACAACAATAACAAATGGGAAAAACATATTGTTCAACCACTTTTGCATGATGCCACAATTCAATTTATAAACACAAACATGTCCCAACAAGGTGTCCAACCCCCCTTAGTTCTGCACAACCAAATCTATACATTGTCATCAGAACAACAACTAGCACTTACTATCATTACAACCTACTCAATAGATAATGCCTCAAAAGAAACACTACATATGCTCATACAAGGAACTGCAGGCACAAGAAAATCCTATTTAATTAGTTGCATAAGAAATACACTTCAAAATCAAGTGCCAGGAAGAGAAAACCCACTCCTTGTTCTCACCCCAACATGAATTGTAGCATTTAACATACAAGCCTCAACTATACATGCAACCCTTAGGATTCCAATTAAAGAAATGCAACCATTGCAAGGACAAACATTGACAACATTTCAAGAAAATATAAAACACATACTATACATTCTTATTGATGAGATGAGCTTCACTGGCCCAAATTTCCTATTAAAAATTGATAGCAGGTTACGAGAAGCATTCCCCAAACAAGCACATCTCTGCTTTGGTGGCATTTCTATAATTCTTGTAGGAGACCTTGCCCAACTGCCATCTGTGATGGACAAACCTATCTATGCATCACACACTACTGCAATAAATCTTTGGCACAGATTTAATACAATTGTTACATTGCAAACAATATTTAGACAGCAAGGCGACGATCCAATTCAAATGCAATTTCGCCATACATTACAAAACATGCGCAATGTAGAACCAACACAACATGATTGGGAAGTATTAATGACCTGCACGAACAAGCAACTAACAACAACTGAACAAGAAGAATTTGACCAATCAATACACTTGTTTGCAATAAATGACCTAGTAATATTACGCAACAAAAAAATGCTTAAACTACTAAATCTTCATGTTGCACTTTATCTTGAGGAAACTACACAACGTAAATTAGGCACAAATAGCAATGATGAGCAACTTCCTCAAGAGGTTTTAATAAGCAAATGTCAATGTGTCATGCTTACAACAAACTTATGGATCTAAGATGGACTTGTAAATAGATCTCTTGGAGAGGTCAAAGATATTGTATATCCAATTGGATCAAAACCACTAGAATTGCCAGCATATGTTACAATAACCTTTGAAAACTACAACAGTCCACCATGGGATGAAACAAACCCAAAAACTATACCAATACAACCTATATCATGAGGCAATCATAGGCAAATACCACTATCCATGGCATGGACTATCACTATACACAAATCACAAGGACTTACACTAAGCAAAGCCACAATCAATATTGGTAAAAATGAAAGACAAGGCCTCACATTTACAGTAATTTCTAGAGTCAAGTCTATAAAAGGCCTTCATATTGAGCTTGCATTCTGTTTCGACTGCTACTCCAAGATGAAAAAAAAATCCCTACAACATTATCAGAAAGAAAGAAGAAGCTCGCCTACAACTGCTCTCACAACAATAAATCCAGGCATGTATAGTTACAAGATTCCTCAAATAAGAAATAATGAATTTTTTTCTAATATTTGAGTATCCTCTTTTTAAAAACATACAAATCAAAACACCAATCAATTACATTGTTTATCTTACACAAGTCAACAATTGATGACCAAAAAAATTAAAACCTCAATAATTGTTCACCTTCTAAATTATTTTCTATTGCTTGGCTTTCATTCATAAGAAAATAATTACAGATTATGATTTTGGACTGACAACATTATGTTTTTGTGCACAGGAATCACAACAATTGCAAAAGAAAATTTTACTACAAAGATGAAAAGAAACTCTTATGGAATTTTTCTTGATGCAACATTGATAATAATCTTTGATCAAACAATGACATGCGAGTGTTTATGTTCAAAGAACTATTGTACCTATTACAAATGAATATGAAAACTTGTTGGATAACATATTTATTTGTACTTAAAGCATGTATAAATTTATTGTTATACATCTATTTATGTATTGTTAAATTCATTGACTCTTCCCATAAATATCCTATCGGCCTATACCTTGAATCTCCAAGGGGTGCAAGTGCTAGTTATTATATATGAATGATATGTTTACCTTTTTCATTTTCATATCCGAATAAATGATGTTTAATTATTTTAGTACCTTTCCCTTTCTTTTACCTTTTTTTTCATCTTGTCAAAGAATTCAAGGTACTCAATGTTATTGTGCAGGAATTGTATATTTGTTTAACTATTTCTATAAATATTTTATTTTTCCTTTTCTTTTATACCTTGTCAAATAATTGAATGTACTAATATGGTTGTATGCAAATTATATATTGGCTAATTTGTTTTCTATAAAATCAATACTATTTAAATCTACACACATTTTATTTGGTATTATTTTTCCATTGTGTCTCATTAATAGATTAGTAAATTTGTGTTCAATAATTACAAATAATATGAAAAAGGTAAAAAAAAATTAATAAGGCATTTTTAACCTATGATTATCCATACATTTTTTTTTATGAAAATAACAAATAACTATTTTTTATAAAAAAATGTATGGATAGAAACACACTAAGATTACCTTGAGATGAGTGATTTCATTTTGAATTGAAGAGAGTAAGGTTCTTATATAATAGGAACTTTTATGCATTTTTTTTAATTAAACAAAGTGAAAGATTCAAAAAAAAATGTAAATGGAATAGAGAGAAAGGTGGGAGACTTTCAAGAAAATAAATGTAAAAAGTTTTCCCTTCAAGAATTTATTTGGAAATTAGAACAATAATCTGGCATATACATATTTAAAAAAAAAAACACTCCTTCCATCAAATTTAGTTGTGCATGCAAGTCACCCAAAGTTCACCATTCAAACTCACATAAATGTAAAAATGATTGATGCAATACAATCATTCAAAGAAACTAATAGTCAAATATTCTAATAGAAAGAAAGATGCATTTATTTTAAGAAGCAACCATATCCATCTCAATAAAAGTAAACAAACAATATTTCTCATAAAATTTTAAGACATTTTATTAACAAATGATTGAGGAAGACATAGAAATCTACTATAAAGAGACATAAATTGTATCCTTCAATAGTTTAGAGAGGAATATTTTTCATTATCTTTTCCCTTTTATAACTTCAATGATTGTGTGCATGCTTAAACCCCTCTAAACAAGAAAAACATGGAATTCCCCTTTTATGTAGAAAGACATGAGCATCCAAATGAGGTAATCAATTATCCTCCTTGAAATCCATTAAATGGAGTGCATAATGAAACAATATATTTTAGGTTTTAGAAGAATTGACTCAACTCATATGGTTTCTCTTACTAGCCTTTCTATATGAATAGAGAATCTAAGTGCTCTCCCCTAGTTTTATTATAAGCTAAATCTTCCTTTATAGGGGACTCATATTACATACATGTAATAAAAATTAATTTTGAGAGGGTCAGAACATAGATATTTAGATGAGTGCCTAATGTCACTTGATCGACAATATGAGGGGTATAGGTTGAATGATGCCAATTATATATGTGATACAACTAGTTATCCATCTATTATAAATGTGATATTAGTCATCAATTGTATCTCGTATATCAATAAATATTCTTGGTTTCTTTCTATTTCTATTCATGAGTGTCATGTTGCATGTTCATCGACTAATAATTTTGGAAGAAGAAGGTGAATGTGAGAACAAAATGTGAGGACTACTTCTACTTAAATATTCATACCATCTAGTGGGTTGCATTCAACCATGCAATTCAAGTTCAGTTTCATCAGTTCAATCCAATAGCTCACATAGTCCCCCTATTATAAATAGATAATAACCCATAAACTAGTGTAGGGAATATAAACTATAAAACTGTAAATACAAATTATTTAAGAAATTAAATAGTATAACAAAGTCTCCAAGGAAAGTAATGCAAATGCTCAAAACATAAAATAGAATTAAGAGACTGCTTAAGAAGAATTAATAGCTCATGAATGTAAATACAAGCTAGAAGGGTGAGTGTATATAGACTATGTGAGAGGGAGGAAGTGCAAATTCAACCCATAGGGAGAGTACACCCAAAGTATCTGAGAATATGAAAGTATAACTCCTATGGAAGATGTCAACACCTCACTCCACTCACACTAATACCCACTTTATTAACCTAAGAAATCTTAAATAAAAGTGTAGATAATAAGAAGATAAAAACCTACATTGACACCCCCGTAAGCATATCTTAGGTGGGTGATGAGATGGGTCCTAAAAAATGAATCCTAATGAGGTATCCATGTACAGATCTCCTTAAAGAGAAGAAGCCCCCCCCAAGAAAAGAGATAATAGCCCCCACAAATAAGAGAGAAAAGACCCCCCTTAAAGTAGAGAAAGGAAGGAAGGACTAAGAAGCCCCCCAAAGATGTAGCCCCTTGATGTCCCTACAAGATCAATAGACCCACATATTAGAGAGAGAATGTGAATGCAGAATGTCTCAAACTGAGTGTTGAAGTAGGTCCGTTTTCAATGAATGATGCAAGTTTTCCTTTCAGAAGAAAGAAACCCTGAGCTACAAGTATATCTCCAAGTTAGTGCATAGATGTACCAAATTCTAATCAAGACTCCAAGGCCTAACTATAGAAGATGGCAATAAGGAAGCATGACATGGAGGAGAGAGAGCAGGAGAGTTGATAAGTACCCTCACTACATCTAAATAGAAAAGCCCCCTAAAGAAGTAAGAGATCTAGAAAATGGTCATAGAAGATGGTCTCCTGAAGAGAGGTAGAGAGTGTTAGTGTAAAATATTATAATTACTTACTTAGCATAAGTAATTATACATTATATTTTGCACATGGTTTTAATCCACCTTAGGTAGGTTATGTGGTGACTTGGAGAGTTGGTCAAAATCATCCAAGATACATGTCACCACTCCTTTGCCACTTTGTGGAAATATATCGCCACCACTCCTTGAGTATTGGGATCAACTTTTGATTTGACCCAATGAATCAACACTATATGTACATGCTTGTTCATTATCAATCTACTCCAATTTGATGCCAATTTTCTACTTAGTAGATCCTAGTTCTTATATGGTATCAGAGCAAACGTAAGTCATTTGCTAGTTCAATTTTGGCGTGGAACCCCTACTCGATTTTCAAGGCATATTTTTCTAGTGAAAGGTGTCAAAAATCATCTCATTTTGCAAGGCACCCAAATCCTCTAGTTTTGCAAGGTGATTTGATACCTGGGCATGGAAATTTGAACTTTGTGTGAAGGCGCATCTCTCTTTTGGGGTAGAAGGAGGCTCTTTGTTACATAACTATTTTGTAGCGTTTGAGAATCCATGGTGTGAAAAGTTGTGGCTCTATTCTGTGGCCGAGTTGAAAGATCTCTCTTTAGCACTGCAACTCTATCAAAGGCAAATTTTCCCCTGTTCTAGGCCTCACCTATTTGGAAGTAGGACACACTTTGTTTGGGAGTGATGACCTAAAATTTGATAAGGTATTGGGTTTGAAGGTGCAAGGTGTTAATTTTATGATCAAAATTGAAATAAATAGAAATATAGAAATGGTAACACTTTAACACAGAGGTAACCTGGGAAAACCCTCCTTGAGGGAGAAAAACCCAGACAAATATATCTCTTATATATTGAATAAAAAGGAACAGAAATTTGCTTACAGCTTGACTCAAATACAAGACTAATTTGATGAATAAAATTGATAATAAAATGAATGATCATTGTCTTATGTATATACAAATCAATATGACTCTTCATATGCATCAGTGACTCTTCATATGGTGTCTCTTCATATCTCCCATCGCTACAATAACATCAATACTCCCTCTTAGCTAGGGAGATATCTTTCCAGACATGTCAACATGACACCCACAATGGCTACATCCATTAGTGAGAAGAATTTATCATAGAGTCTCTCAACATGATGTCCACCATGGCTACTCCCATGAGTTGAAGAAAACTAGTGTACAAGTTCCCATCATGGAGTCACTCAATGTGATGTTGTCATGGATTCACTCAACATGACATCCACCATGGCTATTCCCAGAGGGTGGATAAACAAAAGTACAAGAGAATTATCATGGAGTCTCTTAACATGATGTCCACAATGGCTACTCCCATTAGTGGAAAAGATACATCGTCATGGAGTCACTCAACATGACATCCACCATGGCTACCCCCGGAGGCTGGAAAGAACCATGTCTCCTAACTCAGAGATGGAATGCATTATATCAGATAACACAAATCACTGATGCTGAGACTCCCTCTCAGCAAGGGATTCATTCTAAATAACTCCAATCTTATCTCGAAACTGCAAAAACTTCATTCTGGAGAGTGGCTTAGTGTGAATATCAGTCATCTGATCATTAGTGCAAATGTATCTCAGTTGAATATCTTTCCTTAATACCATATCTCTAATGTAATGATATTTTATATCCACATGTTTTGTTCTATCATGAAACACTGGATTGACAGATAGCTTCACAGAGCTTTGATTGTCACAATGAATAATAGTAGGCTCCAATGATTTTTCAAACAAATCTGCAAGGAGCTTCTAAAGCCACACTACTTCTCGAGCTTCTACACATGCTACAATATATTCAGCCTCTACAATGCTTAGTGCTACTGAAGACTGCTTCCTGCTACACCAAGAAATCATTGTAGACCCCAAGCTAAAGCAACATCCAGAGGTTCTCTTTCTGTCAGCTATACTCCCAGCCCAATCAGAGTCAGAGTAGCCTTGTAGTTTTAGATCTAGACTGGAAGTATATCTCAAGCCATATCCAACTATACCACACAAGTATCTCAAGATATGCTTTCCTGCAACTAGGTGAATTTTCCTTGGTTCACACATGAACTGACTAAGGGTACTCACTGCATATCAAATATCTGGTCTAGTATTGACTAGATACATCAATGATCCACAACTCTCTGAACATGGTGGGATCTACCAAATCTAAACTAGCAGTAGACTCACTCAATTTCTTCAAATTTTTTTCCATCAGTGTAGACATAGATTTGCAATCCATCATCCCAAATCTCTTCAAGATATCTATGGTGTATTTCCCTTGACTTAGAATAATCTCATTGGGTCTTTTCCATACCTCTAATCCTAGAAAGTAATTCATAAGACCTAAATCCTTCATTTCAAATTTAGAAGTTAACTCTTTCGTGCATTTGGCAATGAGATGTTCTTCTCCAGTAAGGAATAAGTCATCAACATAAAGAACTAATATTAGAGCCTCACCATCGATTACATTGAAGTAAATATTTGAATCTGCATCGTTCTTGAAGAAGCCTAGGCTCACCAAGTATTGATCAATCCTCTCATACAAAGAATGAGGAGCCTACTTAAGGCCATACAAATCCTTCTTTAGCCTATAAACATGAGATTCCTTACCATGAATCACAAATCCATCAAGTTGCTATATGTATACTTTCTCAATTACACCATTAAGGAATGATGTCTTCACGTCCATCTGATGTAGTTTCCATCCCTTAGCTACTGCAATAGCAATAATAGTCCTGATGGATGCATAACGAGCAACTGGAGCAAATGTCTCCTCATAATCTATTCCCTCTTTCGGAGAGAATCCTCTAGCAACAAATCTTTCTTTATATTTCTCAATGCTTCCATTAGCTACATGCTTGATCTTGAAAAGACATTTGGAAGATACAACAGATTTCCCTTCAGGTTTAGGTACAACATCCCAAACATCATTCTTGATGATAGACTGAAATTCTTCTGCCATTGCATCTTTCCATACCTATTGGTTGGATGCCTCCTCAAAACTGGAAGGTTCAGAATCAATGATGTGACTCATCAATACCACATAATCTGAGAACTTTTGAGGTCTCTTTCTTTCTCTAAAAGATCTTCGAGGAGCTGCATATTTTTCCTCCTCTTGCATGGTTTGTCGAGGCCTTTTCTGTACTACTGTAATATCTCTAGGTCCATCAGTTCGATCTATAGGATCAACTAGATCACTAGCCTCTTCTAGTTTAGTAGACTCCCTCTGAATCTTAGAAGTCAAATCATGAGGTGTCTCCTGTTCTTCATTGTCTATCTCCACATAAGACCCTTTAGATCTTTTGAATGCAACTTCTTCTTCTAAAGTGACATCCATGCTGATCTCAATCTATTTCTATCCTGGAATGTAGATCCTGTAGGCCTTGGAAGTCTCACTATATCCCACAAATATTCCTTTCTTGCCTAATGGTTCTAACTTAGATCTTTTATCTTTAGGCACATGAATATAAAGCGGACAACC
Organism: Cunninghamia lanceolata; assembly: GCA_027924645.1. NCBI lineage: Eukaryota > Viridiplantae > Streptophyta > Pinopsida > Cupressales > Cupressaceae > Cunninghamia > Cunninghamia lanceolata. Next base: position 58,269 of record BSBN01001872.1, read on the forward strand.
AAAGATTCTCAAATGACTAATCTCAGGTTTCATAGCTGTAAATGCTTCTTCAGGAGTCATATTTTCTAATATTTGATGAGGGCTATGATTCTAAACATATACTACAGTTCTGGATGCTTCTGCCCAAAGAAAGGTTTGTAAGCCTTGGTCATGGATCGTAGCTTTGGCTGCCTCAACTATGGATCTATTCTTCCTTTCTGCAACTCCATTTTGCTAAGGATTGTAAGGAACACAAAACTCCCTCTTAATCCCTACCTCAATACAAAGGTTGTGGAAGCCTCCAGAGGTGTATTCTCCTCCATTATCAGATCTTAGAACTTTGATCCTTTTTTCCAGACAAAGTTTCTACTTGAGCCTTAAATTCTTTGAATTTCTCAAGCACTTCTTCAGATTCCTTAGAGTTCAAAAAATAAATCCAAGTCTTTATGGAGTAGTCATCAATGAAAATTACATAATACAAAAGACCACTCAAGGATGCCATAGACATTGGACCACACAAATTAGAATGAACAAGATCTAGAATACATTTTGATCTACTTTCACTATTATGAAAAAGACCCTTAGTATTCTTACCCATTGCACATCCTCTACAAGTACCATCATGTTCTTGATTGAGCTTCGAAAGGCCAGTAACCATCTTCTCCATGAATGGAAGAGATATGAAGTGAAGATGAGAAAATCTCCTATGCCATAGCTCACTCAAACTGGTGGAGTCATCCATCAATGCTTGAATTGGATGAGTGGAAAGTCTATATAGACTCTCTTGACGAACACCAATTACTCGGGTTGTATTGATGCTAGAGTTCTTTGGCCAAGAAAGAACTTTTCCATTAGAAAATGCAACTTGATATCCTTTGTCTTCTAGCACTGAAATTGATACAAGGTTCCTCTTGATACCTAGAAGAAACAAGACGTTACTCAAATGGAGAGAGACGCCAGAATCTAAGTGAAGAGAGGTGGCTCCAGCACCCTTTACTGAATAGCATGCATCATCTCTGATTATAACTTGAAGGTGATTTTCTCTTTCTATTAAGTCTGAAAGATGTTTTCTATAACCTGTAATGTGACAAGAAGCGCCATTATCAATCAACCATGTGCTACTATTGGTTGGAACATTGCTTGATAGGGTAGAGAAAAATAGAAATCCACTTGAGTTATCTCTCAATTCCTTGTGAGGATAGACATCATCCACATCTACAGTAGAGGCATGTGGTTTTGGTCTTGTTGGACAATCACTAGCATAGTGACCATACTTGTCACATCTGAAGCACTGGATATGGGAGAGATCCTTCTTCTTCTTTGATTCAGGGGCAGCATCAGATTTCCTATCTCTATTCCTTTTGAAGTTTCCTCTTCTCCATAATTTTCCTTTCCTTCTGGAAATTTGAGCAGTAAGAACTTGATTGTCTTCATTGGGTGAGCTTTGACCATTACTTCTTGCTACCAATCTTGATTCTTCTTGAATGCAATCAGCTCTAAGTTGATCAAACTTTGGTAACTTAGATCTTCCACTGATACCTTGGATGAAGGGCTCCTAAGATTGAGGAAGACTGTTAAATGCCAACATGACTAAATCTCTATCTTCAATTATATCCCCAATGGCATATAGTTGATCCTTTAATTCAGTAATCTTCATGAAGAAAGACATGATTGAATCTCCTTTAGCCATCTTGATGTGATGTAGCTATTGCCTCAAGGCAAGAGCTCTGCTAGTGTTATTGATCTCATATAATCCCTTCAAAGTCTTGAACATATCTCTAGCCATCTTCAACTTGGAGATGATAGGCACAAGGTGATCCTTCATGGAATCAATCAAGATCTTCTTGGCCTTTGTGCCATTCTTCCTCCATTGAATTTTCTTAGTCTCATCGGAAGGTTCAAGTACTTTGCTCTCTACAAACTTGAGAATATCATTCTCTTCCAATGTAATAAGAACTCTAAACTTCCAAGAGGTGAAGTTAGATGCACCATCAAGTCTATCTTCAACCTTGAGTCTATTCACCATTTTCGATGCTTGGATAGACACTCTAAGATGAGAAGAATATTTCACTGCTTAAACAAATCTGATCACGATCTTGCTTAAACAACCTGGCTCTGATACCATGTTAGTTTTATGATCAGAATTGAAATAAACAGAAATACAAAAATGGTAACACTTTAACACAGAGGTACCCTGGGAAAACCCTCCTTGAGGGAGAAAAACCCAGACAAATATATCTCTTATATATTGAATAAAAAGGAATAGAAATCTGCTTACAGCTTGACTCAAATACAAGACTAATTTGATGAATAAAATTGATAATCAAATGAATGATCATTGTCTTATGTATATACAAGTCAATATGTCTCTTCATATGCATCGGTGACTCTTCATATGCTGTCTCTTCATATCTCCCATTGCTACAATAACATCAACACAAGGTAGTTCACATCATACCTCCTTTCTCTCAACCTGCCCATTTAGAAAGGTGGGACTAGGGAAAAAGCTTGGTTGCTGAACCTCTATTGGCTATGAATATTATGGTAGTGGCGCCATCCAGATATTATGTGGGTTTTAGATGCTGCCATTGGATTTGGCCACCCCTACTCTTCCAAACTCCTAGTCGTGAGTCATCTACTGCATTTGGCTACCCCTGTTCACCCCTCACCTGGCCGCCTTTTCTCCATTAGAGGCTGAAGCTCTACAAGGCAATGCCATAACCTCTTTTTGTTGTGTTTTTTCTTAGCTTCCCATGCCTTTTTGCCTTAGCCTACCCTAATACTCCTGCTGCAAAACAAGTTTTCCCTAATTCTCCTCAAAAAAATTTCCCTAAAATTTGTTTTTTAATGCATTTGAAATTATGCTTTTCAAAATTTAAACAAAATAGGCAATTTTTTATAAAAGCATTTAAAATTGTGCTTTTTTTTCATGGGGTAATTTAAAAATTTGGGGGAAATTGTTTTAAGTCAATTTAAGGTTTTTTATAACCCTTATGTTTTCTCCTGACGAAGACAAAGGGTGAGGCTCAGGTTGGTAGGAGGCCAATACCCTCTCATAATCAAAACCTTTATAATATTCACTCCATGCCGATTCCAATGGGTGGTTGGAAGGCTAGGTTCACCTCATCCATAGTGTATTTTTTAATTTTTAGTGCAAATGTATTAAAATAGGCCGTTTTTACGGGAAATTGTTTGTGTTATAACTTTTGATCGGTATCTCGAAATTAAGTGCCATTTTTTTGAAATGTTCATATTTTCATGTTTCACATCTATTGGACCTTGTTGCATTGTAAAATACACTAACTTATAAAGTGCCAAAATTTGGGGGATCACCTAATACTGAATCATGGGGGGTTACAAAATGTGTTGATTTTTATTGTCTAAAGGAGTTAACCTATTCTTAATCACGGGATATGATAATCACTCTTTTGTAATCAACCTAAAAAAGGGTAATTATAAGTCCTAGTGTGATGGCATCTTGAAACATCTCAAGTACCATAATCTCATGCCTTGTCTATATGGACTTATCCCTGAACCAGGTAAACAATCTCATAAGAATAAGTGATTTAATACTCATGATTTTATTGTTGGATTAATCTATTTACATATACTAGATGCCACTTTGTATGCCATCATAGATATTGAATGTTTACATGCATTATGGATCAAAATTTGGGAGATATATGGAGACTTAATATTTCTCCATTCCCGCATGATCCTTCTATGATCACAAATAATATCCCACATCATGATACAAATATAGAATGTTTAGTTGACATAGATGAAATCATCATTCCTACACCATCTATTGTTTCTTCATCAGATTACAGAGTCTCTTCTTCGAGAGTTTCTAGTACTTCCTTGCAGCAGGATAAATATATCAATCTTCCTAGCATTGCTAATTGGGACAAATTTCTACTTGACATTGCTTATATGTTTGTAGAGTCCCACATTGTTGATTTGGAAGCACACATTGAGGACATCAGTCTTCTCTTTGATGACAATTTTGATGAAGCCATAGATCACCATTATCCTCTTTGGATATTCATGCTCTACATCTGGCTACACATGGCTTTGGACTGTCATCATGTTCATCTATTAGGCATGCACCTGATATGATTATGGAATCCTTTGGCATCAACATGGGGACACTCAAGAGAAGTTTTTGAAGACATCAAAATGGGCATAATCATCCTTGGATCAACTTCAGCATGATTCAGGAACATACATACATCTTCTTGCACATTCCTATTCAGAATGGGGAGATATCATGCATCTTTAGTTGGTTTCATTTCTTCCCAAGGGGAGGAACTTTGTTCGACATTCTTGGATCTACATCTGTATCCTTTATCAAGCATCCAAACTCACTACAACAGGACACATATTATGGGGGGTCTCATACACCTTCTATCATTTTCTTTCCTATGGGGGGAAACATTTATTATACTTAGTGAAAGAAGTAGTAATTCTTCACTTGTATAATTTTCATGCATCTTTTCTCTCTTTTGGAGGGTAGTTTTTTCCCACATGGTTTTCTACCTTTCTCCACCTCATGAGAGACTACTTTGTACATGGGTACCTCATCAGGCCTAGTAGTCAAGACCCATCTTTATTGTGCCCACCTAAGCTATGCTTAAGGGGGGGTGTTAGTGTAAAATATTATAATTACTTAGCCTAAGTAATTATACATTGTATTTTGCACATGGATTTAAGCCACCTTAGGTAGGTTATGTGGCAACTTGGATAGTTGGTCAGTTACTCATACAAGATACATGTTGCCACTCCTTCGCCACTTGGTTCAAATATATCGCCGTGCCATTCCTTGAGTATTTGGATTGACTTCTGATTCGACCCAATGACTCAACACTATATGTACATGCTTGTTCATTATAAATCTACTCCAATTTGATGACAATTTCTACTTAGTAGATCATAGTTCTTATAGAGAGAACCCCCTAAAATATGGAGTAAAAAGATGTCTCCAGATGTTTCTCAATGAAACTAATGCTAGACTATGAAAAGATTTGATGGATCAAATCAAGTATAAAATATGACTTAGAATGGATCCCAACATTAGTATGAGAAGTGAACCAAGACCTAACTATTCTTGTAAAAGTGGTCAACATAAATGATGACTAAGGTGAATCATAGGATTCAAGAACTATAGGTTGTGTCACCATGTAAGTATGTAGATGTAGAGAAAATACATCTAGAGAATAAAATGCAACTCCATCAGAGGTGTCATCTAAGAGAAGATAAATATCTTCAATAATGTCATTAAGATATGAAAGGTGAGAGTCAACAAATAGATGTGAAATGTTTGGTATGTATACCTCCCAGTGAAGTGAATCCTATAAACCTGAATAACCCTACTACATAGAATCAATGGAACCCCTTGAAGAAGTGAATTTGAACTCCAATGAAGATAAAAGTGATGGAGGAATGTCCTACAAGAGGAAAATTGTGTCCTTACTGGTGTCATCTAGATCTGAAATATGAGACTTTACAAACAAAGAAGAGATGTCTGGTAGGAATGTGTCCCAATGAGGTGAATCTAGAAGAAATATATAATATTACTACAAATAATGATTGGAATCTCTCTTGAAGCAACTTTGAACTCTAAAGTAACAAGAGGTATAGGAGGAATGTATTTAACTGTAGATGGGGTATCATAAGGAGGAGGAGGATCATTATCAATATTAGTATTATCCATATGTGAAAGGTTCTCTATGAAAGTATCACTCTCAGATAGAGAATCAAGGTCTCCATATAGTTGCTAAATGAAGGTCTAAGCAGTGAAAGGGCACTCACTATACTCAAGTTGATGCTAAATACCCTAAAAAATAGTGAGACATATTAGTCTTTAAACAATGTCATTATTGTTCAACCATGCTCATTTATATTCATAGTCACTTAGCTCATGAATAAGTCCAAGATGATAGGGCAATAGATCCCACATAATGCAATTATTCACTATCCCTTGTTTCAAGGAAAAATAGTTTTCTAGATTTAGCCTAACAATAGAATGATAAAATTTAATACCAAAATCTATGATGAAACCCCCCAAAATAGAACTTTATCTTGAAGTTCATGATTACAATAAACCCATAAAAGATTCCCTTTTAATTCAATCAATGAACTCTCCAAACAAAACTAATTTGACACTGTATGATTAGTGTGAGTATAATTGCCACTAGTAAGAAATGTAAAGTGGAGTTGCTTTCAATGCTTTACAAATCTTCAAAATAGGTTATAATCTTGAAAGTACAACTTTGGAATAGAGCCAAGAAAAACTAATAGCACCACTATGAAGTAAACAAAAAATTATGCACTTTCAAAAAAACTGCACCTAAAAAAGTGCTCGTATGTACCTGAACAGAGATTCAAAAGGTCCCAAAATGAAAATTGAGCAATGACACTTGTGAGAAATTGTAAATTTTGGAAAAAATGTATATCAAAATCATAAAATATCTACACCACTATGAAAAGCATGGAAAAATATCCCAAATTAAAAAAATTGCTTCAAAAATAGACCTTGTATGGCTGAGAATAAAGCCTTTGAAGGTGGAATACCAAAACCGAAACTATAACTATGAAGGGGGCTGGAGTGGAGGGAAGAAATTATGATGTCATGTTGAAATCAATTTTAGAATAATTTAAGATGCTCCCAAGATATCCATTGTCACCAGAATATTCCCAAATTGTCGTGAGATTGTCCAAAAACTACTTTTTAGTACAAAAACCACCCAATTCAAAACCAAAAGCTACCTTATTTGGGTAAGAGACCACTTTCTATGTTTCTATGTGGTTTTGTACCAATAGGTTTGTGTCATTGCTTAGGAGGATGGTTATTTGAATAGAGGGAAGAGCAAGGCCATAGGGCTTGATGGAGGAGCACCCGTAGGTGGTGGTGTAGCAATAGTGGCCACTCAACTGGTGCCGCCTATGGTGGTGGTGGTGTTGGGGCCAAAGGTCACCACTACTGTAGTGTTGTGGGTGGATCTATTTTTTTCTTTTATTTTTAAAATAAATGCACAGTCTGTAAAATTGCATAGGATTCGTACAACCTCTCTAGGTAAATAAATTGCCTTGCACCAAAATAGAGAAATTTTGTAAGGAAATAAGTGGTTTTGAGTTTTTTGGATGCAATGGTAGGGTCTATTTGGCCTAAAAATGCCCCAAAATATAGTTGTATGTGTTGCAAGTATGGGCCTAATCGGTGTTGTCATTGATGTCAACATACTCCTGTTGCATTGATGATAAGGATTGGATGAGTTGTATGCTGAGGATATTGAGAAAATTAGTCCTATCAGGAACAAAGAAGAACAAGGGAAGACAGTGAGGTGAAATTCCTAGCTAAGATGCAAATAAGAGGATATGCATCAAAGGGTTTGTTGATATGTGTCTTAAGATGATCTAGTAAAGAACTGAGAGGTCCGCATGAAGATCTGAAGAAGTCATAGCCACTTGAGAAAAATAGGTTCTGATAGATATTCAGAGGTGACAGAGTGACATAGATAGGTCCGGTAAGATCTGGAAATGAAATATCTTGTTTTGTAGATTTGGTGGAGTGTTTAGGATGTCATTGTGAATTAACAACTCAATTGGTTCGTGGTTTGGAGGTCTACAAGCATCTATTCCAATATGACATTAATGACAGACCGTGTTCTTGAGGTTTTGGATGAAGAAGAGAAAGATTTCAATAAGCAGAAGTAGTGTGGATGTTCTTGGTGATTCAGGCAAGCTTGTGGAGATCTTTGGATTGTGTTCAATTTGTGTTGGTGATCCGCATTGAAGATTGAGCTCGTAATTGAAGAATTACTGCTAGATGATGATGTTCTTCCTAAGTCTGGCCAACCGGATGAGTTACACATTCTGCGGATGATCTTGAAGATCTTCCATGAAGAATGGCATGTTCCTAACGAAGATTGAAGTCTCAGATCTTTGTGGCTGACAGTGTGTTGATTCGTGTGAATTCTTTTTGTAATTAGTCATGTTGTATTTATGTATTTGCTCTGTAATGTATGCCGACTTGGATGATTATTCCTAAGTCAAATGTCTTGTATAAATAAGATGTTGTGAAAACATTTTAAAGGGGATCTGGTGGAGATGAGTATGTGGTAGAGAGGAGCAAAGCGAAAGGCAGAGCAAAAGTATTGGGCTTAAATGGAACTAACTCAGGCATGGTGAAGATGCTATTCTTCAGTTCAAGTATGTAATATCTATTATTTTGTAGATAGTGTGTCTCCTGTAGGCAGTGGGCCTCTTGTGAGTAGTGTGCTCAGGCAGTGAGCCCTAATTGGCATGTGCCATTTGGTTCTTATTCTTTTAACAGAGAATACAATCTTGGGTTAGTCACCCCGTGTTTTTTCCCTTAACCGGGTTTTCCATGTCAAAATCTTGGTGTCTTATGTGTTAATGTGTTTCTGCTCTTGATTTAATGCATTATGTTTCCATGATTGATTAATTATTATGCTACTGAATTACAAAGAGGATTTAAGTGATTAATTGGAAGAAAGTTTTTGACAACTAATTCACCCCCCTCTCAGTTGTCTATCCTAAATCTAACAATTGGTATCAAAGCCAAGTTCCTGTAAAAGAACTTAACCACTTGAGGAGATCCAGGATGTCGTCCTACAATAAGGATAGTCTGAGGTTTGATGGAACCAATTTAACTCTTTGAAAAAGTTGCATGGAATGTCACTTGCAATGTATGGGATTGCAGTATTGGATCATAGCTTCAAAGAAGTATGTTCCTCCACAAAATGGTCTGAATACCATAGATGAAATCAGAGATGTTGAAAACAATCTGCGGACTAAAGAAGCTCTTCTAAGTGCCTTATCTGACTCAGAGCTGACAAATGTTGTTGATCTAAAAAATGCATATGAGATTTGGCAAAGAGCGGAACTTCTGCATGAAGGAGACAAGTATTTTAAATGTGCCAAGCTATAGAGTCTGAAAGGAAAATTTGAAAACCTGAAGATGAGAGAAGATGAAAATATCACTACATTTATGCCAAGAGTAAATGAGCTTGTTTGTGGCATTAGATGTGTTGGTGGAATCTTGGATGAAGATGAGATTGTTTCCAAAGTTCTCAGATCCCTTCCTGATTCTTACAAATACAAGGTTGCTGCTATTGAAAAATTCAGATCCTTTTCAAGTATGACAAGAGATCAGGGTTAGTGCAAGAAGTTGGGTCCACTTTTTGGCCAAAAAGTGGAAGTGTTTTCCCTGATTTTTAGAATTTGTCACATTTGACCTTAAAATTTGAAGCACTTAGAGATGGAATCTTTAAAAAAGTCACTAAATATAAAATGTAGTACTCGGAGTCTAGTTTCTAAATATGTAATTTTTTTAAATACCCAGATGATACAAATTAATTTTCAATAGGCATTTCTAAAAACCACTATTTAAAAGTCATTTTTTTTTTTACCATACCATGCATGTGTACGACCAACATAATTTGACCTAAATGAAATTATTTTTAAAAATCCTTTTGGGAAAATATGTGTAGTACAGTGAAGTTTGATGAGGATATTTTTTTATATTTTTTTTCCAAATAATTTTTTTTTATTAATTTTTTATTAGGCCTAATTGGTACTTTTGAAAACCCCTCATGTACGGCCAACATAATTTGAGCAAAAAAAATCATAAAATTAAAATTTTTTTTCATTGTGTAAAGAATGATGTGTAGATTGATGACATATAATTTTTTTTAAAAAAAAATTTAAAAATTAAAAGTTATTAAAAAAATACAAACACCTGTCATTTCAAGTTTTTGGACTAGTTTGCTTATACATTAAATAATAAATAGAAGAACATGTCCAATAACAAAAAAAATTATATATTTGAAAACTAGACAATGTCATCTATAATGGGTTTTCATTTCGTAAAAAAATTCAGAAAAAAAGCCCTCATCCATACAGGTAAACTCACTATTTCTTCTTGTTTTGTACTTAGAAAAAAACTTGCAGGTCCAAGGCTCAAGGTCGGTCAACCATGCCTATCCCGAGCCTAAAACCCAAGCAAAGGTCAGGGAAAAGGCAGGCAGAGATTTCTAATTTCAAATAACGAGTACTCGTTATAAAACGGGTACGCGTTACATAACGGGTACCCGTTATAAAACGGGTACGCGTTACATAACAGGTACCCATTATAAAACGGGTACGCGTTACATAACGGGTACCCGTTATATAAATCTTTTGAAGAGTTAGTTTCTCTACAAGAATTGAATACTACTTGAATAATTAAATCCAAATGTGATAAATTTTTTTGTAGCTTATATTGTGTGGATAAGATTCAAATGAATTTCCTTAGATAGTTTCTTCTTTAAAAGATTTAGTTTCTCTACAAGAATTGAATGCTACTTCTTGAATAATTTCAAATTGTGATAAGTTTTTTTGTAGCTTCTATTGTGTGGAGAATTGTGCATTTGGATAATTTAAGTCATGTTAAGGCTATGTAAAAGCCATTATATATTATGAATTAGTGTCATTAGAAGCATTGCTCACTCTTTTGAGAATTTTATGCCTAGTTGAGAGTTTCTCCCAAGTTCATTCTTGTGTTGTATACTATTTATTTATGTGTGATGCAAGTTTAAATGTTCCACATTTGAGATGTTGTCTTAGTCTTTTAATGCACATTTTAGATAGCCATTAGAGGTGGTTGATTGAAGGTAAAGGAAGTTGGAAGTATCTCATTTTTAAATCCATATGTGATGTATCGAAGTGAGGCATCTAGCTACCCCGAGTTTATGGATTAATTGTCATTTGTTCTATACAATGTGTAGAGGTCTAGAAATGTGTCAAGTTTCATGGACTAGAGAATGCAAAGTGTCGAAAGGTTCTTTTGGTGCAGCTTGTAAGTGTGTCTGGGAATGGTGTGCATAATAGGGCCTATGACAAATGGAAATCCCTCTATGAGGAGTGGGAACGATGCATTAGGGAGTGCCAAAGCTCCCTCAAGATGTTGATGTGGTTTGGTGTTTTGTCTGTTTTTTAGCTTTCTATTAGTTGTGTTGGAATTTTGTGCTTGCTATATGTATTGGGGTATTGATATAGTTGCATATGGGTAGTTTAGAAACCTTTATGGGATGTTGTGCTTTCTACTGCTATGCCTAGTCTTGGGTTGTTAGCACACTCATTTATATATGTTTTCTAAACTATTTAGTAAGGATGGGTCCCCTAAGTAGAACACCTATATTATAATTCAAAAAAATTAAACCAAACAAATATGAAATCCACACTAGGAACTAGGTATGTTGAAGATGTAAAGTAATTTTGAATTGGGAAAAAATTCATAGGAATCTCTTCTTTAATTCCTTTCCTTTATGAGAAACTATATGTGATTCAACTTCCAAAGGCCAAGGGGGAAGTAAGAAAAGATCAAAAAAGACTTGAGTTGAATAATAACTGAACACGTAAAATTGCAAGGAAGTTTTGGCTATTATAGTGGTTAAGTAAGAAAGATGATAACAAAGTCTCGGTTGCAAATTAATAAAATTTCAAGGACTATACAAATGATCTATATTGAAGGTTTTGTAATCAAAGGATGACCACAATCATTTAAAGGAACATGTATCTCAATTGAGGCTAACTAGGTGAGTCTAACATCCTTATCATTTTATCGTGATTTTGTAGGTTTATCCTAGGTAAATTACCTTGTTATAAAGTGCCCTAAATTTATCTATTAGATAATTGTAACACCATTTACCTATCTATTCCACTATGTAAATTAACTTAATTTAGGTTTGTGAGACAGTTAATAGATTGTTCACTATTTCAAGAAAAACTATTGAACCATAATGCATTTAATCACTTCTTAAAAATTTAAAAATGTAGTAGAGAGAAATCTTCTAACATGTCTCAATTAAATAATTTATAATCTAGAAGTGAACAATGAAGCATATTTAACATATTTAACAATGAAGCATATTTAACATACTAAACTACATTCAAGCATATATACTCAATAATATATACATGTAGATCTAGATCTAGATAAGTCCATGAAATACTATAAAATATCTAGGTAGGACCCATGAAATGTGTACTTTAAAACATCTACTCATCATCAGCATATAAATAAATACAAATCATAGTTCATGAAATACTGAAATATATCTAGAAGAACATGTAATAGCAAGTTTGACATATATAGTCAAAGTCCTAGAACGGCATATATAAAAAATAATGTGCACATCATACAGTTTAGTCTATGAAATAAAACTCTATGTCAGGGATGATCATCACTCAAGTTCAAATCTGAAAGAGGCCTCTTTCTTCCTCGTGAAATGGATGGATCTACCTCATGCTGTACACATAAGAGAAAGAACTTGCAATCAGATTTAAAAATTTTAAAAATGACATATGAAATTAAATATTTAAATGTAGGCTTTAAAGTGTGCATTTAAATTACCGTCTCACTTCCCACATTTTGTTGTGCAGGTGGTATAATTGTTTCATCTTCGTGACCAAAAGTTTGACTTGCTAATTGCTAGAATTTCAAATAAAGCAAGTTTGAAATAAGTTAGAATTTAAAATTAGTACATAAAGACCTAGAAATTACACATATAGAAAATTTTAAAGTAAAGTTTAGGACCTGAAAATGTGTAGATGGCTCATGAATTTGTCCTTGAGTACCAACCTGACCAATAGTCTCACTCCTATCATCCTGCACTTACATATATATGGGTGCATATATAAATTTATATAAACTCAAAAAAAGACCTAGAAATTGCACATATAGAAAATTTTGAAGTATAGGACCTGAAAATGTGTAGATGGCTCATGAATTTGTCCCTGAGTACCAACCTTACCAATAGTCTCACTCCTATCATCCTGCACTTGTAACATATATATGGGTGCATATATAAATTTATATAAACTCAAAAAAAGAAACTTAGTACAAATTTAGTACAATTTTTTAAAACACACACCAGGGAATACTCAGGCATAATAGCTAACGATGGAGGATCAATGGAAGAAACACCTGAGCCAGGTGGTCGGTCAGACATGGGAACTGCCACATGACCTGAGCCTCGCTGTAATAGTAGTGTTTCACATACATGTATGTATATAGTTATTTATTTAATTATACACAGTTTGTTAATTTAAAATATAATATTAATAAGTTTCGAAAGAAAATTTAAACTAGAATTAGATACATATGGTTTTAGGGTTAAGATATATTGGTTTACCCCGTAAGGTGTGCCAATCTCTACAGCTGTCGATGCAAAACTCAATGTATCAAATCGTGATGTGGCCCTAGAGCGACTTGAGATCTGTACAACAAATAGTTTACAATTATATATTAATTCATTAAATTATTTATAAAATTTTGATCTATGTTCAAATTATACACTTGAAATATTTAATAAAATGTGGTCAATGTACCTGTGTAGGATTATCATCCGAATATAGTAGATCCAAGTATGATTCCACTCCAGCTGTAGCTGCATCTGATGTGGATGTAGGAGCATGACCATAACACGGTTGATTGCAATTTGTACACAAATGTGCCCCTGACATGCTTGGGGCTCTATGTTGAGATGCATCGACTCCTCCATGATGCTCTCCACCACTGAATTCAGCTGCCATGTGGGCAGCTTGTTTAGTGAGATTACCTGAGAGTCTACTTAATGCTCCTAATGTCGACAAAACTGACTGCTGCTGAATAGGTGCAGGAATCGTGGGCAAAACAAGAGCAACCATAGGAGTAGGAGGAACAGGTCGATTGGGGTCAACTCGTGCCCCTAGTCTGTGTTGTGGCATGCCACGACCAACACCCTGAAAATCTCTCATATCAAAATAATTGGGTTTTTGACCCAATTGAAACTCCACCCATAATTTTCTCAAAAAATATAGCGGCACCTCACAATTAGCATGTGGTGGGTGATCAAACACCATCCACCATCGATCCCAAAAATGTCTCGAAATCCCCTCATGCGTACACCACTTACTTGATATTTTTTTTTGTTGCAGCTATAGGTTGATTAGTTTTTGGGTGACGAAAAAATGGGGCTAATGTTTGTTTTGTAATGTGGAGGTCATGGATGTCTTTATATGAAAGACCATCTGCATAGAATTGCTGCCTCTCCTCCTTCCAAAGCTGAAATCTATTTAGGTCTACATCAATAGACCTAACATAATCAATAATGGTTTGCATTGAAGATGCAAACCGAACCACATGAGGAGGCATCAAGTGAGGTTGATTATTAATCAAATTAATGTTTTCGTCAATTGTATTAATATTTTCATTAATGTTTTGCCGCAATTGGGCCTCATCAAATGGAGGGGGTGGGGGGTTTTGAGGTGGAGGGGATGGGGGGTTTTGAGGTGGAGAGGGTGGGGGGTTTTGAGGTGGATCACGGGGTGGGGGGGTTTCATAAAGAATGTCATCTATTAAAAATTCATCTAGACTCTGGTCATCCATTAGATCTGTCTCCTGCAAATTTCCAAATATGTAAATTCATATAAAAAACTTACAAATGTATAATTTCACAAATATATATACATATTGAAAACTTACAAACAAATATCTATAAATTTAAACTTAATCTAGAATAGATCTATAAATGATTTAGTTTAAAATATCCATGAATTTAGAGAGCACATAATACTTGAAAATTAAACACATGCACAAGTTTATCATATAATATGATCAAATGATGATGCCTCATACCAATGTCTCCTTAAATTAATCCAACATTTCCCTAAAATATTATATTCTCCTTCCTACTTCATTCCTCTTTAACCATTTTTTAGAGGGTTTTTGAACTATAGAATTGGTATTTATAGATAAAATATGGAATAATTAGAAAAAAGATCTCACAAATTACCAAGAGGAAGTTATGCAAAAAATTACAACATAAAGCTATGTCTAAATTTTTAGATCATTTTCACATAGTGGACAAGGTTGCAGGTTCTAGGTCCTAGTCATACACCAAGGTGTCACTCTACCTAACAACCTTGTCGTATCATCATTTTTCTCAAAATTATAATGGAAGTTACATTTTGACATCTTATATAGTCCAAATTTAAAAGTGCATGCCAAGTGTATTAGATTCCCATTTCTCTATTAATCAGGCTACTTCTGGCTTCTAAGTTAAGCTCAATTGTGACATATTTTACTATTTTGCACCATCTTCTACTTTTATTTTGAGTCCATTTATAGTTAATGTTTATTTAAAGTCCATTTGTAAACCCTTGTATTAATTTATTAGTTAATGTTTATTTTGAGTCCATTTGTAGTGGTAACCATAGAATTGGTATTTATAGATAAAATATGGAATAATTAGAAAAAAGATCTCACAAATTACCAAGAGGAAGTTATGCGAAAAATTACAACATAAAGCTATGTCTAAATTTTTAGATCATTTTCACATAGTGGACAAGGTTGCAGGTTCTAGGTCCTAGTCATACACCAAGGTGTCACTCTACCTAACAACCTTGTCGTATCATCATTTTTCTCAAAATTATAATGGAAGTTACATTTTGACACCTTATATAGTCCAAATTTAAAAGTGCATGCCAAGTGTATTAGATTCCCATTTCTCTATTAATCAGGCTACTTCTAGCTTCTAAGTTAAGCTCAATTGTGACATATTTTACTATTTTGCACCATCTTCTACTTTTATTTTGAGTCCATTTATAGTTAATATTTATTTTAAGTCCATTTGTAAACCCTTGTATTAATTTATTAGTTAATGTTTATTTTGAGTCCATTTGTAGTGGTAACCATCTCCTACAAGTGCATGTAAACCCTTGTATTTATAGTTTACTTTTTCTTAATCCGGTGTCAATTTCTATTTCCATTGTCTTGTTTGTTTAACTATCATTGATTATTTTCTTTGATCATTTATCACATTATTTGGACTTCTATTTTTGTATGAAAATATATAAAATCAGATTGGACCTCTTTCTACACCATTTTCTTTTCTCAATTTTTCATTTTAGATTCTCATTTCTACTTTATTTTTCTTCACTTGTATCTTTCATATTATTTCTTTTCTTCTCCCATATTAGTCCTCTCTATATCCATATTATTCCCCTTTACTTTGTTTCATTGAGTCTTATTTTTCCATCTCCTAAATTCCCTCTTTCTCCTTCAAACCTTGGTTAAAACCTAGCTTTAGTTTTTCATACCAATTTCTAGATCCTGTTGTTTTTACTCCTCCAATAGGTGACGGTGTGACATGAAGATGTCTACGTGATGCCCTGACATTATAGGTGGAGGCTCCCTCTCTCTAGTGATAGGTCTATTTTGTATTGTATTTTTTAGTTCCGCTTTAGTTCATAAAAAAAAATTCCAAAATTTTGTAAATAGTATTTCATTTCTATTCATTTATTGCTTTTAACTTAGAACAGTTATATTTTCTAATTAATAGCATTATACTCAATTTGCTAGAGCTATCACATCTAATACACCTAAGACTCTTCTTAATTATCACGTAGTACCTCCTCCTGACTATCAAGTGGTAGCTCATGTACCTATAATACCTATGGGAATAGGCAACAAAAATTCATTCCTATTTCTCTTCCTATATTAACTCCAATTTTACTATAGGCTTCTCATGTGTCTCAAAAGAGCGGTATAGATTATGACTTAATTGAACATTGCATGCTACTTTTATACTACATTTATTACCAATACTACATTTATACCAATAGTGACCTTGTTAGACTACATTTATACCAATACTACAACATTGTATTCCAACAATATGAGTTACCTTCTGCTGAAGTGTAAAAACAAAATGAACCCATTTTGATTATTGTTGGTGTAAATTCTATTGTAGGAAAGTGTGTACCCTTATAGATAATATCTCTGGTCTTAATGTATTTGGGGTAGATTTTCTAAATCACATAAATATAAATACAACTTGTATTTCGTCTTCTATTATATCAATTATGGGTTTCTAAAACATAAGTCGGAAAGCCCTTGGAAACATCACTTTTCCTATAGAATTGGGCCCTATCACATTACCAACCATGGTGCATGTGATATTGGTTTTCCTTTCTTATAATCCCCTTTTAGGTAGGCAATCTATTCATACCATGGGTGCCATCCCATCAAATTTAAATATTAATATATTCAATTTGTCCATGGGAATAAAAAAATTACAATAAATGTAGACCTCGATCCATTACAATATTGTCAACAAATTAAACTTGGGAAAAAGCATAATTCTTCACTACTGCTTCAAAATGTGATGCCTTCTTTATCCTCACAAAAAATACAACTCCTATTGATGATGTGGCTAAATATTCACCTCTTCTTCTAGTACTTGGACTGGTGATGATTGGAGTCCCTCAGATTTCACACCTTCTTTTTTGGAGAGTATAAGATAGACTTGTCACATTTTGAGATTCCTAAAATCACAACTACAACATTGGCATCGCAATCTAATGAGGCATCCATTTCCTCTATTAAAGGATCATTTGAATATACCTCTTGTGTTGGGCATGCCTCTGACATTGATCCTACTTCTTTTGAAGAGTTACAATCAAATTTATAGGCTTGGTTTTGATATCCTTGCAAAATCTAGTTATAGGTGCATAGTCACTTAGATCAAAAATAAGGCATTAAGGTCCCTATTGATCCTAATGAATATCATGCTATGAATGGTATTGGTTATAGACCTCCAAGGTCTTCATTCTAAAATTATTTGCATGTAGACATGATTTCCTCATCTTCAAACTTATCCCTTTTATCATTAGTGTACCCTAAGTTAATCATCAACACTGAAGCATCCTACATGCCTCCTCTTGATACATTTTCATCTTCAAACTTATCCCTTTTATCATTATTACATATACTAATTTGGTTTTTTAGGGTTTAGGGTTTAGGTTTTTAGGGTTTGCAGGACAACATGGTTTTAGGGTTTATAGTTTACGTTTTTAGAGTTTGCAGTACAACATGGTTTCAGGGTTTATAATTTAGTTTTTTAGGGTTTATAGTTTAGGTTTTTAGGGTTTGTAGTACAACATGGTTTTAGGGTTTATAATTTGGTTTGTTAGGGTTTATAGTTTAAGTTTTACCAGGTTTATAGTTTAAGTTTTTTAGGGTTTGCAGTAACATACAATCACAAAAAAATCATAAAATTCTAATACCAAGTAAAACCCTTAAATAACAAAAAAACCCTAATTTTCATTTTAACCCTACAATTAGAAAAAAAAACATTTAAAACAAGCTAAAGATAGGCAAAGAACCAACTTGGAAGAGCTCAGTGGAGATGAGGTGGCGGGAGGAGGTGAGAGGGCAAAAAAATCTCTGCTGTTTTCCTTGTTTGGTCTTTGGCAACGTGTACCCATTCTCAACAGTCCACTGTCGCTGTCGGCCTCTGTGGGAGAAAATGAGCCCACAGGGCTCTTTTTTCAAAAATATATAGTTTTTAAAAAATGGGTACCCGTTTAGGTTCGGGCGCCTGTTCCTAAACGGGTACCCATTTCTTTGAAAACGGGTACCCGTTACTGGCGGCATTTTATTTGCCCGCATGACTTCCCCTATATGTGGACCGAGTTTCTTGCTTTTACCCATCAATTGGTTGGTAAATTAGCTACATTTGAATTATCCAAGTTTGGAGATGCACCCCCAAGACTGAATCCGCATTCAAAGCTAGTGCCTCTGTAAAAGGTAAACAAAAGTTTGATTCGGGAGAGAACTCTTCAAAGAAACTATCATGGTATGAAAAAGCAAGAAAGAATCTAGAAGAAGATGAAGCAAAAACTGCTCAACTTGAAGCCCTTATTGCAAAAAGACTGCCAAGAGGATCTGGTAAGTACGAAGGGAAATTACCTTTTAAATGTTTTAACTGCAATAAGATTGGTCATTTTGCCTCAAGGTGTCCAGAAAGATTTTCAAGGCCAAATCCTAACAGATCTAGATTCTAAAAGAAATGTTACTATGTTCATGAAGATGATGATGATGAAGGAATAAGAGATGATGAATTAGAGATAGGAAACAAATCTGGAAGTGACTGGGTGTTTATTGCTATCAAGGAAGAAGATCCAATGCCCTCTAAATCTGTTAATCATAAAATTGTAGAAAGAGCTCTGGCTGCCCAAGTTGAAGAAAAGGATGATTGGGTCATTGATAGTGGATGCTCCCACCATATGATAGGTGACAAAAATAAGTTCATAGACTTGAAAAGGTATGAAGGGGGAGTGGTAAAATTTGGTGATAATTCTGCTGGTAGAATCAGAGGTAGAGGGACTATTTCTTTTGATGGAAAGAACAAAATTAGTAATGTACTGTATGTTGAAGGTCTAAAGCACAATCTTCTCAGTGTTGGATAGTTGGTGGACAAAGGCTATGATCTCTGATTCAAAAATGGAAAATGCAAGATCTTTGAAAGCTCCGGAACAGAGATTGCATCTGGTACTCAAACAAAAGGTAATATCTTCCACTTGGTTGGTACTAGCAAAAGTTGTTTATTTGTTTAAATTGATTAGATTTGGTTATGGCATAGGAGAATGTGTCATGTAAATTTTGATAATATCATCAAGATAAGCAACACTCAGGCTGTAAGAGATCTTCCAAGACTAGTGAAACCTACTAACAATTTGTGCAAAGAATGTCAGTTGGGTAAGCAAAAAAGAGTCTCATTCAAAAGTAAAGAACAATCTTCTACTGGATTATTGGACTTAGTTCATACTGATCTATGTGGTCCGGCAAGAATCAGGAGTGTGCAAGCTGATAGATACTTCATGTTATTAATTGATGATCACTCTCGGATGATGTGGGTAACCTTTCTGAAAGAGAAATCTAAGGCCCTTGAGAAATTCAAAATATTCAAGGCTATGGTAGAAAATGAAATTGGATTGAACATAAAATGTCTAAGGTCTGACAGAGGTGGAGAATTCACATCCGGTGAGTTCATAGAATTCTGTGAGAAACATGGGATAAAAAGATAGTTGTCTACTCCAAGGACACCACAGCAGAATGGAGTAGTGGAGAGAAAGAACTGGACCATCCAGGAGGCATCTAGAACCATGATGATGGAAGCAAATGTTCCTCAGATCTACTAGAGAGAAGCTGTAAGCACTGCAGTCTACACTCTTAATCGAGTACAAATCAGAAGCAATACTGGTAAGACTCCTTATGAACTCTAGTTTGGCATCACTCCCACTGTGAAGTATTTCAGAGTCTTTGGTAGAAAATGTTACATTAAAAGAGATGAAGATCTAGGAAAATTTGATGCTAGAAGTGATGAAGGAATATTCTTGGGTTATTCTACTCAAAGCAAAGCATATCGGTGTTATAACAAGAGATTGAGAAAGATTATAGAAAGTACAAATGTGAAGGTTGATGAAGGTATTGAAAAAACCTCAAGGTTTTATGAATATGATGAAGATGATCAGAATGATGTTTTGATCCAAGGAGTCCAAGCCCCTTTTGAAATTTAGATTCAAACTAATCCGGTGAATCAGGAAGAAGAGATAAGTTTGAATGAACCTGTGCAAGAAATAGAGGTGCAAGAAAGTCCCAAAATTCCCAGGTATGTAAAACTGAATCACTTTGAAGACCAGATGATAGGTGATAAAAGCAAAGGTGTTCAAACAAGAAGAAGGATTGCTCAAGATTCAGAAGAGTATTGTTTGATTTCAAAGATTGAACCTAAGACAGTAAATGAAGCATGCAATGATGAAAACTAGACTAAAGCAATGGAGGAAGAGCTAATGCAAATTGAGAAAAATCACACTTGGGATCTTGTTCCCAGACCTAAAAACAAGAATGTGATTGGAACCAAATGGGTCTTCCGGAATAAACTGAATGAAGATGGTGAAGTTGTCAGAAACAAAGCCAGATTGGTCTGCAAGGGTTACTCCCAAGTAGAAGGAGTTGATTTTGAAGAAACTTTTTGCACCAGTGGCAAGAATTGAAGCATTCAGATTATTTCTTGCCTTTGCTGCCTTCAAGGATTTCAAAGTATATCAGATGGATGTCAAGTCTGCCTTCCTAAATGGTGACTTGGAAGAATAAGTTTACATTGAGCAACTGGATGGATTTCAATTATCTGATCATGGTGATATGGTTTGCAAGTTGAAGAAAGCACTATATGGACTTAAACAAGCCCCAAGAGCCTGGTATGAAAGACTGGATAAGCATCTTTTGAAGATTGATTTCAACAAAGGTACTGTTGACAGTAACTTGTACTTCAAAATTGAGCATGAAAATATCTTGATTGTTGAAGTGTTTGTTGATGATATCATTTTTGGAGGAAGAGATAGTATGTGCAAAACTTTTGCAAATCAAATGAAAAGTGAATTTGAGATGTCCATGTTTGGGGAAATGGATTTCTTTTTGGGTCTGTAGATCACTCAAACAAAGAAAGGAATCTTCATTTCACAGACCAAATATGTGAAAGAATTGTTGATGAAATTTGGGATGGAGGACTCAAAACCAATGAATACTCCCATGTCAACTGGATGTAAATTGAGCAAAGATGATGACTCTCCTAAGGTTGATTAGAAAAAGTACAGGTCAATGATTGGAGGATTATTGTATCTCACTCAAACAAGACCTGAGATTATGAATGATGTTGGTCTTCTTGCTAGATTCCAAGCTGATCCTAGAGAATCTCATGCCATGGCAATCAAGAGGATTTTTACATATCTAAAAGGGACAGTTGAGTATGGCTTGTGGTATCCTAGAGATCATGATTTCTCTCTTCATGCATATACATATGCTGATTGGGTAGGAGATGTGGATGACCGGAAGAGTACCAGTGGTGGAGCATTCTTTTGGGGGAAGAGATTGGTTTCTTAGCTAAGCAAGAAATAAGAGGCAATATCTCTATCCACTGCAGAAGTAGAATATATTACAGCAACAGGTAGTTGTACTCAAGTATTGTGGATGAAGTAAATGCTAAGAGATATCAGAGTGGAGTATGAGGAACCTATCACAATCTTCTGTGATAATTCAAGTGCAATAAACATATCAAAAAATCTGGTGTTGCATTCAAAGACCAAACATATATCCATCAAGTTTCACTTTTTGAGAGAGCAAGTGAACAAGAATGAAGTCAGACTAGAGTTTGTGCCTTCCAAGGATCATATTGTAGACATTTTTACTAAACCTCTGCCTAAGGACTCTTTTGAGTATCTCAGGGAGAAGTTAGGGGTTATTACCCCTCCGGTTCTGAATTAAGGTGCACTGATGTGCATCACTCTAGTGGATCTCACAGTCATATCTTGTGGTCCGGATTGATGATGGGAAGTTGCTACTCAGGGCGAGTAGCTAGTATGGTGCAAGTATGTGCCCTTTGCCATTGATGTCAAAGGGGGAGAGAAGACATGTGAAAAACAAGTAGTTGTTGATCAAAGGGGGAGTAGTAAAGAAAGAGAAGACATGTAAATGGATTGTTGTTGATAGGGGGAGTTATGTCAATAAAGAGAAGTTCTTGTCTTGATGGTTAAAACAATTTTTCACATCATATGTTGCCATCAATGACAAAGGGGGAGATTGTTGCAAGTATGGACCTAACCGGTGTTATCATTGATGTCAACATACTCCTGTTGCATTGATGATAAGGATTGGATGAGTTGTATGCTGAGGATATTGAGAAAATTAGTCCTATCAGGAACAGAGAAGAACAAGTGAAGACAGTGAGGTGAAATTCCCAGCTAAGTTGCAAATTAGAGGATGCGCATCAAAGGGTTTGTTGATATGTGTCTTAAGATGATCCAGTAAAGAACTAAGAGGTCTGCATGAAGATCTGAAGAAGTCATAGCTACTTGAGAAAAATAGGTTCTGACAGATGTTCAGAGGTGACATAGTGACACAGATAGGTTCGGTAAGATCTGAAAATGAAATATCTTGTTCTGCGGATTTGGTGGAGTGTTCAGGATGTCATTGTGAATTAACAACTCAATTGGTTCGTGGTTTGGAGGTTTGCAAGCATCTATTCCAATATGACAGTAATGATAGACTGTGTTCTTGAGGTTTCGGATGAAGAAGAGAAAGATTTCAATAAGAAGAAGTAGTGTGGATGTTCTTGGTGATTCAGGCAAGCTTGTGGAGATCTTTGGATTGTGTTCAGTTTGTGTTCGTGATCCGCATTGAAGATTGAGCTCGTAATTGAAGAATTACTTTTGGATGATGATGTTCTTCCTAAGTCTGGCCGACCGGATGAGTTACACATCCTGCGGATGATCTTGGAGATGTTCCGTGAAGAATGACATGTTCCTAATGAAGATTGAAGTCTCAGATCTGTGTGGCTGACAATGTGTTGATCCACATGAAGTCTTTTTGTAATTAGTCATGTTGTATTTATGTATTTGCTCTGTAATGTATGCCAACTTGGATGATTATTCCTAAGTCAAATGTCTTGTATAAATAAGATGTTGTGAAGTCATTTTAAAGGGGATCTAGTGGAGATGAATATGTGGTAGAGAAGAATAGAACAAAAGGCAGAAAAGAAGTATTGGGCTTAAATGGAACTGACTCAGGCATGGTGAAGATGCTATTCTTCAGTTCAAGTATGTAATATCTATTATTCTGTAGATAGTGTGTCTCCTATAGCCAGTGGGCCTCTTGTGAGCAGTGTGCTTAGGCAGTGAGCCCTAATTGGCATGTGCCATTTGGTTCTTCTTATTCTTTTAACAAAGAATACAATCTTGGGTTAGTCACCCCGTGGTTTTTCCCTTAACTGGGTTTTCCATGTCAAAATCTTGTTGTCTTATGTGTTAATATGTTTTTGCTCTTGATTTAATGCATTATGTTTCCATGATTGATTTATTATTATGATGCTAAATTACAAAGAGGATTTAAGTGATTAATTGGAAGAAAGTTTTTGACAACTGATTCATCCCCCCTCTCAGGTGTCTATCCTGAATCTAACAGTATGTCATATCCATATTCAAACCCTCATTTGTAAACTAGCTTCTTAAACTTTAATTTTGGTGAAATGAAACCCAATCTTGACTTTCTTGAGCCTTCCACACACTATGGAACAAATGAAAATGCTATCAAGACTACCAAAATAGATGCAACCACCTAGATTTTAGAAAACATAATGTTTGAAATGTCAGAGGTTAAAATTTTTTGTCATACTTTTCTAATTTTGTAGATCATCCAAAGATGCAAGAGAAGAGCATACTGGGATTTTAGGAAGCCTACATGTAAAGTTATTAGCCCCCTCGAATCTCTCAAATATGGAAAATTAAAATATCTATCCCTACACCATATGCTTTGATGCCATGTTAGAATCTACAAAATAGATGAGAACCCAAGAACTAGTGCATGGAATAGAAACTGTAAAATTGTAAGTACAAATGAATCAAGAAATCAAAATAATATACCGGAGTTAGTCTCCAATGAGAGTAATGTAAATGCTCAAAAAATAAAATAGCATTAAGAGAGCTCTAGATGTAGGAATAGCATGAATGTTCAAATACAAGTTATTCATGCTAACACAAGTTAGGAGAGTTAGTATATAGAGACTATATGAAAGGGAGGAGGTAGAAAATATAACCAATAGGGAGAGTACACCCAAAGTGTCTAAGAATAGGAAAGTGTAACTCCCACGAAGAATTCCAACGCCTCACTCTACTCACACTAATACACACTTTATTGACCTAAACAACCTTAAATAAAAGTGTAGGAAAACCTAGATAATAGGAACATAAAAACTGCTAGGAAAATAAAAACCTACACTAACAATAGATAGGCCTCTTTCCCCTCTAGGCCCATTATAGAGGGGAGGAGAGGGGTGGTCCTATCTCCTCTCCTAACTGTCTATAATAGGTTCACTTGGAATATCAAGTTGGCCTCAATTGTACTTGTTTCTAATAGCTAAGTTACTTGAGTGAAAACTAGTTGGGTTTCCCATTTTGTTTAATAGGTCATTTATATAAACAACAACTCAACTCTCTAATCGAAAGGAGAAGAGAACGATCAATTTTAGAAAATAAAATATCTAGTACTAGATTGATATATTTTTTTAAAACTAGAATACATGCAACTAACTAACCAAGCAACCTAATTATATATGTAACATGAAGATATGCACACACATGTTAGGTTAAAGCAATCAATCAATAAAATGAGAGTCAACTTGTCTACCCCCTTTAAATAATTGGAAGCATATCTATAGTAGGGGGAAGCTCATTTGCTCATTTATATCGCAGAGGCTATCAACAAGTTTCTATTGTTGCTAGAAAATCATCCCTTTTTGCCCTACTTTTTTGAAACCCATTTAGGAATAGGTGCTTTCCTCGTATTGTTGACCTTAGTAACTAAATAGTTTTGAGGGAAACCTATATACGGGAGACCTTTTAGATGTGGAATGCTTGTCTACCCCCTGTTTTGCAAAAAATGAGCTTAAGTGTCTCCCTCTCTTATTCCAATCCATCTTAAACTAGTGATTTATACCTACAATCCAAAACTAGTCCAAATCATTCCATTCATTTTGGTTTTACTCTAATCTAAAGGTTCTGTTATTGCCACTCTTAATTGTTTGTGAGAATGACAAACTGGTTGGTCTTGATGGATTTGTAGAGAGGTAGTGAAGTGATCAAACAAGAGAAATACTAAGATTTGTACCTACACCTCAATTTTGGTTTGCTAAAAATGAGTGGCTGACAATAGTTATCACTCAGCGTTCAACATATGCCTCTCGCTCATTAATTGCAAAGAGCTTATGTCTCTCTCTCCTTTACTGGGAGAGTGACTAACTGGCCTTGACATGTGCAAACTGTTCGAACAAAGCTTAGCATAACATAGTAAAATTGAGGGCCCCTATCCAAACTATCTATAGTAAGGATGGCGAGGATGAGGGAATGATGGGGCACTTTGAGAGGAAGTTGTTGTTGTTGTTGTAGGCCTCTCCCCCCTCCTTTCTTAATGCTCGGGTGTTGATTAAGTGGTTGGGACTTTCTATCTATATTAAAAAAAAAAAAAAATACTAAACTATAATCAAATGTTTTATTAACTTTATTATATCTCTTGAAATCATGAATTGTCTATTAAAAAAAATATGAAAATACAAACCAAAAAGATCATACTACCATTTTGGGCCACCACTACAATGACTTGACCTAGTGTTCAAGCTATTTTTTTATTTTCCCACTTCCCGACACTTTCTTCCTTTCCTCACAGATTCCCTATCATGTCAAACAAGTGAGGGTACTAATTGCAATTTATATCTGCTAACTTTTTTTTTTGTTAATTATTATAATTTATTTCCCTTTTTCTTTGAAATATTTCTCAAGAACATTTTTCGTTCTTTCCCTTATCCATCATCTCTAAAAATTGACGTCACTAGATGCCATCTGTAAAAAATGACATAACAGATAAAGTTGGCATTGTGCACAGTCCATCAGCAATTATTTTAAGCTTTCCCTTTCCATTCTTTTGGCCCACTAAAAACATGCCAGTGGCAAAGGCATCGAGAGATGGCCCTTAACGTTACGTCTTTCTTCTCCTCTTTTTCTTGGCATCTTCTCCCTTTCTTTTCGTTGATTATCTTGTCAAACAAAATGAGGGTATCAAATGCTATTATGTAGAGAAATATCGTATCTGATGTGCTTAGCTTCAGTATGTTGTGACGAATGGTATTCTATACTTACCGTGTATTTGTTAAGTAGGCAGCGTTCTTTAATTAAAAAAATTCCCTTGTTTCTTTGATAGCTTTTCTCAAAAACGTTTGTCTTTCTTTCCCTTCGCCACCATCTCTAGAAATTGAGGTCACTACATAAAATTATACAGTTACTGCATATTTCCTAATTTTGTCTATAAAAAAGGACACAACAGGTGAAGTTGCCCCGTGCAGAGTCCAATAATAAGTTTTTAAGCTCTTCCAAATGGAATCCGATGTCAGCTATAAAAAGTTGAGAACTGATTTCTTACGTCTCTAAGAATGATTTCTGAAACGTTCTTGGAAACTTTGGTCACTTAAAAGGAACTCAAATATCGAAACGTGTAAGGTATAGATTCATTCCAGGGAGCTTGGAGTGCATCCGCAGCGTCCCTTACAGTATGTCTGGCAAAAAATTTGAGCCACCTTAGGCAATTCTCTACCTGATTAGGGTCGGGTATCTATAACAATACGCATTTACAGTACATGGCAATAAGTGCCTCTCTCGCCCAACAAAACGTATATACAAAAATGTCAAAATGCTTCCATAGCTTTTGGTACGTTAGCTTAATGGGACATTCCTTTTCAGAAACCAAGATTTGCAGTCGGTTGTGTTAGGTGAAATATCCATCCCTAACAATAGGGATAGTTGGAAATGACAGGATGAGGCACTTCGGAGCGAAGGGAAAAGATACATTTAGCTTGCGTGTGGAAATCATAAAAATGGCATTTTCGAGTAGTCTAGTGCCCTAGGGTATGTGGAAGTATATTTGAATTTTAGAGATAAGATTGCATTAGGAATTGCATATGGGATGCATAATTGAGTGGAATGTGAGGATGATTAGAGGTTAAAGTGATAAGATGGAGGGATGATTTTTAGGTTCTATCTGTTTTTAAGTTTAGTTGATCCAAATTAAATGTTAAATCGATACATTTGAAGACATGGTTATAAAAAGAAGAAAGGATGAACTTTCATCGTATTGTCTATTTAACTAACAAGTCAAATTACTTTCTTTTAAGAGAGAAGGAAAGCATAAACTGAATTAATTTAACTAGTACTTTAATTATTTTCTTTTTTGAAAAGAAACTTGATTCATTATCAAATTAAAGAAATAAATACTAGAGAATAAGAGAAAGACAAAGTGTCCTCGGTTTATGGTAGTTGATAATTTGGATGCCAATTCTATCATAAACAAGTATAAAGAATGCCTCTGCAAATGTGGTGGAGTTTGTCCAATTGAGGTTGTGTCTAATGATAATAGATATTTAGATTTTCTAGTGTAGATGCATGATGATATCTAGATGTTGGTTGTGGAAGAATATATTGGAAAAGATGTCTAGATAAACATCAATATGGATTTTGATTTGTGTCTAGTTTTGTTGCCAAAACAACATGCCCATCTTTGTTGCAAATCAAGGACCCCCTTTTTAAACTTTTGTGCTTGGTTCTACTTTGTGCTTGTCCTTTTGGGTTTTTTACATTCTTAGATGAGAAATAGATTATCTTGAACTTCCTTAAATTCTTTTTGTCTCTGCTTGGTACCTTTCGAAGATATCTTTGTATACACTATTCCATTTGTAAACTTTTATTCATTGTCAAATTTGTCCTTAAGCCTCCTAGTATATGTTAGACAATGGATAATATTTATTTTGAGTAAATATTATAAATTTAGTAAAGCATTTTCTATTTATTTGATAAAATAGAAAATATTTGTTTGAACTTCCTTGAATTCCTCCATAGTTCATTTGGTTTTGGTATCTTTCAAACATTCTTAATTTTTAGTGTCAATATTTCACCTAGATCTCTATAAACACTATTCCATTTGTAAACCTCACTTCATTCCCATATTTGTCCTTAAGCCTCCTAGTATATATTAGATAAATGGGTAATATTTATTTTGAGTAAATATTATATATAAGTAAAGTATTTTCTATTTATTTGGATAAATAAGTATATATTTATTTGTTTGATAAATTAAAAAATATTTGTTGGAATTGATTTCATTTGGTCTTGATATCTTTCAAACATTCCTAATTTTTAGTGTCAATAATCTACCTAGGGCTTAAATTTGACAGTTGTATAGCTGTATTTAGGCATTTTTGTTGTAAAATACAATCAAAATTTTAAACAAACTGTATCATATGAAAGGAGAGATTTTGGACAAACTATCAAAATTTATATAGGATTATGATGATTTATATATTTGATTTTTATATGATTTACTTATACTAAAGCATGTCATAGTATTTGAAGGGCACCATTGAATAGATAACTGTCATAAAAAATAGCTTGACAGGCAAAGTCAACTGTCAAATTTAAGCCCTGATTCTACCTAATATGAATATGAATATCTCTACACATTGTTCCATTTGTAAACTTTGGTTTATTACGGGACTTGTCTCTAAGCTTCCTAATATATATTAAATAAATGGATAATACTTATTTTGAGTAAATATTTTAAATAAGTAAAACATTTCTTTTTTATTTGGATTAATTAATATCATTTATTTAGTTGATAAAATGAAAAATACTACTTGTTTATTTTTTATTCTAAGTAAATTTGTAATTTTTTATTGAAAAAGTAAAAGAAAATCATAAAAATAACAAAGGAGGAAAAGGCCAAAAAGACAACACAAATTTAAAAAATGGAAAAGTAAAGAAATCAAAAGCCAAATGTACATGATGGATAACTATTATATTTATATTTACAAAAATATATCAAAAGTATGCCAAGGATTTTTTTTTTACTATAATTTCTTTGATTTTCTCATTTTTTTTTCTTTAATTATTTCTATTTTTTTTTGTTTTTATTTTTTAATTTTTGGTATTTTAAAAATTTTCCAATGTTTTTTCATAATTTTCTCCAATTTCTAATTTTTTTTTCTAAAATTATTTTTTCCAATTTCTTTGTTGGTTTT
The DNA here is from genome assembly GCA_027924645.1 of Cunninghamia lanceolata. Classification (NCBI taxonomy): domain Eukaryota; kingdom Viridiplantae; phylum Streptophyta; class Pinopsida; order Cupressales; family Cupressaceae; genus Cunninghamia; species Cunninghamia lanceolata. The sequence continues at coordinate 87,749 of BSBN01001872.1, forward strand.
TATATTTTATTTTATTTTTTAAAAATTTTTTGCAATTTTTTTTTTTAGTTTTTTTTTTTTCAATTTCTTTATTTTTCCATAGTTTTGTGAATGGTTTTTAATTTTTTTTTTAAATTTTTTAAATTTTTATTTTTAAGTTTTAATTTTTAGATGTCTATCTAAACATTCTAGATGGACACTTGACTGTATTTATTAATTAATTGAAATCAAAATTATGTGCATCCAGAATGGCGATAGACGTTCGTAAAAATTGGTTGCTAACTGAATCAAACTTTTTCTTAAACTATTGTGCACAGCATATCTGGGTCTCCAGGACCTCTTGGGATGCATTGTAAATATCCTTGGAGATGAAAACCCTTTCAAAGCTAATGTCTAAGTAAGCTCAATTCTGTCGGGCCTCTCGCTCTTAGATCTCCCTGGGCATCTAACACATTACGGAGCCAAGGAGTTTTATAAACTGAAATATCTGAAATTAAAAAAAACTAACTGGAATATATGATAACTGGAATATTTTTGTAAGAACACCATAGCGAAAGAAGAAACTTACTTATGAGCACAAACGAATAGTCCCTCATACTCGTGAATGCTAAGATTTCTCTAATATGAAAATGGCTAAGGGAGGGCACGTGAAATGCCATGAGAGATATTGAAGCATGCTTGAAAAAAGAATGGAAATGGATGAAAAATTCCTGAAACATCACGCAGTGAGAAAAATATGAACTCCATTAGCATTGCAATGAAAAGCTAAAAATTAGCTATGAAGAAATGAATAAGTACCTCAGCTCATGGGAGGAATGAATGGAAGTCAACAAAGAACACTCAAACTACAGTCCCAAAGGTATGTATAGATACAAAATAATTTAATATGGACAAATCACTATGGGCTATTGCTTAGGTGCCTAGATCAAGACAAAATTGAAAGAGTGACAAATGAGTGTCATCAAGGTGTTTGTAGAGGAAACTTCAAGACTAAGACCACCATACACAAGATCCTTAGAGCAGGGTTTTGGTGGCCAACAATGCTTAAAGTTGTTGCTAAAATGTAAGAAAATGTGATGACTATTAAAGGTTTTCAAGTAAGTTAAAGTTTATAGGTGCTCTTCCTTTCATGACACTCACAGTTGAAGCTCCTTTTCAATAATGGGGAATTGACTTCATAGGAGAAATTCAAAAGAAATCTATTAATTGATGTAAATGGATCCTTGTAGAAACTAATTACTTCATCAAGTGGGTTGAGATAATTCCAACTTGTAATGCTATGTCTAAGGTGGTAGTAGAATTCTTATTGTGCAACATAATAACCATATTTGGTGTGCCTACAAGGATTATTGCTAATAATGCTTTGTGTTTTAGATCCCATGGTATCTCAGGTATATGTTCTAAATATGGGATCAATCTTGTCCACTCATCTCCTTATCATCCCCAAAGAAATGAACAAGCTAAATCCAACAACAAGAGCCTCATGAACATCATTGAATAAAAAGAACTTTGGATATGAATAAGAAAATGTGGGATGACAAATTGAAGTATGTAGTATGGGTTGATAGGATAACTTACAAATAGGCTACTAGTAAGAGCCCATTTGAACTTGTGTATGGATTGGAAGAAAAATGTTGATAAGCCTACAATTGCTAGTGTATAAATTTCTACATGAAATTGAAGAAGAAGAAGAAGATGGTGTAGTTTCTCAAAGAATATTGGAGCTAATAGAGTTCTAGATAAAAGTAGGAGATCTACATATGATAAAGTCCTATCACAGAAACAAGCGATGAAACATACGTTTGATAGAAGATCACTTCAAAGGAGATTCAAGTTAGCTCAATATGGTTCTTATATGGAATGCTAGATTAGAGGGAAAAGGAAAGCATGGGAAGTTTGATCCTTTATAGCTTGGGCCATATGAAATTGCTGATGAGTATGGTCACAATGTGTACCATTTCAAGAACTTGACTGGAGAATTCAAGGATATGTCAGTTCATGGTCAACATCTCAAGCATTACTTTTCCAAAGTAATGCGGTATTTTGACTTGTACATAGCTTGTCATGTATTTCCTTGTACATTTTGGTTTGGTTTTGTCTCTCATCCTCCCGTCCCCCTTGACATTTTAGTTTTCTCCCAAAGAATAGCTAGATCCTCATTGTGCCTATAAGAGGCACTTACCCCAACTAGAGCCTATGTTGGTGCCCTGCCTTGCCATCCCCAAAATTTGTAAAAAATGTTAAGTTTGGAAACCTTGTGCTTAAAATATGCCTCTAAATGTTTGATTTTTTTTTCTCATTTTATTTCATTACTTGAAGGATTCAAAATTTGATAAGTTCACGACTCTCGTCAGCCCTTATTATGTTTCTTGAAACTTTGTCAGCAGTTCCGGTGGTTCCAAAAACCATTGGAACCTTTGATACAGTTCTGAGGTTCCTTTTCTACTCCAACTTCTTTAGTTTCTTAGAGGTTCTGATGGTTCTAGGATTCATCAAAATCCTTGACTTGGTTCTATAGTTCTCTTCTTCCCTCAACTGGCCAACACAACTGAAATTTGGTGCTCATTATTCTATTCATTGGTAGTTCATGTGGTTTTGGGAACCCCCTAAATCTCTAACAAGTTTTTGAAGCTCACCAAGTGGCTAAAACATTGACAAGCTTGTCAAGAAGAGGGATAGAGTTAAGTCAAATGACTTAGTTATTTTCATGAAAAAAGATCTTTGTAGTTATAATGGTTCCAGGAATCACTGGAACCTTTGGAACATAGTTCAAGGACAACCCAAAACCTCTAAAATAGAGAGAGAGAGAGAGAGGTGGCATTAGTGGTTCTAATTATTTCAAGAACCACTGGAACCTACGACTTGGTTTTGGATTGGCCAGACACCTTCGATAAAAGGAAAAAAGAGAAATAACAAATGAGAAAGAAGATGAGGAAAGATCTCAGTGGTTCCAAACTAACCCAAATACCTTGACATGCAAAATAAAAAGACAAGGGGGGCGGGTGCAAAAAGTTAGGGGGCCAAAGAGTGGACAACTTTTTTTTAAAAAATGAAGCAATAATGTGAGCACGTTATAACACGCTCGCGTTATGGCTTGGTGATGTCGAGCCTAAGGCTCAGAAACACCAACCCATAACTTGCTCGCGTTATAATGTGAGCACGTTATTCTCTGCTATTTTAAAAAAACCTATGTTTCATTATATTTCACAGCAAACCCGCAGCTTGGAGATAAAGGAGAGTGCACTCATGTTATCGAAGGGTATATCGTCAACAATTCATCACCAATTCATCGTAAAAATTTTGCCACAATGTCGAGGAGGCCGAAGGAGTAAGTTCTATTTGCTTTCTTGTGTGAATTTGTTGCTAAATAGGTAGGTTTAAGTAGTTTTTTGATGTAAATTTCTTTAATTTACAAGAATTGATAATGCACCTCCTCCTCCTCCTAAAAATCCACAAAATCCTCCATCACCTGAACAACAAATACTTGCTGAAGAACAACCCCAACAACAAACACCTCCATTCATTCCTCAATATGCCCCTGGAACACAAGAAAATATAATGGGGCAAATTGAAAACAATAAAAAACAAATTGAAAACATAATTGGAAAGTTGAAAGAATTTGCAACTTCAACCTTGCATTGATCCACGCTTGCTCAATCTCTTGAATCTATGTTATCAAATGTAGATTCAATTAGCAAGCAAATCTCTAGTTGGTCAGAAAAGAGGAGAGAATTTAGAGAGTTCTATGCAGACAAGTTGTCCTATGAACAAGTTAGAAATGAACAAATTAAAAAATTGGACTTGTGTTCCATTTTCACAGACCCACGAACAAATGAACCTCTACCCCTTACATGCAAGAGGCTCCTTATCCATTGGAGCAACAACCAAGTGATAAGGGACAATTTTAGGCAGAGGTGGTGGATGGTTTTTGACCATCCTCCATGCAATAATAATGAGGTCCTACAATATTTTTTCAGGAAACTCTACTGGGAGTTTGTCAAAAATAAAGTTCTAAACTATTTTGACATGTGGGAGTTCTAGGGTAGAGGTGGGGGGTCAACACAGGATAGACCAGGGGCACATGTTGACCCATAGTAGCTAGCGAGACGAGCACTCGCCAGACCAGACCATGAGCACGTGGCTATCCCTTCTGTTGTGAAGGAGAGTGTTGAGGTCAAGACACTTCAGTCTATTAGTGCCTTGACCCAGAGCATCATAGAGCATGCCAGTCCTGCAGCACAACGTGGGCCGGGGGAGATTTCGAGTAGGGTTCCACCCCATAGTTGTCAGGCTTGCGGGTCAGCTTGTGGTCATGACCCTATTGATAATTGGGACGCAGGTGTGCTGGCTACATCTGTAACTAAGTAGATGGTGATGACATATGCCCTCCCAAGTGAGACTTTCGGCCTTGATACTCAGGTAAATCTTAGCAAGTTCATTGAATTTAATTTATTAAATTTCATTTTTGAAATGCAAGATTAACTAATTTAGTTTGATGATTTTAATGAAATTTTAGGGTCATTACGTTGATGCAATTTTTAGCGGTTCTCCACCTACATATTACACTATGACATCTACTATTGGGGTATGTAACTAGTAAACAATTATAAATATTATATGTGAATAGCATTGTTATATGAATGGTATTCTAATATCTTATTTTGGATGTTGAATAGGTTAATATTGGAGATTTCACGGGAACACCTAACAGTGGTGGTGGACTTCAAAGCTTCATAGAGGTAATAAAATAAACAATTTAATTAATGAATTGTACTTACTAGATTTTTGTATTTTATATTCATATCGTTGGTTACATTTCATTGCACATCTTTCAAACTCAAAGCATTACTAGACATTGCATAACTAATAACTAGATGTTGATAGATGACAAAACTTCAATTACAATACAGTTATTTGAAAAAATGCCTCAAAGAAATGTGGTCTCATGGAATGCCATGACAAGCAGATGCATAGACAAGGACATCACCATGAGACCACATTTCTTTGAGGCATCTTTTCAAACAACTCACTACCTTGTCTATGCTACCACATTTTTCATACATGTCTACCAAAGCTTGTTGATGCTCTCCACACTATTCTTTGACAAATTCCCTCTAATAAACTCATCCAATTACCACCAATTAGACCCCAGGACATGACACCAGAGAGGGGTATGAGCCTATGACATCTTATATAGCATATGATTGATTCCAACATCATCTATGTCCCTCCTTTGTTGACTCTAAAATTCCCCATGATGGTAATGTTTTCACCATTTCTCATAGCCCATACCAACTAGTTGTTACCTTAAGACACTTCTCCTTAGATTATTTTTTGTCAACCCCTTCTGGTCCACCTCAACCTCATACCAATTCCCTCTTTCACCTTTACCTATCTTATGCCTCTAAACGCATTGTTTCCCCAACCCCACAACCTCTTTCTATTACTTCACCTACTCCACTAGCTATGCCCCTATCTTCCCTACCATATATCCACCTATTACTACTTCACCTTCCTCATTCACTTCTATCTCCCCTCTAACACCCCTCCAAGATAAAGTAAAAGAAAAAGTGTAGGACCTTTCCCCATCCACTTCTAAAAGTAGGCCTAAGAAACTTCCCCGACACTACACCCAACCTACTAACCAACCCATATCTACCCTACCTATTTCCTAATATACCCCTACCAAATGTCCCAGACCTAGTTTGCTTCCAACCCACCCCCTGACAAACCTCAAGACAAAGAAAATGATAAGAAATTTTTAAAATAAGGTTTTTCTTCTCCTATCTAGTATCTTTCCTCCCTCCTATTATCCCACAAACTCTTGATATTCCTCCTTCTCATAAACCCATAAACTTACCTAATGTCTATGTGATTTCTAGTTTAGGCATTGTCTCGTAAACCCATAGACTCTATCTTAGGCATTGTCCTACCTCCATGACTACCAAACAAACAAAAATTTGAGCACAACCCTACCTCACACTACCACCAACCTAAACCTAAACTAACACCTTCACTCCCTCTTTGACTTCTTAAACCTAAAATTTGATGCTACTATGGTCCCTCCTTTCTTGACCCTTATACCACACAATAGTCACAAATCTTAATCTAATTTGTATATATGCATGTGACTTGTTTGTACTTCCATGTTTAGGTGAACGTGTGTGTATGTTAGGAGCCATGACTTGCATCACTATTATAGTTTTCGTAATTGAATAATGTTGTTTTATTTTCAGATGATGTAGGTTGCGGAGATACCTCTTGATGTTCATAGGGCAATGGAGCATGGTGTGTCCTCTGCAATTCATAGCTCCATGCCTTTGATAGGGGTATAAGGCAGATTTGTAAATTTCAAATTACATTTATTGTTATAGTTATTTATTTTTGAAAAATCAAATGATTATTGATTTGAAGTTTAATTTGTATTTGGATGGTTTCTATAGGACATGACATCACCACAACCTAATTCTGGTACTGAGGCAAATGAGGAGACATATTTTCAGATAGCGGTAAGTGATTATTTTGTTAAATGTTTCATTTTTTATAATGTAATTTCTATATATTAATGTCTATACTTTTTATTTTAATAGCTATAGATCCATGAGCAACTAAATAGGAGGAGGACCCCTCAGGTTTGTAGTAGACTAGCCTCATATGCATCTCCATCCCCTCGAAGATCAAAGACTAGGCATGTGATCTATTCTCTTCACCGGATAGAGGGGAATGACTTTTTATTGTTTTCCTTTGTTGTATGCCTATATGGCATTTGTGGACATATATTTTGTATTGCATATAGTTGACATTGTATGCCTATATGGGATTCTTGTAAGCTTATATGGCTATTTTGTATATATATGTTATACTTATATCGACAAATATTGATGTATGCCTATATGGATATTTGGTTAATACAAATCATTTTTGTTGATCATTATGTAATATGGAATGGTGTAGTGTAGATCATTTTTGTATGCCTTTAGATTTCAAAGTATAATTGTCAAATAATCCATCCCAATTGATGATAAGAGAATTTGAGTTTTGGGTTGAAAGTTTTAGTCTCTCAAAACTATACATGCCCGAGAAAATAGAGAAAAGAAGATTGGTTAAATGGATAAATGGAAAGCAAATTTTTTTATTCATGTCATGATCTACAGGCTATTGCACAATCTTGCATGTTAGCCTTAGTCACTCACATAGCAATGTACAACCTCATGCATAAGTCCTTGAATCATGTGCCACCTAAACAATGCCACTTGATCCAACACAAAGTTCATGGTTCCTTGTACCATGCATAATTCACATAGTGATAGGAATCATTTTGTGCAACTCAAAAGACACCCTATAATTCTTACACAACCCTTTGGATCATGTGCCATTTGCACAACACTAAGGATCATGTCTCATAGTTTCACAAACAACTCTATCTAATTTTGTAAGTGACCAAGGGGATATTGCAATTCCCTATGTTCCAAAAGGATGTTCTTATGGTTGCTCCTTGGTATGTTGATCCATATTCTTTATGATTTGCTCAATTGAAAATATTTCTTAATTCCTTGTTATTATACCATATTGGGATGCAAAGAGTATGTTTATTGTCTTGAATAAGATAGTCAAAATCATATGCTTATGAGCACCTAATGACCATTGTGGTTATTAAATGTAATTCCTCTTGCATATAAGGCAAGGTTATGAGAGTACATTGAATCTTACCTAATTTGAGTACATAACATTGGGGCTATAGGCTTCCATAAGTCATCAACAGTCCCTTTGAGAATGTGGTTAATATTATAAATGTATAATTTACATCTCACCATGTTAATATGTATCATGTCATCACATTTACCAATTTGATTCTAATTCCATAAAGCAAATCCCTACCCAAAAGCTTGTTAAGCTTGAAAGCCTTGTTACGACATTGTATTGATCTCACAGAAGGTTGAATACCACTACCCCAACTCTTTCCTAGATTGCTATGAAATATGATAAGCAAGATAGGTGCAGTGTAGATCACTACATAATGATAGTGTAGATCATTACATAATGATAGAGACATGAAGTGTAGAGGGTTTCAAATATCACAGAAGTCTAAGTTCAAGCCTAATAACATAGTGACCTAAAGGTGAAAGAAGATGATGGTTGAACAACATGGATATGACAACATGAAGATGATATTAAGGTTTAGGAGAGTAGCCTAACAGAGGTCTATTTCAAGCCTAATAGGGGTCTAAGATTGTAGTGATGGAACAATGCATTGAAGGACTAAAACAAACCCTACAGAGATAGTACTAGAGAATAAAGTCAAGGTTAACCAAGATAAAAGAACAAGTAGTTCATATATGACTGTGTTGACTACTATAACAAGTATGTTAACAACCATAAGATGCATGTTGACATGTGAAGACTATAATAGTTATAGCAAAGACAATGTGTGAGGATATCGTCAGTACAATGTAGCTCGAACTATTTTGACATGTTTGAGTGCAAAATAGAACCATGCATAGCCTAAATGTACCCATTCAGACATGTTGGAACTGTCAGTTTGGTCAGATCAGGAGCAGGACAAAAAATACGCCCTTTTGCAACTTTACACTGCATGCATCTGACCATTTTTGGGACATCAGAAAACTTTTCACCGTGGACAAATGCCTTAGAGATATTAAAAACTTGTTGATAACTGAGAGGGGGGGTGAATCAGTTATCTTCAATTATTGACTTTCTTTTCTTCTTTAACAATTAGTGCAATATCAAATCATATAAGCATACATAATCATGGAAGCAGAAATAAACTCAACACACATGACACAATATTTTTGACGTGGAAAACCCTGTTAAGGGAAAAAACCATGGGATGATTAACCCAAGATTGTATTCTCTGTTAAAAGAATAAGGTAGTACAAAATGGCACTTGCCAATTAGGGCTCACTGCCCGAGCACACTGCTCACAAGAGGCTCACTACCTACAATAGTTTATAAAAGAAAACCAGGTACTTGAACTGATGAGAAGCATCCACATATAGTTAGGTTCAGTTCTGGTTAAGCTCAATATACCGATCTACTGCACTTCATTCTTCCTCTGCCTTAGTGCTGCTGTTCTGTCACATACCGGACCTCTATCTCTATTTCCACACTGTTCTCTGCTCTTTTTTGCACTTCACAATACACCACACACTCCTCATTGAAATCCATCTGGTATATATATCCGCACAACAGATTTCAACATCTCTCTAGTCAGCATCCGGAATACTCAATATTTTCCCAAACTCTGGTATGTCGGCTGGATCCTTGTTTACCAAGTGATGCGTATGAAAGAGATGCTTATAGAAGTCATCAATCAGCCAATCATGAATGATCCCTTAAGAAACTTTATTACCATCAATATCTCATCCGGATTAAGGTCTGATGCTCTGCCAGTCAGTTCTTCCTCAGTCTACTCTGCCAAACAGGAACCCAATACTTAGGTGCTCATATCTCTTCACTCTTTCATCACCGGAGGCTCAATCCCTGGAATCTATCAGTCAAGGTACTCCTCTTAACTTCCCCAAGTCCACACTTTACTGAGATACTTCATCTGAGAGATCCAGACCTGATTGTCAGACCTTGCTGCATGCTCTGTTCTTTGTCACTGGACTAAAATACTCTTCAATCTGACTTCCGGTATAGACACACCATGTCCTGTGGATGTGTGGGATGAACTTTGTTGCCATCAATGACAACACTCATGAAGCCACATAGTGTCTCTTGCCAACAATCTCCCCCTTTGGCATTGATGGCAACACTTAGTGAAAAATGACTAAGTGTCACGCTACACTCCCCCTTAGCTGATGCTCTGTTCTAATGTACATTTTACCGGAGCTCCCCCTTAGCTAGATTTCTCATTTTTCACTGCTACTCACTCCCCCTTTGACATCAATGGCAAAGGGTAGAATCCGCACACCAAAATTCCCCCAAAAAAATCCAACTATACTTAGCCGCATAAGTATATATACATGCTATACTTACATAAACTAGAGTATATCTGCAAAAGTTGTCTTCAACTAAACGAATTATGTAGCCCAACTCTACTTCATCCTATCCAAAATTGAGATGTGACCACTCAACAGGAATGCAAAAGCTTCTGCCCTCTTTAGATCTATCGGATCACTGGTCCGGGCTGTGGTTTGAGCATCAATTAGGGCCTCATGCATGGCCTCTAATTTGGGGATAATCATCCCTCTAAGTTCACACATCCTACTTATTATGTTCTTCAAGCTTCTTTATCTCATTTATGACTGCAATAGTCTAACATTCCTGGTTTATTATGGATGTGGTGAGAGGATCAAAATTCAGAGAGAAGCTTGACAGCTTATCCTCTTGTTCTTTTACTTTCTTCTCAATATCCTTTGTCACTTTAGACCATGATAAACAAAATTTATATACTTCTCTGCCATCTTTAAGAGAATTTTATAAGCTCTTTATCCCAATATCCATATTTCTCCTATCATTGGTTATAAATCCTTGTATCTCAGAGAATCTTTTTCCCAAAAACTCTTTCCGAACCTTTTCTTCATCTAACTTCTCTAAGGAATCAAAATGTGTATTAACAGAATTTACAAGAGATTTTAGATTACCGGATGAGGAGGCCAAAGGATCCTTCTAAAAGGATGGCATGATCTTTTCCAACACACTGGATGCAACCTCTATCAACTCACAATCTTCCATGTGAGATTTCAGAAGTTTTTCTTTTGCCTTTGCTTGGGCAAAGGAAGCTATCTTCATTGTTTGAACCAGGGAGAGGGAATTAAAATTGAATGGTCCTTGAAGCAGTTCCGGTTCATCAATTCCCATCATCTCTTTGGTCAAGAAATCTTTGACAGTTTCTGCTGTGTCTCTTGCCGGAGACAGAGTCTTCTTCCCTTCTGCAGTCTCAGAGTTGTTTCCTGGAGTCTTCTCTGTTTGGTCTTTTTATTTTTCCTTTACTTCTTCTTCTTGATTGGTTTTCTCCTCTATTCTTTCTTCTCCTTTAGATCTGGAGTCTGTAGGGGAATCCGGATGAGAAATATTTACTTTTTCTTGGACCTCCTCTTCTGGAACAGAGGAATCCAGGTCCTTAGTTTTCTCCTCACCTATCTCTTTTGATTCTTCTATATTTTTCTCTGTAGGATCTTCCTTTGATGTATTGAGTCCTTCATCATCCATGACAGAGGGTTCATCACCTAAGTCCTCTATAATAGGAATATTGAATCTTTTGTATGCATTCCGGAGGATGTCTTTTGTTTCTTTTGCCACTTTGTCAGTCTCTCCAAGCATAAGCTGATTCATTCTAGCTTTGTTCTAGAACTCATCCTTCCAATCTTTGAAGATCATATTCATTTGTTTTTGAGTGATTGAAGGATAGAGCTGAATAGCTATTTGTTCCCAGATCTCAAGGTCCTTTGCCTTGGCATTGTTCTTCCTTATTTCTAGTTCATTCTCTAGGCTTTTGGGAATTAGAGATATGATTTTAATGAATGCCTTATTATAGATATTCAGATACCTGACTATAGCTTCTTGTAAGATCTTCTAGTTAGCTTCATTATATTCCATAGAACTCAGTCATTGGTTTTAGGTTCCCATCCATAGTGACTGATTTGATGATATCATCAATGCAGAGAGTAGGCTTTTCAACAAATTCTTCTGCCTTCTCTTCTTTACCTTGACCGGTAGAGGGTTCACTAGTTGTTTTTCTTCTTCTTCATTTTCTTGATTTCCTCATCAATTTCAATTTCTTCATCATCCTTTTGACTTGTATAGGATCTTGTTGCCTTTTTCTTTGTTCTCTTCTCTCCCTTTCTGGATGTCTGGGATTTCAGTTTGGATGCCTTTGAGCTCTTAGAGGTGACAGGTGCAGAACTCTTGGAGGATTTGGTCTAGGAAGGGGCTTGCACCAGATCACTTTCCTTTTCTGCATCTTGTTTCTCTTTCTCTACCCTTTCCATCTTCTCTCTGTTGGCATCAACTGCCTCCTTTGAAATTCCACGTCTCTTGGCAAATTCTTCCACTTCTCTTCTCACTTTTCTTTTAATTTTAGGTTGTCTCAGTTCAACATAAACTTTTACACTCAGCTCTTGGTAGGTTCCAAACCTTTCTGTCTTAGGATCCTTGGGCTGACTCAGCATGTCTTGAACATGTAGTTCTACAATTTTCTCATCTACTTCATACCCCATTGGCATGATCCAGACTATCCTTGGCTCTACTACCTCCATTAGGCATTGATCAGTGTCTACCATGAAACACACTGTATCTTTGTACTTCTCAACCAATGATTGGGGAATACTTTCTCTGGTTTGCATCATATTTTGAAAATTCTTGAAGTAGCCCCAGAGTGCTGTATTCTGTGCCTTGGCATCACCAAGCCCATGCATATAATCTCTGATTTGTATGGCTATTGGTCTGTCATTCTACCATATCCAACCACTGGATCTGGGTAGCTCATTCATAAAGTAAAAGAATAAACACAATATCAGACCACCATATTTGAATGAGTTTTTCTTGTCCTTCTTAATCTTTTGTAAGTTTTCTAACAGTTGGCTCAGAAGAAGCTCGCAGAGATCATAGTCAGCATTTTTCCTTAGCATTTCATAAGTAGTATATACAGTAGTTTCGGATACTAAATTTTTCGTACTGGAGTGGTATATCTTGTAACCAATTATCATGGAGGCAAACTTGATATCCGGATTAGTGATATCTTCAATTGTCATTGCTCTCTTGTCAAATTTTGATCCTGTTGCCTCACTCACTGTCTGATTCTTAACAGATTTGAGAGTAGGTAACTGTTGTGTGGTTACACAACACGCCCCATTTTGACTTGGCAAAACAGGGACCCAACTTTTGGCTTGGCTTGTGTTGTCTGCTTTCTGGCGGTTTGGTAAAAATAGGTCAGGTGCATCATCATCATGATATTCGATGAGGGTGGTCATCATCATGAGGTTAGTTTGTCAAAGTTCATATTTTGTTTCTATGACCTCATATTTAGAAAGAGCTTGAAATTCCATGTAGGTTTGCCTTTTACATCACCTGAAAATTCGTCCATATGAGGGAGTTATGCACAGTCAAAGTCTTGGTCAAACCTGATATTCGCAAGAAGAGGGTCATATCTTATAAACTCAGTTTTGCTGTATGAAGAACATCATCATGATATTTGAAACGCCCCCCGATAATATCCTGAGGTCGAAATATCCGGACGTCAACTTTAAGTCATAGTAAGTTTTCCCCGTCGAGCGGTCTTTTGTATCGCAAAAGGTCATCATCATGATCTTGGTCTATCACCTAATAAAAATCATGCAGTCCTAATATCCAGACGTCAATCTTAAGTGATAGTGTGTTTTACCCGTCAAATGACCTTGGGCACATCGCGAGCATCATGTTTTTTGCATCACCCGATATTATAATATCATGCTGATATTATAATATCACCCTACTTAGAAAATCCACCATCTGCATAATTTGCATGCGCACGTCAAAGTCCTGGTGATCATCATCATCCTGATCTTTCAAGGCAGGATCATATTTCATATCCTCCTGATCTCCTTTTGCACAATCATGATGATCACCCTATCTTTCAAAGGGAGGGTGATATTCCATTCCTAAGTCATGTTGTCAAGATCATCATGATCTTGTTTGTCTACCCGATATTTCGTAATGTCCTCCTACCGAGAAATATAACCTTTTGCAAATATCCTGATGACGTCATCCCGACCTGATAAACAAAGAAGCAAATATCAGGATGACATCACCATCACATTTCTCCTTCGGCAGGATATTTTCCAAAACATGATCCGGTTCGCGAATATGACGATGACGTCATGTTCTAAGATTAACAAAAGCCCCGGATATCCTGATGATGTCATCTGGACATTCAGCAGGATCATATTTTAAATCACCTAGTGCGGATATGATGATGATGATCATCATCATCCTGATCTTTCGAGAAGGTTACCTTGGCCGCAAAGGGGTCATATTACATTCATCACCCGATCATCTTCCTTAGGTGACCCGATATTACATTTATCCCCTGATCTTAACGAAACATGACGGTGACGTCATCCTTTGCATTTTAATGAAGCCCGAATATGACGATGACGTCACCATCATATTCCTTTCCTCAGCAGCAGGATCATATTCCAAATCCTCCTATTTTCCTTCGACATGATGATGACGATGATGTCTTTCTTTCCCCAATATGCAGAAGCGAAACATAATGGTTGCATCATCTAGACATGCGGAAGGGAGAGCATCACATTTCCAAAGTATCATGCAGACGGAGTTTTAAGTCTTGCTATCGGCCAAGTCTGGATTTTTCTCGCCGATGGAGCATGTCTTCCCGATGGAAGACATCATCATGATTTTTGGCGTCGGTATAACTGTTGCCATCGGCCAAGTCTAAATTTGTCACCCTGATCATATGTGGTCACACCGATGCGAATATGATGATGACCTGAAACATACAAACAGAGCATGCAAAGCCAGATTTGAAATAATTTGTTAAAAGCGGTTATTTCCTTGTATATTTTGAGATACATGATCATATTTGAACCCGATATACAAGGAAATGGGCAGGAAAATGAAGCGATGGAAATTTGAAAGCCGACTGCCTGATGTTCAGTCAACGATGGTTGACCCGAGTGTTTTGATGCTGTTTATGCATTTAGTGCATAATTTTCCACTGATTTGAAGCCCGATTGCCTGTAGCTGCACATTTTGGAGGCTTGTTTAATAAAATGTTTAAATTCCTGTTGTTTATCCACATGATGATGAACTTAATGTTTGTCTGTTTACTTGTAGGAAGTCATGATGCTGTTCGAGCTGCTGCTGAAGCTGAGCATTGTATGGTTGCACATGGAGGCAACATGAACCAGAAATGAGGAGGATATTGTCAAATATGCTGTTTGCCAGCTGGAGACCGAATCAAATCAAAGATGCTGGAATATTCTGTGCCAGCTGTACATTTGCCAACTGGCGAAGCATGTGCTTTTCATCTGGACCGTTGATTATTGTGAGAGGATCCTGGTCCTTGGATCATTGTAACTGTTTTCTGGCATTTGTTCTATATAAGGCCAGAGCCTGATACATTAGAGGAGAGATATACATTAGAATATACACAGACGCATCTGGCACATTAAGGCTAATTACTGTAGAATCAATTAGGAGATCGGATTACTGAGACTAATGAGGATAGAATTGTTGAAATGTCAAGGTTCTTTCTTCAGATCACTGTAAATGTACCTGTTCTTGAGCATACTGAATGGATATGAAGTTTCAGATTACATCTTGATTGTAAATTTTACGTAATCTTCTTGTTGATTTCTGGATATGTACTGGTGAATGCTGTGTTCAACTGGAAGCGCTTTCATTTCATTACATGTTGTTGTCAACTTTTCCTTTGAAGATTTGCACTAGATCATGCGGATTTGTGGAATGTCCTGGTGAAGTATGATTCTAGTTTCCTTCTTTTCATTGCATGTATGGGAGCTTGTATGTGGATCAGTGATCTAAGTCAAGTAATTTTGGGAATCTCATTCTTTACCCCTTTTCCTTTTTTTAATTTCATAAATTCATCACCATAACTGCAAATCATGACAAATAACAAGCAGAACAGAGAAATATGCTGAAATCCTGTAGGTAACTAAAAATCATTAGCATATTTGAGTTAAATGCATGTAGTATTGAAAATATCATGCAAAGAATCATAAATAATGGTAGAAATCATGCAAATATCAGCCTGTAGGCACATTATTTGACTAACTTCACAGTGCAGAGGTAGAATTATTGAAGATTTATGCAGAGCAGACATACAGAGCAGGATATTTGAAGAATGATGATGAACTTTGTAGAAACACGTAAGGCCCCTGAATGGAAAACAGAAACACACATCAACCATTGAGTAACGTCAGTAGATTAAGACCTAATCAACGGAGACTTGGGATCATGAATTCTCTGAATTCATCGTATCTTTCAAGATGAGTAAAGGTTGTTGTGTAACTTTTATTCTATGTTTGTGAATGACTAACATCATGACCAACATAAATTGGCGCTAGAAGGAGGGCAGAGCTGTTTCTCAGCATCATCAACAGAAGGAGGGCAGAACTGGAAAAGACACCACTGCTTCAGTCATCATTCATTTTATGCAGGCCCCTCGCTTCTAACGCAACATAAATTGGCGCTAGAAGGAGGGCATGAGCTATGAATTTTTGGATTTCTGTAAATATTACATAAATATTTCATTATTTGAGGTTAATGTCTGCAAATATCTCTTATCTGAGATGTTTTGGTTGCACCTTTGCAAAGATCTAGCCCAAAGCATCAAAGATTAGTTTGATTTTCTGAACTTTCAAGTTTTAGTCTGAGATATGATAGATCTCTTTAAAATTTCAAAATACTAAAAAATTGAAGAATAGAGTCTCATTTTGATGGATGTATATGAAAATAATTGTCAAATTAACATTCCTTTATTTCAGGAAACTTTGAATAGGCAGCTTTACCCTCACAGTTTGTCTAACTTTGGTTTATCTACCTGTTGCAGGATACACTAGACTGTGGAACACAGTGAAATAAATTGTTTAACTTTCCTTACAAGGTTAGATTTATACTTGAAAGGACTAATATTCTTCCATGATGTGTTCAGGGTTGAAATTTGCCAGGAAAATGAAGAAATTTGCCAGGAAAATGAGGAAATTCTGGAGCAACAAGCAGATGCAGCACCAGAAGTTATTAATTGTCCAGACACTGAAGTGGATCGTTCTGAAGATTTTGAATTATACTTGTCTAGAAATATACAGTGTAGTCAAATATTAGGTTTGCCCATTGATGAGGTCTTGATTGAAAGCTGGTGCAGATTACATGATGAAGAGCATTCAGAGAGAGATTGTTACCCTTGCTTGGTCATGTTGAAAAAGATTCTAGAAAATACAATAGCTGAGTCAGTTCCAGAAGGTAAAAAAGAGGAAACATCTTTTCTGGATTCATTTTATGGTGAGATTGATAGGAGTTCTCTACTTCCTAATACAAGTAAGAATCAGTCAGTATGCAGGTATGAATCTTGTGAAAATTTTAGAGAAGGAATCACTCATCAGGATGATATTTTTGATGCTGATCCTAATACTTTTGATAAAGAAGATGAAACATCTTTCCTGGAGTCATTCTATGGTAAAGAGAAGTGTAAACAAATAATAGAGCAATTTAAATACACTACTGCTGATGATGAAGTTCCTATGATAGTAACTCAGGAAGTCATAGAGAAGAAAATAAATGCTAATTTATTACCTGACTTCTTTGAATTAAATGATCAAATGCAAGAATGTTGCAGGTTAATGGAACCAGATCCTTTACTAGATAGAAAATGTGAATTATTTAATGAACAACTCCTGAAAGATGAAGATGTAGAAGACTTTGGAGTTGTTGTGCATAATCAGATGTCACTCCAGAAATATTTTGAGAATGAAACAGGGGAGTGTCCTTATCAAGTGAAAGTTGTTTCTCTTTTACAGTCAAATGATTTAGAAATGATAAATTTCTGTATATCAGGTTATGATGATAAAGATACTTATTTAGATGCTGATGTGCAGGAAACTGAAGAAAATATTGAGAAGTTTCCTGAATTGGAAGATAAACTGAACATCCAGAATGAAGGGATAAGGCTGGATAAAGATGGAGAATTAATACATCAAGAGTCATACATCCTTCAATTTGAAGAGAGACCAGGCACTGAGCCAAGCAGTGAAAATATAATGACAAATGGAAGATCAGCTGCCAATGAAGAAGCATGTCCAACAAAATCAGAAATACACCAGGTTGTATTTCTCCTTTCCACAGTGAATAATGTTGAATACTATTTTGATTATGGAAATTCCGAAGATAAGACATGCATATGGATTAATCATGAACATGATGAGCTTCCTCAGTTGCTGATCATCAAGAGTCATTCTGTTGAATACAGTGAATTCAGAATACCAGAATATTTTTCAGAATATAAAGATAAATTTGCTAGGTTGAGAACCATAACTAATACCCTAATGCTCCTGCACAATCAAAAGAAGTATGCAAATACAGGTGCCTTTAGGTCTTTTTCTAGTTCTTGTTTGCCTAGTAGTAGTTTGTATTTAATTTTGTAGGTTAGTTGTTTGTACAGTCTGCTTGTTTTGCTTTCTTGTTCTATTCCTGTTGTTTCCTTTTCGTAGGTTAGTTGTTTGTATAGTGTTGCTTCTGTTTTGTGTTGTTTTAGTTGAGTTTTTGTTTTGGTAAGTCCAGATGATGCACTTCATCACCTAAGAAAATAACTAAATTGTTAGGATTCAAGTGATGAGATCAGATTTAGATATAGATTGTAATTCATTCTGATAAATATTCATGATCAGGTTTTATAATATCTTTTCATCAGGTGCCTTTTCTTGTCCAAAGTGAATCAAACACAATGAAACACCTAACAGCCTTGGGCTTGTTGAAGATATGAGTATAGGTGTTAAGTGAAAAATCTAAAGGGACTCCCTTGCTACCAATACAATCTCCAACCTAAAGCTGCAAGTGACCATACCTTGTACAAATGAGCTGACATGATGATATCAGATATATAAATAAAAAATATATAAACAATAAACTTAGGCCATCTAAGTAACTCTACCGGGGCTATGGACGCCTGCTGGCAGTGGGGCTCTACTTAGGGAGATTGTATAGATAACCTTGCCGGGGCTATGAATGCCTGCTGGCAGCAAGGCTCTATCCAGGTTGGCTATGAGGGATGATCTCCAACTATGTAGTTTAACACTAGTTACTTATATTTTCAACTTGCTTTCAAGATGAGGATAATTAATCATATGCACACACATGATCCTTTGTTAGCACTGTTACCTTGATGAAACTTTATCATTCAAAGATCATGATGATTTTACTTAGAAAGAATTAGAATACTATAGATGAATATGATCATATCACTTGAATCATTTGAATTTTGTTGTTTTCTTTGGTGGCAAGTTGTTGTGTGGTTACACAACACGCCCCATTTTGACTTGGCAAAACAGGGACCCAACTTTTGGCTTGGCTTGTGTTGTCTGCTTTCTGGCGGTTTGGTAAAAATAGGTCAGGTGCATCATCATCATGATATTCGATGAGGGTGGTCATCATCATGAGGTTAGTTTGTCAAATTTCATATTTTGTTTCTATGACCTCATATTTAGAAAGAGCTTGAAATTCCATGCAGGTTTGCCTTTTACATCACCTGAAAATTCGTCCATATGAGGGAGTTATGCACAGTCAAAGTCTTGGTCAAACCTGATATTCGCAAGAAGAGGGTCATATCTTATAAACTCAGTTTTGCTGTATGAAGAACATCATCATGATATTTGAAACGCCCCCCGATAATATCCTGAGGTTGAAATATCCGGACGTCAACTTTAAGTCATAGTAAGTTTTCCCCGTCGAGCGGTCTTTTGTATCGCGAAAGGTCATCATCATGATCTTGGTCTATCACCCGATAAAAATCATGCAGTCCTAATATCCGGACGTCAATCTTAAGTGATAGTGTGTTTTACCCGTCAAATGACCTTGGGCACATCGCGAGCATCATGTTTTTTGCATCACCCGATATTATAATATCATGCTGATATTATAATATCACCCTACTTAGAAAATCCACCATCTGCATAATTTGCATGCGCACGTCAAAGTCCTAGTGATCATCATCATCCTGATCTTTCAAGGCAGGATCATATTTCATATCCTCCTGATCTCCTTTTGCACAATCATGATGATCACCCTATCTTTCAAAGGGAGGGTGATATTCCATTCCTAAGTCATGTTGTCAAGATCATCATGATCTTGTTTGTCTACCTGATATTTCGTAATGTCCTCCTGCCGAGAAATATAACCTTTTGCAAATATCCTGATGACGTCATCCCGACCTGATAAACGAAGAAGCAAATATCAGGATGACATCACCATCACATTTCTCCTTCGGCAGGATATTTTCCAAAACATGATCTGGTTCGCGAATATGACGATGACGTCATGTTCTAAGATTAACAAAAGCCCCGGATAACCTGATGACGTCATCTGGACATTCAGCAGGATCATATTTTAAATCACCTAGTGCGGATATGATGATGATGATGATCATCATCCTGATCTTTCGAGAAGGTTACCTTGGCCGCAAAGGGGTCATATTACATTCATCACCTGATCATCTTCCTTAGGTGACCCGATATTACATTTATCCCCTGATCTTAACGAAACATGACGGTGACGTCATCCTTTGCATTTTAATGAAGCCCGAATATGACGATGACGTCACCATCATATTCCTTTCCTCAGCAGCAGGATCATATTCCAAATCCTCCTATTTTCCTTCGACATGATGATGACGATGATGTCTTTCTTTCCCCAATATGCAGAAGCGAAACATAACGGTTGCATCATCTGGACATGCGGAAGGGAGAGCATCACATTTCCAAAGTATCATGCAGACGGAGTTTTAAGTCTTGCTATCGGCCAAGTCTGGATTTTTCTCGCCGATGGAGCATGTCTTCTCGATGGAAGACATCATCATGATTTTTGGCGTCGGTATAACTGTTGCCATCGGCCAAGTCTAAATTTGTCACCCCGATCATATGTGGTCACACCGATGCGAATATGATGATGACCCGAAACATACAAACAGAGCATGCAAAGCCGGATTTGAAATAATTTGTTAAAAGCGGTTATTTCCTTGTATATTTTGAGATACATGATCATATTTGAACCCGATAGACAAGGAAATGGGCAGGAAAATGAAGCGATGGAAATTTGAAAGCCGACTGCCTGATGTTCAGTCAACGATGGTTGACTCGAGTGTTTTGATGCTGTTTATGCATTTAGTGCATAATTTTCCACTGATTTGAAGCCCGATTGCCTGTAGCTGCACATTTTGGAGGCTTGTTTAATAAAATATTTAAATTCCTGTTGTTTATCCACATGATGATGAACTTAATGTTTGTCTGTTTACTTGCAGGAAGTCATGATGCTGTTCGAGCTGCTGCTGAAGCTGAGCATTGTATGGTTGCACATGGAGGCAACATGAACCAGAAATGAGGAGGATATTGTCAAATATGCTGTTTGCCAGCTGGAGACCGAATCAAATCAAAGATGCTAGAATATTCTGTGCCAGCTGTACATTTGCCAACTGGCGAAGCATGTGCTTTTCATCTGGACCGTTGATTATTGTGAGAGGATCCTGATCCTTGGATCATTGTAACTATTTTCTGGCATTTGTTCTATATAAGGCCAGAGCCTGATACATTAGAGGAGAGATATACATTAGAATATACACAGACGCATCTGGCGCATTAAGGTTAATTACTGTAGAATCAATTAGGAGATCGGATTACTGAGACTAATGAGGATAGAATTGTTGAAATGTCAAGGTTCTTTCTTCAGATCACTGTAAATGTACCTGTTCTTGAGCATACTGAATGGATATGAAGTTTCAAATTACATCCTGATTGTAAATTTTACGTAATCTTCTTATTGATTTCTGGATATGTACTGGTGAATGCTGTGTTCAACTGGAAGCGCTTTCATTTCATTACATGTTGTTGTCAACTTTTCCTTTGAAGATTTGCACTAGATCATGCAGATTTGTGGAATGTCCTAGTGAAGTATGATTCTAGTTTCCTTCTTTTCATTGCATGTATGGGAGCTTGTATGTGGATCAGTGATCTAAGTCAAGTAATTTTGGGAATCTCATTCTTTACCCCTTTTCCTTTTTTTAATTTCATAAATTCATCACCATAACTGCAAATCATGACAAATAACAAGCAGAACAGAGAAATATGCTGAAATCCCGTAGGTAACTGAAAATCATTAGCATATTTGAGTTAAATGCATGTAGTATTGAAAATATCATGCAAAGAATCATAAATAATGGTAGAAATCATGCAAATATCAGCCTGTAGGCACATTATTTGACTAACTTCACAGTGCAGAGGTAGAATTATTGAAGATTTATGCAGAGCAGACATACAGAGTAGGATATTTGAAGAATGATGATGAACTTTGCAGAAACACGTAAGGCCCCTGAATGGAAAACAGCAACACACATCAACCACTGAGTAACGTCAGTAGATTAAGACCTAATCAACGGAGACTTGGGATCATGAATTCTCTGAATTCATCGTATCTTTCAAGATGAGTAAAGGTTGTTGTGTAACTTTTATTCTATGTTTGTGAATGACTAACATCATGACCAACAGTAACCCACCAGATGAGTGCAATCCGATAACTGCCCTAATGGCATCCTTGGTTATCTTGAATGGCCTCATTGACCACATAAAGTTGTAATGCATTCTACATAGAACATACCGGACCCATTCATCTTCTACAAAATAGGGGAAATGGATGCACTAACTGAAATGCTTATCCCGAATGGCCTTGTATTGGGGTTTGAGATCAAATGATTCATTTGTCAGTTCCTTGTGGTAGATATCCATCAGCTTGGATTCCCTAAATTCTTCAATATTTGCGTGTATGTAAACCCTAATATCTTCTACATGCAAAACTCCGTGCGGAATGCTAGAAAATGCGCCTAGGGGATCAACTTCTAGGGATTTATAGGGATGTTTCTTGAATTTAGGGTGCAGCCTATTAGTGATCTTCACAACATTTGGAGTAGCCATCTTTCAAAGATTCAGAGAGAGATTTCAAGAGCGAAAAATACCTCTTACGCTTCTAGGGTTCACGATATGAGCCGGATCGAGTTGCTTGGATGAATTGACTTCTGCGGTTGATCTTTGAGAGGTTTGAGATAACTTGTTGCAGAGCTCCTTCTCTCTTCTTTTCGAATGCAAATGTGCAAATGATGAACCAAAGAACCCTTTTATTTCTACGCAAACCCTAATTCCATTTTGCAATAAATGCGCAACCTAAGTTATTCCGGTTGCCTTGTTTTCCTTATTCTGAGAGAGATCTTTCTGGATCATTAGTATGCACTATTAGCTGTCTATCCATCTTTCCCTAATCATTCCACTTATCCACAGATCAAGATACCTCAAATTTGAGTCATACCAGATCTAACTGTGAGAATCTTGTTCTTACCGGATGACTGTTAAACCGGTTCAATCTAGGAAGATTAACCTCTTCTAAACTTCTTGTGGATCTTCCATATCCTTACCAAGGGTCATTTAGATGTTTATCTAAGAACCCTTTGATCTGCATCTTTCCATGTGCCAATTTCAGGCACCAATTGACTGGCTGGGGGAACTTGTTTTCTTTTGAGACTCCCCCTGAGTCAGAGCTCATCTATTTAGTTTCCGGAAGGAATATCAGCACCAGATTCTGGTATGGATCCATCCACAACATTTTCTGTACTCCTCTTCACCCAAATCTTGTTCATCTCCCTTTGAATTTCATCTGCATTCACTTTTCCCTTTCCTTTGTCTTAGTTTTGATTATGATGCACCAGACCCTTTTTGTCCTGATTCTTGCTTCTGCAGAATTTGGCAATATGACCGGATCTATTGCAATTGTAGCAAACAACATTTCTTTGCATATTTGACTAATATCCTCTTGATCTGCACTGATTAGCCATATGTCCCATTCTATTGCGTGCAAAGCATCTACCATTGAATGAATTGTTCATTTGTATATTTCTACATTCATGAGATTTGTGACCATACCTTTTGCAATTAAAAAACTGTCTGGAGAAGGATAAATTAGTCTAATTCATTCTTCTTCTACACTGATTTGCTTTATGACCAAAGTTATTGCAATTGTGGCAGTATCCATTGAAGGATGGATATCTTTGAGCATTTGGTTGTCTTATCGGAGGTCTTCTAGGCCTGTTCCTTGGATTTCCTAATCCAGAGTTCTTCTGACCAGATCCAGAACTTTCACCTTTCTCATACCCCAAGCATTGCTTGTCATCGACCCTCTTTTGGCTTTCAAGAAGAACTTCAAGTTGAGCAGATCTTATCTTGAATTTCTCTTTGTATTCATTTGCTGTTTGAAGATCCCTTTTTAGAGTGTCAATCTGATTCTCAAGTTGTTCTTCATTGTCTCTAGCTTCTTCAAGATTAGATTCCAAATGCTTGATTATTCTATCCATTTTGTGGCAGTCTTCTAATTTTTCTTTGAGAGATTGTTTTAGATTATCTTTAGTCTTTCTTTTCTCTTCAATTTCTTGGGTGAATTTCATAACTCTTGATTCCATTTCATGTCTTACCATAATGACCTCTTTTGATAACTTCTCACATAACTTGGTTTTCTCATTTAGATCTTCATTAGTATCATTGGCTTCATTTTGACTTGCTAATTGTTGAAGAAGTTCCTTTCTTTTCTTCATTGAGATACTTAATTTTTCTTTGAGTTCATTTATGAAATCATCAGCTTGTTTGAGTCTTTCCCTCAGCTCATTGACTTCAGAGTGAGATTGATCAAGATCATCTAGAGCAGACTGAAGCCATTCCCTCATACCATACATATCCATTGAGATTCCCAGATCTTCCTCAAGCTATTAGGCTCTGTTTAGAGGAACTTAGCTCTGATACCAATTGTTGATAACTGAGAGGGGGGTGAATCAGTTATCTTCAATTATTGACTTTCTTTTCTTCTTTAACAATTAGTGCAATATCAAATCATATAAGCATACATAATCATGGAAGCAGAAATAAACTCAACACACATGACACAATATTTTTGACATGGAAAACCCTGTTAAGGGAAAAAACCATGGGATGATTAACCCAAGATTGTATTCTCTGTTAAAAGAATAAGGTAGTACAAAATGGCACTTGCCAATTAGGGCTCACTGCCCGAGCACACTGCTCACAAGAGGCTCACTGCCTACAATAGTTTATAAAAGAAAACCAGGTACTTGAACTGATGAGAAGCATCTACATATAGTTAGGTTCAGTTCTGGTTAAGCTAAATATACCGATCTACTGCACTTCATTCTTCCTCTACCTTAGTGCTGTTGTTCTGTCACATACCGGACCTCTATCTTTATTTCCACACTGTTCTCTGCTCTTTTTCACACTTCACATTACACCACACACTCCTCATCAAAATCCATCTGGTATATATATCTGCATAAAGGATTTCAACATCTTTCTAGTCAGCATCCAGAATACTCAATATTTTCCCAAACTCTGGTCTGTCAGCTGAATCCTTTCTTACCAAGTGATGCGTATGAAAGAGATGCTTATAGAAGTCATCAATCATGACGGCCAATCATGAATGATCCCTTAAGAAACTTTCTTACCATCAATATCTCATCCAAATTAAGGTCTGATGCTCTGCCGATCATTTCTTCCTGAGTCTACTCTACCAAATAGGGACCCAATACTTAGGTGCTCATATCTCTTCACACTTTCATCACCAGAGGCTCAATCCCTGGAATCTATCAGTCAAGGTACTCCTCTTGACTTCCCCAAGTCCGCACTTTAATGAGATGCTTCCTCTGAGAGATCAGGACCTGATTGTCAGACCTTGTTGCATGCTCTGTTCTTGGTCACCAGACCAAAATACTCTTCAATCTAACTTCCAGTATAGACACACCATGTCTTGCGGATGTGTGGGATGAACTTTGTTGGCATCAATGACAACACTCATGAAGCCACACAGTGTCTCTTGCCAACAAAACTGAGAGAGGTTATTATAGAGGGACCCTACGTGATCACGTAGCCTTAGACATAATGTTTCTACATGACACAGTTTTTGAGTAACAGATCGTAAAAAAATTGCTGCCTTTTTACACTTTGGACTCTTCAGGGATATCACCAGTACAATATAGCTTGAACTATTTTGGCATGTTTAGGTGGAAAGTAGGACCATGCATAGCCTAAACATACCCATTCAGATGTGTTGGAATTGTCAGTTTGGTCGCATTAGGAGCAGGATGAAAGTTACACCCCTTTGCAACTTTACACTACCTCCTTTTGACAATTTTTGGGGCAGCAGAAAACCTTTCACCACAGGAAAATGCCTTAGAGATATCAAGAAATGAGAGAGGTTATTGTAGAGGGACCCTACATGATCTCACAGCCTCAGACATAATGTTTCTAAGTGACATGGTTTCTGAGTAATAGCTTGACAAAGATTGCTTCCTTTTTGCACTTTGGACTCTTCAGGGATATCACCGGTACAATGTAGATCAAACTATTTTGGCATGTTTGGGTGCAAAATAGGACCATGCCTAGCCTAAACGTACCTATTCGGATGTGTTGGAACTGTCAGTTTGGTCGCATCAGGAGCAAGACAAAAGTTACACCCCTTTGAAACTTTACATTGCATGCATCTGACCATTTTGGGGGCAGCAAAAAAATTTTCACCATGGGCAAACACCTCAGAGATATAAAAAATTGAGAGAGGCTATTGTAGAGGGACCCTACATGATCTTGTAGCCTTAGATGGAATGTTTCTAAGTGACATAGTTTCTGAGTAAAATCTCATCAAAGATTGCTTCCTTTTTGCACTTTGCACTTTTCAGGGATATCGCCGGTACAATGTAGCTTGAACTGTTTCGACATGTTTAGGTGCAAAAAAAGACCATGCCTAGCCTAAACGTACCCATCTAGATGCGTTGGAACTGTCAGTTTGGTCACATCAAGAGCAAGATGAAAGTTACACCCCTTTGTAACTTTACACTACCTCCTTCTGATGATTTTGGGGCAGTAGAAAGCCTTTCACCATAGGCAAACACCTCAGAGATATCAAACAATGAGAGAAGTTATTGTAGAGGGACCCTACGTGATTCTATAACCTCAGATGAAATATTTTTAAGCGACACGGTTTCTTGGTAACAACTCGTCAAAGATTGCTTCCTTTTTGCACTTTGGACTCTTTAAGGATATCACTAGTACAATGTAGCTTGAACTGTTTCAGCATGTTTGGGTGCAAAATAGGACCATGCCTAGTCTAAACGTACCCATCCAGACACATTGGAACTATCAATTTGGTCGCATTAGGAGCAGGATGAAAGTTACTCCCCTTTGTAACTTTACACTACCTCCTTCTGACAATTTTTGGGGTAGCAGAAAACCTTTCACCATGGGAAAATACCTCAGAGATATCAAAAACTGAGTGAGGTTATTGTAGAGGGATCTTAAATGATCCTGTAGCCTCAGACAGAATGTTTTAGGTGACACAGTTTTCGAGTAACATCTCATCAAAGATTGCTACCTTTTTGCACTTTAGACTCTTCAGGGATATCACTAGTACAGGTGTTAGGTATTAACTTAGATTTTAGAGCAAAGTAAAGACTAGGGGTTTTAGGAGTTTGAGGACTAGATAACCCTAAACATAATACAACCTAAGTGCTGAAGACCACATGAAGAACACAGAAGGTTATCTAAGACAAATTAAACAGAGAGTATAACACAAACAAAACTTACCAAACTAGGCCTTTAAGGACAATACACTTAGGGTTTAAAACATAACTAATAACTTTAACTTAAAAACCCTAACTAGTTTTGAATGTTTAAACCTCTGCATCTATGATATGAACACTGCCACTATGACATCCTTTAGATTTCCAAAACTTCCAACAACAACCACAACTCATCAATCAAAATCAACATGACCTTAACACCATATTTTGTGATCAACATCAACATCATGAGGACACTGAAGTCGATAAAGTTTTCCTATTAAGAAAAAGAGCTTCCCTTAGCTTCAAGAAATATAAATATTCTATATTGACAAGGCCAACCATGTCAAGATGGAAGCTCATGTGGCCTCACCTAAGACCTAAGACACATGTATTCTAGTAGACGCAGGACACCTAAGACACCTATTGTATAGTATGTATCTAGATTTTATATACATAGTAGACCTAAGACACCTAGTCTTTATACCTTATCGTAGTCTAGACCTAAGTCACCTAGACACCTAGATTATAGTTCTACCTTAGACACCTATTATGGTAGATCTAGTTGACATATAGTACCTACCTAAGACACTTATATTAAATTATACCTTATTCTCTAGTCTCTAGATAGGTTGTTGATATATAGTATCTACCTAGAAGACACCTAGATCATTCTAGATTATACCTTATTCTAGTGTCTAGACAAGTTGTTGATATATAGTATCTACCTAAGACACCTAGATTAGATTAAATACCTTTTTTCTAGTCTCTATCTACCTAGTTGACATATAGTATATACCTAAGAAACAAGTAGAGACACCTATTATCTAGTTAGAAACCAAGACACCTAGAGACACCTAGATTTTATACATTACTCTTAGGATCAACTTCATCCATCACTTAGGTCTAACCCTGGATGAAGCATAACATGATGATGATGAAAACATCAAATGTATACCATAGCAAACAAATCAAGTTCATACCACTGCTTGTCAAATTCATACAACTCTATGCATCACATCACATACTCTATGAAGAAGCAAATGTCTTTATATTACAAAACCCAACAACATATCCTGAAAGCATAATGGTATCATCAAATAATAGACAACCAATAGACCTATACAATTATGCATTCCTTACTCAATTACTAACATCCAAGCACTTTGACATCAATGACAAACATATTCATCACAATATTCACTGTATATGTGTAAAAATTCAGCAACAAATAAAAAAAGATAAACCTATGTTAACTTACAAATTAATGTGCATACTTACAAGTCAATGTAACATGACTTTACAAAATCAATGTGAATACTTACAAATTAATCCAATGAACCATCCAGGTCTGATCTACTCTTTATTATGTCAAGAGTTGCCTCATAGTCAGACTCACGTACCTTCCACGAGGTCTTGCTCAAAGGTCTACCCTGATATTGTATCAAAGAACATTGGATGCCATGACCAGGTTCAAGTAATGAAGAATCTTCCAATGTGTGTTAAAGTCTTGAAATAGGCAAACATTAACACTCTTATGTGGGTACCTTCTAAGCCATGTTCTAGTAACAACCACTGAGCCTATAGGGTATTTGATATTTTTCTCCATCTGTAATTGGGGCCTCCAATTTCTTTTTGGCCTCAACACAATGACACAAGTAATAATTTGTTCCCTCTTTGTTAACTTCATCTACAATAACTGCATAAACATGCCCTACATTGATATGTGTAGCAAATTAGATGAAATTAGTCAGCATTACAAAAACACTACAAAGTAAGATAACATTTGGAATTTCAAAACCTATGCAAGTAGATATATTACCCAATTGAACTAGATCTGATATGTGGTCAAAGTCAACTGATGATTCCATCTCTGTCAGTTAGAGTGCTGTCAGTGGTCGATACGTGTCAAGTGGGTTAAGATAACTTAACTGTCATTCGTCAACCCACTCCTTTGACTTGCACTCATCCCAGGCTTGAATTGTACATGAAGAACAAAAGCATGCCATCTTCTGCATATGGATACTCCATGAACCTTCAATTGAGCTTCTGAAAGAGTGTAGCTCACTTGATTCTATCAGTGTACAACAGTCCTCATACGGTGCAATGTTAGTATCATCTTTCAATCAAAAAAATCTACGAACTGAAGACTTACTTTTATTACCTGGACCCATCGAAGCATTACACCACTCGACAATTGATTTTGCATCTATCCACTTTGCATTGTCTTTATACTTTAACTCTTCTCATGCTATGGCTCTTTTGATACATGATCTTGCACCATCATGCTCCCCCTTTCCATGCCTGGCCTCACAAAAATTCCACATATGCTAAACACTTGTAATATGATGTCTCCTTCTCAGCCAATAGAAATTCCATGACTTCTTGAATTGTGATGCACAGTTATCTGACCATATGATATGCTGACTAAACGATATGGCCCTTTTATCCAAATCATTGTAGAACACCTCAAAGCAACCTTGACTGAACTCCGTAGAATGTGTGCGATTATCACTAATATAGAAATGGTACTCCCTTATGATCTTTCTGTCATCCTCTATACTATCATTCGCATGAATGAATGAGATGTGCACAAATATAGAAACCTGTGTGGAGTTGTAATATTGTGATTGCACCTCGTGCTGTGGCTATAGACTATAGTTCTCTGCAAATTCGATGACTGAAACAATGCTACCAACTGGAAATGTTTCCTTACATGACTTGAATTGCAAGTCCAACCATCGAGCTCTATGGGCATGTCTTGCATACTCATACACTATACTATCATGAATTATAGGCATAAACTAATACACTAGAATCTTTTCAATAACCAATTCACACCTCTACTTCTTTACTATCTTTTGTATTGTATGCCATTATTTTATACTTGCCGAACTCTACTAGTTCATTTCCAACTGCATGTTTTCTTTCCATATGTTCATATATTGGCATATGTTGCAAGCCACCGCAATGTTGACATGTGCCATCCAATCATAATTGCCTATAGAATATTTGACCTTCCTTGCTTTCACATAAAATTATTGATATGAAGTTTCTTGAAGATGTTGTTCGGGCACGTATGCTACAATCCTGCAAAACATTGTTAGTATGCAAATCTAAACATATAGATTGATAAACATCAAAATGGTTAGAAAATTCTATATGTAATCTACAACAAAAAGTAGTGCGTGTGTGATATATCTTGACATAGAAAGGTTTTAGCATTTCAAAATATCTTTGACAAATTTTAATTTGAGGATACATCTCTAAAAATTTACCAAAAAACTGTGTTTGAGTCATATCCAAAAAATGCTTTGGATGTGGCTCACGGTTCCGACTACCAATTCTCCTTCTTACTACATCCCTTTGATTCAGAGATACCCTTGTGTAATTCTTCCAAAAGTCTTCAATTAGTGATCTCAATGCTTCAACAATTGGTTTATCTTTTTGTGGTAGTCTCCTCGAGAATGCCCATAATTTATTGGCATTGGTGTCCTCAATTCTTTGGTACCTTCCAATGGGTCTTGATAAAGTTTACTATTAATTCTCTTTGCTTGACTCGTCTTTCTAATGAGACGAGCTTTCCTCGTTTGACTACTTACTATAGTCGATATAATGACACGTCGTGTTGCATTACTATCTTTTGTGCATGAGCTGTTACCCACACTCTCATATGCACTCATTAGATTCTTGACAATAAAGTTTTCACTTGAAGCCTCTGATGTTCTCAACCCAAGAATCTTCATGATGGACCTATACTCTATACTTCGCATCATTTCAATGAATAGTTGACATCTTGTAATCTCATTTAACTTTTCAAAGAACAATCTCCAAATCTTATGAGCATATCTTTTACAAGTGCGTTTTGGAATCTTACCTTCCATTGGCTACAAAATATTCTCATCAATATCAATCAAATACTTTATACACCACCTATGTAAAATTCTAGGTCGTGTTAAGATAGGTAAATTCATCTCAACATTAGGAATTTCATCAATATTTAAATGAGATGGTCTAGATGGCATACCTTCGATAAAAGATGGAATAGATGACATACCTTGAGGTTGAGGTGGGAATGATGGCGTACCTCCTATTGGTTTTTTCCCAGACTAGATGCTTATTCCTAGATTTCCCTACAAGGTAGCCATCAATGATCAACAGGATCTCTGGGCCAGGGGCCAACAGTATAGGAGATAGACTCTATTTTTATCTCCTCTTCTTCTTTAGGCTCTGCAGAATCAAGGGGGTGTTCCCTACTCAACATCTATGAAATGCATCTTTGTATTAGCTGGGATGTTGACATAAAGCAGATAAATCCTCTCTTATACAGACCAAAACTGTGAAATAGGTGCAAAGGGGCTAGCTTTGGGCCTATATTCAATTGTAGACAGAGGATTTCAGTCCTAACCTACTTCTATTGTCCTAGTGGTTATTTTGGAGTTTGATTTTGATTTTATGTGTTCAGATACAAAGTTGGACCTAGTGTATAACCTCAACATAGAGCTAGATTGGTGCCTATCCAGGGCTTGGAGTCATAGACATACACATGTAAATATTCAGCATAAACATATTAAAACTAGATTCAAGGGGATTTGTGTGATATCTGCCTTACAGATACATCCCAGAATAGAGTATCAAGTTATCTCTACTTATGATATCCTAATTGCTATATACTTTCCTCAATACTTAACCTGAAAATAGTTTAGTCTATCCCTTGAACAGAAGTTAAGAGATCAAGCATTCAATATAGTAAACCTATATCCTAGAACCCAAGATACCCCTTAGATATCCAGATTCAAAGGGAAAGCATATTCAATATAGGAGACAGATAACAAAACACATGCAATATAGCATTACTCATCTAAATTAGCATGAAACCAATGAATTTATGCACAAAACATAGGGCATGAGACTCATAAACTCACAAAATCCACTGCACAGAGCAACCAAAACCAGATGTATTTCATTACAGAGCCAAAATGTCCAGTTTTTCAACAACCACAAAATAGGTCACACAGTCTGCCTTAAATAGTAAGAGAATGGACCGAGCAAATTAATTACATGGCTCACCAAAAATTTGCCAGATACAAAGTATCAGAAAAATGGCACTCAAAAACATAAATGCAATAGGGGACAAATCACGGAGAAGCCAAAGAAAGACGAGGAGCAGGTGAGATCGAGCCTTGTGCCACCCCCAAGGGACTTTCTTCATAAATCGAGTGGTTAAACCTATCAATACAACCCACGCCTTCCAGCATAGTATGCCATTACTGTTTCATCTACCCGCAGGTTCAAAATGTAGCCATTGATCGAAAACCCAGTCGCAGAGATCAAATGGCCCCAAAAATAGTGAAAAGTTGCCCGCCAATGAAATTGTGCCACGTAGGCACCTCAAGTTTCCAATGCTGGGTCATCGCTTCTCATTTTCCTTTATCTCCCCGGCCGAGAGTCAACTGTCAGAACATCGTGCGAAAGCCACCACGTGGCAAGCTCCGCGGCTCCTTTGAAACATTAGAGACCCTCCAAGAAACTCCTGCGGAGGATGACATTTGTCAGTTTCCGCGTCACTTAGAAACTCATTACCGTGGCTAGGGGAAAGGTCAAAAACAAATGTGGCCCTCGCGTCGCATTGGACACGTGGCGTATTCTACGTAACTGCTAAAACACAAAGAAACTTAAGAGAAATAGTCATATGTCCCAGGATCCTCTGCCACGTGTCACCCTCTGAGACACTCGACATCTATGCTGGGGCCCACCACAAGCTTCACTTAACGTTTGAAACAAAAAGAAACAGCTCGTGGAAGCTGACACTTGTCACGCTCCGCAATAACTACGAGGGACACACGGTGCTTTCCGCGCACTCATTGGAACTTTAAGGAAACTTCCCCTGCTGGTGACACCTATCGCAACCTGCCACATTCATGAAACATTAGGAAACAGTGTGGAAACCTACATGGAAACAACCATGTGTCGGGCTCCGCAGCACCTCCTAAAACATTTAGAAACTTTTTTGAAACACCCGCGGAAGCCGCCACGTGGTGCCTTCTGCGGTCTCTTGAAACATAAAGGCCCCTCTTCGAAACTTTAGCGGAAGCTGACACATGTCATCCTCTGCGGCACTTGAGATACTTCACTGGGACCCACCATCATCCTCGCCTCATTCAGAAACAAAATAGAAACCATTTCGGAAGCCGACACTTGTTGGCTTCTGCAGCAACCTTAAGGGGCACGTGGCACGCTCCGCGGGAAGCAAAAACAAAGGCACAGATTTAAACTGGGGCTTAACACTTGGAGGTCCCGCGGCTGTGGCACAAATTGACCCTTCTAGTCACACACAGAAACATTTAAGGACACTGGAACTGTGACTCGATAAGCATTTTTTATGTGTGTGACCCAATTTTTAACCTTTTTAGGGGCCGACAGTAATTTCAGCAACAGAATAAGATCCTGCAACTTAGAAATTTTAGGGTTTGAGGGAGAAAATTAGCAAACATTCAATTTTAAAACCCTAGACATAAATAATTA
Source organism: Cunninghamia lanceolata (assembly GCA_027924645.1). NCBI lineage: Eukaryota > Viridiplantae > Streptophyta > Pinopsida > Cupressales > Cupressaceae > Cunninghamia > Cunninghamia lanceolata. The sequence continues at coordinate 121,596 of BSBN01001872.1, forward strand.
CCAACACTTCCTTCCTCACATGTGAGTGATGATGTACTCTCAACTTGAGACGCGGTAGATGGTGTCCCTACATGTTGACTTGCGGTAGAGGATGTACCTCCAACTATGGTATTCAAATCTCTCATAGCACAAAGTTTTTGCATTCGTTCCCTTTGTGTCACCAATACCATATCTCTTTCTGATGGTTGCGGTTCCTCTTCAATTGGCATGTCTTCATTTATCATGTTCAATTTCCTCTTCTCACAAAGTTCCCTCATACCCGCTACTTTCTTTGCATTCTTAGCTTCTATCTTTTCCTATGTTGGTTTAATTCTTGATCGTTTCCTAGGCATGATGGAGAATTTATCTGTAGCATGATAAAGAGACAAATATTAGTTCCTAAGAAATGAATCCATACAAATAACTGAAATATATGTCATTCAATCCTTCATACAAAATGTACATACAATCATCATGTAGAAGAGTAAATGTCACTCAACCAAAATAGGTACAAAGCATACAAAGCATTATTGTAGCCATACAAATCATTATGGTACAAAGTTCACTTCAGTCCTATGAGGATAAGGACAAAGGAGAGTCACCTATTGAGGCTACAAGTGACGAGTACATGGGACTTCATGTTGACTACAAGGTTGAAGATGTAAGGGAGGCCTTGGTGCTAGTGGCATCAAACTATCTACACTTACTTGTAGATAGAGATCATCTCCTCACACTTGAAGATTCAGCTTGCAGTCATGGGACAAAATTTAGGACACATGATACACTTGATTTTCACTTGGAGACGTCTTGTGGGACAACACTTGTTGATAACCATCTAGTCATGAAAGGAGAGATGATTGAGATCATGGGAGACATCACACTAGGGCATGAGGTAAGGATTGATTTTCTGATGTGTGATAGTAGTCCCTTATCTTCACATTATCATGTTATGACAACCAAGAGGATTAGCCTTAAGGCTTATGATTTTCATGGAGACACTCATGTTAAACTTTGCACTTTGTTGTTACTGAACTATCTTGAGACCCTATATCAATTCCATGGCAATGTGACTGATTTGTAGTATTTAACTTGGCACATTATCATAGATATGGGAATGGAAACATTTGGTATACAAGGTTTGTATGAACTATCAACATGAAGAGTAATGTAGCATAGCATGGATCATGATTGGATTAAGCCTATTGGGATTTATTTGTATGATCTTGGCACCTATTCATTTGTATTTTAACTTGTTATGACAAGATAATAGTATTTCATTATGCTTAAGGGATTGTATATTTATATGTTGTACCATCAACATAAGGATTTATTCTTGTATAGTTTGACATCATGGTATGTTAGGATTTATTTAATTCATTATTGCACATAATTATTAAAGAGCCCAAGTGTAGAAAATATACATGGCACCATGTGAGATTGATATAAACACATGAACTATAAAATCAAAAAAGTGAGACTAATATAAACACAAAATATGTAAACCATATAAGTGATATAAACATGTATAATAAAGAATGATAAAATAATTCAAATAGAATTAAGGAAAATGTAACTTGAACATGCATGTAAAGACTTGACATACCTGAAAAATAGAGATTCGAATGGAGAGAGTACCCAATTATGTAGTGTTTTTTCTTCTTGCATCAAACTCCTCAACAATTTGAGTTTTTCACCACTTGCTTCCTTTTCCACGTTAAATTGAATAACACTCAAATAGAATTAGTAACATCAATACTATTAACCAATCTATAATGTTAAATTCCTACAATTCAATCAAAATTAACATTACAACACTACAAAAATTGAAACTTGAATTGATATATATCAAATTCGATGTGAAAACTATGTTTTTTCCTCCCTCTTAAGTTGGCAAAGTAGAAAAAGGTGGTGCAAAGTTCATGCAAAGGTGGTAGAATGTGAAAAATGTGCATGTGAACTTCTCAACAGCATGAAAACACTTTTTTTTGTCGGAACACATGCATAAACAGAAGAAAATAGAGTATGTGGGCTTGGATCATGGGGTTCCAGGCCTTTTTACCGTTTGTATAGCAAGCCAAAACATGAGCGCATTTTGTCCTTTTATAGATTGATCCATAGCAGAATATGTGTCTAAAGCAAAAAGGAGTTCAGAGAGTTCATGTGTTACCGAGGGTTCCTTGATCCAAATACTAGTAGATTGATGCTTCAGAAGTTGAGGGATTGGCATGTGCATAATTCAAGGGATCATCATCCTTCTTTTTGTAGTGGTCTAGGTATTTTATTTTGAAACTTATGAAGTGAATTAACTAAATGTAGTCTCTTTATAATGTGCCACTAAGTTGTCATGGGAAAGAAGTGCCAAGTAGCTAGAGGTGAGATATGTTGCAAAATATGATAGAAAGAAGTGCCTATAAATATAAATGTGCCTATCTCACCTTTGATAGCACCTTTGCAATATCTCTAACCTGTAGTTCCATTAGCTCATGTTCTATCTCTCACCTCTCTATATCTCACTTATCTCTCCCCCTCACCTCTACCTCTCCCCTCTCTACATCTCGCAGTCACTCCTTTTCTACCTCTTCATTCATCCTTAGCCATCTAGATCTCACTTAACCCTAAACCCTAAAGCATAAACCCTTAACCCTTAAACCTTAAATCCTAAACCCTATCCCTAAACCCTCAACACTTGACCTTGAACTCTAATCCCTCAACCCTCAACACTATCCCTAATTCCTCAACCCTAAACCCTAATCCCTCAAGGTCCTAAACCCTAATCCCTTATCCCTCAACCCTCAACACTATACCTTAAACCCTAGTCCCTCAACCCTAAACCCTAAACCCTAAACCCTAAACCCTATCCCTAAACCCTCAACCTTCAACACTATACCTTAAACCCTAATCCCTCAACCCTCAACCCTAATCTCTCAACCCTAATCCCTCATCCCTAAACCCTAAACACTATCCCTATTCCTAAACCCTCAACCCTTGACACTATACCTTAAACCCTAATCCCTTATCCCTAAACCATAAACCCTATCCCTCAAACCTTAACCCTTAAACCTTAAACCCTAAAACCTATCTGTAAACCCTCAACCCCTGACACCATATCTTAAATCCTAATCCCTTAACCCTCAACCCTTAATCCTTAAACCTTCAACCCTGAACCTTATCCCTAATCTCTCTACCCTCGACACTCTACCTTAACCCTAATCCCTCAACCCTCAACCCTCAACCCTCAATCCGCAACCCTCAACCATCAACCCTCAACCCTAATCCCTCAACCCTAAACCCTAATCCCTCAACCCTAAACCCTAAACCCTCAACCCTCAACACTATACCTTAAACCCTAATCCCTCAACCCTCAACCCTCATCTAAACCCTACACCCTATCACTAAACCCTCAACCCTAATCCATTAACCCTAAACACTATCCCTAAAGCCTCAACCCTAAACCCTAATCCCTCACGGTTCTAAAACCTAATCCATTACCCCTAAACTCTAAACCCTATCCCTAAACCCTAAACCCTCAACCCTCAACCTTAAATCTTAATCCCTCAACCCTAAACGTTACAGGTTAAACCCTAATCCCTTATCCCTAAACCCTAAACCCTATCTCTCAACCCTTAACCCTTAAACCTTAAACCCTAAAATCTATCCCTAAACCCTCAACCCTTGATACTATATCTTAAACCCTAATCCCTTAACCCTCACCCTAAAGCCTCAAACCTGAATCCTTAAACCTTCAACCATAAACCATATCTCTAATCCCTCTACGCTTGACACTCTACCTTAATCCTAATCCTTCGACTCTCAACCCTAAATGCTATTCCTAAAGCCTCAACCCTAAAACCTAATCCCTCAATGTCCTAAACCCTAATCCCTTATCCCTAAACTCTAAACCCTATCCCTAAACCCTCAACCTTAAACCTTAATCCCTCAACCCTAAACCTTATAGGGTAAACCCTAATCCCTTATCCCTAAACCCTAAACCCTATCCCTCAACCCTTAACCCTTAAACCTTAAACCCTAAAACCTATCCCTAAACCCTCAACCCTCAACAATATATCTTAAACCCTAATCCCTTAACCCTCACCCTTAAGCCTCAACCTTCAATCCTTAAACCTTCGACCCTAAACCCTATCTCTAATTCCTCTACCCTCGACACTCTACCTTAACCCTAATCTCTCAACCCTCAACCCTAATCCCTCAATCCTAAACACTATCCCTAAAGCCTCAACCCTAAACTCTAATCCCTCAAGGTCCTAAACCCTAATCCCTTATCCCTAAACTCTAAACCATATCCCTAAACCCTCAACCTTAAACCTTAATCCCTCAACCCTAAACCTTTCAGGTTAAACCCTAATCCCTTATCCCTAAAACCTAAACCCTATCCCTCAACCCTTAACCCTTAAACCCTAATCCCTTTACCTTCGACACTCTACCTTAACCCTAATCCCTCGACCCTCAACCCTATACCTCAACCCTCAACCCTCAACCCTCAAAGTTAAACCCTAATACGTCAACCTTAAACCCTAATCCATCAACCCTAAACCCTATCCCTAAACCCTCAAACCTCAACACTATACCTTAAACCATAATCCTTCAACCCTAAACCCTAAACCCTCAACCCTCAACACTATACCTTAAACCCTAATCCCTCAACCCTCAACCCTAATCCCTCATCCCTAAACCCTAAACACTACCCTATTCCTAAACCCTCAACCCTCGATACTATACCTTAAACCCTAATCCCTTATCCCTAAACCCTCAACCCTATCCCTCAACCCTTAACCCTTAAACCTTAAACCCTAAAACCTATCCCTAAACCCTCAACCCTCAACACTATATCTTAAACCCTAATCCCTTAACCCTCAACCCTAAATCCTTAAACCTCAATCCTTAAACCTTCAACCCTAAACCCTATCCCTAATCCCTCTACCCTTGACACTCTACTTTAACCCTAATCCCTTAACCCTCAACCCTTAACCCTCAACCCTCAACCTTAAACCCTAATCCGTCAACCCTAAACCCTAATCCGTCAACCCTAAACCATATCGCTAAACCCTCAACCCTCAACACTATACCTTAAATCCTAATCCCTCAACCCTAAATCCTAATCCCTCAACTCTAGACCCTAAACCATATACCTAAACCCTCAATCCTCAACACTATACCTTAAACCCTAATCCATCAACCCTCAACCCTCAACCCTAATCCATCATCCCTAAACCCTAAACGCTATCCCTATTCCTAAACCATCAACCCTTGACACTATACCTTAAACCCTACTCTCTTATCCCTAAACACTAAACCCTATCACTCGACCCTTAACCCTTAAACATTAAACCCTAAAACCTATCCCTAAACCCTCGACCCTCGACACTATATCTTAAACCCTAATCCCTTAACCCTCAGTCCTAAAGCCTCAAGCCTCAATCCTTAAACCTTCAACCCTAAACCCTATCCCTAATCCCTCTACCCTCGACACTCTACCTTAACCCTAATCCCTCGACCCTCAACCCTATCCCTAAACCCTCAACCATCAACCCTCAACCCTCAACCCTCAACCTTAAACCCTAATCCCTCAACCCTAAACCATAATCCTTAAACCCTATCCCTAAACCCTCAACCCTCAACACTATACTTTAAACCCTAATCCCTCAACCCTAAACGCTAAACCCTATCCCTAAACCCTCAACCCTCAACACTATACCTTAAACCCTAATCCCTCAACCCTCAACCCTAATCCCTTATCCCTAAACCCTAAACACTATCCCTATTCCTAAACCCTCAACCCTCGACACTATACCTTAAACCCTAATCCCTTATCCCTAAATCATAAACTCTATCCCTCAACCCTTTACCCTTAAACCTTAAACCCTAAAACCTATCCCTAAACCCTCGACCCTTGACACTATATCTTAAACCCTAATCCCTTAACCCTTAGCCCTAAATCCTCAACCCTCAATCCTTAAACCTTCAACCCTAAACCCTATCCCTGATTCCTCTACCCTCGACACTATACGTTAACCCTCAATCCTCAACCATAAATGCTCAACCTTAAACCCTAATCCATCAACCCTCAACCTTAAACCCTAATCCATCAACCCTAAACCCTAATCCCTCAACCCTAAACCCTATCCCTAAACCCTCAACCCTCAACACTATACATTAAACCCTAATCCCTCAACCCTTAACCCTCAACCCTCAATCCTAATCCCTCATCCCTAAACCCTAAATGCTATATGTATTCCTAAACTCTCAACCCTCGACACTATACCTTAAACCCTAATCTGTTATCCCTAAACCCTGAACCCTATCCCTCAACCCTTAACCCTTAAACCTTAAACCCTCAAACCTATCCCTAAACCCTTGACCCTCAACACTATATCCTAAACCCTAATCCCTTAACCCTTAGCTATAAAGACTCAACCCTCAATCCTTAAACCTTCAATCCTAAACCCTATCCCTAATCCCTCTACCCTCAATGCTCTACTTTAACCCTAATCCGTCGACCCTCAACCCTATCCCTAAACCCTACACCATCAACCCTCAACCTTAAACCCTAATCCGTGAACCCTAAACCATAATCCCTCAACCCTAAACCCTATCCCTAAACCCTCGATCCTCAACACTATACCTTAAACCCTAATCCGTCAACCCTAAACCCTAATCCCTAAACCCTAAACCCTATCCCTAATCTGTCAACCCTCAACACTATACCTTAAACCCTAATCCCTAAACCCTCAACCCTAATCCCTCATCCCTAAACCCTAAATGCTATCCCTATTCCTAAACCCTCAACCCTCGACACTATACCTTAAACCCTAATCCCTTGCCCCTTACCCCTAAACACTATCCCTCAACCCTTAACCCTTAAACCTTAAACCCTAAAACCTATCCCCAAACCCTCAAACCTATACCCTCAACCATATACTTAAGCCCTAATCCCTCAATCCTCAACCCTATACCTTAAACCCCGAAGCCTACACCCACAAACCCTCATCCCTATACCTTATAACCTCACCCTTATACCCTAAACCCCAAATATTTTGCCTCAACCCTATACTTAAATTAGACCTAAACCATACATGCTCTCAACCTAGGTTAAACCCTATGCCTTATATACCCTCAATCCATATCGTAAACCCTAAACCCAATATCCTAAACCCTAATCCCCATGCCTTACACACTTAATCTTATACACTCAACAACCTAAATATTAACCATCAACTGTAACCCTCAACCCTCTACCCTCTACCTATTACTTAAGCCCTAATCCCTCAACCCTCAACCCTAAAAACTATACGGGCTCAGGTCCTTATATACCCTAAACCCAAAACCCTTACATACATACATGTACATAAATACATACATACAAACATGCATACATATATACATACATGCAAGCATGCATACATGTATATACATACATACAACAATACATACATACCTAAAAGCATACATATATACATCCATCAAACATACTTATGAAACATGAACATAAATCATTCAAAGGGAGACATAACACGAGTGCGTTATAATGCGCTCGTGTTATGTCAAACTGGGCAAACACCGACAAACATGCAAAAAAGGAAAAAAAGCACAACATAATGCGAGCGTGTTATATTTTTCTTTGGGAATCCCAAGCCTTAGGCTTGGGATTTGCTTTGGATTTCCAACCCAAAGGGTTGGAGTGCCTTCCCAACATCCACAGACATGTTTTTGCAAATTCTACAAGATTTCACATAATTTTGTTCGTGCTAACCCTCAGATTTGCATGTGTTTCAAGGTTGAACAAATCAAACACTTGGGTAATGTTAGGCTTTCTCTTAGCTATTTAACGATGTAATTTTTTTCATATTTTGACAATGTTAAGCCTTTCATCTTTAATTTATTTTGTTTGTGTGTCCGTTTTTGGGCAAAAAATAGTGTTTAGTCTTTTTTTCATTATAAATTAACCATTCATTGAAATTTCAAATAAATTACATTTTTATAAACTAGACTCCATTCTACGCATATTAAAAATAATAATAATTTCAATTAGTTTTCAAAATTTATAGGGGTAGCACAGCCAAAATTCTATTTTTTAGGATGTGTTCACTTTGAAAATTAGTAAAAAATCAAATATTCATTAAAAAATTATCAGAAAAATCAAGCATAAACTACATGTTGTTAGCTAATTTCTCACTGAAGAGATTTTAAAAATACCAATAAAAAGATAACCTTTTGAGGGAGCCACAAAACATGCTATGTTATGTTTTCTTGACAGAAACAACAATTTTTGTGGCTCCCTATTTTCAACCCCTTAATCTATAGCATTTTAAAAAAAAATTAGTACTTTAGAAAGTAGAATCGGAACACTACGAACATTGTTTTGATTGCATCTTCAAATTTTGAGTGTAACTATGCTCAATTTCTCATCCATAGTCAGTATTTCCTAATTTCAGGAAAAAAAAAAAAAAAAGTGGCCACTTAAGACCCTTTTTTGGCCCCCCATCTTGCACTTATCCAGGGAATGATGAAATAAAAACAAAAGGAGGAAGACAAAATAAAAAGATGTTGGTGGTTCTAGTGGTTCTTAGAATCGCTGGAACCTCTAACATGGTTCAATGGTGCCATCTAATCTTTGAAAAAAAGGGAGGAGATGTGGTTTTTGTGAGTTTAAAGTTCATGGAACTCATTGAAGCTCTGACATGTGGTTCCAAAGAAGCTTGAATCATCAACAGAAGCACGATAATGTTGGAGGGTTTAGTGGTTATTGGAACCCCCTGAACCTCCAACTTGGTTTGTAAAGAGCCTGAAATTAAAGAAGTGAAATGCTTCCAGGTAGAGGATGATGATGTTGAATATTTTAATTGAGTTTTGAATTTTTTTCCATAGTCTTTGGGGCATCTTTGCATTAAAAACCCCCACCCACTCCTCCTGCGTGAATCAACATGCCATTAATGAATTCTTGTAGCTATTTGTTTTTAGTGGGAAAATGTTTTTGACTTCTCTTGGTTATACCTACATGTGGGTCAAAGATGATTTACTTGGATGCTATTGTGTGTGCATTCAATGCTTGGGGGAGGTATTTATGTTTCAATTTCTCACCATAATAGCCTAGGCTAAAAATGTGAGGAGTATAAGTGTTGTCCTATTTTCTCATTCAGGGGGTTGGTCATTTGGGGTTTTTCATAGAATGTGAATGCAAAGCTATCTATGGTTTCAAGACCTTTTATCAGTTTTCCATTGGAGCTATTCATTTAGAACTTGTAGAGAGATAGCTATAGAAGCAAATATTTGGAAGATTTTGAGTAGTAGGGAATAACATGTTTCTTGCTGTTTAATAATTTTCATTCACCACACTTACTAGTGTGATTGTAACAAGGATTATATAAATGTCATAGCATTTTAAGTCAATGCAAACCATTATTTGTATTAGTCTCTTCTTTGTTGCATATGAATGTTGATGAGTTTGGAGAAGGATCATTAAGTAGATGTGATTGCAATATACAATACCTTTGTTGAAACGTCTTATTTATGTTTTTAATGGTTAGATATGACTCTATAACTGAATAAGGCATTGATCTTGAGGACTTAGACCCTCCACATACACTTAAAATGAATAAAAATTTTCACCAGTAGTTTAAGATTATGTTTTAGTCTATATGCACTCATTTGATTTAGAATTGTTACCAAGGAAATATTTTTGGTAAACCTTTTCAAGTGTTCATCCTAGTGAATCACATGTGTATAGCCTCATCTTGCACTTGTGCAATGATGCCTTCATTATCTTAACAAGAGGTTTTAGTGCAGTAGGTTTATTTTTGGTTCAATGACAACCTTTGAGATCAAGAATGCATGAGTACTACTAAAATATTGTCATTTGGTGTATTTTATGTTGCAACCAATTCCTATTAAGGAGTACCTCTAGGAACACCCTCCTGAGTCTGGATCTAAGCTCAAAATGAAGGGGAGATTATCCACTATGAGTTATTGGCCTTCAACCATCCTCAATCTATTGATGGGCCCATGTTCCACCTTCTTGATGACACCCCTTGGCCTACTCTAGGATTGTGGACCGGTGGTTTTGGGACCCAACACCTTCCTCATGCTATTATCAACTAATATATTGACAAGGGTTGCAATGTAGTATAGTCCCTACCAAATGTTGCAATGATAGCTTTGAGTGGTTTAGCCAATGCTTATATATAAATCAAGAAATAAAGAGATTATGAACTAAGACAAGTTTAAGCTTCAATAACCAAAAAGAGGGCTAAGAGATTACAATGAAATTAATTATTTGAAAAAAATACAAATTTAAAGAATTCTTCGTCACTTTAAAATAGGAGAATTAAAATGAATGAAAAGTTTGGTACCAAAAAATATTGCAACATTATTCTAGAAATAAATCTAGTTATTAAAAATCAATCTTCAAAAATTAAATTTATAGATATAAATTAAATATAATAAGAAAAATATAAGATAAATAGAGGCTCCAGTTTCTCTATTTTATACTTAAACACATTTTACTTTATGTTTTTTTCTTAAGAGAAGTAGAGAAATAGGAAAAATGTTTAATGCATATATAACAGTCAATCAAAGGTAAAATGAATTCTATTAGGTAAGGGAAACAAAGTTATGACCTAAAAATAAATATAAAAATGTAAAACTAAATATATATATCTATCTTATAGTCATACTCAATTAACAGGTAGAAAAAGGCTTGCATACACATTTTAAGTTTTCATATAGTAATTAAGAAAAATATAGAGGAAGGGGGTACTGAAATAAAACTCTCTGTCAAGATGTAAATTTACAAGATATAGAGGATGACATTTCAAAAGATAAAAGAATTACATCTATTCATATGCTACCTCATGATGTAAAAGATTTTTACTATTCACTATTCCCATAGCATCCACAATAATCACAAAAACAATAGTGTCAATAAAAGAAACAATAACAATAATAATAGAAAAAAAAGACCTATGAAAATATGTGGACTATTTAAAAGTGAAAAGGATCCCCAACATCTATTTAAAGTTAATAAATGGTATCTAATAGAACTTGTTCGATAAATAATCTAGTAATTAAGAAATGTTTATAAAGATTCTAATTGGGCTTGAAGGTAATATAATAAAAAAGACATTGTTTAGACAAATGAGAATATTAGCTGACATAGATAGAATGACCATGAAGATAAGATCAAGTCATCAATCTTTAGTTCAAACAATACCATATATAAGTGTGTAAAAGTAGATTGTATAGGTCTTCTCTTCTTGCCTAAGAGCACTTGTGATAGAACTCTATGTTCATTCATTGTTCTCCTTTACTCATCCAAATCCACTCATATACTTAAAGACTAGAAAAATCTAGGTCCAATTTGTTTGGCCAAAATCCATTCTTGCAATGTCTATGGAAAAGGGAAATCACAAACTACCAGACATTCCATTTTCTACTCTCTAGTAAAGAGGTCATAATTACAATTTTATATATATATATATATATATATATATATATATATATATATATATATATATATATATATATATATATATATATATATATATATACCTAGAAGTGAATATTATACATGTGAGTGTATATATTAATCAATAATTTGTGTGTACACACACATGTCTAGGAATTGTGTTTTATATATGTAGACATTAACATGTATATATGTACACATATACACTTACTATAGACATGTGAAAATTTTGCCTAATCAAAACCTCCAAAAATATATATATAAATAACTATATATTCAAACAAAGTTAGTTACAAGAATATATGAATTACCACTTGACTAGATATAGAACATATAATATTTAGCTTTGATTCTTAAACTTATCAAAGAAGGTGTGGTTATTAAGAGAATTTTCCTAGATCATGAAATAGAAATTGGATGAGGACTATGGTCAATGAAGAGAAGATGACATCTCTACTTTTCCTACTTGCAAGCATAACTATGTTTACTCATTCTATTAGAGTATATGAGCTAAAATTTGATAAAAGAAAACATAATATAATTCATGGTAAGACATTAAAAAAATAATGCTAGCTATATATCCTAATTCATTACTAAAGTATTAAATTTGCATTACATACCTGCAAATACATCAATGTTGCACAACAATGACAAGAGAGATGAATCCAATAAAGAGAAGAGCTAATAATGGAAGCTATAATAAATTTTAGTGTGGAAATTGGTGGAAAAAAGACTTCATAGATTTGTTTGCATCTTTAGAGTTTACATGATACAAATATAAGGGAACTTATTAGGTTTTGAAGGCCACCTCTTCACTTCTGGATCACTAAGAAAGAGTTGCTATCGATATATACACAAAGTGCTAGGAATGCCCTGCAAGCTATTCCCTAAACCACCCCTCCATAGCCCATGGGAATACCAAACCTCTGAGTAAACCTAACAATAATATCTATGATACCAAATCTAAACCCTAAAACAAACACAATAGAAAGAAAAATAGATAACACCATTTCATATTACTTCACTATAAAAGAAAGGCCATTAATCGTCACTTTTGAATATACTAACAAGAGCCACAATGCAGCCAGAGTCTCTACCAGTTACATGGCTGAAAGAATATGCAAAAAATGGCAAAAGAAACTCTAGAATTTATAGAAAATCAGAAAAATGATTTAAATACAAATGCATATATAATATTATTGAATGATCATTACAAAAATTAGTAATGTAGAAAATACCAATCTAAATTTAGAATAATTATTTTCAAGAGAGTTGCAATTACAGGGAACAAGATAAGATGACTTAAGAGACAATTGAATATATGTAATGTCAATGCCATGCTTTTGCAATTTTTTTTGGAAGCCCTTTCATATGACATTACGAATGTAACTATCTAAACAATTGTTTTTTTTTTTAGCAAGCCAAAGTGCGGAAGACAAAAAAAATGTCTATGAAAATAGCTCAAATTATGTTTGTCTAGTCAAGGTCAAGAATAAAAATTCTAAGACTAATATAACAAGAATGAAATCATGAATCAATTACATTATAGTGAATGCCAATATCAATCCCAGCTACTTTGAAATGCTATAAGCTACTTAGCACGTTGTGATAAATACAACCCATGACATTAGTGTATCTTTCAGAATTTAGAGTACTTAAAATTTAAAAAATAACATAAGATTTACAGTGACATGAAAGGCAATTACTTTCTTTTGTCATTGTTCTAAATTCTAGATTAAAATTGTGTTCTCTTGAAAGTTTAGTCAAATATTACTATTGACCAATGTTTAAGATAAATGGAGCTTGTGGAATTCAAGATAAAAATTTGTGTTGAGGCCTTAACAGTTTGATGGTGTGACGCCCCATCATGCAACCCTGGAGAGTTAGATTAACAAGGGCAAAATTACATAAATAATTTTTTTTTTCTTTAAAGCTAGAAATTGCAATAACAGTAGCCAAAGATATCATTATACACAACATAAAGAAAAGTGCACTTCTAACTCCTCTAGGGAAACATAACTGCATTAGTTGATCATAAAGTCTTAACAACACAAGTGATATACATCATACCACTACAAATAAGTATAACATTAACATTTGCAAAGATAGTTAATTTACAAAGTTACAATACAAGATTAAAAGACCGATCACGTCGGTTTACAAATAAACACTTATGAATGTATACAACAATTCTGAAAGTGTAAAGCATATCTAGAACTGGAACACTTCTGCATTGGACTCAAACCGAATATCCTAGAAGACCAATGGATAGCTCTACCACCCAACCATGTGGAACCTTGGGGTCCACCCCTCTAAGCTAGGAGATAACAACGAGGATTCCACTAAGCCAAAGGACACAACAACAAATATAACCAAATGAATACAGACTCAACACAAACCAACCATTATAACAAGACTAAACAAGTCAAGACAACACTCCAGAGGCAACAAAGAAAACAATAAAGAGGGAAGTAGCTAAGCTACAACAAGGAGAGTGTCATCGCATGGTCCTAATCATGGGTTATCTAGGCTATCTCTCACTAGAAGCTGACCCCCATCTATGGTTATCCTGGCGACCCCTCTCTGGTACTAACCCCATAGGGTGACACATACGAAGCCGACACATCCTCTCATGTGGACAAGGAGGTCGACCTTGCCAACCAGGCCTTCTCATCCCATCCTTAGCCTATGAGAGCACTCAAGGCATGGGAGAGGCAACATACTTATCTTTGTTATGTGAAATACTACCAACCCACCTAGATATATTTTTAAGTTATCACTTGATTACAACTTCCATGGGGTTATCCAGGCAGCCACTTTAGGCACCAGCCCCACCATGGAAGCCACTCTCCTTTCTACCACTAGCATCCCTTAACCAACATCTGGACACAGTGACATGCATGAACAAGAAACTACTAGGCATATATCTTATCTTAATTCAACACATTACAAAGCTAGTTATAAAGTTCCAAATCCATAAGACTTTTCCCCTATTCATAACAAAACTCGATTCAATTAACCCATTACAATGACATGCCACAATATTGAACCAAAAACCAAGAAGCCACACCTCTAGAGTAAGGTAAGTTGAACACAATACCAATGTTAAAGTAACCATTTCCCAACATGGACAACGCTTACGCGTCTTGACGCAAAGTAATCATGGCATCTCTCTAGATACTTCACTTCACACTTAGCCAAAGCATAATTATAAGACTCAACCCAATTTGGTACAATGACCCAATTTAAACATAACGATACGAAGAGACAAGGAACAAAATCAAGTATTTGAGATTCAATATACTCTTAACCTGAAAAAAAATATGAAGTTCTAACTTTCTTTCAAATAAATTTTAGATTACAAAAGTAATAACTTCTATACAACTCCAAATCTAAATTTCCTATATAATATTCTAATAACTATCAATTTTCTGATAAAAACAAACTATATACATATACATATATCTTCTATAAGCATTAACTTCAATCTAACATTTTACCAGCTACAATTTCTAATCAAAACACTATAAATATATATATTTTCCTATAAGCATAAATTACCATCTAACATTTTACCAATTACAATTTCAAATCAAAACACTATAAATATATATATATTTTCCTATAAGCATAAATTACCATCTAACATTTTACCAATTACAATTTCAAATCAAAACACTATAAATATATATATTTTCCTATAAGCATAAATTACCATCTAACATTTTACTAATTACAATTTCAAATCAAAACACTATAAATATATACATTTTCCTATAAGCATAGATTATCATCTAAAATATTACCAATTACAATTTTTACTAAAAACAACTATAAGTATATATATTTTTCCTATTAGCATAAGTTTCCCATCAACATTTTACTATCTACAGTTCCTTAACAAAACAACTACAATATATATACATTTCGCTATAAGTATCGACTACCCATTTTACATTCTACAACTACAATTTCCAAATAAACAAAGTACCAATAAAGAAATTTCTTTTAATACCAACTTATCATAAAAAAAGATGGCAGAGAATATCATTAAAAAAAATCTGACAACGATCTACCAAGGGTTCCTTATGCGATTCTCACTGCCAGATATGCGCGAGCCCTGAATAGAAGTTTCAAGTCCTATTAGAAGTTTCCTAGACGGTGAATGAACCAATTTTAACTTACTGAAATCACATGTTACTATGATTTGAAAGAAGAATATCATTGCATCTGCAAAACTTGAAAGCTTAGAGGAATGGAAAATGGTGATAGACATAACACAAAGGAAGCTCCATCGCTGGAAGCGTATGGCCAAAAAGAGTGATAGAGGTAAGATAGATCTCAGAAATTAGCAAAGCATAGATCACCATTCTTCTATTTAGTTCTAATGACATGAGAGAGGGTAGAACACAAAATGTCTAGCTAGATACAAGTAATCACAGCATCTTAACCCTAATCTGTCGTGGGAAATCAAATAGGCAGAGAAAAGAAAATCTTTAATGGATATCAAAAGATTTACAACGATGTCGAGAGGAAACACGCAATTTCTAAAGAAGACTACGATCATAGAAGTGAAGGTTTCAAGAGGTTTCAAGGTATACGCCTGCCAGAAAAATGAATCACGAGAGGAGGTTAAGGAAATTGCAAAGTTCATAAGAGAACATCTCTCATACATTAGACTAATGCACTATGACAAATTTCTAAAGACTATCTTAGCACTAATTGGCCATAGGTAGAGGAAAAATATGGCTTTGGGAGGAATATGATGCAAGTTAAAAATAATAGAAGTAGAATGGTCTACACAAAACGAAGCCCTCAAATGCACATAATAGAAGCATAAGTCAAGACTTCCAACCCAATATGGAACCAAGACTACCAAATTTAGCAACTCAAAGGTGAGATTGGTAGAAACTCCTAGTATGTAGTCAGGTTTGAATAATAAACCAAATTTAAATAAAGAAGCGACTCAATGAAACACTCTAAAGATTCACTCCTACACAGAAGGAATTAACACTTATCCAAATAGTTTAATTGCATGCAGGAACAAGGTAATACATCCCTCGACGCCAAGATGGAAAATCGACATAAGAGCATCCAGAGATTAAAATTTGCAAAGATAAAGATGGCAATAAGACACAACTGAATGAGGATTGATTCAACACAAGGATCCAAGAAGGCCAGAAAATTTTATTTATAAAATTTCAAAGATGAACAGCTAGAGAAACCGAGATTGAAGAAAGTGACAGGCAATCCAGAACAAACCCCAGACTAACTGATTCAAAAGCACGAGGGAGAAGAAATAATTTATCCAAGCACAAATAACACTCAATCAAAAATATACAGAAACATACCCGGAACAAAAAAATTTGATCTGGAGCCTCCAATTTCTTCCATTTTCCCTTCTTTCGTTTCCCATAACCAATTCTTTATTTTTCCCCCAATTTTTGAATTCTCTTTCCAACTCCCCCCTCCAAAAGAAATCCCCCCAATTTAAAAATGGCTCCTCTCATAAATTATCACAGTCATGCATCAGTTACCTAGAATCCCACTCCTCCGAGAATTTTAAAATTTTACTAATAATAGAGATTTCCCAAATCTTGAAATTTCACTATTGACAACTCATGACATTAATTTATTACCTAATATTATACTTTTAAATAAAAACATAATAATTAACCATACTAAAAATTATGATGATAAATCAAACATTAAAATAATTAATTTAGCCAGTAATAGATTTTACTTAAGCAATATTTCAAATTTTATGACTACTCAAAACACTATTAATTTTAACATATTGAAGTATTGCCAAGACAAACACATAGACATAACTTAACAAAACTCGACAATACTTCACAACACATGATGACCAACAACATGAGGCAAGGACCAAGCGTCACATCACGACACATGACCACAACAGAAGACAGGGACTGACCTAGCAGAATAAACCTCATATTATCTCCCATCATCGATACCCATTGGTGCAAGAGCCCGCTCAAACCTGCTATATCAGGTGGAGTCGAGGCTCGGTACCTGCAGCCTGCATCAGAACAATAGGTTGTATATGATCAAATACATATATATGTCAACACATAGAGAGACAGAGAATCACGGCGTAGTAGGGTGCTTGAAGCGAGTACTACTACACCGTCTCTGCTCTTAAAACAAGACTATAACCACTTTTATTTGAATCCAGATATCAGCAGATCTAATAAACATGATAACATTAAACCATTTCTAATCATGTCAAACTCATCATAACTGGAATAATAATAATGTCATCATAAACTCATAGCACATGTCAAAACTATATCAGTAGAACATAGTCCAAGAAAAATAAACATAAACCATAGCCTACTAATCCAAATGTCTCAGAACTATATGAATGCAATAAAAGGACTAGCAACTGTCTCAGAATATGTAGAAGAATAGGAGCCAAATTTAGAGAAAATATAAGTTAGATTAAAATATTTAAAGCTAATCAGAAATGTTTTGGTTTGTTGTGGTCACAGGATAGAGGCAAAGAAAGAAGATAGTGGAATATGGACATCGTTGCAACTTCCCTAGCACGCATGAATGAAAAATCTGCCAAGTGCCCAGGAAAACTAGCTAGGTAAAGTGTTTTCACAACATGGTTTATTTTAAACAGCAAGGTCTTGGGAGTCCAACAATGTATGAAGTCACAACACATGGCGTGAACAAATCCTGTACATGAGCCACATACCTCATTAGTGCCCAGGAGGAAAACCCTCCAAACAAGCTCACCACCCAGAAGGAAGACATGTCTGCAGGTTAAAAACTTTAGAAACGGTAAAAATTTTTTCCTGCTTGAGCTTGATTGGACAAAAAAAATCTCTCTATTTTTACAAATAGAAAATCTCCAAAACCCTTGCAAAAAAACCATGCACAAATCAAGAAAAAGGAACAAAAGGGAAAAAATCATTTTCTAAATGTAAGTGCGGCAGATAGTAGCAAAATAGCCATTTTCCAGAGCCAACATAATATCCAAAGCAAAAGTTTAATTAGCAATAGTTATTCATAATGACAATGTTCATGGCTCATGAAAATACATTAAAGTCAAAGTTTTGTAATACTAATATGTTATCATCAATAGCCTCAACAATCCTAGCAACTGCCACTTTCATGTTCATCTTCAGATTCCTACTTATTCCTACTTATGATCTCAACAATCACAAAATCAAAGAACAATGGGAAGTTATGAGGAACATCTAAAAAATTACAATATGTGTTTCCAAGAGGCACAAATGCATGACGTACACATTAGATGCATAAAGAATGTAAGTACATGGAAATCATTTCTTATTAAAGATAACCCCTTGCACTTTGAGATATCGAAAGGAACTAACTTTGGTCAAAGTGTTCTCTATTGTTATCCCAGAATGACACAATAATCAATGTAGAGGCATCCCAGCTTCCCAAGCTTATCTCACCACAGCAGCCCTACATTAGAATTAAGGTATTGCAAATGATAAGAACATCATTATGCAAGGAGTAGATGTAGTACCTACGATACTTATTCATTTTAGTATTGGTAGTGAGATATATGTAGGAATGTAGAAGCTTATGTCTATTCTGATCTACGAGGGCGAGGAGGGGCAGCCAGAGGAGGACAAGGACGTTTTGTACCGCCATCGAGGTTAGTTGCATCAATTACCTCGAGAAACCTTCATAGAAGCATAATTCTCCTTTCTTCTCAAGATTTCAATGGTAATGGTAATGGCAGTGGTAATGGCAAGGCCACTCGTCGTCCTCCTCTCCCTACTGGTGGTGGCATGGAGAAAACTTCAGCCTCCTTCCAGGAAGGGTACTACCATTTGCAATGATTATAAGTTCATCCCAAGCCTTGTGGAAGATGTCAAGCACGCTCAGGCCAAAGGCTCCAAGGTCCATATCAATTTTGGACCCAAGCCAACAATATCTCAAAAATTACTATTAATGTGGGTAGCAAAGAATTTAGATTCACAATCACCTAAGAGCTAGGTGAATCATAGGCCATACATGAAGAACAACAATGTAGTGAGGATGAGAATGGTGTACTTTTTTGAATCTGGTTCTTTGCACAAATTAACTATCCAATGCATCTTCAATGAATCTACAAGAAATGGTGTGAAAATGAGTTCAACAGAGGCAGAGTGCCAAGCACTAATATTACATCATTCATGGAAATGATGTGGTGAAAAATCAAAGAAAGCCAATGGTACACACATCAAACGGTTCCAATGCACGTAAGTTGCTATTGAGAACTAAAGAAAGAGCCTCCACCCCAAACCATGAAAGATTGAAACAAGTGGAAACCTGTCCAAAACGTTGCACGATACATAGGCAAAATGCCACTGTAATTCTCTTATTTATGTGAAAAAACTTAATCTCAAATGTTTATCCCATAATGGGATACACAAGATTTACATTATTGTAATTCATTAAGATTATATTTTAATAAGCTGAACATAAATTTTATAAAATGGTTTTAATTTTTATTTACATTATTACAATGCATTAACACTAATATAGGTATCTTAAATAAATCTATCTAAAAAATGTTGAGAAATATCAATTTGAAGTTATTTTATTTACTTTGAGTAATTTTATTTTACATTACAACTATTTTATTTACTATATATATATAAATTTTATTTATGTTTGTTATTTTTTATTTATATTAAGATAAGAGTTTTTGCTAACAGGTTGACTTACACTCCAAGCTTGCTGCTATTGTAGAATGCTTCTCACATTAATTATATTTTAATAAATTGAGCATAAAATTTATAAAATGGTTTTAATTTTTACCACACAATGTTTTTTATTATATAACAAAAGTAAATTTATTTTTTATAGCAATGAAATACACAAAACCCAATAAAAAAATTAGGTGACAATTTTTTTAAAATAATAAATAAAGGTAGAACATATTTTTTACATTGACACAATTAATAAACAAATAAATTGAACATCCTTATATGATTGTACCAATATTATATTTGACTAACCATTAAAACTAAGAGTTTATTAAAGGTATGAGGTAAATTACATTAACATCCTTGTATGATTGTACCAATATTATATTTGACTAACCATTAAAACTAAGAGTTTATTGACAGTATGAGGTAAATCCACCTATTAGGTTGTAGACTTATATTGGACTATGGATGCTTGTCTTTTATCATTTCATCTTTATTTTTAACTTTCTCTAATATTATATATTATATTTTCATTTTAGTTACTGTTATAAAGAAAATAAAAAATATTCTTAAACATCATCTATTTTAATAGTCAAACTTCAATATCATCAATAAAAGCACTACAAATGGAGTAGAAGAATATCAGCGGACAACTACATTCTCCAACTTATCCAATTTGTAGAGTGGAGGATAGCCACTTCTGACATAGGCGTTGATGGACTCTATGAAGCGGCGGACAGACACAGTTTTAGCATTGCGTTCATAAGACTTCAATGAACCTGAGTTTTGCTCTGCCATATATAAAGACAATTTGAATAGCTTTACGGCGTCCTTGCTGCTACAATCAACATCAACAGAAGCAGTATCAATAGCATTCTCTATCTCCTCCGCTCCACAATAAACATCACCGAATATTGACATACTATATTCTACTCCCTCCTCAAGCTTATCTACAGCGCAACGATCACATGACAAGATTTTTATATCCTCCTCCTTCCTAAAATCATCATCACCACTTACAATATAAAAATAAATATCATGGGATTTGAACTTCTTCTCAGCTCGGCATGCGACAACTCCGGCTTTTAACGAACATTTATGAGTTTCGTTGTCGAAGATCCACTCTATATAAACTGAGTCGCCACATTTGAAAAAAAATGGGCCAACTTTAGAGGTAGAGGATTCACAGTGGTGGTCAACGAGCACATACTTTTTATCCCTCTCCGCCGTTTTTGCAACTTGAGGAACGGGCGCGCGTATGTTGCAGGGGTGAGCTGAGGATTGAAAGTGAACTTTGGCACCTCCAGCAATCACCGGGCATATATCGCGTTTCGCAGTGTTGTATTGCAAGTCGTTATTGGGCTTCAAATTATCCACCCAGTTCCCTACAAAATATACCAACTTCCTCCATCGCAAAGGCAGTTTGTCACACAGCATCTGTATTGCTCTGCAGAATGGTTTATTGATATGGCGACCAATAAACAGCCTGAGTGTTGTGCTGAACCCCATAGCTGCCGATATGAAGCTTAGCGCTGCAGGAATGAGCCAATGTATATGTTTTTGAGCATGTAGGAACAAACCCACCAGGTTTAAAATCTTCAGCAATTTATCCTCCGACTTTAATAAGTTGACAGGCAGAAAGTAATCATGGTCGAGACGAACAACCGCTCGGTTGTCCAATATCACTGAATCCAGCACTTCTTAAAACTCCATAATATCGCCCGTGATCACTTCATCCCATATTTCTTTATGGCTTTTGACAAACACTGTCCCTTCAGCCACTTTTGCAATGTACAGCACAGTCTCCCACATTTTATCTGTGATGAAATATGCAGGCCCGTCCTTTATTAACATCTTGTTTCCTTCTTTTCGCCCCAGTTTAAACTTCTTGCCCAGGTAATCCACTAAGACTGGCCCACCGTTCTCAGATTTCCCTTCTTTCTTAGATTTCTTAGGATCCTTGTGCTTTTTCACATCTCCTGCTGTGGTGGCATGAGAGATCACTTTTTTGAAGACTCGACCTTCGAACTCCTTAAGCTTTCTGTAATCTGTGTCCAGAAAAGAGAAGCAGTAGCTGAGAAAGGATACCATGGAGCACCTTATGACCGCCCAGAGAGGTGTCGTCTTCATGATCTGCCAAATTCCGAGGCTAAGTTGCAATGGCAGCAACACCTTGCCTACAACTTCCTTTAATTCTGGCATAGTTTCTACACTAATCAACCACAACGACAAGCCTCGCCTCTTCCACCTAATTTCACTCTCTTCCTCTACTTTCTATTTATTATTTTCCTTCCTGTACTGCAAAGAAAAAATAACACAAAAGCCCCTTCAAAATAATAATTCTACGATGCTGAACATATGGGCAAATAGATATGGGTTTTCTTTTTTAAGAAAGACGACGCAACAAACACAGTAAGCATACAAACAACACACAGTTCAAATAAATAGGTGAATCAGAGCATACATATGAGACTCGCCACAATCTGAGACCTGAGAATTTCGTAGAAAGAAAGCTCCAGGCTCTGTGATAAGTTTTGATTCGCCGTGGGTCTGTGTAACTCTGTATTCATACTTATAGGAAAAATAGCATTCACATTGAATTATCAGTTACTTTGTCTGGTGGATTAGTTGGGACTGAAACGGTCGATGGGTCAGGCATAAAAGCCTATCTGCTCATCTCTGTTCAATCCAATAAAAAGAAAATGGCAATTGATGAGTTAGATTTGACGCTTCTATCTGTCAGATGAAAATTGGAAATTTAGCTCTTGCAATAAGTGATGAAAAATGGAAATTTAGCTCTTGCAATAAGTGTGAATAAATTCGGTAGACGTATATTTCCACAGTCCAGCTAACTGAGTTTCAACGATTAAATTTGTGCAATTGTCCACGTTCTTTTCGTTACACTCGTATCATTTACTTCCTGACGTTTTAAAAGACCTTGCTGGCATTTGAACAATGTCAGTGTGACTTGAGCACAGCATAGTACTGTTGATGTGACAAATTCGATGCTACAACGTAGGAGCTAAAACGTCAGAGACTACGTCAGGAGCAAAAATAATAATTTCCATGCTTTCCCGATCTCATTTCCATTTCCGTTTCCATTTCCGTCCCATTCAACTTTGTTTGAACACTGTATGCATTTGCGGACGCAGTTTTTTATGCAGGGATACATCAACATCGTGTGGAAACTTGGAAAGTTTCTTTTTAAAATAAAAAATGTGTTTAATTTGTATTAAATTAAAATGAAACAACTATATTTTTCAACTATTGTATGGTGAGAGATATTTTTAAATCAATCTTTTATATATAAATGAATGGGAGACTCTAGAAATATATCTCCGGATATTATAGATTTTACTAAAGATAGATATGTTAATAGTATGTGCAGTTGCAACATGTAAGATGTTAATTTAATTCCTAACATAATTTTAAAATGAAAAATACATTTAAATAAGTAAAAAAGGTTATTTTAAGAGAATTAAAATGTTATTTATGCTCTCCAAACACAAATCTTTTTGTTAGATAAACATAAACCTGGGGACCATATCCATATATTAATATAAAAAAAAATTAGAATTAAGGCTACTCCATTAGTCCAGGGCTAATATACAAAATTGTGAGGGTATGGTAAAACTGCAAAATTCACCATGGCAATGAAATAGTGTCTATTGCTACATTTACATACACATACTATATTTTGATCACTCCTTATGAACCGTATAATTCATTGTGTCAACTAGAAACAATGTCAAACATCCATTATCCCTATAGCCTAGGGGTATCGTCCTCATCATTGTCCGTTGAATCTTCATCTACCGCAAATGCCCAGTCAATGCCTATTGAAGGAGTGACACCGGGAGCAAACTTGAGGAACACAATGTCATACTTCACTTGATGCTTGCAAAGATTATCATTGTGACCAATTGTAGATATGACAGACAAAACCACAACACTATAATGGGAGTATTAAATGCCAGCCATAGTCCATCTCCGAAATGAAAGCCAACCCTAGTCATAGCATCATCCAACATCGAATTGAGGCCCATTCTCTAGAAAGACTATCAAATCTACAAAGATAGACCTTATCACATATTTCAGCTCACTTACCTCTAACATAACGACAACGAAAATGGAAGCAATATTAGTATTAACATGGTACCTGTGAGTTGTAGATAAAAACAAATCCTCCAGCGTCATTCGGATCTCATTAAACATTACCACTGCCCTAGCTTTGAAGATCTTCTTCAAACATAAATTAGATACGTCCCCCAAAAAGAGATTTGCCTCTTCTTGGCACTCAAGCCATCTAGTGGTATCCATGGAGATCTAGAGAGCCATCGAAAATGAGGGAAATGAAATGCATTAAATCGAATTGGCGCCATGTCTTCCCATAAACCATTGTCTACCAATACTACGGCTTCGAAGGGACACATTCCTTTAGTTTCACATGCTTGAACATCATCCCACACCGTCATTGCATGATGACTTCCCTCTTGTGGATACGTGATCATCATTGAATATGGGCATTTGACTTTTCTAACATTCTTGGTTATTTCCCACTACGCATCCCATGTCATGATCTATGCCAAAGTTGGCCAAGGAGTCCACATGGTAATTAGCCCCCTACAAACATGTTTGATGGAGAATTCTTCAAATTTATCTAACAAAGGACAAATATGGCATAAAATTCTACTAAACTTCCAATTTTGAGCCCCCTTGTTCCCTATGGCATTAATAATTAGCAGAGTCTCCCTCAATCTACACAATTTTTTATTGAAAAAACATAAGTTTGCAATCTCAAGAGGAGTGCTAGAACTTCATCTTCATTATTTTTTCCATGTCCAAGTTCTTTCAAAGTAACTCCAATTAGATACCCTTTGTGATCTTTCAACATGCAACCTACCCCAGAAACATCGGGGTTGCCTATGGATGCCCCATCAAAATTGAGCTTGCACCATCCCTCAGGAAGTGAGTCCATTGGATATATCATTCCTTGGGTTTGAAAGTGGATGAATCCAACCACCCCTATGAACAAGAACTATTAGTCCCTGCCAGTTTTTCAGCAGTTCAAATTATTCCAAGAGGTGTATGCTTTGTTTATCATGCTTTGGGATCTAGAAGCCTATTAAACACTTCTTCAATTGTACTTCGCATTTTTCTAGGAAGCCCTCAATTGGGATTTTTTTCTTAGAATATCCTTCTATTCCTTTCCTTCTATATTTCCCAAATGAGTATTGATGGACACACCATCTATATGCTGGAAAAGTTAGACCTCTTTATGGAGGGATGGTCATTAGTTGAAGAATTCTAAGACCTCCTTTGCACATGGACCATGCCAATTTCATTTCCTTCACACTTGTTGCTAGCATTCAACAGAGAATTGACAGCTTAATAGAAAATGATAAATTGTCTCTTCTTATTTACACAACATATCTGGATGTCCCATGAATCCCAATTTCCTTAATCTTTCTATTGCTAAAATTATTTTTGTAAGGCATCCATACAAATTCCCCAGCTTTGAGAAGACATTCTTTGATCTAGCATAGGTGTATTGGCCATTCATCTTTCTTACCAACTGCCTCCTCTAATATGTATCACAACCTCACATTATAGTTCCCTAATTGGGATTTGCACGAATTGAGGTAATCTTCCTCTAGTAAAAATATTTTTCTTTTAGCTAGTGCCTCTTTGATAGATTATATTTGGTTCTCCAAAATGTTGAGCCTCTACAAGCATTTCCACTTCCATTCTCTATAGTCATCACTCTCCATGAATGTGATATAGTCTTTGAATTTACTACCCTAATTACTCTTCAAAATTCATCTGGCCTCATCAATATTTTGAAGTTCCTTCAAAGTAGCATGGCCATTCCATGAATCATCCCAAAAGAGGGCCTTTCTCCCACTTCTTACATCCTAGGTGATGTGTTTGGTGATCAATTTCCTACAAGTTAAAATAAAGTTCCAAATTGACGATCCCATGGTAGGCATGTCCATCATGATTATCCATTCACGAGAGTTTGAATCTAAATATTTTTTCTACATTATCTTTTCTCACTTGAGATGAGATTTTGTGTACATCCCCCACATAATTTTAGCACACAATGCCTTATTTAGAATAGTCTAATTCTATAGCTTGACCCCCTCAGCAATTTTTGGCTTGTAAATGTTCTCCCATGGTATGAGTGGGAATATTTTATCTTTAGAGATGCCCTTCTAGAAGAAGTCTCTCATTTTGTGGTTGAGGGAGTCCATTGTTTTGTTTGTTATTTTTAGGCAGGAGAGTAAGAAGATGAGAACAACAAAAATAATTGCCTTTAGCATCATAATTTTGCTAGCAGAGAAAAGTCACTTCCCTTTCCAAGATGATATCTTATTATTGCATGTTGTTATTAGAGGATATTAAAGAGATGATTTCCTTGAACCAAAGAATAAAGGAATACCAAGGTACTTTCTAGGGAGCATACCAATTTTGAAGTTCAATATGTCTACCACTTCTCTCTAGGTTCTAGCATCTGTGTTGAAAAATGATATTTTTAACTTTTACTTGTTTATGCTTTGTCTAGACACCATTGAAAGGAAATTTACAACCACAATAAACTATTTCCACATAACCCCAAGAGATAAAATATGCAAACAAGTACTCAAAATCCACATGCAAAAGAATATATAAACATACCATCAAGATGACACAAGATGTACATTAGGAAAACCTTTGTAAAGAAAAAACCAACCTCCAAAAGCATCCACATTAATGTATTATCTCATGAACAAAGATTACAATACACTTATATAGATGAATAATTTTTAAACATCAAGATTCCTAATTACACTCCATGTGAGCAAGCAAATGAGAATCATGTAACCACACACCCCAATCCATGCTTCCTCTTCTTACAAATTCAGCCTACAAGAGATGATTAATCCAAACTTAGCCAACAAACCAAGGTCTATGCAAGCCAACCAACCAACCCTCAACAACTACTCTTGTGCTTGATTTTATAGAAATAAACTTGCACAAAACCACTAAGTGGTATTACATAACCATGTCCCTCAAAACCATGAGCTCACTAAACCATGTCCCCCTCATTTACTTTTTAATGTACTAATTTTTCTAAATATTAAAATATTTTTCCATTGTGCAACCCACATTAAATATTTATCCCAATTTTACATACAACATGCAAGTGGCCCCAAGAATTTCTAAACCATTGTGATGTTCACATCTCTAAGATTCACTACAATTAAATATTACATTTTACATTATAAGCATTATGCAAGGTGTAAGACACACTTTTCCCAACATTCTCCCACTTGTTGTATACATTGCATACGGGGTCAAAATTCAACTCAAACATCAATGAAATAATCCATGTACCCAACATGTAACATGTAAATATCTATGTGGTCCATGTGCCCCATCAAGATACCTACAACAATAACCAAGGTTGCCACCATCTCAAACAAGAACCTTCTCATCCTCCATCATGGCAAACCATGAAAGATATTATCCTCCAAAGAGATGCCACACTAAACTACCACAAAGAAGAAAAAACCTACCTCAACTAATATCCAAACACAAACACCAAATCCAATGGTAACAAATAGACCTAAGTAGCTACCAATATTAAGTCACCATAGCTAGAATAGAAACCAAAACTAGTTGCTAACACATCCAACTAACCATACCTCCAATCAAAGGTATACTAATGATAAAAAGTAGACCTTATGTCATCAGCATATCCAACCCAATTCATAATGATCAGAAGTCCCTATATATGCATTATATTTCATAAAGAAGTACTCCAAGGTAACAACACATAAACATGCGATAAAAAAGGACACATATATATCTTGGAACTCCCATTGCATGGGTAATGTCAAATTTGAAATCAATCAAGGCATCCGAATATCCACAAATAGAAATCACATAGAGGATCATGTGGCTAAATCCTCTATCACATAGTGTTGAAGAAAACACACACTAAGATGAAAAACTTGCTAAGTAAAACAATTGCAACATAAATTTCTAACCACAAGTCCACATCTCTGCCAAGTTCTCCACATCATAGAACTAGGCAAACCTCAACTCCAATT
The DNA here is from genome assembly GCA_027924645.1 of Cunninghamia lanceolata. Lineage (NCBI taxonomy): Eukaryota > Viridiplantae > Streptophyta > Pinopsida > Cupressales > Cupressaceae > Cunninghamia > Cunninghamia lanceolata. Next base: position 149,852 of record BSBN01001872.1, read on the forward strand.
TCATGTGAACATGAACATCTTGAAAGAAACATTAGACCAATAAGAGAGAATCTGCAAATCAGATCCATGTCCTTGTACCAACACCAATGTACTATAGCTATGAAAAGTAAGATCTCCTTCCTAAAACCCTAAATCAAAAAGCCTCAACATCCAAATATTCAACTCCAAGGTCAAACATAGCATATATCAATTAAATAATCAAAATATAAGCCTCTCAACTAAAGGAAGATCAAACAAAACCTCCATTTCCTCAACAAGGAATATGCCCAAAGCCACTAACCATCTCATTTTTCTCTTAAAACAAATTCTCCTCAATACAACTCAAGATCTATACGTAAGGAGATAAAAATAATAATCATGCATCTACTCCTTAAACAAGTCCTCCAAAACTAACATACATATCTCAAGAATCAAGTACATATGAGAAGATAAGACAAAAAGAAATAATGCATCTAGAAATCATGTGGGCAATACCTAGCAAATCATTCACCACCAAGAGGAACAATGAGTGGGGAATGAAATTGCTCCTTCATGGTACATATCACACCATAATTACTCTCTCCAAGAATAATCTTCTCCATAGGTCCATGTTGAGCTCATGTCCAACCTAGGTGTTTTCTCCTTGATCTTCTTACTGAAACCTAATTAAATAGTAACCATCTCAACATAGGATCTCCAAAAAACAAGAGATCTCTAGCCTCACTGAAATCTAAAATAGGTGTACAACCAATCATCTCATGCCAACCAAACTCCAATGCAACATCACAATAACTAGAAGCTCACAAGCAAAATGATTAGACCTCTCATCAATCATATTAACACAAATCACCACCAAAGCTCCAAATGCATAATAAAAAACTCATCATAATGTCATGATCCACATCTCCTCAAAGGAAGATCATATGTCTCAAATAAACATATTTGATCCCCAAAGCACTTGTATCATGTCAATATACTCTAATCTAGAATCAAGAGTCCACCATGGAAAAATAACATCCATCCTCTAAATGAAGGATTATCTATCACACTAATAAATCATAACCAACACCTCAACCAAAGACTCCAAGAGTCCTCCATGGTACCAAGATGTCAACATTGCCAAATCACATGAAGATAACCATTTCCTATTGATAGAACTCAAGATGTCAAAGAAATCTCATTACATACAAGAAACAAGATCCAACAGCTCCTCCATGACACCAACAACCACTATAGAAAATCATCCATCACCAAGTGATGAATCCACATCACTACCAAAGCTCCCATTAAACTATTATATTGATCTAAACATGGCATCATGATAACCATCTCCTAACTAAAGATCCCCATGGCTCATGCACAATAAAAATAGTCAACTGCAACACTGGTAGCCCTAGAGAATAAAGTAGAACCAAGATCTCCAAACCAAGAAGATAACCACCACCTATAATCTATGAATCAATCCAACACCAAAAAAGATGAATCCACATAAAAACCACGTGCCAAAATTCTAATCATATAGCTTACCTCCATGACACCATAATCACCATCAAATATACCTACATCAAACTCCCATTGAGTCTTGTATGTTTGTATCATATAGTCAACAAGTCTAGGTCCCACAACACAACTGTATCAGGAAACACCATCTCTCTTCCTCATAATGACAACTAAACCAATGAATTAGGTGACCAAACTAGGCCAACCAAATAGAATTTGCATAAATACTAAGATATTTATGGGTATAGATATCCCACATCTAAGTTATCCATGAAACTTGTAAGTATAGACAACCTACAATACTGCACAACTCATAGATCTCACAATGCAACATACAAACTCAATCATACATCAATAAGGATGTCAAAAATAGATAACTAGAGATAAACATATATTTTTTCTATGACAAAAAGATCACATCTAGATTTGATTTGTCGCAAACTCACAAAATATTAACATCTCCGAACCTAATCCATTGCAAAGTGCTTAGAAAATTCTCTTCATTGCTTATAACAAGTCCAAAATTAGACATGATGGGCATAAGATATAACCTATGAAATCAATGAGAGAAAAATCAGCTTCCAACTGACATTTTCTATCCAAAAACCATTAATACCACAACACAATAATCGGAAAGAGCTTTTCATAAACTATAAGAACACAAAAATCCAACATGTTGGGCAAAAGTTATGCCTCTTGGAAAAACTCTTCTCCATTAATCTATTGGGTGGTTGGATGGAGGTGCCATTGGTGGTGGCAATGAACTGGTGTTTCTGGTTGGTGGTGGCCAATTGATAGTGGTATTCCTCTAGTGGTGCAGCCACTACATCTCTAGGGGGTGTTTAGCTCTTGCAGGCTATCCATTACCACCCATTGGGTGCTTGACATTAAGGGGTTGGCCCCCTAAAAAAATTCCATCCTATACTGCTGTACAATAATGTCAGTAGGCGTAGTTGGCAGTGAATCATTTTTTTTTAAAATATTTCACAAACCTAGTTCGTACCTATGATGCAAGCTTTGCATAGTGAATATGTTGTAGAATATTCCTTGTGATTATACCCTACTTACTAACTATGACTCTATATGGATCATATAGATTCCATACAAATATATAAAATATTCCCATCAAAGATTCAAAAATGCTCCAACCCCAAGCATAGTTAAGCTTTATATGGATCCATAGGTTTTTGGGATTTTTGGACTTAATGGTGAGGTTCCTTTTTGTCTAAGATCTCTCCAACAAAGGCTCATCTCCAAAAATCTCATAGAAAGAGGCCAAATAAAAATCCATTTTCCAAATCTTCAACAAACCCCAAATCTACAACAATATAGTCTACAAACACACCTATGACCTTTAAAATGCCTTCATTCTTTTACTACAAGTCCATGGATTCAACTATGCACAAGAATCTACTCATACCAAGAGTTACAAATACCTAAGAGATCTCCTCCCACAACCTAGCAATCAGGCTTTGATACCAAATGAAGGAAAATTTGTAGCCATAATAAACTATTTCCGCATAACCCCAAGAGAGAAAATATGCAAACAAGTATTCAAAAACTACATGCAAAAGAATAAACAAAGATACCATCAAGATGACACCAGACGTACCCAGGAAAACCCTCATGAGGGAAAACCCAACCTCCAAAAGCATTCACACTCATTGTATTATCTCATGAACAAAGATTATAAACTTATAGAGCCTCCATGAATACTTCTGAAACATCAAGTTCCCTAATTGCACTCCATGTGAACAAGAAAATGAGAATCATGTAACCACACATCCCAATCCATTCTTTCTCTCCTCATAAATGCAACCTACAAGATATGCTTAATCAAACATTAGCCAACAAGCCAAAGGTTATGCAAGCCAACTAGAAAACCCTAAAAAACAACCTATGTACGTGCTTTTATAGAAATAAGCTTGCATAAAACCACCAATTGGTATTACATAACCATGCCCCTCAAAACTATGAGATCACTAAATGATGTCCCCCTTATTTACTTTTTGGTACTAAGTGTTCCAAATGTTAAAATATTTTCCCAATGTGCAATCCACATTAAGTATTTATTCCAGTGTTAAACATACAACATGCAAGTGGCCCCAAGAATGTTTAACCCATTGTGATGTTCACATCTCTATGATGTACCACACTTAAATATTACATTTTACATTATAAGCATAATGCAAGGTGTACAACACACCTTTCTAACCATGCAATATCAATCCAATGTATCCCTCATTATTTGTGCTTCCCTCTTGCTCGCAACACCAAAGAGAAGTCTTCCACCAATGAATTTTTTATGCATTGTTGGACTCACATTTGGAGCAATCTTGATTCCTCTCCATCTTCCCTGATTGTTCTCTACCTGAATGTGTTTCCCTAGAGCTTCAACCATGATTATAAATAGGAAGGGAGAGAATGGATATCCCTTCCTAATCTCATGAGAAGAATTGAAGAAACCCCAAGGTTCACCATTAACAAGTATTGAGAATATTGGGGTAGAGATGTAACTGTGTATCTATTCATGTCATTCCTCATAGAATCCAAATCTCTCCATAAATATTAAAAGTAACCTCGATTTCACATGATCATATGCCTTTTTATGTCTAATTTGACCAACATACTTTTCACTTTATAGTTTTGGAGCATGTGTATGGCTTCATGGGTAATGATTATTTCATCAGCAATGGGTCTACTAGGGGTCAAACCACTTTGTTCTTCTATGATGATGTCTAGAAGTAGAAATTTCAATCTACTTGTCATTGTCTTGGATATTATTTCATACACAGTGTTGCATAGTGAAATGGGTCGAAAGTCATCCAATGTCTTTGTAGTTTTTTTCTTTGGGATTAATACAATGAAGGTATTGTTTAGATCCTTTAGTACTGTGCTCTTCTTCCAAGATTATTCAACTACAACCAATAGGTCATTACTTATGATACTCCAACATTTCTAGAAGAAGCTCATCAGAAAGCCATCTAGACCCAGAACCTTATCAAATGCCATCTAATACAACCAATGTTATCTCCCCTATCATGAAACGGTTCATGAGATATTTGTTTTGTTCTTGTGACATCAAGCATAGAATGTTGCTCAAGGGTAAATGTTCAGAACTATGTCACACTTTTATAAAGGAAATGACCAACACAAACATATTTTTCCAACTTAAATATCAAAAAAGTCATCTGTATGTTTTGAATTTTAAAATGACATAAACTAAGGAAATGTAGAAATTTTAATGTAGTTTATGCACTTGTAATTTTTTATTTTTTTAAAAAATTAGTTGGACATTTTTTGTATGAATTTAATTGATGAATTTAATTGCTGATATTTTTAGAAAAAAGTGACATCGATGTGATGTCAAGAAAAATATAGCAAAATTCTTTTTTCTTTAATTTTTTTTCCTAATTAGCCAACTCAAATATCTAGTGCATGGAAAAAATAAAATTAATTTTTGATAAATAATTAATTTTTTATAATTTCTTAAAGTCAAATTTAATCAAAACATTATAGTTTCCATGGGACATCAATTTTTGTAAAATATATAATTTTTTTTTCAAATTAAAAAACCCTCTTGGAAAGATTCTCTCCTCTAGTACGTCATATATTTTTCAAAATTTTTGAATATATTTTACTTATTTGTTTTTAATTTCTAATTAGCTTCACGTTTGATGGGAAATACCTACTTACAATAAATTTAAAAAAAATAATAAAATGAATCAAAATATGATTTTATTTCCTAGAATCTACACTCTGAGCATTACAAAAGGGTATTTGACGTTTAAAAAAAAAGTATTTTGATGGGGGGAATTTGTAGCAGAAGTTGAAACTTTTTGAAAATAGTTAGGAAGGGGGGTGGACTGCCACATAGGTGGAGTAGGTATGTTGTACACCTTGCATAACATTGGTATTATTTTATTATGTAAAGTAAATATTTAATTGCGGTGTATCATGTGATGGGTTTAGCCACATTGGATATTTATTTGGATGCCACTTGTAATTGTTGTATGTAACATTGGGTTAATTACTTTATTTGTAATTATTTGAATTTTTGGGAAAACTTAGTACCAATAATCAAATGTGGGGTCAATGGTTTCATAGACACATGGTCTTGGGAAAAATGGTATTACAATACCACATGTTGTATTTGTGTGAGCTTATGTCTATAAAAGAAAACACACAGGTAGTTGTTGAGTACGAGGTTGAGTGTTCAAGCTTATAGCCTTTGGCTAGGTTTGTAGCTTCTCTTTCAAGTTAGTTGCGTGAGGGTTTGAAGCATGGCATGGGATGTATGGTTACAGGTTTGTTCACATGGAGTGCAGGTAGAGAGAGCTTCTTTTTTTAGAGGTGATCTCTGCATATGTATTTGTTGTTTTATTGCTAAATAATACATGAGAGATGCATGCTTTTGGAGGTTGAGTTTTAGGTTTGTAGCTTCTCTTTCAAGTTAGTTGCGTGAGGGTTTAAAGCATGGCATGGGATGTATGGTTATAGGTTTGTTCACATGGAGTGCAGGTAGAGAGAGCTTCTTTTTTTAGAGGTGATCTCTACATATGTATTTGTTGTTTTATTGCTAAATAATACATGAGAGATGCATGCTTTTGGAGGTTGAGTTTTTCCCTTTATAAGGGTTTTCCCAAGGTATATCTTGTGTCACTATTGATGGTATGATTGTCTATTTCTTTTGCATGTAGATTTCTGGTTTAGTGCACATTTAATCTCTTATTGGGTTATGAGGAATTAGTCTATATAGCTACATATTTCCAACATTTGGTATCAGAGCTTGGTTGCCAAGACTTGGGAGGAAATCCCTATTTGATAACCCTAGCTATGAGTGGATTTTTTGTGTATAGTGGAATCCATGGCTTTGCATGGAAGGAATGAAGGCATTTTCATGGTTACAAAGTTGTTCGTAGACTTGGGTTGTTGTAGATCTAGGCTTTCATGGACATTTGGCATGTGGGTTTTCAATTTTCTTTTTATGGAGGGTTTCGGAGGTCAACTTTTGTAGGAAGCCCCCTGGGCAAAAACAAACCCTACCATTGGATTCAAGAGGTGTTGTAGGAAGAAGAAAAACATATAATTCACCTATGTTTGGAGACAAAATATTTGCCCTATTTTGTGCCCTAGGGAATCTTGCAAGAAGATTTCGTATCGTATGATGCAGTCGCAAGTCGTCATCAGTAAATTCTTCTGTTAGTCGCAGGTCATGTATTATCGGCCGATTTTACTATTTAATATATATATATATATATATATATATATATATATATATATATATATATATATATATATATATATATATATATATATATATATATATATATATATATATATATAAAGGTTTATGGGGAGTCGTACCCCCACCCTATGTCTGCCTATGGTAGTAAGTCGCACGGCTCTGCAAGCTGATAATAATCTACCAGCCCCCAGGCAGTGGGCTCCGAGATCGGTGCGGCTTAGCCCCCTAGCCCAGGCTCCCGGTCTCGTGGGGAGCCACGACAATGACCCAGCCACCCCTTATGGGGATTTATTTTTTTTAAAATTAAAACCTTAATACTTCCAAACTGCAAAATAAAACATGTTTGAAGTGCATTTTCAATTCCACCACTCAGCCACCACCAAGGTGCCACCCAAGCGCCACTGTCGCACCACCTCCATCAGCGCACCACCACAGGGTCATTGAAGGGCCACCAGGGCCTAGTTGATAAGCCTAGGAGGGCATAACTTTCGCCTAACATGTCAAATTTTCAACTTCTTATAGTCAACAGAAAGCTCTTTCCACGTACTACATAGTGGTGTTAGAGATTTTTCTAGATTTTTCTATTTTGACCATTTTTTGCTATTTGGAAGCCAGATGTTCATTTTGAGCTTTGACCGGGCATAACAAGTGCATATAGAGTTGGATTTTGGACCTCTTATAGGTGTTGAAAGGTATTTCTAAGAATTGCATAGTGGTATGGTTTTGGAGATGATATTCTAAGGTTCATTCAGTTTGTATCAGTTTGAGCACATTTTGGTTCCTTTGACTTTTGGTACATTTGTGAGTCGATGGCAAATTGAATCTGGGATAATATGGTGTTTGAACCATTGCAGACTTACATGTTTATCTCTTATTATCCATTGTTGATAGCATTATACATGTATTGTTGAGTTTGCATGTTGCATTGTGAGATCTACAGGTTGTGCAGTGTTGTAGGTTGTCTATGTTTACAAGTTCCATATACGACTTGGATGTCAGTTGTCTATGCCCATAGATGTTTCAGTGTTGATGCAGATTCTGATTTGTGGCTTGGTTTAGTCACATGTTGCATTGGTTAGCTTGTCATTATGAGATATAGAGAGAGATGGTATTACTTGATACAATCATGATATGGGACCTATGTTCGTTGACTATATGGTACAGTTGTGTGAGGCTTGATAGGATTTTGGTGTAGGTACATTTGGTGGTGATCATGGTGTCATGGATGTTCCTTGTTTAGTTGGGACCTTGACATGATATGATTGTCTTACAGGTGCAATTTTGGTGGTGTTGGATTGATGTTTGGTTTATAGTTTTTGTTCATCTTCTTGGTTTGGAGATTCTGGTTTACTCGACCTTTTAGGAGCTGTGTCATTATAGTGGGATTCTTTGATTGTGTTGGGGCCATGGATGATGTTCATTTAGAAGATGGTTAGCATGATGTCATGGATAGCTTGGTTACATATTTCAGTGGGAGCTTTTGTCAATGTTGGTTTGATGTTTATGATGTTTCCATGTATAGCTCGGTATCATGGTTCAGTGGGAGCTTTGGTAGGATATGTTTATCTTCATGTGATTTGGATATGTTGACATCTTGGTACCATGGAGGACTCTTGGAGTCTCTGGTTGAGGTATTGATTATGGTTTTTCAATTTTGACAGGTGATCCTTGCTTACAAGATGATTGGTATTATGTCTTGGTTTACTCTTGATTCGGATTAGAGTGTTGGCATGATATAGGTTCTCTTGAGATAGGATGTGTGCATTAGTGCATGTGATATTCCTTTAAGGAGATGATTAGATCATGATGTCATGATATGTTCCTTGGTTATGCATATGTGCAGTTGGAACATTGATAGTGATCTTGTTGGTTCTCTTGGTATTGGGTACATTGGTCATGTGCTTGGGAACTTTATGATCATGTAGTTTTGCATTTAGATTTTTAAATGGATTGATCATGGGGGTACTCATGGATACTTGGAGACTTAGGTGAGACTTGAGTTCTCTTGGGATTAGAGACATGTGTTGAGATGGTTACTCTTTTATGAGGATTTCAGCAGCAAGACCAAGGAGCCTACACCTTGGTTGTACGTGAGTTCAACATAGACATGTTGAGGATATTATTCTTGGAGAGAGCCTTCGAGGCTTGGTGCATCTTGGAGGAGCAATCTCATTCCCACTCTTGGTCCACTCGGTGGTGAATTATTTGATATGTATGCCCACCTTATTTTCAAATGCATTCTTTATTTGTATCGTATCTTCTCATGCTTGGAGTCTTGAGCTATGAATTATGGTTGTGAGGACTTGTTTGAGGAATAGATGCATGAATATGATTAGTTAACTCATTATGTTTGATCCTGAGTTGATATGAGATCATTGTGTGTAATGGAGATGGTTAGTGGCTTTGGGCTTATTCCTACTTTGGGATGGTTATGAGTTTGATCTACCTTTTGGTTTGAGAGTCTTGCATCTTTTTATTGGATGTTTAGGAGGCTTCTTGTTTTTGGGTTATAAAGGAGATCCTACTTTTCACAGCTATAGCACATTAGTGTGGATAGAAGGACATGGTTATGATTTGTAGGTTCTTTCTTGATTGGTCTTATTCTTCTTCCTAGATATTTATGTTCACATGACATTGGAGTTGAGATGTGTATGGAGATATTGAGTCTCTTTGACTTCTTCTCTTATGATGTGGAGGATTTTGGGAGAGATATGGACTTGAAGAGAGTTATGTTGTAGCTATTTAGTTTGCAGATTTTGCATATCTATGTGTGTGTTCTTTGACACTATGTGATACAAGATTCAACCACATTCTATGTGAGTTCTATTAGTGGATCTTTGGATTCCTTGATTTATTTTTAGATTTGACATTTACTCATGCAGTGGGAATTCTAGGATGTATATGATTCCTTTGTTGGATGTTCTCATTATGTTGCGGTATGGAGGGTCTTGAGGTTTTTTATCACATGTTTTGTGTTGTTACCTTGGAGGACTTCTTTATGTAGGGTTGAGTATATATAGGGACTTTTTATCATTGTGATTTAAGTTGGATATGTTGTTGGCATAAGGTCTACTTGTTATCTTTTGTATACCTTGGTTTGGAGTTATGGTTAGTTGATGCATTAGCAACTAGTTGTGGTTACTATTTCAGCTCTGATGATTAATTCTTGTCAACTACTCGAGCCTATTTTTTACCATTGGATTTGGTGCTTGTGTTTGGATATTAGTTGATGTAGGTTTCTTGCTTCTATGTGATAGTTTAGTGTGGCATCTCTTTGGAGGATCTTATTCTTCATAAGGCTACGTGGAGGATGAGGAGATTCTTGTTTGAGATTGTGGACACCTTGATTATTGTTGCAGGTATCTTGGAGCACATGGAGCACATGGATATTTATATGGTACATGTTGAGCACATATTGCTGCAAGGTGTGTGCCCTTGGTCTCCTTGTGTTGTGTAACACAGCGCTTGGGTTTGTGACAAGGCTTAACCGCCTTCCATGGATTCATTAACTCTAGCTGTTGTATCAAGCATTAACAAGTCGATCTTTTGGTGTGACGGCAACTGTCTTTCCAATAATTGGTATCAGAGCCTGGGTCATGGGTTTGAACCCCTCGCTTGTGTTGAGGGGATTGTTGCAAGGTTTGCGCCCTTGGTCTCTTTGTGTTGTGCAGCACAACGCTTGGGTTTGTGACAAGGCTTAACTGCCTCCCATGGATTCATTAAGTCTAGCAGTTGTATCAGGCATTAACAAGTCGATCTTTTGGTGTAGTGACAACCATATTTCCAACACATATAGATGGCTTCCCTTGATGTTTTGAGTTTACATGTTGATCCCTTATGCAATGTATACAACAAGTGGGAGAATGTTGGAGTAGGTGTGTTGTACACCTTGCATAACATTGGTATTATTTTATTATGTAAAATAAATATTTAATTGTGGTGCATCATATGATGTGTTTAGTCACATTAGATATTTATTTCAATGCGACTTGTAATTGTTTTATGTAACTTTGGGTTAATTACTTTATTTGTAATTATTTAATTATTTGGGAAAACATAGTACCAATAATCAAATGTGGGGTCAATGGTTTTGTAGACACATGGTTTTGGGGAAAATGATATTACAATACCACATGTTGTATTTGTGTGAACTTATGTCTATAAAAGAAAATACACGGGTAGTTGTTGAGTAAGAGGTTGAGTGAAGGCTTATTGCCTTTGGCTGGGTTTGTAGCTTCTCTTGTAGGTTGGTTGTGTGAGGGTTTGAAGCATGGCATGGGATGTATGGTTACATGTGTGTTCACATGGAGTGCAGGTAGAGAGAGCTTGTTGTTTCAGAGGTGATCTCTGTATATGTATTTGTTGTTTTATTGTTGAATAATACATGAGAGATGCATGCTTTTGGAGCTGGATTTTTCCCTCTATGAGGGTTTTCTATGGTATATCTTATGTCACCATTGATGGTATGATTGTCTATTTCTTTTGCATGTGAATTTCTGGTTTATTGCATATTTAATCTCTTATTGGGTTATGAGGAATTAGTCTATATGGCTGCATATTTCTAACAATGTGATGCCACATAGATGTTTCTACCCAGAACCTTTTTAGATGGTGCATTTTCTCCTAGTAAGGTTTTAGGCAGAACCTTCTGGGGTGAATTCAATGGGGCCAAAATCTTATTGGACGATAAGGTTCCGCCGAAACCTTTATAATATAATTTAAAAAAATTATTATTTTTGGAACAATGAATGATAGGTACAGAAATAATTAAAAAGAATTTAATAGTGTAGAATAGTAAAAAGAAATTTAACAGTAACATATAACATGATAGACTTTAATTTTAATTTTGTAATTATTTAATTAATTGATATTTGTTAATTAGGGTTTATAAATCTTGATTTACTCGTTCACCTTACTTCTAGTATTCACGTAAGAAATATGTTTAAGGATCCTTATAGACACAAAAACCCTTACGAACTTAGACCTACCCAAACTCTCAATTTTAAAATTCATATAGCTAAATATGTTTAAGGAAGCCTATGAAACTAATCCTATCTACCATCAAAGGAAGACTCCTACTAGCGAAGAAGGCTCCTAAATTAATAATCAATAAAAAATATGCAAAACAAAGGCTTTGACAACAAAGGACCATCTACACAACTAAATCAATTATAATAAATAAGATCCAAATAACTAGAAGATTTATGACATCTAGAATAAAACTAAACATGATTTTAGTTTCTATAAATATAAAGCTCACAAAAAATAAACTTAAGAGAACAATTAACAATCTTATCTAGGAGATTTTTATGTAAGAGTATGCATCAAGATGATATAGATTGCAAAATTGAACTCCCTTCACAAGAAATATAGCTCATCAAACCATATTATAAAATCCATTACAAAAGACTACATTCACACCTAAATTAATTGATTTTACTTATATTTAACAAGCTTTTTTCCAAACCAAGGATGTCCCAAACTATACTTATCCATTTTGTCCTCCCATTAGAGAATGAAATCTTGAATATCTCATAGCCAACTATGCTGAGACATGTGTTGTCACCTAGGTACAGGTGCCTTGCCACCATTATATTTCACATAATATAAAACTCACTCATAATGGGGAGTCATCTTGAAAGAATCTGATCTAATCTCAATTTTATCATCCATGTACCTTCACAAGAATGTGTTTCCAAGGATATGCCAAAGGCATGTCATACATCCTCCTAAAATGACTTATCAAAATCATAAAATTTAACATTTTTCTTCTTTCTCCCCTCCTTGTAGTCCATCTTGCCAAAGTTTCAGTATTATTCATGTACACTTTGTTTGAAATTAACAAAACCACACACATCTCAATGAGAAAACATCAATTACCAAGCAACAACTACAAAATTGATCAAGCAATTAGGAAATGAGAAGGACAAGAATTTATTTATCAATTTCATTTAGAAAATTAGCAAGTTATATTTTGTAACTTATTTTGTGAAAATATATATTTCAAGCCAATCAAATTTGTAAAATTCAAGGTAATTTGAATTGATTCATTTACATGATTGAAATTTCATTGGTTCAAGTTTCAATTTGAAAATTAGCAAGTTGTATTTTTGTATATTATGTTGTAGATTAATTTTTATTAATTTATTGATGTTTTTTTATGTGTTTCCCAAGTCCATATCTGCATATGCTCTTTCCTCACGTTGTAAGATGATCTTGGAAATAAAAAATGGTGTGAATTTTTTATTTTTTATTTTTTAGGGGTTTAAGTGACTTGGATTTCATCACTAAGCGCTTGGCCAAAGCCTATGCTCCAGTGGACTATATAAATTCCAAGGAGGAGTTATCATTCTTTGGCTAAGTGGTTGTGTTTTTTAAGCACACCGTGAAGTGAGGTGGTTTCATCCTACCAATACCCAGGCCTCAAGAAACACCCTTGTATCACGGATTTGGGCCTCACAAACCACAAGTTATATCAAGGACTCCCTTAGTTGAGCCTTGTTTAAACCTAGATTAGAAAGCCATCGGTTATTTTTAACCTATGACACACCAATAAGTGGTTAGCCTTGGGATGTTACTCACCTCGTATAATCTTAGCGACGGCACAGTGGGCTATAGGTATGGTCCCAATCCTTTGTAGTTAACACTCTGAAACATTGGACTGACACTATCTATGAACAAGATTAGTATATTGGTGAGCTCACAGGCCCAACACTCCCACCTGAGTAGTATAGATTGTTTTTGTGTTTTTATTGTCTCACCCTTTGTGTAAAAGAGTTATATACAAAATTGAAAAACTAAAACCTAAAGAATATATTCCTTTATATCTTCATCTATATCTGTCTAGAACTTCTATCATGTTCTCTAGAACAAACCATAATAGACATGTATTTTATCATTTTCTAGAACATGTATACCCTACTTTGTCACTAAATTAGGACCTTCTACGAAGGGTTATATAGAACCCTACCTGACATGAGCTATGATACCTATATCCATAGTCTATAGGGTGATTACATTCTTGAGATTGCCCAATATTGATAACTTAATTTCCTACATTTCCCTCACTAATTTCCTACATTATGTATCTCATAAGAATCAAGCAACGTGTGAACAAAAAATCACTATTTAAATTCATCTAATTTTTTCCTTGTGAAACTTAGTTACAAACATTCCACAGGAACTTTATATCATGTATGAATATTAGACACCTCTCCTAAGTTTAATGGCATTACACATGAGTGTGCAACATTCAAGAAGTTTATTAAAACTTAGATAAGGACCATTCATTCTAGTTGACCTTGCTCTCGAATGTATGCGTGTAGGTGAATTCAAACTTAATTTGTGATGGGTAACAAAAGGACTAGGTCAATTTTGTTTGATCAAAGGTCTAATGAAGAGAAAAATATAAGAAGAAGAAATGAGAGAAATTTGACCTTAGAAGCATCGGTTCAACATAATCGTGAAGAATAAGTTGAAATTATTGATGAACAAGAAGAACATGTTGAGTCTGAATATTTTCAAGAAGTTGTTATAGGTGTAGAAAAGAATGTGATTGGGGAGGAAATTGATGATACAACTCTTTTTCATGATATGAAAAATCTAGTGGATTTGGATGAAGATGTTCTTTTCAGTAAGATTTCACCTAAGGACATGTTACATGAAAGTACAATAAAATTGCATTTTAAAAGAATTTGGGATGAATTTTTTGAAGACAAATCTCTAATTGGAAGAGCACAATTATGTGCTAAGTTATTTATGTGAAAAGAAATGAACCATGTTTTGGAGTTGCTAGGGATTGATAATAGGGAGAAAAAACAAATTTAGCAAAACAGATAATAGTTGAAACTTGCAAGAAGCATTGAACTCTATTCAAAGTACAAGTTGAGAAAGTGATTTAAGTGCTACACACAAGGCATTGATGATTGTAATTTCAAGTAAAAAATATCATGTGTGATACAGGTGAAAGCAATTGGAAAGTTACTGCATGTATCCAAGAGAATTGTTCAAAGATATATTTCAAAGAGAAACAAGCTTGATGAAAGCATAGAAAATGATTGGGTAAATATTTGTAGGGTTCCAAGAAAAGATAGAATTCCAAAAGATGTGAAGAAACAAGTGATTGAATATTGGATCATCCATATATTCCCAAATAACAACATATCATCAACATATAAAGCAATAATGAGAATGTGATCATTATCCATCTTATAATAAACACAATGGTCAGATTTTGATCTCAAAAATCTCAAACTCAACACAAAGGCATCAAACCTTTGGTACCACATCCTAGGAGACTGTTTCAAACCATACAAAGATTTTCTCAACTTGCAAACCAAATTTTCTTTACCTCTCACATTGTAGTTCTCAGGATGTGACATATAAATCTTCTCCTCCAAGTCACCATGAAGGAAAACTATCTTCACATCCATCTATTCAACTTCTAAATTGTATGCATCAGCAAGTGATAACAAGAATTTGATAGACGTAAATTTTGCAATGGGAGATCTAAATTCTAATCATAATCTATTCCCTCAACTTGTGAGTACCCCTTCATGACCAACCTTGCCTTGTACTTCTCAACGCTACCATATAGACAAAATTTCTTCTTGAACACCCATTTGCATCCAATGGATTTATGTCCATCAAGCAAGGGCACCATATCCCAAGTGTTATTTTTCTTCAGTGCAGTCATCTCTTCTTCCATGGCCTCTTTCCAGAAATCTGCATCCCTCATACCCATAGCCTCTTTTACGGTCCTAGGTTTATCAGTGTTATAAATCAAAGAAAATATACAACTAGAATTATGTAATGAATATCCAAACCTATCAAGTTGTCTCCTTATCTAAGTGGACCTCCTCAAAAGATGAGGTTGAGGTACTTCTTCTTCTTCTAAATTTTTAGATCTATTAGAGCTCTCCTCATCATCAGGTGGGTATGTGCAGGATCATCACGGGCCAAACAATGGCAATAGAAAAAAATCATGTTTTTACTTAGCCAAATTCGTGACTTGGCCAAGTTTGACTTTCATAGGTTTTGAAATGGATATTCGTTTGCCTTACCCAATTCTTCACATTTAATTATTTTTCTATACCACTTTTCATTGTTTTCCACATTTAATACTTATTCTTTTCCATTTTCCAAGTCCTACATGTGTCCAATTTGTATTGTTTGTCAAGTTTTTAGTCTAATTGTTAGTCCTAGCTCTCATGGTTATTAAAATGTTAGTATAGTTAGATTTATCCTTAGGTGACATTAATTTACACATTGTTGCACAAAAAACCACACTAAAAAATAATCTTACCTAATTAAGGTTAACCTTTAAGGTTCTTTCATTTGTTGAGCCTAACAAATCCAACTAGTTCAATCTACTTATAGTCCATGCTTAGCCTTCCGAGAGAGTTCATGCCATGTTAACTTTACATTATGTCCTCCCTTTCCTCTTTGCATGTCCTAGTTTTCTTGTGTCCATTTGCTTTGTCGATAAGGGAGACGGAGAGAGAGAGAGAGAGAGAGAGAGAGAGAGAGAGAGAGAGAGAGAGAGAGAGAGAGAGAGAGAGAGAGAGAGAGAGAGAGAGAGAGAGAGAGAGAGAGAGAGAGAGAGAGAGAGAGAGAGAGAGAGAGAGAGAGAGAGAGAGAGAGAGAGAGAGAGAGAGAGAGAGAGAGAGAGAGAGAGAGAGAGAGAGAGAGAGAGAGAGAGAGAGAGAGAGAGAGAGAGAGAGAGAGAGAGAGAGAGAGAGAGAGAGAGAGAGAGAGAGAGAGAGAGAGAGAGAGAGAGAGAGAGAGAGAGAGAGAGAGAGAGAGAGAGAGAGAGATTTTTGGGGTTAGGGTTTAGGGGCATTATGTAGGGTTTATGAGTTTAGCATTGCTCAAGTTTAGGGTTTAGGGTTGCTTGGGTTTAGGGTAAATAGGGGTTTAGGGTTTAGTGTTTAAAGAGAGATAGAGAGAGGGGACTGATAGAGATTGGGAGAGATAGGGAGATAGAGAGTGAGAGACATGTCCAGAGACAGAGAGAGAGATTGAGAGGTAGAGGGATGATAGATATAGGGAGATAGGGAGAGATAAGGAGATAGAGGTTTAAGGTTGCTTGGGTTTAGGGGCATTATTTAGGGTTTAGGGTTTATGGTTTTGGTGTTAGGGGTTAAGGTTTAGAGGTTCAGGGTTTAGGGTTTAGAAAGAGATAGAGGACCAATAGGGAGATAGAGAGTGAGGGACATGACCAAAGACATAGGGAGAGAGATTGAGAGGTAGAGGGACAAAGGTGATAGGGAGATAGGGGGAGAGATAGGGACATAGAGGTTTAGGGGTTTAGGGTTTCTCAGGTTTAGGGGAATTATTTAGGGTTTAGGATTTATTGTTTAGGGATTAGGGTTTCAGTTTTAGAGGTTTAGGGTTTATAGAGAGAGATGAATGATAGGGAGATATAGAGGAGATTGAGGAGAGAGATAGGGAGATAGAGAGTGAGGCACATGGACAGGGACATAGGGAGAGAGATTGAGAGGTAGAGGGATGATAGAGATAGGGAGATTGGGGAGAGATAGGGAGATAGAGGTTTAGAGTTGATTGGATTTAGGGTTGCTCCAGTTTAGAGATAGCTAGATAGAGAGGGGAGACAAATAGTGAGAGATAGAGGAGATAGAGGGGAGAGATAGGAAGATACAGAGTGAGCAAGATGTCCAAGTAAATAGGGAGAAGGATTGAGAGGTAGAGGGACGATAGAGATGGGGAGATAAGGGGGAGATAGGGAGATAGGGGTTTAGGGTTTAAGGTTTAGGGTTTAGGGGTTAAGGTTTAGAGGTTTAGGGTTTAGTGTTTAGAGAGAGAGGACCAATAGGGAGATATAGAGAGTGAGGGACATGGCCAGAGACATAGGGAGAGAGATTGAGAGGTAGAGGAATGATAGAGATAGGGAGATAGAGAGATAGAGGTTTAGGGTTGCTTGGGTTTAGTGTTTAGGGTTTAGGGTTTTAGAATTTAGTGGTTTAGGGTTTCTCAGGTTTAGGGTTTAGGGGTTAGGGGTTAGCAGTTAGGGGTTAGGTTTAGTCATGCATTAATATAGGTTGTGGACTGAGAAAGGGGTGGTATTGATGAGATCATATGTCTCAATTTTTATTGTTGGAACCTCTATAATGTTGACCTATGTCTATGTTGGCGAGAGTTGCTCTTTGTATCAGCAATCAGTAAGAGGTGACCTTAGTCTCAGCGATCATATTGTTCAAAATGGTTTATTTTTTGTATCAGCTTGACAAGCACTATCGGCCTAGCTTTGAGAAATCTCTCTGATGTTAAGCATCACTCTGATGGAAGTTGGTGTCAATGTGAGAATCACTATCAGCGTGTTGTGGAAGTCTTGCTCCGATGGTTTGAGTCATTTTGATGGAGGTTTGGATCGGCAAGACTATAACTATCGACACAGTTTTGAAATGTCATTCCGGTGGTTGTGGTCACTCTGATGCGACGTCAGCTAGGGTCTTCCTAATGGCCATTAGTAATAGATCGATTGGTCTCATCAGCAGCAAAAGTACCGATGATAGTCTTACTAGTGGTCGTGTATATAAATCAGAAAAGTGATCACCGACTGGGGAATATGGGATAATTGGTTTCTCACGAATTTGGACTGTAAAAAGTAATTCAAACAGTTGAACTGAACGGTGAAGTTGAACGGTTATGTGCAGAAATAGATGGAAAATCTTGTTGGATCATTCAGAAGTTTATTCGGTTCAATTGATTATGTTCATATGGTTGATCAATCTTTTGAGTTCCTATTGTAGAGTTCATCCCTGGTCGATTGGTGATTGAAGAACAGAGTTGTGTTTGATCAGTGTTCATTTCGTATATGTACAGTGGAAGTGAACTATTGTATGTGCTAAGAATTGATGCCTGATTGAGAAGGCTGAGAACTTTATTGTAATCCCTTTGTGTTTACTAATAATAAAGTTGTCTTCTTGTGGTGGTGGGTTTTTTACCCGAAAGGGTTTTCCCACGTATATCTAGGGTCTTCCTCTGTGTTCAAATTGTTATGTTTATTATGTAATTTCCTAGTTTGTGCATCTTAATCAGTTGGAATTGAAATTGAAAGTAACCTGTCTTCATCATCCCCTTTGAATTAACATTAGGGAGGCTGTATTCTGCACCTGTACTTTCCTTACAAGTGGTATCAGAGCCTGACCAGTTGTTTTATCCTTGTGGGTAGGTTGGGTTTTTTGTGTTAGTTCTGTAAGTGGGAGTTCTATAGAGGTCTATTGTGTCAAGATGACAAGCACATCAGGAAGAATAGACATTGAGAATTTCAATGGCACAAACTTTGAGTTGTGGAAACTTAAGGTTGAAGATATGCTAGTTGATAGAGATCTTTGGGTTGCTGTGTCTAGAATTAAACCCGCAGGCATGAAGCAAGAAGATTGGGACTTAGAAGATATAAACGCTACAGGACTAACAAGATTAAGTCTTGCAGATTCTGTTCTGTTGAACATCCATGAGAAGACTGCAAATTCTTTGTGGAGGAAGTTCGCAGATATTTATCAAGGCAAGTCCTTGGTGAATAAACTTTTCTTGAGAAATAAGTTATACTCCTTGAAGATGGATGAAGGTGCATCTATCGTAGACCATTTGAATTCATTCAATATGATTCTTGCACAATTGGCTTTTATAGGTGTAAAAATAGAAGAGGAGGATCAATTTATGCTTCTATTATGTTCCTTACCTAACTCATGGGATCATCTTGTAATGGCTATTGGAAGTACAAAAACCAAATTCAAGACTGAAGATGTTGTTGCTTCGCTATTATCTGAAGAGATGTAGAGGAAATCTTCTGAGATGGCCAAAGAGGCCTTGTCTGTTTGAGGTAGATCAAAGGAAAGAGGCAAGAAGAAAGAAAAGAAGCTGAAGTCCAAATCTGAGGAGAGATCAAAATCTCCTAGCAATAAGTCCAAGGTGAAGTATTGGAATTGTGGGCAGAAAGGACACATCCGAAAAGATTGCAAAGAGGAGAAGAAGAAGAAAAAGAACAAGTCTTCTGATACAAAATCTTCTCAAATTGATGTTGATGCCTTCATAGCAGCCTTGGCAATTCTTGCATCTGAAGATGTATGGTTGGTGGATTTTTGAGCATCATTGGATATGACATCTCATAAAGATTGGTTCACTAAGTATGAATCTATGTTGGTGGGAAGGTGTTCCTGGAAAGTGATTCAATGCTAGAAATTGTTGGCCGAGGAAGAGTCAGAATCTAGTTCCTAGATGGCAGAACAAAGGGAATCGATGGAGTGTTACACATACCAGGTTTGGCTCATAATTTACTCTCTGTTAGTAAGCTTAATGATGCCGATATTCAAGTGACTTTTGTGAATGGTAGTTGTAAGATGACTAGAGGTTCTATAGTGCTGGAAAAGGGTGTACGCATTGGAACACTATATAAGTTAGATGCTAAACTTGTGTGTTGTAATATAGTCTCTGAAAATTTTGAAAAAGCTATTGTTGTAACACATGATGCAAACTCAATGGAAGTTAAACTTCCAGTAGAGAAAACAATGCTCTAGCATCATAGACTTGGCAATATAGGTGAAAAAGGTTTAAAAACCTGGTAGATGGGCTGATTGATTGTAATCTTGAGTTTGATTTAGACTGTGAACATTGCATATATGGAAAATAGAACCATGTTTCATTTTATTCTAGTTCTCAAAAATCTTCTGGTGTTTTTGGACTATATACACTCTGATGTCTTTGGTCTAGTGGATATTCCTTCTTTGTCTAAATCAAGATATTATGTATCATTCATTGATGATTATTCAAGAAGGGCATTTGTTTATTTTTTGAAAAGCAAATCAAAAGTGTTCAGTTGGTTTAGAAAATTCAAAAATCTTGTTGAAAATCAAACTGGTAGAAAAATTAAATGCTTGAGAATGGACAATGGTGGTGAATATTTCAATGCAGATTTTGATAAGTATTGTGTAGACCATGGAATTAAAAGGCATAAAACTACGCCTTATACTCCACAACAAAATGGAGTTGCTGAAAGGTTAAATCGATCACTGATGGAGAAAGCAAGAAGTATGTTAAGTTATGTTGGTTTGGAACAAAAGTTCTAGGCTCAGGTAGTTTCTACAGCTTGTTATTTGTTGAATCATTCTCCTACTTCGGCAATGGTTGATAAAATGTCTATGGAAGCATGGTCTGGTAAGAAGCCCTCTCTGAGACATCTTTGTGTCTTTGGTTGTGAGGCATATGCTCATATTCCTGAGGTAAAGAGATCTAAATTGGATATCAAGGTTGTTAAGTGCATCTTTATTGGCTATGGAGTCGGTGTTAAAGGATACAAGCTTTGGAATCCAGTGACAGAAAAGTTATTTTACAGTAGGAATGTAATTTTTAGAGAGCTAAAACCTTTGGTTATTGTTTCTCAGCTGGAAAAGATAGAAGAAAAGAAAGAAAAGAGTGAAGTTAGTATTGCTTTGACCCCTAAAAAGGAGGAACAACGAGCAGCAAGTGTAGATGATTCAGAGGAGAGTTCCAGCAGCTCTGAAGGTTCTGATCAAGAGCAAGAACCTGTACCTCAGCCTCAACCATTGAGGAGATCTACATGTGAAAGAAGAGAACCAAATAGGTATGGCTTTTCTATACTTGATACAAGTTGTGCCTATGCTTTGCTCGCTGATACTGATGAACCTAGGACTGTGAAAGAGGCTATTAATATGCCTAATTCAGATTCTTGGTTGGAAGCCATGAATGATGAAATGTCATCATTGGAGAAAAATGAAACCTGGTATTTGGTCCCCTTGCCTGAACGTAGAAAGCCGGTGGGCTGTAAGTGGGTATTTAAAAGCAAATATGGTCCAGATGGTAGTATTGATAAATATATGGCAAGACTAGTTGCAAAGGGGTATTCTCAAATGGAAGGAATTGATTATGGAGAAATTTTTTCTCCTATAGCTAAGCTGATGTCCATTAGATTTCTATTGTCACTTACAGCTGCATATGATTTTGAAATTGAACAGATGGATGTGAAGACACCACTTCTTCATGGGGATCTTGAAGAAGAAATTTATATGTCCTAGCCAAAGCACTTTGTAGTGAAAGGTAAAGAACATCTGGTATGTAAACCTAAGAAGTCTCTTTATGGTTTAAAACAATCTCCCAAAATGTGGTATTTGAAATTTGATACGTAGGTTAAATATTTTTAGGATTTGTGAGGTCAAAATATGATCCTTGTGTTTACTATAAAACTGAAGGTGATTAGATTCTTATAATTGCATTATATGTTGATGATATGCTATTTATTGGAAATGGTAAGGGTATGGTCTCAGATTTAAAGTCTCAGTTGTCCTTGAAGTTTGAAATAAAAGATTTGGGGGCAGCAAAATACATGCTGGGAATGGAGATCAAAAGGGATTGATCAAGTAGAAAACTTTGGCTCAGCCAGAGTGAGTATATTACCAATGT
Organism: Cunninghamia lanceolata; assembly: GCA_027924645.1. Classification (NCBI taxonomy): domain Eukaryota; kingdom Viridiplantae; phylum Streptophyta; class Pinopsida; order Cupressales; family Cupressaceae; genus Cunninghamia; species Cunninghamia lanceolata. The sequence continues at coordinate 172,017 of BSBN01001872.1, forward strand.
TCTTGATAAATTTAATATGTCTAATTGCAAACAACTAGTTGTTCCAATTTTGCAGGGAATGAAACTATCTATTGAAGATTGTCCAGAATCTTTAGATGAAATTGACAGTATGAAGAAAGTACCTTATGCAAGTGTTGTTGGCAGTCTAATGTATGCAATGGTCTGTACCAGACCAGACATTGCCCAAGTAGTGGGAGTCTTGAGCCAGTTTATGGCAAATCCAGGCAGATCACATTGGGATACTGTGAAAAGAGTTATGAGGTATTTGAAAGGAACTTCTGGTTATGCTATATGCTATCATGGAAACTCAATCAGATCTCATAGATCTATCAGCATTCATGGATATGTTGATTTTGATTGGGTAGGGGACATTGACAATAGAAGGTTCGCTAGTGGATATGTGTTCATGTTAAATGGTGGTGCTATTAGTTGGACGAGCAAGTGGCAAGATGTAGTCGCTTTGTCCACAATAGAGGCAGAGTACATGGTAGCTACTTGTGCATTCCAGGAAGCTGTTTGGTTAAAGAGATTGTGTTCTGATGTGGGTTTTGATGCAAGACAAATTCAGATTAATTGTGACAATCAAAGTGCTATCTATTTGGCAAAAAATCCTACTTTTCACGCTAGGACAAAACACATTGATGTCCAATATCACTTTGTTCGTGATATGGTGGAAGACAAAAAGGTGAAGCTAGAAAATATAGATAGTTTGAAAAATGTTGCAGATGTCTTGACTAAGCTTGTGAAAACTGTTGCAAGGTGTGGCCCTTGGTCTCCTTGTTCAGCGCTGCGTTGCAGTGGTTTGTGACAAGGGTTTAACCGCCTCCCATGCTTATTAAGTCAAGTGGTTGTATTGGGCATTAACAGGTCAATCTTTTGGTGCAATGGCAACCAACAATTGGTATCAGAGCCGAGGTCACAGGTTCAAACCCCGTGCTTGTGCTGGGGGGATTGTTGCAAGGTGTGGCCCTTGGTCTCCTTGTTCAGCGTTGCGCTGTGGTGGTTTGTGACAAGGGCCTAACCGGCTCCTGTGCATGTTAAGTCAAGTGGTTGTATCGGGCATTAACAGGTCGATCTTTTGGTGCAATGACAACTAACAAGAATGACCAAATTCAAATGGTGTTTAGATGAAATGAGTCTTCATGCCCATGATTCTCAGTGATTTTAGACTGATATGGAGGTAACAATAAAATCTTTGACAATTGGAGATTGATGAGATCATATGTCTTAATTTTTTATTGTTGGAACCTCTATAATGTTGACCTATGTCTATGTCGGTGAGAGTTGTTCTTTGTATCAGCAATTGGCAAGAGGTGACCTTAGTCTCAGTGATCATATTGTTCAAAATGGTTTTTTTTGTATCAGCGACACAAGCACTATCGGCCCAGCTTTGAGAAGTCTCTCTGATGTTAAGCGTCACTCCGATGGAAGTTGGCGTCGGTATGAGAATCACTATCGATGTGTTGTTGAAGTCTTGCTCTAATGGTTTGAGTCATTTCGATGGAGGTTTGGATCGGTAAGACTATAACTATCGGCATAGTTTCAAAATGTCATTCTGGTGGTCATGGTCACTCCAATGCAACGTCAGATAGGGTCAAGTCCCAATGGTCATGGGTAATAGATCGATTGGTCTCATCGGTAGCAAAAGTGCCAATGATAGTCTTACTAGTGGTCATGTATATAAAATGGAAAAGTGATCGCCGACTGGGGAATATGGTATAATTGGTTTCTCACGAATTTGGATTGTAAAAAGTAGTTCAAATGGTTGCGTACAGAAATAGATGGCAAATTATGTTGGATCGTTTAGAAGTTTATTCGGTTCGATTGATCATGTTCATATGGTTGATCGATCTGTTGAGTTTTTGCTATAGATTTCATCCCTGATCGATTGGTGATTGAAGAACAGAGCTGTGTTCAATCGGTGTTCATTTTGTATATGTACAGTGGAAGTGAACTATTGTATGTGCTAAGAATTGATGCATGATTGAGAAGGCTGAGAACTTTATTGTAATCCCTTTGTGTTTACTGATAATAAAGTTGTCTTCTTGTGGTGGTGGGTTTTTTACCTGAAAGGGTTTTCCCATGTATATATAGTGTCTTCCTTTGTGTTCAAATCGTTATGTTTATTCTGTAATTTCCTGGTTTGTGCATCTTAATCAGTTGGAATTGAAATTGAAAGTAACCTGTCTTCATCATCCCCTTTGAATTAACATTAGTGAGGTTGTATTCCGCACCTGTGCTTTTCTTACAGGTATGGGTATGGTTGAATGGAGTAATGAGGTGATTTAATTGGTGATGACCTAGGTGAAGTGATGAGTAAGGTGTCTTATGTGGGATTGCTAGAAAGTGTGATTGGTAATGGTGGGGATAGCTAAATGTCATCTTCTAAGGGTTCAAAGGTGAGGAAAGTGTAAGATGGGGATATGGGATAATCCATCTAGTTTAATGATTATTCAAGGGAGTCTCCTTATAATGATTATCAATGATGGTGTCGATAGGGGGAATGGAGTGTATGAATGTAGGTGTGGGAATGTGAGCTATGACATTGGGATTGTATTGGATGAATAATGGAAAGTAGGGGAACATGTCTAGTGATGGAAGGAGCCACATGATCAAATGATGTTTGGGGAAGGGCTTTTATTAGGAAAGTAAGGATTTAGGTGAGGGTCTAGGGTTTGGTGGAGAAGAATTAATGGAAAATTTGGAGTTCATTAAAATTGACATGAATAGAAGAATTACAAGAGTTGGCTAAGGATAAATGGTAGGCTCAAAATAGGATAACTAGGATTATGATGATGAAGATGGAAAGAAAAGTCAACCACAATAGTATGATATAGGGATAGGATTAGAAAAAAAGAGTACTACAACTAGAAAGAGGAAAGTTAGGACATAATGCAAAGTTAACATGGCATGAACTCTCTTGGAAGGCTAAGCATGGACTATAAGAAGATTGATCTAGTTGGATCTATTAGGCTCACCAAATAGATATAGGACACATGTAGGACTTGGAAAATGGAAAAGAATAAGTATTAAATGTGGAAAACAATAAAAAAGTGGTATTAATTGCACCTATTTAGAGAAGTGGTATTTATGAAAGATGCTTAGAATTATGCTGTATATCTATTTGTGAAGTATGGAGGTGATTGGACCTAAAGGATATGACCACCATATGCAAAATAGCCTACCTAATGGGTATGTGCAAGGAAATGGAGAGAGAGAGAGAGAGAGAGAGAGAGAGAGAGAGAGAGAGAGAGAGAGAGAGAGAGAGAGAGAGAGAGAGAGAGAGAGAGAGAGAGAGAGAGAGAGAGAGAGAGAGAGAGAGAGAGAGAGAGAGAGAGAGAGAGAGAGAGAGATGCTTGGGGTTAGGGGTCAAGGTTTAGGAGCATTGTTTAGGGTTTATGAGTTTAGCATTTCTCAAGTTTAGGGGTTAGGGTTTAGGTGAATTATTTAGGGTTTACGGTTGCTTGGGTTTAGGGTTTAAAGAGAGATAGAGAGAGGGGATTGATAGAGATAGAGGACATAGAAGGGAGAGAAAGGGAGATAGATAGTGAGAGACATGTCCAGAGACATAGAGAGAGATTGAGAGGTAGAGGGATGATAGAGATAGGGAGATAGGGAGAGTGTAACATCCAGTTTCTATAGACATAGTAGAAATCAATACATTTACCATGAAGTGAATTTTAACAAGGTAAAACAAAATGAGATAGAGAAAATTTTTCTTTTATTCAACATATAATCAAGTAACTTCAATTACAAGATTTCTCATACAAATACAATAAACTATATTGTTCATCATAAATACAATTGTTTACAAAAGTAAATCAATTACAATATAAAAACTTTGGAATATTTGCTACCTATGAATATCTGACATCTTTATCACAAGTCCTGGCATGTTTCCTACTTGGAGAGAGAGCATCTTTCTAGTGATTTACCTCCATCCATAGACCGGCGGTCTCCCACACATCTTCCACATAGGAAGTGGCCCTACCCTTCATGAGGGATATAGACCATAGGTGACCAGTGGTTATTTGCCTTTTTTTGAGTACATAGTGTTGCATTCTACTCAACTCTATCAATCATACAACCCTAGATACCCTCTAGCTAAGTATGATTTCTGATATGTTGAGTAATCCGAATATAGTGAACCGACAATGCATGCAGAAAACAAATGCATTACTTTGGCCAAAGTTTTTACTATAAATAACATTCATATGAACGTAGTCGTTGTGTTCACCCACCCCTACTCGACTTGGATAATGTCATATTCATGTAGTTTATTCACTTTGACTATCTATACATAATTGCTTTAATCATCATGACTTGATAATAGTCTACTTAGACATAGTCATGACTAAATGACATTTACCCTCATTTGGTCCAAATAGACTCTAGGGTATTTAAACAAACATTGAGTACTTATATGATTTCTACTATATCGTTCACCATAAAAGATTTTAAAACAAGACCTTTGTTTAATCCAACCATAACTAGATTTACAATACATCTTACTATGGTATTATCCTCTACTCAATAAGAATATGAGTACCTTTTGAATTCAACTATACATGAAGCCAATGCTCATTACTACATACTTATACCCTTATATGTTATATACAAGTTTATTCCATATAGACTTGGTCTATTTCTACAAATTGGTTTTCTATTGACCAAACTCATCATGGTTCTAGTTTAGATAAGAAAAGAACTTTGACTCGATATCCGGTTCAACTAATTATCAATAGTTATTCTACCGTTTCAAAGGATATCTCTTAGTCACCATTGTTCTCCATGAATCTAGTTTCTTGGATAAGATACCATTTAGACAAAACACAGAAAAGAAAACATGAATGGTTTCAATACCATCGACTTCACTAAAACTCTAATTTGTATTACTCTTGAATGGAGAGTTTTACTAATGAAATCCCTCTACTCTATTCTCATAAGAATTCAATACATATTTCACCTATGATAAGAATAGTCGACTTAATTCGGAAGATTACTCTTCTCACTATGCGACTGGTTTTCTAGTTGATAGGCAACTAAAACTATTTCTAAGAATCTTTGTTTATACTAAATTGAACAATTGAAGAGTCTTTCTATTGGTTAACGATAGTTGTATTACTGACTCACTACAGTTATTCAAAACTGAATATAATGCCTGAGTTAGCATCGGCCCATACAGACTAAACAATGCTACTCAGCTATACTAAGACTCACCTTTACCATCGGCTCAGACAAATAGTCACAACGATAGTAATAAAGTTGACACAAATAGTTTATATCATAGCTTACATTTAACACTGATAGAATAACCAAACTTAGATAATGATTACTGATAACAAATATTCAATATGTTTATCTCTGTCTAATAAAACAACATACATGAATGTCTACCTCACAACGTTGGTTTAATGAGAATAAAGAACGGTGATAAGATACTGTGTTCATCCTTGACGGCCACATTGTTGCTTAACTTAACTAGCTTCCTCACTGCCTACCATGACTCTCTTCTGGCCTTTTTTTCCCAGACCTCTCTCTCTCTACAAAAAATTAAACTCACCCCATATCCCCCATCGACCCGCTAAGTCGAGGCTTTTAAGAGCTTAAAACAGACTCATAAAGAGTTATTCTATCTGTTCGCTCCCACTCCCAAAATAGTTATCAAAACTCATAACAAATCCAACGGTAAGAGCATCAATTTGACTTCCACTAGCTAAAAATGTGTAAATATTTACAAATGTTAATGATGAATACATCATTTAAGGAGATTAGTGATAGTGGTGGAATCATCCGCCCCTCCTCCTATACGAGGCTGCCAACTTCTCAAAACTAAAAGTAAACAGTTACTCTTAATGAGTATGTTCAATCCAACATGCCTTTATCATTTAAAGCATTCCTCAAAAGATGCCTTCGGCTACTCAACGTAAACCATACTATTATATCATGAGGTATTTCCTCATTCAACTCATTCATTTATATATATAATTTTATCAAATCAAATATTATTTATATAACAGTAACTCTATTTGATTTCATGATTTAATCAATAAGAGAATAATACTTAAAATGAAAGTTATGGATAATGTGATTGAGTTGAGCTAGTCTCCTCATCACGATCCATCGACAAAACAAGTCATCTTAACTCGATGATAAAGTTTTAAAGTTAAAAATGGGTTAAAACACTTCAAAAGACTTAGTAATAATATGACCACCTTTTTATGACAATAATGTCGTAATATTTACGTTAAACATAAATAGTCGTAAATCAACTTAATGACGCTGTTAATGTATTTAATGACCTAAATGACTTAATATGACTAAGAATGATTGTAAAACAATATCGACTACCTATCGAATAGGTTCCAAAAGTAAACTAACAACTAAGTTTACCTCCAATGACACATTGGTTCACTTTTTCGTTAAACACTTTTAACTCGGTTTGGCAAATAAACCATTCGTATCCCAAGGTCTATATCTCTCTCCTGGAAAGATACTTTCTCTCTTCTCTAAAAGTCATTTGATAGCCTATAATCCTGTTTCACTTACAGTCATCAAACAATAAATGTGATTAGTATATCATTATTCAATTAATTCAACTAATAAATCAAATCTCATAAAATAATTATTAAATCAATATTAACATAATCATTTCTATAATTTCAATAAATGACATTCAATATAATCTATATTTTTCCTTGTCATTAATCTAAATATCATAATGAATTTACTTATGTCCAAGTAAAAAGTAAAAGTAAAGCAAAGCCAAAATTGGGGATGTAACAGAGAGATAAGGAGATAGAGGTTTAGGGTTGCTTGGGTTTAGGGGTATTATTTAGCGTTTAGGGTTTATGGTTTTGGGGTTAGGGGTTAGGGGTTAAGGTTTAGAGGTTTAGGGTTACTTGGGTTTAGGGTTTAGGGGTTTGGGGTTTAGGGTTTAGGGTTTCTCAGGTTTAGGGGTTAGGGGTTAGGGTTTAGGGGCATTATTTAGTGTTTAGGGTTTATTGTTTAGGGGTTAGGAGTTCAGGTTTAGAGGTTTAGGGTTTAGGGTTTATAGAGAGAGAGGAATGATAGGGAGATATAGAGGAGACCGAGCAGAGAGATAGGGAGATAGAGAGTGAGGCACATGGCCAGGGACATAGGGAGAGAGATTGAGAAGTAGGGGGATGATAGAGATAGGGAGATAGATGTTTAGAGTTGATGTGATTTAGGGTTTAGGGAGATCAATGAAGGAAATGAAAACAAGAAAACTGGGACTCTCTCTCTCTCTCTCAAAACCCTAAATAATGCCCCTAAACCCTAAACCCGAGCAACCTTAAACCTCTATCTCCCTATCTTTCCCTTATCTCCCTATCTTTATCATCCCTCTACCTCTCAATCCTTCTCCTTATCTCTCTGTACATTTCACTCACTCTCTATCTCCCTATCTCTCCCCTCTGTTTCCTCTATCTCTCCCCTCTGTCTCCTCTATCTCTCCATATCTGTCTCCTCTCTCTCTATCTAGCTATCTCTCTATCTCTTGCCTCTCTCTCCCCTATCATTCCTCTATCTCCCTATCTCTCCCCTCTATCTCTCCCTCTCCCTTATTGATGAAGGAAATGAAAACAAGAAAACTAGGACTCTCTCTCTCTCTCTCTCCTAGGGAAATTAGAAAGGAAAAGAAAAACTAGGAAAGCTAGGAAAAGGATTTAACTAGGAGGTAGATAGGTCAGAGCACGTGCGTGCATGAGAGAGAGAGAGAGAGAGAGAGAGAGAGAGAGAGAGAGAGAGAGAGAGAGAGAGAGAGCAAAATGGATATCCAAAAAAGTAGAAGTGTAGAGTCAAGGTTCACTTTTGCCAACTTAATTTTATCTTAACATTCCCAAAGTCTTACATGATTAAAAGTAATGTTAATCTATTTGGTGGAAAATTGGAACCTTTGCAAATTTGTAGATGGAAAACATGACTCCACTTCCCAAAATCTCGTAAGTATATAAATGAAGGTTTTGAAAATAATTATGCATCAGCAATGCAAAATCCTAATGCACTCATGCACAAACTTGTAAATTGCAGTGAAGTTCAACATCCCCATGCCTCATAAAGTTCCACAATGTTCATTTACCAAAAGACCAACTATTATGTGTAGACTTTTCTTATGTTTACAAACATTTCAAAAAAGAACTTACAAAGTGCCAACATTACAATGCATAACATAATGAAATTTGTTGAAAATGTTTTAAAAACTTTCAAACAAATGTAGTCGACTTGTATATAGCCAAACTCCGTGATCTTTTCTACTATCTTATTTACTTACACCAAAGGAATGGTACATGGGCATCCATCAAAAGAATAATGATAGGGGGATTCTTATCAAATCTTATATTTGGTAGCTTTCTAGTAAATATTTATAAAAACTATGGAAACATAGACATAGCATTGCTAACTATTTGATAGAATACCACAAAAAAATGTGATTTCATAGACTACCATGATTATAGGAAATGCAGAAAATGGATCTAAAAATGGACATTACAATGTTGTTATCAATGCTCTTTACAAAACTTAGAAAATAGACATGCTTTTTCGATCATAGATGAAATTAGATGCAATGGTCATAAGAATATGGCAGGATATCGATAGACCACCTTTTTAGTATTTTACACAAAGCTAAAGATGAATTCTTATGACCATTGCAAGATATCGATAGACCTCCTTTTGAGAGAGAGAGAGAGAGAGAGAGCAAAACAGATATCCATTTTGGGCAACCTAAAACAGATATCCATTTTGTAAAACATAAAAAAGAAAAATGGTATTTTACCAAAGCAAAATGTATATATGTTAATAACATATATCCATTTTGCTTCATTTTTTCCTTGTATGTAGGCTTGGGACTGTCATAGTTGACTTTCCCTCAATTCTAACATTTTTATAGGTTTCACTGTCTTCTTAGAACTTCACACTTCTTGTTGATGACCTTTTTTATGCAAAATTGATAAAACGAAAAGGGTTTATAGAAGAAATTGTCGGCGTTCTAAAAATATAAGATTTGTTTGGTTATCATTTTATTAAATAATTATTAATAATTTTCTATATAGTGTGTGTCTGAAATCTTGATGGACACACTGATTGAAAAAAATACATAACTTTCAAACCATTTCATCTTTTTGAGATCTGAAAGCTGCGTCACACTTTATGCTTTTCTGGCTACAGGTTAAAAAAAATTTGAATTCCATTTTTTTTATCAAGTTAGGTTGGCTGGAAAATTACTTTTTTAGTTTTTAAAAAACGTCATAGTAAAAAAATCATAACTAATTATTTTATTTGAAAAAAAATTCAAAAAAATATGCGTCACATCCGAACATGAGTCCTCTACTTATTTTGAAAACTTCAAAAAAAATATATTTTTTTTTCTCATAGTTAGGTTGTCTAGAATGACACCCATTTTTTATTTTTTTCTAGAAAATTTAATAGTTATTCATTGAAATATTCATTTTTCACTAAGTAAATTTAGTTTTTTTAAAATAGTAGCCCATAAACTAGATTCAATTCTCTACAAATTTTGTTTTTACATCTTTTTCAAATTGTTTAGATAATCCATTCAAATTTTCACATGAACTTGATTAAGTCTGATTTTTTTATATTTTCATTGCCACTTAGAGGTATAGTTTGGCCCATCATGATCCTGCACATACCTAGGTCAGTTCAACTTCTTAGGGGTAGAAGGAAGTTAAACCAAATCCTATTTCTTCTCTTCTTTTTCTAGTTTATGAACAATAGAAAAAGGATTGAGTTCTCTAAAGATCACACTTCTATTATACAAAACCCTTTTAGCCATTGAATCCCAAAGCTTGTACCCTTTCACACCGACACCATAATTGATGAAGATACACTTCACTGCCTTGTTCTACAACTTAGACCTCTTCTCCCTAGGCACATGTGCATATGCCTCACAACTAAATACTCAAAGATGTTTCAATGAGGGATTTTTACCTGGCCACACCTCCATAGGTGTCTTCTCAATAAGTATTGAAGTAGGAGAGTGATTAACGAGGTAGCAAGTGGTAGTAACAACTTCATCCTAAATTTTTTGTTGAAGGCTAGCTCCAATAAGCATACTCCTAGCCCTCTCCATCAACATCCTAATCATCCTCTCTACAACTCCATTCTACTGAGGGGTATACAAAGTTGTCTTGTGCCTCTCAATTCCATGTTCTTTACATAACTTGTCAAAATCTATTGAACAAAACTCACTGCAATTGTCAGTCCTCAAACACTTAATCTTTTTATCCATATGATTCTGAACAAGAGCCTTACACTCTTTGAATCAACTAAAAACTTCATATTTGCTTCTAAGGAAATAAACCCATGTCCTACTGTAATCATCTATGACATATACAATGTATACAAATTTTGAAATTGGAGGAACATTCACAAGGCTAAAAATATCAGAATGTATCATGTCCAACACCCTAGAAGATTTATGAGAACTGGAATAAAACTAAACACAGTATTGTTTTCCATTTATGCAATATTTGCAAAAATCAAACTCGATATTACAACCATTCATCCTCAACAAGATTTTTATTTTTTAGGGCTCTAAGACCCTTCTCACTAATGTGACCAAGTCTTTGGTTCCATAGCATATTTTTATTAGCTGAAAGTTTCATCTCCATATAATGAGCACTCTTAGGTACCCAGAGAGCATGACCATTAGAAGTAGATGCAACAATCCTCTTCGCTACTGGTTCCAATGGTGAGGATGAAGACTCTAAAGTTCTCTTTTTTGAAACTGAATAACTATTTGATGCAGAGCAGGGGTGGACAACACTAAACCTATCTCAGTCAACCAAACTTTCAATCTTCCAAACATTAAATAGTGGATTTTTGGTCTTTAGACCTCAATCCTCTAGTAGCCCTCACAAACTGGGTTTTCCATCATATCTCCCTGTGCAGACCTTTCTTCCAAACTATGAAAACACTTTTGAGTACCCTTTAATCCCTTTAACAACATATTCAAGATTAAGGTATGGTTCTTTTGGAACAACAAGGTTAAAATTGACTGTCCTAGTCTTTAGGCCTAATTACCTGAACAAACATGGGAGCAGTAAATTGGGTTTTTTTGGTCATAACTTTTGTTTCAGACATGATATAAAAAATGCAAACATAGTTTCAAACACCCATTTGGATCTTATACAACAAATCTCAGAATCAAGGCATGTTACTTTGTACAGAAACCTTCAAAAATTGATTTGGTTGCTCATTATTACCCTGACTAGGGTTTCAAACCTATTTACAGTAAAATGAGTACAACTTGCTTGAAACACAATGAAAATGGACCAAATAAAAAACTTATTAAAGTTAAGAATTCCATCTACAATGGGTAATCAGCCATTTAGCTATACTAGATCGCAAAAAATTATGCTAAGCAATTTTGTTGTTGTCTCACCATAAAAATCTGAAAGTGACAATCATTAAATTGATCACAACTTTCATAAAACATGATGAGAATCAACCAAACTAAAAGCATTAAAAATAAAACTCAATTATCTTTCCAACCATAGCACATTTAGGTTATATAAAGTTCATACAGATCCATACCATGTGAAAGAATAGGACTGTTACAAAAAATGCACAAAAAATAAGAGTTTTATTTCTCAAAACTTCCAATTACCAAATATTTTCTCATCTTTTATCATCTCCTTTTCTTTGTGTTGACCATACAAGGCCTTTTAAACAACAACCATTTTCCAATGGTTCTCAACCAACTTTTCAACTTACAACCATTCATATTCCAACCAAACTTCAATGACAACAAAATGCAACTTTTACAATATCTTGACAATTTTTATATCTTTAAAACAATTAATCCTAAAACTTCACAAAATACTTCCAAAATGATCATAAATGGTCTACAATGACCTTATTCACATGAAACAACCCAAAAAGGACAAAACCCAAAGATTAATTATTTTCTTGCATGAGGTGCTCCTGCACCATACTCTGAAGGAGAAGAAAAAACTCAAGTCCACTTGAGTGGAGGCCTTCTCTTTCTTCTTAGTCTTCCAATTCTTCTACAACTTGTCCTAGATTTTTGCTACTTTCCCTAGATCTTTTATCTTCTTCTTGTATCGCATATTACTTACCATCTTCTTAGCTTCAAGGTACCAAAACTCAAGTTCTCATTCACATGCCTCAATACCACCGTCTATGTCTTCATCTTCATCATTGGAATATAATATATCAGCACAGTCATCATCCATAAAATCAGAAAATGCAACCATTACCTCGGTTGTTGTGGCAACATCTTTCATCCCCATAGTGTGCTACATTTGTATAACCATCTTCATACTCTATATGAACCTCTCTTCCTTCTTTAGACTCTTTTCCATCTTCATATTCATCTGTTGCACTTGTAAACACATACTCACAAATAGTGTTAGAAATAAAATCTTCACATGTTTCCTCTTCCTTAAATGGATTTGCTCTTCCATCATCAACAAATACTCCCCAATGTTTGGTTCTACTATCCTCTCTTGCCTTCTTCTCTTCTGAATGATCTTCTTGATAGGCCATTTAACCTTCTTCCTTATTGGCCAATGCCAACCATTTTCTTGTTTTGCTCTCTCAAGCAACTGTTGTATCTCAAGTTTCCTTCTTTCTTGAACTTTTTCCATTTGTTCCAAGGCTTGTCTTAGCTCTACTATCTCTTGCTCAAAATTAATTTGTTTTACCTTTTCATCCTTCTTTATCTCTCTTTCCTCTCTCTTTTTACTCTTCAAGTCTCCATGGACTATTCTCCTCAACACTTCCATTCTTCTTTCTCAAACAAGTCTGTTTCACCTTGCTTCTTCTCAATGCTACTTCTTATATTCATGATACCTCACCTTAGACCTCTTTCTTTTCCCTTGGCCTAGTTTTTTGGTATCTAGGCTCTTCTCTTCAACATGTAAAAAGATAATACACAAACTCCCAAAACTTCCTTATGGGCTCTCAACTTCTTTTCCCAGACCTTTTAGGCTCTTATACCAATTTGATGTAAATTAGGGGTGGACAACACTAAACCTGTCTCAATCAACCAAACTTTCAAGCTTTCAAACATTAAATGGTGGGTTTTTGGTCTCTAGACCCCAATCCTCTAGTAGCCCTCACAAACTGAGTTTTCCATCATATCTCCCTATGCAAACCTTTCTTCCAAACTATGAAAACACTTTTGAGTACCCTTTAATCCTTTTAACAACATATCCAAGATTAAGGTATGGTTGTTTTGGAACAACAAGGTTTAAATTGACTATCCTAGTCTCTAGGCCTAATTGTCTGAACAAACATGGGAGTGGCAAATTGGGTTTTTTTATCATAAATTTTGTTGCAAACATGATATAAAAAATGTAAACATAGTTTTATACACCTATTTGGACCTTATACAACATATCTTAGAATCAAGTCAAGTTACTTTATATGAAAACCTTCAAAAATTGATTTGTTTGCTCACTATTAACCTAAGTAGGGTTTCAAACCTGTTTACAGTACAATGGGCACAACTTGCTTGAAACACAATGAAAATAGACCAAATAAAAACCCATTAAAGTTAAGTGTTCCCTTTAAAATGGGTAATCATCCATTTATCCATACTAGATCATACAAACCCGTACTAAGCAATTTTTCTACTATCTCACCATAAAATCACAAAGTGACAATCACTAAATTAATCATAACTTTCATAAAACATGATGAAAATCAACCAAACCAAAAGAATTAGAAAGGTAACTCAATTATATTTCCAACCATACCACATTTAGGTCATACAAATGCCATACAAATTTGTACCATGTGAAAGAATAGGACTGTTACAGAAAAATACATAGAAAACAAGGGTTTTATTTATCAAAACTTCCAAATACTAAATGTTTTCTCATCTTTTATCATCCCCCATTTCTTTGTGTCACACATACAAGGCATTTTAAACACTTATAACCATTTTCCAATGGTTCTCAATCAATGTTTCAACTTACAACCTTTCATATTCCTACCAAACTTCAATTTGAGAACAAAATGCAACTTTTACAATATCTTGACAATTTTTGCATCTTTAAAACAATTAATCCCAAAACTTCACAAAAGACTTCCAAAATGATCATGAATGGTCCACAATGACCTTATTCACATGAAATAACCCAAAAATGATAAAACTCAAAGATTAATTATTTTCTTACATGAGGTGCTCCTGCACCACTATTGCACTAAATAATGCATGCATCAATCTTGAACAAAGTGCCAATCTGAACACCCTTAGCTAGTACCATAGCTTCTCTACTCATCTTGCATCCTCTATTTGAGAAAACAACCTACACACCCACATCATTTAACTTACCTAAATATAATAGGTTTTGTGCCAAACTAGGGATATGTTGAACATCATTGATCCCCTTCACTCATCCATTAGGGAATCAGATCAAGACTATTCCATGGCTAATAATCTTCAGATGAGAGTTGTCACCTACATACACCTTACCACTATCATACTCTTTATACTTAGTGAACCAACCCCAATGTGAGGTCATGTGAAAATATGCACCAGAATTTATCATCCACACATCCTTAGATGCATGTGTTGTCAAGGCAACACTTCTCCATCATCCTAAGAAGATTTGTCAGAATTCAAATCATAGTTCTTCTTTTTCTTCTTCTTCTTCTCCTCCTTGTACTCCTTGAATAAATTCTTAGGTTTTCCATAGTTCTAACATAATGCCTTGGACTTTCTAGTAGACTTAGATCTCCCACAAGATTTGTATCTTAACTTCTCTTGCTTCTTATCCTTCTTTTTCCCTTTCTCTTTAGATCTACCATGAGTCACAAGAGCCTCCTTAGCCATTTTGAAATATTTTCTCCACATCTCTTCAGATAGTAATGATGCAACCACTTCATCCATCTTGAATGTGGTAGTGCTACTTCCAATGGCCATAACAAGGTGGTCCCACGAGTCTGGTAAAGAACACAAAAAAGTCATACACTGATCCTCATCATCCTCCATTTTCACACCAACAAAGCTCAATTAGACAACAAGCACGTTAAAACTATTTAAGTGATCTATGATAGATCATCCATATTTTATCCTCAGAGAGTACAACTTCTTCCTTAGGAACAACTTATTTATCAGGGATTTAACCTGATAAATCTAACCAAGTTTAGTCCACTAATTAACCATTGTAGTCTCTTCATGGACATTCAATAACATAGAGTCAGCCAAACAAAGTCTCACAAGACCCTTCGTCTTCCAATCCATCAGATCCCAATCTTCTTATTTTATGCCTGATGGCATCTTTCTAGATATAGCAATCCACAAGTCTCTATCAACCAACATGTCTTCCATCTTGAGTTTCCATAACTTAAAGTTGCCTCAATTAAACTTTTCCATCTCTATCCTCCCAAATGTGCTCACCATCCCTTTCCTAAAACAAATATTTCAAAATTCTCTGCACAAGCTCCCACTCAAATGAGGATCAATTCAAAAAACCCTCTACCCAACAATTAGAACCAAAGTTTATTAGGATCTAATACCAACTAAAAGGAAGCAAGGCACATGGAATATGCTTCCTACACTAATTTGATGAGGAGATTTGTACAAATTTTTCTTTTAATAACTATAGCAATGAGATACACAATACAATCAAATAACATCAAATGCAAATATAAAATCTCACAACACAAGATATACATGGGGAAAACCCTTTTGGGTAAAAAACCCCACACTCCAAAGCACAACTCAATGTATTAATCTGTAAATAATGAAGGTTACAATGCACTTCTAGAGCGAAGCTCTTATAGGAGTTCACCACTGTTGATACTCTAGAGTAATTCCAATAGCATAACAATACCTGCAAATGAACCATACAAACTACTCCAACAAGCACGTTATTTATAGGCAATATCAAACATGAAGGAAGCTTCTAGAGTAAGATGTAAGAGGTGGGTATCCAAATCCATGTGGCACATATTCCAGCACCTCTTTTGCAAAAAATGACACTTGTGCAATATTCCCTTACACCTCTAACAACCCTCCAAACTTGGGTGTTAGGAAATGTGTCTCAACCTTGCAACTACAAAAGGTTACTATTCTTCCTAGTTTTGGTCTTTTTGAATACCCTTTATCTTCAAGAATGGTTTAGAACTTTCAAAGTTTCAAAAGGGGATAAAAATGATAGGGCTTGCTATTTTTAGTAAATCTACATTTGAGATTGGATGGACCCTCAATTTTCTCAAAAGGTGCGAAACTATCAAGTAAACATCTTGGGTGAGTTTCGACTCAAGATCATACCTAGATTGCAAGATATTAAAGTTTCCATTTTTTGAAACTCCTGGAAAACATTTCAAACTCATATTTGAGGCACTTAGAGGTACCTAAACATCTTGAAAGTTGTTGTAACCTATGAATTAGGTTATATCTTGATAGATCTCTTCACGAGATTTCTGACGCATCAAACTGTTCATCAATCTGACACCCGGATCAAAAGTTATGACCTCTCGAAGTTGGACCTCTTGTTTTGGGAAATGTGAAAATGTGTTGGACACTTAAAAGACCTATAAAGGGGAGATTTACATGTGTTGGTGTGTGATTTGACACATCACAAACCATTTTTGATTCGAGATAATTTGGGTGCCACTTTTGGGTGGTTTTTCAGCTCATGGTTTTGTAATTTTACCATTGGCGGTTTACTGTATCATATCTCCTATATACCAAGAGCTTAAGATAGAGGTTGTGTGTAAGAGTCTTATAGATGTTGAGTTACCTTTGGATCTTTAGTTGTATATACTCCTGTGAAAGATTGCTCTGCAAGTATATTGTAATCTTCTTGATTCTTGAATAATATATTGGGCGGCTTTGGAGTGTGGGGTTTTTCTCCTGAAAGGGTTTCCTCATGTAATTATTGTGTTATGGTATGATTGTTATTTGTGTTTATTTATGTAACTATTGCAAAGATATGAAAAGTTCTACATATCTCTCCCCTCAAGATTAGTGTAAGAATTTGTTCCGCTACCTTAGCTTCCATTCATCAAGCACCCCAAATTTACCTGAAATAGATATGACAGATGCTCTTACACCATCATCAAATCTGTCATATATGACAACACTTATAGTTGTAAAAGAATCCGTCATAACTGACTAATAATAAATGATTCTATTACAACTTGTCATAGTCAAACTTGGGTGCCTAAATATGTCTTGTTCAAACATGCAAAGATGCTTTATGACACATGTCATATCTAGCATAAGAATCTTCTATTTTCAACTCTTATATGTCATAGATTCTAACATGTCATAACCTCTTATACATTGCTCAAGACGCTGACACATGGCAAATTAATGCCACCTCAAATGAGACACCTATATTCCCTTATGATGGCATGTCCATCCTAGTCACCTTCCTCATGGGATGACAACTCATCATGTCACCTCACATAAAATGAATGAAATATGAATGAAATATGAATGAAATATGATGTGCATAAATAAATATAATAGAGGTAAGAAAATAAATAAATAATTAAATACCAATGCTAGGAATTTATAAAGGTTGAGATACCTTAATTCCCAACAATGACAATATATTACATTCAAATTTTAATAATACCATGATATTATTATCAATAGCCTCAAGAATCCTAGCAATTACCAGTATCATACTTCATCTTCAAATTTCTTCCTTGTGATCTTAACTATCACAAAATGTATGAACAATGGGATGTTACTAGAAACATCTCAAAGATACAAACTATATTTCCAAGCCGCACAAATGCATGTACATTGAAATCATTTCTTATTGAAGGTAACTCCTTGGATCTTTGAGATATAAAAAAGGAACTAGCTTTAGTCAAGGCAAATTCTCTATTGTTATCCCAAAACTATAGAATAATCAATGTAGAGATGTCCTAGCCTCCCAAGCGTAACTCTCCATAAAAGTCCTATATTACATTAAGGTAAATTGTAAATGATAATAACATCACAATGCAAGGAGTAAATGTAGTAACTATTGTTGGTTCCCAAAATTACTACAACCCAAAACCCTAAAACATTTTACAACTACTTAGGCTAGGGGTGTCTTCAAGGTGGTTGAGAGAGGTTTATCAATAGGTTAAGGGTGATTTTGGCCAAATTACAAGAGTGGGTAGACTCCTCTACACTTCAAGCTCAGCTAGGCTTAGGAGGGTAATCCTGGAGGTATCACTCACTAGGGATTGAGATCAACAAAACATATTATATCATTTATGACTTTGCAAAAATACCCAAATCATTGTTTTAATCCCAAATATTGTCACTGAACTAAAACATACTTGTTACACTCAATAACCTCCATTTTAAGCTGATGAGAGCAATCCTACAGAATGAGGATGCTTATGGAACTATAACTGCATTTAAATCTTGATATATTATTTTGATTTTTTAGTAGAGTGTGGGTGATCATAGGCCTCTCAGATCAATTCTTATCCAATGGGCTACAGAGTTTCAAGTTTATCAAAGGAAAACACCAAAAAGGGTGTATGGATGCATATCTGATTATTTTAGATGCACAAAAGTTAATATCAAACCATGAGAATACTTATTAATCCAACACCATACAACATTCATCCACATAAAACTCTGAAATGACCATTCACAAAGCTTGAAATGGATTAAGAACTGTCATATTCATTCAAATCAAAAATTACATTCACACCATGAAATATGGTAAGAGAAAACCCTAACTACACTGGTTTTCCTAAAAGAACACTTACAATAGTGGAGAAAAATAAAGATTAATATCAAAGTTACAACATAATCCACATACACCTTTTCCAAATGTATCTTGAAGATATGAAACTAAATAATATATGAATCCCTAGCTGCCTTGGATGCACAACACTTATATAGAGAAAATCTGCCCAAATATGACCAACCCCTAAAATGTCTCTCCAACATGCATATATAGCCATTTAAATCATATTGTAGCAGTCATGGATGTGGGGAAAAGTGGTCAACAAGGAAAACTAGTCACCCATGCTACAATAAATTCATCTCTATGTTCTTGGTGTGTGCCCACATGGCTTTGCCCTGGAAACCCGCTAAAAAAGAACATCTGTCCATGCCATGGGTATAAGAAAATTAATGCAAAAGGACCTACAATAGCATAGGGGCACATGAAATCAATTTCCAAAAGAAATTGATCTCTGAAGAAGCATTAATGGTAGCTAGGAAGGGCATTGAGTAGTCTTATCGCATTCTGAACTGTGGAAGGAGTAGGGAAGGCAAAACAATCAGGCCCCGATCAATTGAGCTCCCACCAGGCAATCAACCTCTAAAAGGGTAAAGAAGGAAACCTCGATCTCCAAAGTCCAAAAGGAACAAAGAGAAACCATCACATTTTAGAGATTAGGCCTTCACCAATCAATCAGCCTCTGAAAGGGTAAAGAAGGAAACTATGATCTTTAAAGTTTTAAAGGAATAAAGGGAAACCATTAGATTACAGAGATTGGGCCTTCACCATACATTATACATTTTGGAAGAGAAGAAATGGAACAGCCTGACTCCCCAATCCTAAAATACTTAGAAGAATTTGAAGATCATTGGGATCAGGCATCGGACCCTTCCGTTAATGCTTGTAACCTACAAGTGAACAAGATGTTAGACTTAGGGCACACAACTGAGAGGGGGGTGAATCAGTTGTGCAAAACTTTCTCTAATTTCCACACTTAAATCTTCTTGGTGATTAGAAGTATATTAAACATGAAACATAATGCATTCAAATCAAAAGCAGAAACTCATCAACACATAAGACACCAAGATTTTGATGTGGAAAACCTAGTTAAGGGAAAAACCATGGGGTGATTAACCCAATAATGTATTCACTGTTAGAAGAATAGAAAGATCAAAATGGCACATGCCAATTAGGGCTCACTACCCAAGCACACTGCTCACAAGAGGCTCACTGCCTACAAGAGACACACTGTCTACAAAGAAATAAGTATTACATACATGAACTAGAGAATAGCATCTTCACCATGCTTGAATCAGTTCCATTAGGCACAATACTCCTACTCTGCCTTTCACTCTACTCTTCGCTACCACACTCTCATCTCCACTACTCACACTTTCAAATGACTTCACAATCCCTTATTTATACACGACATTGACTTAGGAACAATCATCTAAGTCGACAAACACCTAGAAGAACATCTACAAGACATGTAATACATCCGGTCGGCCAGTCTTAGGAAGAACACCATCATCTGGTGGTTATTCTTCAAATACAAACTTTAACTTTAATGCGGACCACCAACATGAATTGGAAACGATCCATAGATCACCACAAGCTTTCCTGAATCACCATTAACATCCACACTTCATCTGCTTACTGGAATCCTTCTCTCCCTCATCTGGAACCTCAAGAACACAGTCTATCATCACTGTCACAAAGGAATAGGTTCTTCTGGACCTTCAAACCACAAACCAATATACTTGACACTTCACAAGGATGTTCTCAATACTTCCTCAAATCTGCAAAATGGGATAGTGCATTTCTGGATCTCACCGGACCTATCTGTGTCACTCTGTCACCTCTAAACACCTACCGAAACTGGTTCTATTTGAGCAAGCATAACTTCTTCTGATCTTCATGCGGACCTTTGAAAACTTGACTGGAACATATCAAGACTTATATCTACAAACCCTTTAAACCGTATCCTCTTATCCTCAACCTATCTTGGACTTTTACCTTGTTGTCATCACTATTCTTCACTGTTCTTGATTGAGACTAATTTTCTCAATATCCTCAACACACTGCTCATCCAATCCTTCTCATTAATGCAACATGAGTATGTTAACATCAATGACAACACTGGTTAGACCCATACTTGTAACAATCTCCCCCTTTGTCATTGATGGCAACATATGATGCGAAAAACCATCAAGACAAGAACTTATCCTTACTGTCACAACTCCCCCTATCAACAATAACTATTCACATGTCTTCTCTTCCTTTACTGCTCCCTCTTTGATCATCAACCACTTGTTTTTCACATGTCTTATCTCCCCCTTTGACATCAATGGCAAAGGGCTTATACTTGCAACTCCAATACTTTAGAATCATACCTATTGCTCCCCCTAAGTAGTAGCTCCCCATTATCAATCTGGATCACAAGATATGACTGTGATATCCACCGGACTGATGCACATCATTGCATCCTAGTTCATCACCAGAGGGGCAATAACCCCTAACTTCTCCCTGAGATACTCAAAAGAGTCCTTGGGAAGAGGTTTAGTGAAGATATCTGCAATCTGATCCTTGGAGGGCACAAACTCTAGTCTGACTTCATCCTTGTTCACTTGCTCTCTTAGAAAGTGAAACTTGATAGATATATGTTTAGTCTTAGAATGCAACACCGGATTCTTAGAAATATTTATTGCACTTGAATTATCACAGAAGATTGTGAGAGGCTCCTCATACTCTACTTTAATATCTCTTAGCATTTGCTTCATCCACAAAACTTGAGTGCAGCTACCTACTGCTGCAATGTATTCTGCTTCAATTGTAGATAGGGATATTGCCTCTTGTTTCTTTCTTAGCAAAGAAACCAATCTCTTTCCCAAAAAGAAAGCTCCACCACTGGTACTCTTCTGGTCATCCACATCTCCTACCCAATCAACATCTGTATATGCATGAAGAGAGAAATCATGATCTCTACGATACCACAGACCATACTCAACCGTTCCTTTTAGATATCTAAAGATCCTTTTGATTGCCATGACATGAGATTCTCTGGGATCAGCCTAGAATCTTGCAACAAGACCAACAGCCTGCATTATATCTGGTCTAGTTTGAGTGAGATACAACAATCCTCCAATCATTGATCTGTACTTTGTCTGGTCTGCCTTAGGAGAGTCATCATCTTTGCTCAGCTTACATCCGGTTGCCATGGGAGTATTCATTGGCTTTGAATCTTCCATTCCAAATTTTCTCAACAATTCTTTCACATATTTGGTCTGAGAAATAAAGATTCCTTTCTTTGTTTGAGTAATTTGTAGACCCAAAAGAAATTCATTTCACCAAGCATTGACATCTCAAACTCACTTTTCATTTGATTTGCAAAAGTTTTACACATATTGTCTCCTCCTCCAAAGATGATATCATCAACAAATACTTCAACAATCAAGATGTTTTCATGATCAATTTTGAAATATAAGTTACTGTCAGCAGTACCTTTGTTGAAACCAATCTTCAAAAGATGTTTGTCTAATCTTTCATACCATGCTCTTGGGGCTTGCTTTAGTCCATGCAGTGCCTTCTTCAACTTGCAAACCATATCACCATGTTTAGATAATTGAAATCCATCTGGTTGTTCAATGTACACTTCTTCTTCTAAGTCACCATTCAAGAAAACAGACTTGACATCCATCTGATACACCTTGAAATCCTTGAAGGTAGCAAATGCAGGAAATAATCTGACTGCTTCAATTCTTTCCACCAGAGAAAAAGTTTCTTCAAAATCAATTCCTTCTATTTGGGAGTAGCCCTTGCAGACCAATCTAGCTTTATTTCTAATTACTTCACCAACTTCATTTAGTTTGTTCTGGAAGACCCATTTAGTTCCAATCACATTCTTGTTTCTAGGTCTGGGAATTTTTCTCAATTTGCATCAACTCTTCCTCCATTGCTTTAGTCTAGTTTTCATCATTGCAGGATTCATTTATTGTTTTAGGTTCAATCTTTGAAATTAGACAATATTCATCTAAATTTTGAGCAATTTTCCTTCTAGTTTGCACACCTTTGATTTTATCACCAATGATCTGATCTTCAGAGTGGTTCAGTCTTACATATCTTAGAACTTTGGGAGTTTCTTGCACTTCTGCTTCTTGATCAAGCTCATTCAGACCTGTCTCTTCTTCTTGATTTACTGGATCAGTTTGAATCTGCCTTTCAGAAGAGGATTGAACTCCTTGCACTAGAACACCATTCTGATCATCTTCATCATATTCATAAAACCTTGAGGGTTTCTCTATTCCCTCATCAACCTTCACATTTTTACTTTCTATAATCTTTCTCAGTCTCTTGTTATATAACTGGTATGCTTTGCTTTGAGTAGAGTAGCCCAAGAATATCCCTTCATCACTTCTAGCATCAAACTTGCCTAGATCTTCATCTCTTTTGATGTAACATTTGCTACCAAAGACTTTGAAATATCTTACAGTAGGAGTAATGCCAAACCAGAGTTCATAAGGGGTCTTACCGGTATTGCTTCTGATTTGAACTCGATTGAGAGTATAGATTGCAGTGCTGACAGCTTCTCTCCAATAGATTTGAGGAACATTTGTTTCCATCATCATGGTCGTAGATGCTTCTTGGATGGTCCGGTTCTTTCTCTCCACTACTCCATTCTGCTGTGGAGTCCTAGGAGTAGACAACTGTCTCTTAATTCCATGTTTCTCACATAACTCTATGAACTCCCTGGATGTGAATTCTCCACCTCTATCAGACCTCAGACATTTCAATTTTAATCCTGTTTCATTCTCTACCATAGCCTTGAATATTTTGAATTTTTCAAGAGCTTCTGATTTCTCGTTTAGAAAGGTTACCCACATCATCCAAGAATAGTCATCAATTAGCAGCATGAAGTATCTATCACCTTGAATACTGCCAGTTCTTGCTGGACCACAAAGATTAGTGTGAACTAAGCCCAATAATCTGGTAGAAGATAGTTCCTTGCTTTTGAAAGTGACTCTGCTCATCTTACCTGACTGACATTCCTTGCATAAGCTGTTAGTAGGTTTCACCAATTTTGGAAGATCTCTTACAGCCTGAGTATTGCTTATCTTGATGATATTATCAAAATTCACATGACACATCCTTCTATGCCATAACCAACTCTGATCAACTTGAACAAATAAGCAACTTTTACCAGTACCAACCAAATGGAAGATATTACCTTTAGTTTGAGTATCAGATGCAATCTCTGTTATAGAACTTTCAAAGATTTTGCATTTTCCATCCTTGAATCAGAGATCATAGCCTTTGTCTACCAACTGTCCAACACCGAGAATATTGTGCTTCAAACCTTCAACATATAGTACATTACCAGTTTTGTTTCTTCCATTAAAAGAAATAGTTCCTCTTCCTCTGATTCTACCAGTAGAATTGTCACCAAACTTTACCACTCCTCCTTCATACCTTTCCAAATCTACAAACCTATTTTTGTCACCTGTCATATGGTGAGAGCAACCACTATCAATGACCCAATCATCCTTCTCTTCAATTTGGGTAGCCAGAGCTCTTTCCACAATCTTAACATTGATAGCTACAGAGGACATTGGATCTTCTTCCTTGATGGCAATGAACACCCATTCATTTCCAGATTTGTTTCCTATCTTTGATTCATCATCTGTTACTCTTTCATTATCATCATCTTCATGTACATAGTAACAGTTCTTTTGGAACCTCGGCTTGTTAAGATTTTGCCTTGAAAATCTTTCTGGACACCTTGAGGCAAAATGACCAATCTTATTGCAGTTAAAACACTTAAAAGGTAATTTTCCTTCATACTTACCAAATCCTCTTGGCATCCTCTTTGCAATAAGGGCTTGAAGTTGAGTAGTTTCTACTTCTTCTTCTTCCAAATATTTTCTTGCTTTTTCATACCATGATAATTTCCTTGAAGAATTCTCTCCCAGATCAAGCCTTTGTTTACCTTTAATAGAGGCACTGGCTTTGAATGCAGATTCAGTCTTCGGGGGGTTATCTCCAAACTCTGTCATTTCAAATGTAGCCAATTTCCTAGCTAATTGATCTCTTGTGACAGTTATATGGGCTCTGAATTCTTCAATGGCAGCAGTCTTAATTTTGTAAGAAGCAGGGAGGGATCTGAGAATTTTACCAACAATCTCATTTTCATCCAAGACACCACCAGTATTTCTAATTTCACAAACCAGCTCATTCGCTCTTGGCATAAAAGTGGTAATATTTTCATCATCTCTCATCTTCAATTTTTCAAATTTCCCTTTTAGACTCTGTAACCTTGCACATTTAACATACTTGTCTCCTTCATGCAAAAGTTCCAGTTTGTTCCAAATCTCAAAGGCAGTTGGCAGGTTAATAACATTTGAGAGCTCTGAGTCAGATAATGCACTTAGAAGAGCCTCTTTGGTCCGCAAATTGTTTTCAGCATCTGTGATTTCATTTAGGGTTGTCGGACCACCGTGTAGAGGTACATACACTTTTGTAACCATGGACCAGTATGCTATTCCCATACACTACAAGTGACATTTCATGCAACCTTTCCAGAGAGCAAAGTTGGTTCCATCAAACTTTGGACTATCCTTCTTGTAAGATGACATCCTGGATCTCCTCAAGCGGTTAAGCTCCTTTTAGAGGAACTTGGCTCTGATACCAATTGTTAGACTTAGGGCACACGATTGAGAGGGGGGTGAATCAGTTGTGCAAAACTTTCTCTAATTTCCACACTTAAATCTTCTTGGTGATTAGCAGTATATTAAACATGAAACATAATGCATTCAAATCATAAGCAGAAACTCATCAACACATAAGACACCAAGATTTTGACGTGGAAAACCTGGTTAAGGGAAAAACCAAGGGGTGATTAACCCAAGAATGTATTCACTGTTAGAAGAATAGAAAGATCAAAATGGCACATGCCAATTATGGCTCACTGCCCGAGCACACTGCTCACAAGAGGTTCACTGCCTACAAGAGACACACTATCTACAAAGAAATAAGTATTATATACATGAACTAGAGAATAGCATCTTCACCATGCTTGAATCAGTTCCATTAGGCTCAATACTCCTGCTCTGCCTTTCACTCTGCTCTTCGCTACCACACTCTCATCTCCACTACTCACACTTTCAAATGACTTCACAATCACTTATTTATACATGACATCAACTTAGGAACAATCATCTAAGTCGGCAAACATTTAGAAGAACATCCGCAAGACATGTAATACATCTAGTCGGCCAGTCTCAGGAAGAACACCAACATCTGGTGGTTATTCTTCAAATACAAACTTTAACTTTAATGCAGACCACCAACATGAACTAGAAATGATCCATATATCACCACAAGCTTTCCTGAATCACCAATAACATCCACACTTCATCTGCTTACTGGAATCCTTCTCTCCCTCATCTAAAACCTCAAGAACACAGTCTATCATTACTGTCACAAAGGAATAGGTTCTTCCGGACCTTCAAACCACAAACCAATATACTTGACACTTCACAAGGATGTTCTCAATACTTCCTCAAATCTGCAAAATGGGATAGTGCATTTTCGGATCTCACCGGACCTATTTGTGTCACTCTGTCACCTCTGAACACCTACCAGAACTGGTTCTATTTAAGTGACCATAACTTCTTCTTATCTTCATGCGGACCTCTGAAACTTGAATGGAACATATCAAGACTTATATCTACAAACCCTTTAAACTGCATCCTCTTATCCTAAACCTATCTTGGACTTTTACCTTGTTGTCATCACTGTTCTTCACTGTTCCTGATTGAGACTAATTCTCAATATCCTCAGCACACAGCTCATCCAATCCTTCTCATTAATGCAACATGAGTATGTTGACATAAATGATAACACCGGTTAGACCCATACTTGCAACACAAGAAACTCTTCAAAGTCTGCCACTTGAACACTTGGCACCCAAAGAAAAGATCAGGGATAGCGCCTTGGACCCTCACCATTCTGCCTTCAAAAAGGAAAAGGGAAGAGAAATCTCCTGATCTCTGATGCCCAAAAGACTTAGAAACTTTGGAGCTTCGTTAGACTTCAGTGATCGTGCGTTCTACCCACTGCTTGCTTAGAAGAAGAAGGAAGACCTTCACCCCAACCTCTAAGATCTAAGACACTTAGGCAATTTACAAATTATCAAGGTGGAGTTTTCAGAGCCGATAGGAATGACACGATGGAAGAGAGAACCATGGAACTCCAAAGCTCTGAAAAAGATAGAAAATACAAGGGAAAAACTAGGAAACTTTGGACTTAGATTTTTTGTGGGCTTCTTCCTTGCACTTCAAAAAGGAAAACGCTTAGAATTTTTTTGAAGGGAGCCCATTCAAAATAGTCTCAGATCAGGGTGAGGAGGGGAAACTAGAGGAGGACAGGGCCATATTGTACTACCATCTAGGGTCGTTACATGAATTACCTCAATAAATCCTCATAGAAGCATAGTTCTCTCTTCATCTAAAGATCTCAATGTTAATGACAATGGAAGGTGTGGTGGTAAAATCAATGGCACTAGTAAGGTCACTCCTCATCCTCCTCTCCCTGGAGTTGGTGGCATGGAAGAAAACTTTAGCCTCCTGCTAGCAAGGGCACTAACATTTGCAATGATAATAAAGTTCATCCTAAGTCTTATGGAAGATTTCAAGCATGCTTAGGCCAAGGGATCCAAGGTCCATATCAAGTTTGGACCCCAAGCCAACAATAACTCAAAAAATACTATTAATGTGGGTAGCAAAAAATTTAGATGAAGAACAACAAAGTAGTGAGGATGGGAATATTGTACTTGCTAAATTTGGTTCTTCTTGGCACAAATTAACTATCCAACACATCTTCGATGAATCTACAAGAAATGGTGTGAAAATGAGTTCAACAGAGGAAAAGTGCCAATAGAAATCAAGGAAGGCACTAATATTGGATCATGGAAATCTTGTGGTGAAAAATCAAACAAAGCCAATAGTACACACATCAAACTATTCCAATGCACATAAGCTACTATTGATAACTTAAAGAAAGAACCTCCACCCAAAAAATGAAATATTGAAGCAAATGGATACCTATTAAAAATGTTGAATGATTTATAGGCAAAATACCACATTAAACTATTATTTTGTGCAAAAAAACATAATTCTAAATGTTTATTTAATAATGGGATACAAAAATATATGCATTATTGTAATGCATTAAGGATATATTTCAATAAGTTGTGCTTTCTTATCAGATCTCTTTTTTCTCTCATTTTTAACAAATGTAAATTATTTTTTAACTAGGGCGGGGCCCTGCCTTGATTGGCTAAATAATTCCGTTGTGGTAAAGATGGTCACGAGGTCTAGTCTCCCCCACCTCGTGGTATCGGATCATGTGGAAAAAGTTTACCAAGCACAAAAAAAAAAAAAAAAAAAATTAACTAGTAAAATAAAATAAAAACCTAATCATAAAGTTAACTTACAATTTACTTTTTTCCTTCAGCCATTTCCAAAATTCTTTTTTGGTTTTTATTTTTATTTTCCATATTTTTGTGTTTGTATGTTTTTTTTATTTTTTCCACTTTTTTCCTTCAACCCTTTTTTTTTTGCAATTTCTTTTTTGTTCATAGTTTTTTATTTTCTCCACTCTTTTTGCTTGAACATTTCCATGGTTTTTATTTTGTATTTTTTAGAATGCCTCTCTTCATGCATAATGAAGAGAATAATTTTTATGTGGAAAACAAATAAATTGAAACCATTTCCAAAATTCTTTTTTGGTTTTTATTTTTATTTTCCATATTTTTGTGTTTGTATGTTTTTTTAATTTTTTCCACTTTTTTCCTTCAACCCTTTTTTTTTTGCAATTTCTTTTTTGTTCATAGTTTTTTATTTTCTCCACTCTTTTTGCTTGAACATTTCCATGGTTTTTATTTTATATTTTTTAGAATGCCTCTCTTCATGCATAATGAAGAGAATAATTTTTATGTGGAAAACAAATAAATTGAAAAAAATACATTAACATCCATGTATGATTGCACCAATACTAGTATATTTATATTTTAAAAAATATATCTATAGGTATGCTTAGAAATTTTTAGAGTTTTCATAGTTTTTGATTTCTCCACTTTTTTTGGTTCAACTTGCTAATTTCTTTTTTCTTTTTTAATTTTTATTTTATTTTTTATTTTTTCAAGGTTTTTATTTTTTATTTTTATTTTCTATATATTTACATAAATAAGTGCTCTCATCTCCACCCCCAATATGACTTACAATGTCTATCTACCTAATTATATTTTTTATTAACTATTAAAACTATAAATACCACAAAAACTTTTGTGGTATATGTGTTGCAAAGAGCTTATTAAATGTATAAGGTAAATCCACCTATTGTGCTCAGGGCTTATATTGGACTAATAGTGCTTGTCTCCAACTCAGCTTTAAAGTCCAAAGACAAAAAATCCAAAGAGATTTAACACAATCCCAATACCTCCGGGAACTAGCAAAGCCCAAAAAAACAAATCAGAGCAATCATAAATTTAAAAAAAACAAAAACTTTTTGTTGGCATTATTTATTTTCTCTAACAATCTAATACACTGCACTTTCATTTAGCTATTAAGGAACTATAATCGCTTTCGAGAGAACATAAATAAGGCATCCTTTAATGGAGTAGAAGAATATCAGAGGACTACTACATTCTCCAACTTATCCAATTTGTAGAGTGGTGGATAGCCGCTTCTTACGTAGGCGTTGATGGATTCTATGAAGCGGCGGACATACACAGTTTTAGCATTGCGTTCATAAGACTTCAATGAACCCGAGTTTTGCTCTGCCATGTATAAAGCCAATTTGAATAGCTTTACGGCGTCCTTGCTGCTACAATCAACATCAACAGAAGCAGTATCAATATCATTCTCTATCCCCTCCGCTCCACAATAAACATCACCGAATACTGACATACTATATTCTACTCCCTCATCGAGCTTATCTACCGCGGAACGATCACATGTCAACATTTTTATATCCTCCTCCCTCCTAAAATCATCATCACCACATTCAATATAAAAATAAATATCATGGGATGTGAACTTCTCAGCTCCGCATTCAACAATACCGGCTTTTAACGAACATTTATGAGTTTCGTTTTCGAAGATCCACTCTATATAAGCTGAGTCGCCACATTTGAAAAAAAATGGGCCAACTTTAGAGCTCGTTTTTTCTACCAAGTTTTCACAGTGGTGGTCAACGAGCACATACTTTTTATCCCTCTCCGCCATTTTTGTAAGTTGAGGAACGGGCGCGCGTATATTGCAGGGGTGAGCCGTCGATTGACAGTGAACTCTCGCACCTCCAGCAATCACCGGGCATATATCGCGCTTTGCAGTGTTTAATTGCAAGTCATTATTGGGCTTCAAATTATCTACCCAGTTCCCTACAAAATATACCCGCTTTCTCCATCGCAAAGGCAGTTTGTCACACAACATCTGTATTGCTCTGCAGAATGATTTATTGATAACGCCACTAACAAACAGCTTGAAACTTGGGCTCAACCCCATAACTGCCGATATGAAGCTTAGCGCTCCAGGAATGAGCCAATGAATATTGTTTTGAGCATAAAGGAACAAACCCACCAAGTTGAAAATCTTGGGCAATTTCTCCTCCGAGTTTAATAAGTTGACAGGCAGAAAGTAATCGTGGTCGAGACGAATAACCGAGCGGTTGTCCAATATCACTGAATCCAGCACTTCTTCAAACTCCATAATATCCCCCGTCACCACTTCTTCCCATATTTCTTTGTGGTCTTTCACGAACACGGTCTCTGTAGCTACTTTTCCAATGTACTTCATAGTTTCCCACATTTTATCTGTGATGTAATATGTAGGCCCATCCTTTATTAACATCTTGTTTCTTTCCTTTCGCTCCAGTTCAAACTTCTTGCCCAGGTAGAGCACTGAAACTGACCCACCATTCTCAGATTTCCCTTCTTTCTTAGATTTCTTAGGATCCTTGTACGTTTTCACATCTCCTGCTGTTGTGGCATGAGAGATTACTTTTTTGAAGACTCGACCTTCGAACCGCTTAAGCTTACTGTAATTTGTGTCGAGGAAAGAGAAGCAGCGGGTGAGCAAGTAAGCCATGGTGCAACTCACGACCGCCCAGAGAGGCGTCAAATTTATGACCTGCCAAATTCCGACGCAAAGTTGCAATGGCAGCAACACCCTGCCTACAACTACCTTTACTTCTGGCATACCTTCTATCTTAACTAACGACATCGATGAGCCTCTCCTCTCCTCTTCTACCTAATTCCACTCTCCTTCTCTTCTTTCAGTTTATTATTTTCTCTCTGGTGCTGCAAAGAAAAATATTTTTTTGATCTTCTTCCTTCTCTTTCATCCCATAAAAACCTGCCACATGATATTCCCACTTATTTGAAGATACTCTGAATAGAAATATTCTAAGTATAAAAGAATTTACTTGTTTCGACAATAATTTATAAAAAATAACTTTCAATATTGGTGGTTAGGTTTTCATATTAGAACATTTTTTGGTTTTCTCCTTATTTTAAGGAGTTATTTTGATTTGCAGTTCTTACTATATATAAAAAAATTATTTTAATTATCTTAATTTAAAAGAAATTTTTTTTAAAAAAAGGAAGGAAATATATGCACCCACATGTCATATTTTTCATTATGCAGTCTGCTTATTTGGAACCCCTTTTTTTCTACAGTTTAGCTACTCCACAAAAATAGGGAAAGATTCAATATTATCATTTTCTAATAATTAAAAATTTCCATTGGGCCACTCAAACTAAGTTGGGGACATGAAGTTACAACTCAATAATTTATAGAAAATAACTTTCAATATTGGTTGTTAGGCTTTTATATATTAAAATATTTCTATTTGGGATCATAAAATGGGTTCTAACAATGACTTATTTTAGCATAAAATATTTTACTTGCTTTAATTAAAACTCAATAATTTATAGAAAATAACTTTCAATATTGGTTGTTACTTGTTAGGTTTTCATATATATTAGAATATTTCTCATTTGGTATCATAAAATGGGCTCTAGCAATGACTTATTTTAGCATAAAAGAATTTATTTGAAAATAACTTTCAATATTGGTTGTTAGTTTTTTATATATTAGAATATATTTCTATTTGGGATCATAAAATAGGTTCTAACAATGACTTATTTTTTACAACTCAATAATTATGTCAAGGCATGTGTGGTGAAGATGAGCAGTGCTTAAATTTGACAGTTGTATAGCTGTATTTAGCCATTTTTTCTGTAAAATACAATCAAAATTTTAAAAAGACTGTATCATATGAAAGGAAAGATTTTGGACAAACTGTCAAAATTTACATAGGATTTATATAATCTACTTATACTAAGATAGGTCATAGTATTTTAAAGGCAACATTGAATAGATAAATGCCATAAAAAAATTGCTTGACATGCAAGGTCGACTGTCAAATTTAAGCCCTCGTCAGATGAGAGCACCCATTTTTTAAATATAATTACAAAACCTGTTTTTTAAATATAATTACAAAACCTAAGAAGAGATATCTCTCTACATATTTAGATATATATTTTTTAAATATAAATATAATAATTTTCAATATTGGTTGTTAGATTTTTATATTTTAGAATATTTCTATTTGGGATCATAAAATGGGTTCTAACAATGACTTATTTTAGTATAAAAGATGTTACTTGTTTTGATTACAACTCAATAATTTATAGAAAATAACTTTCAATATATTTGGGGAACATAAAATGGACACTAACAATGACTTATTTTAACATAAAAGAATTTACTTGCTTTGATTAATAATTTATAGAAAATGACTTTCAATATTGGTTGTTAGGTTTTCATATATTATAATATTTCTGATTTGGGATCATAAAATAGCTTTGATTACAACTCAATAATTTATAGAAAATAACTTTCAATATTGGTTGTTAGGTTTTTATATATTAGAATATTTGTATTTGGGATCATAAAATGGGTTCTAATAGTGACTTATTTTAGCATAAAAGAATTTACTTGCTTTGATTACAACTCAATAGTTTATAGAAAATAACTTTCAATATTGGTTGTTAGATTTTCATATATTAGAATATTTATAATTTGGGATCATAAAATGGGCTCTACCAATGACTTATTTTAGCATGAAAGAATTACTTGCTTTGATTACAACTCAATAATTTATAGAAAATAACTTTCAATATTGGTTGTTAGGTTTTTATATATTAGAATATTTCTATTGGGGATCATAAAATGGGTTCTAACAATGACTTACTTTAGCATAAAGAATTTACTTTCTTTGATTACAACTCAATAACTTATAGAAAATAACTTTCATTAGGTTTTCTAAAAATGACTTATTTTAGCATAAAAGAATTTACTTGTTTTGATTACAACTCAATAATTTTCAATATTGATTGTTAGTTTTTATATATTAGAATATTTCTGATTTAGAGGTTATAAAATGGCCTTTAACAATGACTTATCTTATTGCACCATTAATAACAATATTATAATTTTTATCCTTCTAAGTACAAATCTTTAAATTTAAAGGAGTTGTTTATACATGAGGAAAAACCTAAAAATTGATGAGGTTGTTGTTTCATGGCTTAACATTCAATTTAATAAAATTGATGGTGCTTGAAAGTTTTTTCAATTTTAATTTATATTTTACAATTTTAAAATTTGTTCCATTGTATAATAAAATTTATTATATTATATTTACAATTTTAAAATTTGTTCCATTATACAATTTTTATATAATTGTATATATAACATTTTAAATTATTAATAAATTATAAATATTAATTATTAAGAGCATAATATATAATTTTAATGTATAATGTAAATTATTTTATAAAAAATATAATTCTAAAAAATATTTAAAATATTTCTTATAAAAATATATTCATTTAAAATATGTTACAAATATAAAATAATAAAACAATTTTTGAATTATAAATATTTTTTATTGTTTTAAATTTAATTTAATTTTTCAATTGATTTTAAAAAAAAAAAAAATAGGGCGGGGGCTCGCTCTATTGGCTAAAAATTCATGTTGGACCCAATTCTTGCAGTCTACAAAAATTATATTTTACTTTAGATAAAATATAACTACAATAATTTTATTAAATCTTATTAAAGATTAAAATGTTACTCCAAGAGAAATTTTTTAAAATATCAATCATATTATTTATAATCCAATAATTTTTTAAACTATAAATAGTTAACAAATTGAGAAGAACTATCCAAAACTATCAGCCTTTCTAATAAAATATTATAGTTAGACTAAATGTTAGGCTATTCAAACAACTTCATACTTTTCAAGAAGAAATGTAAAGGGATCAACATTAGAATATTGCCATTCGTGGTGCAATAGAATAAGTTATTGATAGAGCCCATTTTATGGTCTCAAATGAGAAATATTCTAATATAAAAACCTAACAACTAATATTGAAAATTATTTTCTATAAATTATTGAGTTGTAATCAAAACAAATAAATGTTTTAATGTGATGATCTTCTATAAATTGTAATTTCTATTTGCACAAAAAGATAACATATATTGGCAAATGGATATGGATCTATGTTTACTTGTTTTTATTACAATTCAATAAATTGTTCATTTTTTTAAAAGAGGGGTAAAAATTTATTAATAGAGAAATCTCAAGTACAAAGTGCTCCCAGAAATCACAAAAAACCATAAAAAAGCACACTCATCACAACCAACCAAACTAGACCTAGGAAAACATCCCCCACCCCTAGTATTAATTGTTAGGTTTTCATATATTAGAATATTTCTAATTTGACATCCTAAAATGAACTCTATCAAGAGTCTAATGTTTATCATTTTAACTGCAAGTCTTTACATTTATAGAAGTTGTTTATACATGAGGAAAAACTTAAAATTGGATGAGGTTGTTTGTGTTGGGATAAGGTGCCATTAACCTTATAAATTCTAATATTATATTATTCCATGTATTATTTGTAATTTGTAATTATTCATAAGGAGATGTACAAGTTTCACCGGCAGTGGTAAAATTTTTTTACTATCCATGGTAATTACGGAGTTACTATACCAATAAGTTCCGGAGTTACCAGCGGCAGTTACAGAGTGACATTTACTATTGGCAAATGTAAAAACTCAAAGTAAATGAGTGTAGGTGCTGCCCTTGAAGAATCTACTATTATTGGCATGTATGACAACTGTCATAATGCTTGGTGAGTGAATCTATGATAGTTACAAGTTGTCATAAGATTCTATGATTCTATGACACATATGATGGATATGTTAGTTGTATATTTCCTATCTCTACCCCAGGCGCCCATCTTAGGAAGATGTATGTTGGAGGTATCTATGATGGTTATGACACATCATAAGATGCTGTAAGATGTCATTTTTGGCCGTGGATACCCAACTTTGGATGAGTGATTTTTTGACACTTGGAGGTTGCATGTAAGGTGACATTTGATGCTTGCATGTGGGATAATTGGAGGAGAGAGAAAGTGGACACCTAGGATGGAGTGGTAAAAATTTCTATAAGTATTTGCCATGTATTTGTTGCTGCAATACATATTTTAGGTACTAAGGTGTTGTAGGAATGCTGTCAGATTGAAGACTGAAGAAGAGATTGGTGGTGTTGTTGTATTGTACAATCATTTTTAGATTAATACAAACATTAGGCCTCTTTCATGTGTGGATTTTTTTACCTGCAAGGGTTTTCTCCACGTTAAACATTGTGTTATGTATTTAGTTTTCTGATTTTCCATTTCTGTGAAGCATAGTTTTTTTTTTTATGTTACAATCTCCGTTGATAATACATAGTTAAAGATTGCAAAAATTTATATTTGATTCAGATTTCCGTTGAGTAGTATTGCTTTCATTTCTAACATTTGGTATCAGAGCCTGGCCAACTTTGACTCTTGGGTGGTAGTGTGGAAGCTATAGCTGTAGTGGGAGATTTGGTTGCATTTGTTTTGTAGATCCGGTGTTGATATTATGGCTACTACATCAACCTCTTGATTGGATATTGAGAAGTTCAATGGAATGAGGTATGAATTGTGGAAGTTGAAAATGGAGGATTTGTTGGAAGAAATAAACCAGTGGTTGGATGTCCAAAAAGAGAAGAAACCTGATGATGTCTCTCGGGATGAGTGGGCAAAACTAGATAAAAAAGCACAAGGAACCATTCATTTGTGTCTTACAGATTCTGTTTTGCTGAATGTCACAAAGGAAGAGACTGCACATAGTTTGTGGACACAGTTGGGCGATTCAATCTACCAAGCCAAGAGTATGGTTAATAAACTTTATTTAAAAAGAAAATTATTTTCCATGAAAATGCGAGAAGGTGAATCAGTTGCAGAGCATTTGAATTCATTTAATTTGTTGTTGAGTTAGCTTGCATCTGTAGATGTTGATTTTAATGAGGAAGATAAATGCATCTTACTTCTTTATTCTTTACCTGACTTTTGAGAGAATTTTATCCCTGTTATCATTGCTAACCTTGTGGATCCAAAGTTGGATGCTCTTGTTGCAGTTCTACTAGCACAAGAATTGAGGAAGAAGAGTTTGGATAGTTCAGGTGATGCTCTTAGTATTAGGGGAAGGTCTAGGGAAAGAGGACCTAAAGGAGATCAGAAAGGGGATAAGGACAAGTCCAAGGGCCAGTCTAAGACTCCTGGGAAGAAGAACAGAGTTAAGTGTTGGAATTGTGGTAAAAGGGGACATGTGAAGAAGGAGTGCACAAACCCAAAGAAATAGTGGGAGACTACTTCGGATAAGTCCTTGAATGCAGGTGAAGATGTTTTAATTTCTGTACATATAATGTTGCTTCTAATGATCACTGGTTGGTTGACTCAGGATGCTCATTTCATATGACCCTGCATAAGGAATGGTTCTCCACATATGAAGAATATGATGGAGGTAATATCTACCTTGGAGACAACTCTGCATATCTAATAGTTGGGAAAGGCAAGTTATTGTTGTGTTTCAGTGATGGGAGGATTAAAACCCTCCCTACTATTTTGCATGTTCCTGGATTAGCTAGAAATATGATTTTAGTTTTGAAGTTGAATGATTTGGGAATGCATGTGACATTTGACAAGCATGGCTATAGATTGGTGAGAGGGAACTTGGTGGTAGAGAAAGGGAAGAGATTTGAAAACTTTCTTAAGCTTGAAGCCAATATAGTTTGTAATGCCTCTTATGTATCTAAGGCTAGTACTAAAAATACATGTATGTGGTGGCACCATAGATTGGGTCACACAAGTAATAATGTATTAAAAACTATTAATAATAAAAAATTGTTGGACGGTCTCTCTTATTTTGATGAACACTTTGATTTCTATGAGCATTGTGTGTTTGGTAAACAAAACAAAAAATTATTTCCTTAAGGAAGTAATAGAGCAAAGGAGAAGTTAAAAATTATTCATACGGGTGTGTTTGGACTTGTGGATAATGATTCTATCAGAAAATCTCATTATTTTTTAACCTTCATTGATGATGTATCCAGATTTACATGGATTTATTTTATGAAACACAAATCTAAAGTTTTCACTAAGTTTAAGGATTTCAAAGTCTTAGTAAAGAACCAATCAGGTTTTAAGATAAAAATATTAAGATTTGACAATGGAGGTGAATATTGCTCTGAGGAATTTGATGAGTTTTGCAAGCATGCAGGTATTATCAAACAAAAGATAACTCTGTATACACCACAACAGAATGGTGTTGCAGAAAGGATGAACTGAACAATTATGGAAAGAGATAGAAGTATGCTAAGTGATGCACAGTTGGATAAACACTTTTGGGTAGAGGCTGTGTGTACTACTTGGTACTTGATAAACATATCTCTTTGTAAGGCTCTTGATTTGACACCTTATGAAGTGTGGGTAGGTAAGAAACCTTATGTTTCACAATTAAGGGTTTTTGGTTATGATGCTTTTGTTCATGTGCCTAAGGAAAAGCAATCTAAGTTGGATCCAAAAGTTGAAAAGTGTACATTCATTGGATATGGTGATAATGTCAAAGGTTATAAGATTTGGAATCCACTAACTCGCAAGATTATCTTTTCTAGAGGTGTTATTTTTAAGGAACTTATAGCTATTTTTGAACCTGAGCAACCAAAAGAAAAAGAAGAAAAGGTAAAGAAGGTGCACTTTGATTTAGAGCAGCAAGATGCACCTCAGGAAGAACAAAATGATGGATTTGGGGGTGAAGAAGAAGAAAAAGATTCAAGTAGTTTTGGTGAAGATGAATCTATTGTTACAAAAGAAGTTGGTGCAGATGATCATGCAGAAGAACAAGTAGAGTCTCTTACTCAACCCTTGAGGAGATCCACAAGACAACAGAATCCAGTTGATAGGTATAGCCCACCAGATTTTCATTATGTATATGCTTTATTGAGTACTAATGATAAGCCTAGATCCTATAGGGAAGGTATTTCTGCAAATGATAGTGAGTCTTGGAAATTAGCCATGCATGAGGATATGATGGCTTTAGACTCTTGTAACACTTGGGATCTTGTTCATTTTCCCAAAGGAAGAAAGGCCATAGGTTGTAAGTGGGTCTTCAAGAAGAAGTTTGGAGCAGACAGGTCATTGGAAAAATACAAGGCTAGACTGGTAGCCAAGGGCTACTCCCAAAGAGAGTGAGTTGATTTTGGTGAGATATTCTCTCCTATTGCTAAATTGACTTCTATTAGATTACTTTTGTCCATTGCTATAGCTTATGATTGGGAGATTAAGCAAATGGATGTTAAAACTGCGTTCTTGCATGGAGATCTTGAGGAAGAAATTTATATGCATCATCCTACAGGTTTTGAGGTAAAAGGGAAAGAACAATGGGTTTGTAGGTTAAAGAGGTCTCTCTATTGTTTGAAATAGTCCCCTAGAATGTGGTATCAAAAGTTTGATTCATTTGTGTTAAAATTGGGCTTTGTTAGAAGCGAGGAGGATCATTGTGTGTACATTCATTTTATTGATGATTCTATACAGATCATTGCATTGTATGTTGATGACATGTTATTTTCCAGCAATACTAAGGGTATGATCAGTGAGCTGAAAGCTCAACTTTCAAGTGCATTTGATATGAAGTATCTTGGAGCTACCAGGTATATTCTGGGAATGGAGATCAGAAGAGATATAGGTAACAGAAAGCTTTGGTTATCGCAAAGTAAGTATGTGAATACCATTTTGCAAAGATTTAGTATGCAAGACTGTAATCAAGTTAGAGTTCCCTTACCCTTTGGTACTAAGCTTTCATTAAGTATGTATCTAAAGAATGAGGATGATTTTGAGGATATGTCTAATGTGCCATATGCTAGTGTTGTAGGGAGTTTGATGTATGCAATGGTTTGCACTAGACCAAATATTGCCCAAGCATTGGGAGTTTTGAGTAGATTTATGTCTAACCCTAGTAGACAGCATTGGAATTATGCGAAAAGGGTATTTAAATATCTTGCAAGTACCCCTAATCATTGTTTTGTTTATTCTAGCACTGATAGTGCTGATAAATCTTTGGACATAC
This sequence comes from Cunninghamia lanceolata, assembly GCA_027924645.1. NCBI lineage: Eukaryota > Viridiplantae > Streptophyta > Pinopsida > Cupressales > Cupressaceae > Cunninghamia > Cunninghamia lanceolata. Next base: position 211,285 of record BSBN01001872.1, read on the forward strand.
AGGGTTTTGTTGATGCAGATTGGGCAAGTAACTTGGATAGTCGAAGGTCCACTAGTGGCTATGTGTTTACTCTGTTTGGAGGAGCAGTGAGTTGGATGAGTAAGAGGCAGCCCATAGTTGCTTTGTCCACCACAGAAGTAGAGTATATGACTACTACTCATGTCTCTAAGGAGGTAGTTTGGTTAAGAAACCTGTGTACAGGTATTGGTTTTGATTGTAGGATCATTCATATTAGTTGTGATAGCTAAAGTACTATGTGTTTGGCCAAGAATCCTTTGTATCATGCTCAAACTAAGCATGTTGATGTTCAGCATCACTTTGTTCAAGAGTTGGTTGCAAATGGACAGATTGAGCTGAAGAAGATAGACACTCAAGAGAATGTTGCAGATTCATTAACCAAACTTGTGAGCACCGAAAAGTTTGTGTGGTGTAGAGAGGCCATGGGCCTTGTTTCTAGTGCCTAATTATTTCATTTGATTTCCTATGGGTTGATTTACAATGTATAATGTCAAGTGGAAGAATGTTGGGATAATGTGCCATTAACCTTGTAAATCCTAATATTGTATTATTTCATGTATTATTTGTAATTTGTAATTACCCATAAGGAGATGTACAAGTTTCACCGGCTGTGGTAAAAAATTTTTACTATCCACGGTAATTACGGAGTTACTATACCAGTAAGTTCTAGAGTTACCGGCGGTAGTTATGGAGTGACATTTACTATTGGCAAATTTAAAAACTCAAATTAAATGAGTGTAGGCACCACCCTTGGAGAATCTTCTATTTTTGGCATGTATGACAATTGTCATAATGTTTGGTGAGTGAATCTATGACATCTGCAAGTTGTCCTAAGATTCTATGATTCTATGACGGATATGTTAGTTGAATATTTTCTATCTTTAGCCCCAAGCGTCCATCTTGGGAAGATGCATGTTGGAGATATCTATGATGGTTATGATGCATCATAAGATGCCATTCTTGGCCATGGGCACCCAACTTTGGATGAGTGATTTTTTGACACTTGGATGTTGCATGTAAGGTGACATTTTATGCTTGCATGTGGGATAATTGGAGGAGAGATAAAGTGAATGCCTAGGAGGGATTGGTAAACATTTATATAGGTATTTTCCATGTATTTGTTACTGTAATATAGATTTTAGGTACTTAGGTGTTGCTGGAATTCTATCAGATTGAAGACTAGAGGAGAGATTGGTGGTGAACTGTTGTATTGTACAATCATTTTTAGATTAATACAAAAATTGGGCCTCTTTCCTATGTAAATTTTTTTACTCGCAAGGGTTTTCTCCACATTAAACATTGTGTTATGTGTTCAGTTTTCTGATTTTGCATTTATGTGAAGCATAGTCTCTTTTTCATGTTACAATCTCCATTGATAATACACAGTTAAATATTGCAAAAATTTATATTTGAATCAGATTTCCATTGAGTAGTATTGCTTTCATTTCTAATAATTTGAACCAACTCGATAATCCAAAAAGGATATGGACTGTATAGGAGTGCAGATGGTCGTCTCCCAAAAAGAAAATGACATGGAATAAACACACAAAGGAACCAAGAACTGAAAAGGCTATAGAGGGGGTCGTTGGCTTGCATTCTATTTGATCTCATCAGGATTTCTCACCAGGCTAGGTAAAAAGAATGGCAAAATAGATAAACCAAAACCTATACACCATTGGAGAAACAGACACAAAGAAACCTTTATCCACAGAATACTAAAATCTGATAAACAACATTCACCAAGGGAACCAGGAGAAAACTATCCCATCTTGGAAAGTTTTTTCAACTTTGATTTGTATTTTATAATTTTAAAATTTGTTATTGTATAATATAATTTTTATATTTTTATACAATTGTATATATAACATTTTAAATTATTCATAAATTGTAAATATTTACTATTATATTTATATTTTTAAAAATTTATCCCTAACATTGGGTTCTAAGTTTTTAATAAGAGAATATAAATTTATATATATAAACAAAAATGCATGATAAGGGGCCAACACAAATAGCAAGAGTCTCTTAAGGAAATAAAGTTGGCAGAGTACGTAGAGTGGGGTTATGGACTAGTTAAGTGTGCCAGGTGACATCCCTAATCATTCTAAAAGTGATGGACTAGTTAAGTGTGCGAGGTAACATCCCTAATCATTCTAAAAGATGGTGTGTTGATCTCCATCAACAGGTTTATTGCATGTGGCATCTGTTATGTACGGAGATTGTTGCAACAAAGACAGACTAGGAGGAGAATAGGTAGCTTGACGATGGGTGGCAAGCTAATGCCTAGTGAGAATCTAACTAGAGGGAATGTGGGGAAGAAGTGGCGAAAGAAAATCATAGGGGAAGAAGCGATGGTTGGTTTCATAAACAGCCTCAAGAAAGAAATTAAGAACCTGATTCTCTAGAACTGGTTGGGAAGGCTTTTAAGGGTGGTGAAGAAAGTACAGATGGTAAGGAAGGAGCCAATATGCATTCAGCTTTAGCATAGTTGTTGTTGGATCCAGGCACTTCCCATGGGCGTTGGAATGTCTTCGGGGCTCACTCCCTCATAGTGGCCGAAGACATGATAGAAGTTACAAAGCATAATATAATATAATATATCTAATTGTATGATAAAGGTTACACAAGAATATAATAGATTATTTTAATGTATAATAGAAGTTATTATTTTTTAAATATAATTCTAAAAAATATTTAAAATATTTCTTACAAAATATATTAATTTAAAATATTTACAAAGATAATAAATTATGAATGATCTTTTTTTCTTTTATTTATTATTCTGAATTTAATTTAATGAAATATTGAAGCAAGTGGACACTATTCAATATTCAAAATGTTGCATGATATATATGAAAAATTTTACACAGAAAATAACAGATACAAAAAGATTTCCATTATTGAAATGTGTAAGCATAAAATTTATAAAATTATTTTAATTTTTACCACTCAATGCATTCTTATTAAGACTACTCATTTTTTCTATGTAAATATATAGTTAAAAAAAATGAAATATTGAAGCAAGTGGACACTGTTCACTATTCAAAATGTTGCATGATATATATAGGAAAAAATTTACACAGAAAATAATAGACACAAAAAGATTTGCATTATTGAAATGTGTAAGCATAAAATTTACAAAATTATTTTAATTTTTACCACTCAATGCATTCATTTTTTCTATGTAAATATATATAGTTAAAAAATAAAAAATAAAAAAGAAAAAAGAAATTGGAAACTTTGAAAGAAAAAAAAATGAAAAAAATCACAAAAACTATGAATTAAAAAGAAATTGAAAAAAATAAAAGTAAGAAAAAATAAATTAGAAAGTTGAAGGAAAAAAAGTGGAGAAATAAAAAAACTAAAAAAAGAAATTGGAGAAAGTCACAAAAGCACAAAAAGCTCAAATAAAACAAGAAGATATATCTTGCATACTGTAGATATATTTTTTTAAATATAAATATACTAGTTAGTTTTCTCATTTTCAACAAATATAATTTTTAACTAGTAAAACAAAAAAAACTCAATAATAGAAGTAACTTGCAATTTAAAAATAAATAGAGAAATTAAGTTTTTATATTGAGAGTTATTACAAGAAGATATATCTTGCATACTTAGATATATTTTTTTAAATATAAATATACTAGTTAGATATGTTTTTTTCTCATTTTCAACAAATATAAATTTATTTTTTAACTAGTAAAACAATAATAGAAGTAACTTGTAATTTAAAAATAAATAAAGAAAGTAAGTTTTTACATTGAGAGTTATTACAAGAAGATATATCTTGCATACTGTAGATGTATTTTTTTAAATATAAATATACTAGTTATATATGTTTTTTTCTCATTTTCAACAAATATAAATTTATTTTTTAACTAGTAAAACAATAATAGAAGTAACTTGCAATTTAAAAATAAATAAAGAAAGTTAGTTTTTACATTGAGAGTTATTATGGGTTCTACACTCACTACAAGGGTTGAAAAATTTAGATTGTTGTAGTGGCATGTGAAGGTTTCCCTATTTTTAAATCAATTTACTAAGCATAAGTGGAAATAGGTACCTAGCATACTTTATATATATTTTTTAAATAATAGAAGTAGCTTGTAATTTAAAAATAAATAAAGAAAGAAAGTTTTTACATTCACACAATTATTAAAAAATAAATAAAGAAAGAAAGTTAGTTTTTACATTCACACAATTATTAGAAATTTACATTAACATCCGTGTATGATTGCTCCAATATTATATTTTTGAAATCCAGCTATTATATTGGACTGTTTGTCTCCAAGATGCATCCCTTCGGCTTTATTTTTAACTTTTCGTTGGCATTACTTTATTTTCTCTAATAACAATCTAATACACTGCATTTTCATTTCGCTATCAAGGAATTATAATTGCTTACAAGTGAAAATAAATGAAAGTCATCCTCTAATGGAGTAGATTAGAAGAATATCAGAGGACAACTACATTCTCCAGCTTACCCAATTTGTAGAGCGGTGGATAGTCGCTTCTGACGTAGGCGTTGATGGAATCTATGAAACGGCGGACAGACACAGTTTTTGCGGTGCGTTCATAAGACTTCAATGAACCTGAGTTTTGCTCTGCCATGTATAAAGCCAATTTGAATAGCTTTACGGCGTCCTTGCTGCTACAATCAACATCAACAGAAGCAGTATCAATAGCATTCTCTATCTCCTCCGCTCCATAATAAACATCACCGAATACTGACATACTATATTCTGCTCCCTCCTCAAGTTTATCTACCGCGGAAAGATCGGATGTCAAGATTTTTATATCCTCCTCATTCCTAAAATCATCATCACCACATACAATATAAAAATAAATATCATGGGATTTGAACGACTTCTCAGCTCCGGATGCAACAACCCCGGCTTTTAACGAACATTTATGAGTTTCGTTGTCGAAGATCCACTCTATGTAAACTGAGTCGCCACATTTGAAAAAAAATGGGCCAACTTTAGAAGTAAAGGATTCACAATGGTCAACGAGTATATATTTTTTATCCCTCTCCTCCCCTTTTGCAAGTTGAGTGAGGGGCGCGCGTATGTTGCAGGGGTGAGCCGAGGATTGAAAGTGAACTTTGGCACCTCCAGCAACCACAGGGCATATATCGCGCTTCGCTGTGTTTAATTGCAAGTCGTTACTGGGCTTCAAATTTTCCACCCAATTCCCTACAAAATATACCCGCTTTCTCCATCGCAAAGGCAGTTGGTCACATAGTTTCTGTGTTGCTCTGCAGAATGGTTTACAGATAAGGCCACTAACATACAGCCTGAATCTTGTGCTGAACCCCATAACTGCCGATATGAAGCTTAGCGCTACAGGAATGAGCCAATGAATATTGTTTTGAGCATAAAGGAACAAACTCACCAAGTTGACAATCTTGAGCAATTTCTCCTCCGAGTTTAATAAGTTGACAGGCAGAAAGTAATCGTGGTCCAGACGAATAACCGCGCGGTTGTCCAATATCACTGAATCCAGCACTTCTTCAAACTTCATAATATCCCCCGTCACCACTTCTTCCCATATTCCTTTATGCTGTTTCACGAACACGGTCTCTGAAGCTACTTTTCCAATGTACTTGACAGTTTCCCACATTTTATCTGTGATGTAATATGTTGGCCCATCCTTTATTAACATCTTGTTTCCTTCCTTTCGCTCCAGTTCAAACTTCTTGCCCAGGTAGAGCACTGAAACTGAGCCACCATTCTCAGATTTCACTTCTTTCTTAGATTTGTGAGGATCCTTGTACTTTTTCACATCTCCTGCTGTGGTGGCATGAGAGATTACTCTTTTGAAGACTCGACCTTGGAAGCGGTGAAGCTTACGGTAATCTGTGTCGAGGAAAGGGAAGCAACAGGTGAGCATGTATTGCACGGTACAACTCATCACCGCCCAGAGAGGCGTCACCTTCATCACCTGCCAAATTCCCACGGCGAGTTGCAATGGCCGCAACACCGTGCCTGCAATTCGCTTTAAATCTGGCGTACTTTCTACCTTAGCTATCGACATCGATAATACTAATTCCACTCCCCTCCTTCTCTCAGTTTATTAGTTTCCTTCGTGTGCTGCAAAGAAAAATACTTCTTTGATCATCTTTTCTTTCTTTCCTCCTTCCCACTAAAAATATGCTTCACCAACCAGTAGACTGGCTTGTATCCTTAATGGTAGTATTCTAATGTTTATCTTTTAAACTGCATAAAAGCATTTAATAACTTTTAATATTGGTTGTTTGATTTTATTATATTAGAATATTTCTGATTTGGAATCATAAAATGGTCTTTCTATTGTAACCTTAATAGTAATATTCTAAACTGCATAAAAGCATTTACTTGCTTTGAATACAACTTAATAATTTATAGAATTTTAATTTCATTTATTAGAATACTTCTAAAAATCGGGCTTTAAATTTGACAGTTGTATAAGTGTATTTAAAGATTTTAAGTAAAAATAAATATTTTACTGTATTAACATATATGTAATTTATTTAAGAAACCGTATAAAAAATTAATATGAAAATCTAAAAACATAAAAACACACACAAAATAATTTTATTAAAGAATTTAAAAATAAAAGGAAAAAACATAAAAAAACACACATATAAAACAAACTTCTTCTATTAATTTCTATTATTTAAAAAAAATCTCAAATTTTTAGAATTTTTTTTTCATGTATCTTCTCTTACTATTTCTCCTGATGATGGAAGAGTGTGATCCGAAATGTTAGGAAAAAACTTCAAATACTCAATGATTTTTTTAAAATAGAATATTTTATAAAGGAATAGTGTTCCTTTCATTCCACCACATCAAACAATTAATTTTTTTAAACTCCAGAATATTTCATATTTCTTCTATTTCTTATATAAGATTTGACTTGGCCCTACTAACAATAACATATTCCATAACACCTTTAATAGTAATATTCTAATGTTTACATTTATAGGTGTTGTTTAATTATATTTTGAATGGCCTAATAAAATATAGGAAGGGCTGGAAATTGATGTTCTTGAACAGTTTTTTTTAATTTTAAATTATATTTTAAAAATTTAAATTATATTTTTAAAATTTTAAAATTTTGGATTGTATAATATAATTTACTATACATTAATAAATTGTATATAACATTTTAAATTATTAATAAATTGTAGATATTTATTATTCATGAAAAAATATAATATATTATTTAATATGTAGTTTAAATAATTTTTATTAAAAATAATTATAAAAAATATTTGAAATATTTCTTAATTTATATTTGAAGGATATTTGAATTAGAAATATATGAAACCTAATAAAAATAGCTTTCAATAAATTTTATATTTTGTAATCATAAAATGGGTTCTAATAATGATTTATTTTATTGCATCATTAATAGTAATATTCTAATGTTTATCCTTTTAACTTCAAGGTGTTATATAGAAAGGCTTGAACATATTTTTCAATTTTAAATTACTTTTAAAATTTTTAAATTTATTGCATTGTATAATATAATTTATTATATACTAGTATATTTATATTTAAAAAATATATCTAAAGTATTATATCTTTTCCATAATTTATTTGAAAAAGAAATTGGAAAAAATAAAAAATAAAAAAACAAAAAAGAACTGAAAACAAGAAAATCACAAAAACTATGGAACTAAAAAATTGTAAAAAATAAAAAAAAATTGAAAATAAAAAAAATCACAAAAACTATGGAACCAAAAAAGAAATTGGAACCAATGAACTTGAAATGAAAAATATTGCTATTAATGGTGTAGTAAAATATGTCATTGTTAGACCCCATTTTATGGTCAGAATTGAAAATATTCTAATATATGAAAATCTAGCAAAAAGATTAAGGAAGCTGTTAATAGACTAGTATATACTCCTCTTTTAGTTATGTTAAGACATGGACTAGCTAGGACTCGAACCTAGTGCTCTACCACTGAGCTACTAACCCCTTTGGACCAGTCCATCATCAGTCCAGGTGTGGCTTATTTTCAACACCAACAACTAGCATATCTATATTTAAAAAATATATCTAAAATATGCAAGAGATATCCTTCTCGAGGCACCTATTCCAGCTATGTGTGCTAAATTGATTAAAAAATATATTTAAAATATGCAAGAGATATCCTTCTCGAGGCACCTATTCCACCTATGTGTGCTAAATTGATTAAAAAATAGGTGCATCTGGAAGGATATCTCTCGGCGTATTTTAGATATATTTTTTAAATATATATATGCTAGTTGTTTTAAAATAAATATATTAAATTTATTATGCCCAAAAAAATAATTAAATTGATGACTCTATAGTAAAATCTATAAAATATAATGCACTTACCATTGGAATAACATTATTGAATATGATAGATTACATTTGGAAGAATTTGGCAAAAAGCAGCGAAAGTTGGCGATTGCAGCGAAGTTTTCTACGACTCTGGCTAGGAAGGCCACTTTCACGGTGGCTTCCTTCGGCGGTCTTGTGGGGGGCGGCGGGAGACAGCTGGATGCTTCCAAGAGCATCCTCAATCCAGGTGCAGTTGTTTCCTCTCCCCTCATTAATGATTTTGAAATGCTTGGTCCTAATACCTCCTCTCTCTACAATCCTGTCGATCCCGTACCCACTATCACTCCTCCCGCAGTGTCGAATGATGCCGGCCTTAATGGCTTACTTGCGAATCCCCTTTTATCAAGCAATAGACCCAAATCTTTCTCTGAAGCTGTGGCTCAATCTTCTGGTTCTGTCAATGAGAAAGCCAAGTTTGATTTTGCAGGTCCCCGTGCCCATAAAGCCACCGACCCCGGTAAGATCTCCTCAGCTTCCTTAGCTCCTTTCTCTATCGCTCCTAATCCGAAAATGCTTGCTGAGATAGATAAGGAAAAAAATAGGTTAAGAAATAATGTGATATTTTTTTCGGCTATTGAAATGGACAAATGCCCTCCATGGAAATAAATTAGGGTTTCATATTTCTTTCTGCCGTCAGATTCAGAAGGGATAGTATGTTATTTTCTTTGTTAATCAGGGAGCTCAAAAGGAAGTTCTTAAAAAAACAATATATTGGACAGTTGGGTCCACTTCCTTTCGAGCTCTAGCTTGGATGCCTGAGGCTGTTCATGAAGAAGTTTTGGCCTTATCAGCCCCTAGATGGATTTTGGTTAAAAACATCCCTCCTTTCTTATGGTGGTTCTTACCCCAATTACTCGACCCGTTGGGAAAAACCATTCATATGGACGATACTGTTAGGTTAGTACCCCATATGGATGCTAGAGTATTAATTTCTCTTCTTCCTGGTAAAGATATTCCAGCTGATATCTCGGTTAATATCTTAAATGAAACTTTTGTGTGCCCAGTTGAAATATTAGGTGGATTAAATGCCTGCTTTCTTTGTCGAAAGGAGGGACACCTTAGGAAAGATTGCCCTATTATCAAGAGAAACCCTGTTAAAAACCCTACCCCTCCTATCCCTAATCCTCCCCCCAGCTTAGCTAACTCTATTCCGCTCCCTGGTTACCTGACCTCGCTTGAAGGAAATTCACCCAAGCCGCCTCCTGCATCCTTTTTTGTCTCTCCTTCTCCCCCTTCCGTTCCTCTCTCAGTTCCATCTTCAGACATGGCTATCGACTTAATTAACTTTGATGATGGTTTTATGATCTTTCGCAATAAAAAAAAGCGTAAAGGTAACAATAATGTTCAATCAAAAATTCAGATTCCTACCTCCGCCAGAAAGATCCGTCCCCAAACTCCCCTTGTTATCAACCCTAAGGTTGAGATTATCAGGGATATGCCATAGAATATCACAATAGCAAAATTAACAGTAATTATACATTGATTCCTCTCGGAAGTTCCCACCAAAAGTTTTTAAAGAACTTGGCAATGATTGCTCTCTTGAAATCATCCTTGCTATACCCCCTTTTGATGGTTCCCCAAGCGTGCCTTCTATGGAGATGGATTCCCAATCAGAATATGAGGATGATCCTAAAGCTGATGCCTTAGCCGCGAGACATAGGGGAAGGCCGCCTGGGTCTAAGAACAAATCTTCTAGTAAGAAATCAAGGGATAACTCGAACAAGTCTCTGCCTTCAGCTGGTGAAGCTGGTGATGTGTGCCCTACCCCCTCTAATGTTTCCCAATGAATTGTCTTTCTTGGAATGTAAGGGGCCTTGAATCCCTAGTTAGGAAGTTTGTTATTAAGCGTCTTCTTGATTCTTTCAATTCTATGGATGTGTTCATGATGCAAGAAGTTAAAGCTGTTGGATTCATGCTTGAATCCAACCTTAATTTTATATGGAATGATGCTATCAAATTCTTTACTATTCACAATAGAGGTAGAGGAGGAATCGCTCTCTGCATTAACCCCAAATGGGGGAGGTACATAACTGATAATGGTACCTCTCCCTACCAAAGGGCTATTTGGATTATTGTTCATCATGACAATAATTTATTTGGCATTTGCTCTATTTATGCTTCCAATGACCCTAAAGAGAGGGCTTCTCTCTGGAACTGGTTGACTAATCTCCCTGATATCCCTTGGTTTTTTGGTGGAGACTTTAATATGGTTGAATCCCAAAACAATAAGTTGGGTCAACCCCTTTAATTGGAAGGACAATGAAAAATTTCATTGGAATAGATTTATAAACTCAAAAGCTCTGTTTGACCCTCTTGCTGGTAATAAGGACTATAACCCCGGTATTTGGCACACTTGGTGCAACTTTCAACAGGGTCACTCTCGGATTTATTCCAGGCTTGATCATTTTTATGGTAATAAAAACTCCTTCTCCTTTCTTCCTGACAAACAAGGAAACATTGTTCTTATTACCGCCACCACCCTTTCTGATCACCACCCCATTTCTACCCGTGTCAATCTTAACATTGGTCATGTTCACCATAAAACTTGTAACCCCAAATTCATCTTGAATACCAATCTCCTTCTGGATGAGGACATCCTTGCTGCCATTCAGATTATTAGGGGCATTAATAATGTGAATCTCCATGACCATTCCAAGTTCGATAGATGGAAAGCTAATCTCCCCCTTGGAAGTGTTTCCTCCAGACCATTGGTCAAAAGAAGGCCAAGGATTATAGGTTTATTGAGAAACGTTTATGTTCTGATCTTCAAGATGCAGAAAGTAATATTCAGGAGGACTCTTCCAATCTTAAACTTTTATCTTAGGTTATGTCTGCTAAGGATGCCTTGAGGAAACATCAACAACTCAAAATTCGCGGTGCCAAAATCAGATCTCGTGCCAACTGGCTCCAACATGGGGACTGGGGCTCCAAATTTTTCTTTAATCTTCTTAAATATAAGCATAACAAAGAGTCTATTGACAGACTCTCAATAGACAGCCATGAAGTCTCAGACCCTGTTGTCATCATCCAGGCCTTTGCTGATTATTATAAAAATCTCTTCACCTTTGAAGACTCTAAGGAGGCTGAGGACCTTAGAATTAAATGTAAACCCCTGATTCCCAATAAACTGGAGTATAGTGATATCTCTATCTTATCTAAGGAAATCTCTCTGGATGAGATTGATACTGCTATTAAAGCCCTCAATAATGATAAGGCCCCTGGCCCTGACGGGCTTCCTATTGAGTTTTATAAGGCTAACATCAGTTGGATATGCAAAGATCTTCATGATATGTATGCTGAAGCCATCATTAATGGCACCCTGGGCCCTGAGATCAATAGTGGCATCATCAAGCTCCTTCCCAAAGATGGGGACAAAGCTCTCATAAGAAATTGGAGATAGATCATGCTCCTCAATGTTTCTTATAAAATTTTGGCTAAAATCCTGGCCCTCAGACTTGTGAATATTCTTCCTAAATTTGTTTGTGCTACTCAAACCAGTTTTATCAAGGGTAGATACATTCTGGAGAACCTTATTACTAGCTGGGAAGCTATGGATTGGGCTAAGTGCTCCCATCAGAACTCTGCTATGTTACTTCTAGACTTCGAGAAAGCCTATGATAGGGTTGAATGGAATTTCATCATCATGATGCTTGAAGCCTTCAGTTTCCCCCCTTCTTCTACAATGCTATCCAGGTGCTTCTTAATGATGCCTCCGCCCAGGTGGAGGTCAATGGTTCCCTTTCCAACCCTTTTTCTCTTGGCCGGTCCATCAGACAAGGTTGCCCTTTAGCTCCTGCCCTATTTGTTATTGCCTCAGAAGCCCTTTTTATATCCTTAGAGACAATTCGTTATCCCCTGAGGTTAGAGGTCTTTATCTTCCTAATAACGATGAGCTTATTAATTGTCAATTTGCTGATGATACTGCCCTTTTTTTGAGCTCTCTGATAGAAATTTTAAAGCTTTGCAAGCTAAACTTGATCTGTTCTGTTCCATTTCTGGTGCTCATATATCTCAAGCCAAATCCATTTGCCTGGGATGGGAAGAGTAACCTCCTTGCTGGTTTTCTCTGTTAACTTCCAATGGGGTGGTCCCAGCAAGATTGTCAAATATCTTGGCATCTCCTTCTCTGTTGAACCTTCGCTTAAAGATATGTGATCTTGGATAAAGGAAAAAATTGATAAGAAGCTCAATAAATGGCATAACAAGTCATTATCTCTTGTTGGTAGAATTCAGGTCTATCAGAAGATATTGTCTTCATATAGTATTTATTATTCCTCTGCTTGGATGTTCAATAATTATCAAATTTTAGAAATCCAGAAGGCTATCAGGCACTTTCTTTGGTCTGATGGTAAAGGTAATAAAAAGGTGCATGCGGTCAAATGGGACTGGTGCCATACTGACAAAATCCTTGGGGGGCTAGGGCTTAAAGACCTTAAAATTCAAGGTATTGCCTTATCTGCCAAATGGATTTTTCACTCCATGGAGGGTAATAATCCTTGGAAGGTGTTGGTTAGGCATAATATTGAAAGAGGTTTTCCTAAAAAAGCCAAAACTTGGAAAAATCTCCCATTATGTGATCTTATTGTTGGCAATTTCCTAGTCATTGTCCAAGGCTTTGCTGTTTTCAAATCCATTTGGAGAGCCTGGGACCATGTCAGGAACTTTATCACCAACAAGGAGTTTTATGATGATAAGCAGATCCATGGTGAAAGATCCATTTGGTGGAACTTGCACCTAAATCGTAAACCCCTAGCCCTCTCCCAAGGATGTTCTGTCAGGTTATGGGCTAAAAAGGGTATATCTCAATTTGTTGATCTTTTTGAACAGGATAATATCATTCAATGGGATGAGCTCAAGAATAAGTATAATATTCCTGATTCACACAAGAAGACCTATAATATGATTGTTCAGGCTACTAAAAATCTTCCTACTATTTGTCATGTGGATTCCCATAGGCACTTAAAGTGTAAGGGGTAAGATGGGGTCATCATGGCTAATCTCAAAGCCAAAAATATTTACATAATCATTGATCACAATGAAGATATTATTTATCACATTAACACTATTTGGTATTCCTCTGATGATGCCGATTCTTGGAAAAAATATTTTGACATTCTGTGGCAAAGTCCTGTTGAACCTAAAATTAGATGTTTTAAATGGTTAGTTTTGCTTGATAGACTCCCCATTAAAAAAGATGGTCATAATACTGACATTTGTAACCTATGCACGCTTCCTGAAACAGGTAGACATATTTTATTTGATTGTATCTTTGCTAAAGAGATCTGGAATATGTTTGGTGTCTTTTACCCTGTTAATGTAAATATTTTAGAAATTGTTACTGGTCATATCAATGGTCTCCATAAGGATACCAACTTATTTTGGAATATGTTGTCTTCTAACATCCTCTGGCAGATCTGGAAGTGCAGGAATGAGGAGAGGTACCAAGGTAAATCAAGAGTTCTTACTGATTTTTTTTGAAAACTCACACATCTTAAAAATTTTCTACAGGTTCACACTACTATGATGATAGAAAAAGAGAAGCTGAGGAAGTTCCTTAAGGATGGGCACGCCACCTTTTTCTTCTACAAGCATGGTTATGAGTGGAGGAGAACCCTGGACGACTTGCAGACGTTTGAACAGGCTTGTAAAAGACTGAACAAAGAAATCAAGAAGAACGTCAATACTAGGAAAGAAGAGCTGTTTATGTTGCTTCAGATACATGAACATAAGAACATTGTTTGGATGGAGGGCCCGCTTGGTTGGATGGCTTGGGTTGATACCCACTATGATGTCCTTCATTAGTTGTTCGCTGCTTCATTTTGATCCTCTTTTGTATATATGATACTTTGATTTCGTGGTGAGGCTTGGCCTCTTTGTTGATACTCTCAGTGATGTATTTTTTGTAATTGATCCACCTATAGTTAATATAAAAAAAGGATTGTTGAATATACTTTGCTCCTTTTTATTTCATGTGATAAAACCCTAATAAAATATAGTTTAATAAAATTTAATTTAAATTTAATTTATTTATAAAAATAAAGTGTCACTATATTTTATTAGGTTTCATTTTGTTTTCTACACAATCAATTAAATACAAAGAGCAAATTATATTCAACAATGGGAGAAGTTATATTTTATAGATTTTACTATGGAGGCATCAATTTAATTTAATATGATTTTCTACATAATAAATTTTAATTTATTTCTTTTTCACTTGATTTTATGACATTATATTTTATTAGGTTTCATTTTATTACATATAAAATAACATTCTACTCACCACTAATATAAAATAACCTCTAATTTAGGGTTTAAAATTACTTGTAATTTTATGCTATATTTTAGAAAAATCTTTGTTAAAAGTGAGGATGCATGAACTCTAAACCTAATAAACTATAGTGCCATAAATTTATTTTGTTAATTTTGTACTTCTTGTTTTTATTTTCTACTTCTACTTTTGTAATTAGTGATTTTATTTTTGTTTGTTTTTGAAGAGTATTTATGTTTTATATATGTTTTAATTATAATGTTGCATTTGTTGGTTATTAAATTTTTTTAATGTTTTTAAAGTTGTAATAATTAATATTATTAAAATATTAATATTTAAAATATTAAATTGTTTAATAGAATATGTACATTAAGTATAATGTACCAATAGTATATATTAATATTATATTTTCAAAATTTTATTATTTAATATTATATTTTTATTAATTATAATGTCTTAATATAATAATATTAAATATTATTATAATTATATTAATAATTTCATTTTATATTATTAAAATTGTAATAATTAATATTATTAAAATATTACATCGTTCAATATAATATGTACATTAAGTATAATGTAGCAATAGTATATATTAATAAATAATATTATAATATTAATATTAATTATATTAATATTCTATCATAATCTATTGAATGTAAAATAATTAGGGTTACAAGTAGAGTTATGGTTAGGGTTAGGGTTATGGTTTGTGTCAATTATTACAATGGTTACGAAATGGAAGATATATTTATACAAAAAAATTATTGAGATAATTTAAGAAATAGGAAGATAAAACATAAAGTAAAGAAATTTTAATATTAATTAAGTTATTAAGTAAAGGATAATCAAGCATTAATAGATAATTCTTTATTGAATAGTAACAACATTAGAACTATGTTACAACATCTGAGTGAAAAAACTTTAAAAAGCTTGTTTATTTAATAGTAACAACAATATAACTGTGTTACATTTTAGCAAGAAAGTTTTAAACAGTTTGTTTATTGAATAGTAACAGTAGTATAACCATGTTATACTACTACTTGAGGTACTTTTGAACAGCTCGTACAATTAGAATTGAAGAGCCTTGGTCATATTTCTGATTGTAGAATAGATCCTTCACAAAACTATTAAAAACAAGAAGTTTGTGTAGTGTCATGTAGAATTTGTGAATACTTTCCAATTATACAAGGTCGAGAGCTTTCTAGTATGAGCTTGTCAACAAGATTGTTGCACATTTGTATAACTAACACTCTTAATTTATGGATTTTAGTTTCCACAAAATCATTTGAATTCATTGATTCACTTTAAATCAGTGGACTTGAACAAACTATTCTGAATTAGTACTATCAATCTCAATTATATCAACTTGTCAGTTGGGATTTTCCATGACCTAAATGAATGAGAGAAAAAGAAAGTGTAATTTAGTAAAAAAATAGTGAATAATTGAAGTTGTCTAATACTTAAGAAGACAATTCTATATTTGGACATTTCCATGACCTAAATGAATGAGAGGAAAACAAAGTGCAATTTTTTTTTATATTAAAAATTGAGAGAATCCAGTACAAGGAGGCCAGGCCTAAGCAAAACATAGCTGTCACCGCCACATGACAGCAAAAACCAAAGTTACAATAGGGTGCGTAATCCACACAAAAGAGTACTAACAAACTAACTACATCATGAGAAGAAAGTATATACAAAACATCAACAAAAGCATCAAGAGAGGATGTCGTCATGGGCTTCAACCCATGCCACCCATCCTGGAGGTCCTTCCATCCAAACAATGGTCTTCTGGCTCTGAATCTGAGTCAGCATCTCAACTTGGGCGTAGGAGGGCTCCCTGTTGTCTTTAATTTTGTTGTTCAGCTTCTTGAGAGCCTCCTCAAAGGAGGATAGGTTGTCCACATTGCACCTCCACTCATAACCATCCTTCATCTCATAGATGAACATGGTGGCATGTCCATCCTTGAGGAACCTCAGGAGCTTGTTCCTCTCAACGTTCATAGTAGAGGCAACCTGCACAACAATTTTGAAGAATGTGAGTCTTCGAAAAGACTCAGTAAGGGCACTGGCTTGGCCTTCAAACCTATCAGCATTCCTAATTTTCCATATATACCAAAGAATATTAGCAGATAAAGTAAACCAAAAGATATTAGCATCCTTTTTCAATCCTTGAATGTGCCCAAAAATAATTTCCATAATATTCACAGGATTAGGGATAGAAAAGCCAAACATTAACCAGATCTCCTTAGCAATGGAGCAATCAAAGAAAATATACCTGCCAGTCTCAGGAAGTTTACAAATAGAGCACAAATCTTTATTATCATAATTCCTCCTAAGAGGAAATCTATTAAGTATCATAAGCCATTTAAAGCACTTGATTTTTAGCTCGATTAGACTTTTCCAAAGCCTGTTGAAGGTCTTTTGCCACTACATAACAGACAGATCAGAATACCATAATATGTTAACATGATTAATAATGGAAGCCTCATAAGTCAAGATAGAGTAAATGTTATAAGCCTTAATTTTAGCCAAAAGAGTACCATCAGCCCATTTAAAAGACAGAAATCTATGAGAATCAGCATCACAGTCTTTAGGAAGACCAAAATCAATACAAGCCTACTTAATCATGTTGTAGATTCTTTTTTGAGTGGGGGGAGGTTAAATTTTGAGCTGAGATCTTCCCACGTGATAAGAGTATCATGTTCTAAAACGTCAATAAGATATTTGATCCCTTTGTTGGCCCAGGCTCTAGCCGAGCGTCCCTGAGTAAGGGCCAGGGGTTTGCCACCATGGAAGAGGTTCCACCATAAGGATCTCTCGCCATGAATCAGGTCACCATTGTTGACACTAGTGTTGACCAAAAACCCCCTAACATGTTCCTAGGATTTCCAAATAGACTTGAACACACAAGTGCCCTGGACAGAAACAAGAAAACCACCAACCACAAGGTTGGTGAGTGGTAAACCCTTCCAAGACTCAGCATTCTTAGGGACATCCCTCTCAATATTGTGTCTGATTAAAACCTTCCAAGGTTCCTATTCTTTGAGAGAATGGAAGATCCATTTAGCCGCAAGGGCAATACCTTAGATCCTAAGATCTCTTAATCCAAGGCCACCAAGAGATTTCTCAATATGGCACCACTTCTAGTTAACAGCGTGTAATTTATTATTACCTTTGCCATCAGACCAAAGGAATTGTCTAACAGCCTTTTGAATTTCAAAGATCTAATAGTTGCTAAACATCCAAGCAAAGTAGTAGATATTATAGGAGGAGAGAATTTTTTGGCACACTTGAACCCTGCCAGCTAGGGAGAGGAATCTATTGTTCCATTTACTAAGTTTCTTATCAATTTTCTCCTTAACCTAGAGCCACATATCTTTGAGGGAAGGGGACACTGAGAAGGGAACTCCAAGGTATCTAACAATTTTGTTAGGACCACCTCATTGGTAGCCAAGGTGTCCAAACCAGCCAGGGGGTGATCCTTCCAGCTAAGGAAGGTAGACTTGGCCTGGGAGATCTAAGCTCCAGAAATTGACCCAAAGCATTGGATTTTAAGGCTAAGGTTATCCATGTTTTGCTTGGTGAGCTCAAGAAAAAGAGCCGTGTCATTGGCAAATTGAATATTCATCAATTCATTATCATCAGGGAGCCTAATCCCATTAACCTTTGGGGAGAGGGAGTTATCCCTAAGGAGGTAGAATAAAGCATCAGAGGCAATAACAAAGAGAGCAGGGGCCAAGGGGCAGCCCTGCCTAATGGACCGAGAGAGCATAATGGAATAGGAGAGGGAGCCATTAACATCAATCTGAGTAGAGGCATCTTGAAGGAGGACCTTGACATAAGTACAAAATTCACTAGGAAAGTCAAAGGCTTCAAGCATCGTAATAATAAAGTCCCATTCCACCCTATCATAGGCTTTCTCAAAGTCAAGGAGAAACATAGCAGTGTCTTGACCAAAAACTTTAGACCATTCCATGGCTTCCCAACTTGTGATGAGATTTTCCAGAATATACCTACCTTTAATGAAACTAGTTTGGGTGGGGAAGATGAACTTGGGTAGGACCTTTTCCAGTCAGATGGCCAACATTTTAGCCAGGATCTTATAGGACACATTAAGAAGGGTAATGGGTCTCCAGTTCTTAACGAGGGCCTTGTCACCATCCTTGGGTATGAGTTTAATAATGCCCTTATTGATAACATCGCCAAGGGAACCCTTACCCAAAGCCTAATTGTAGATATCAAGAAGATCAGAGAAAATCCAATTAAGCTTGGCTTTGTAGAGCTCAACTAGGAGCCCATCAGGCCCCGGAGCTTTGTCATTATGGAGGGAGTTTATGGCTTTTTGAATTTCATCAATTGTGAAATTTTGCTTAAGAAGGCAAGATTCCCCCTCAGAGATCCTATAGGGAATGATGGATTTGCATTTAAGTCTAAGGGCCTTGGTAGACTCAGAGTCTTCAGAGGTGAAAAGTTTTTGGTAGAAGAGGGCAAAGGCCTCTTTAATGTTGTCCAAATCAACAATTTCTTGATTATCAACAATTAGTCTATCAATCTTTTCCCATTTTTGCTTATGTTTAAGTAGATTAAAGAAAAACTTGGAGCCTTTATCGCCAAATTGGAGCCAATGGCTACGGGCCCTAATCATGGCCCCCTTGATCTTAACTTGCTGATTTAATCTAAGGGCATCCCTAGCTTTTGCCACTTGGTTGGCAAGGTCAAGGCAGGAAGGAGTCAACTGAATTTCATTTTCAAGGTGAAGTAGATTAAGATTAAGAGTCTTTTCCACAAATATGAAGTCTTTAGCCCTTTTTTGACCAATAGTTTGCAAGAGTTTTTGCCAGGAAACAACATTATAATTCCACCTATCAATATGCGAAGCTAATTTCTTATTATCCTTATTTAGGAGTCTGATGAGGTTAATGGCAGCAAGAACATCAAGATCTTTCAGTAAATTAGCGTTAAGAATGAACTTCTTAGGCCTCACCACATTAGTAGGTAAGGAGTTAGCAAGTTTGATGTGAGCAGTAATAGGGTGGTGATCCGAGAGAGTAAAAGGCCAAACAACAACAGAATTGCCATGGTTACTAGGGATAAATGAAAAAACATCTTTATTGGCATAAAAACAGTCAAGTCTGCAATAAATTCTATTACAACCTTCTTGGAAATTGCACCAAGTGTTCCAGAGACCCCCGGTATCAGCCTTATTACTGAGAAGAGGATCAAATAGGTTTTTCATAAATTTCATTCCATCCCAATAGGATTTTTCAGAGCCTTTCCTATCAAAAGCATTACCCCCCATTTTATCATCACAATTCTCAATCATATTAAAGTCTCCTCCAAGGATCCAGGGAATATCAGGTAAGGATGCAATCCAATCCCAAAGGGCAATTCTTTCCTTATAGTCATTGGACGCATAGATAGAGCACACCCCAATGAGGGTGTTGTCAACATTAATAGAGGCCCATACAGCCCTGTTATAGGGGGAGCAACCCTTGTCAGTAATATGGTTTGACCATCTGAGATTAATGAGCAGTCCAACACCACCTTTACCCTTGAGGTGATTGGAGCAAATTTTAATGGAGTCTTTCCAAATGAAATTAAGGTTAATATCCAAGGTAAAATTAATAGTTTTAAGCTCTTGAAGCATCAAAAAATCCAAGTCTTTATGAGAGTCCAAGAAACGTTTAACAATCTGCTTTCTATCTGGAGCTTCCAAACCTCTCACATTCCATGAGATGTACTTCATGGTAAACAGGGGGGGAAATTACGAGCTCTTAGCAGCATGAAGGCTGCTATCACAGGTAGGGAGACCCTTGCCATCAAAGTGTAATTTAGAAAAAAAATACTAAATTATTGAAGTCATCTAATACTTAAGAAGACAATTCTATATGTGTACATTTAAGAAGAGAGGAAACGACTAATTTTGACAATATGCCTATGACATAAAAAAATATAAGCTTAATTTATAATTGTTGTATAATTAAAATATTAATACATGAAACTATTAATCTCAATATATACTAATTAATATTATACTATATATCAACTTCTATAAAAAAATACTATATCTAATCTTAATAATCATAAGCTAAAAATATACTATATAGTATTTTTTAATACTATAGTATTAAATAACTATATAATATTAAGATTTAATATTATCATTTAGTAATATTATAAATATTACTATTATATTAATATGGAAACATTAAAAATATTGCTATTTTCATAATAAAAACTTGGAATATAAATAAATTAATATTATTATTTAATAATACTACAAAAATATTTTACTGTTACCTAATTTAAACCATATTAATTATATAGTTACTAATATAATATATAGCAATAAAAATTAATTAGATTAGTATTAAGCAATTATTAATATTATATTACTAACTTAAGTAAGCAAATATAATTAATTAATACTAATCTAATTAATATTTTTAATACTAAGTAAGCTTATAATATATAGCAAAAAAAATCAATTAGATTAGTATTAAGTAATTATATTAATATTAATTAGATTAGTATTAATTAATTTTTAGTAATATTATATAGACTCTGAATAATCATAACCTAACAAAAGTACTATAATGTATTATTTCATACTATAGTAATTAATAACTATATAATATATATAATAATTAATATTAAAATACGCCTAGATTAAAAGATATTATAAGCTTATTATATATGGATTTCATATATATATATATATATTATAAGTTATTATAAGATATAGGTTAAATTATTATAATTTATTACATGAAATTATGAAGAAGACAAAAAAAATCAGAGGTCTTTGGGAGTGCGTGGAAGTTGAAGAGAAAAGGCAAGTTGTGGCACAGCAGTTGCAACTAGAGGAGACGAAAAGTCCAAAGTCAACTGTGGAATGGTTGCAACCAGAGGAGACCAAAAGTCCAAAGTTAAGTGTGGAATGGAATATCGAGATGGATGATTTCTGTTTAAAACAACTATAATCCAATGTAAATTTTAAAAAATGGAATAAAAGATTAATGACATTGATGACGGGAGGGAGAAGGAAAAATATTAAAATATAATATACATTTATTATTAATATACATTTGTTAAGATGAGGAAGCCCAATGCAACCATTCTCGATGCTAATGCTGCCATTTGAAATTCTAAAATCAATAATATCCTACAATATTAAAACTTTGATAATTGTTATGTATGTCTTAAATATTAATAATATAATAATATAATATTTGATTTTTGCAATGACAACATATTAATAAAAGTTATTATTCTAATCTAAACATATTATAAAAATCAAATATAATATTATTAATATTAGCTATTCAATGTCACAATTAATACAAATGTGATTTGGAGTCAGAAGTCATTGACAGACTTGATTTATAATGACGCATTGTGGAATGTATGTACTAATATGTAAATGCTTCTCATGATGTCTACACAATCCAATCACAATCCAATGAACAATCAATGACTTGTCAAGAATTTTTATTTAAATTGTAAAATAAATTCAAAATAATTAATAACAATAACAAAGATATATTCTTGCCGATGATGGCATGGTTCGGTGGTTAAGTCACTCAGGATGTAGTGGCGGCCACCAGAGTTCAAACCCCCGCTGGGCCAACGAGCTCGCAAGGCTTGACGCCTTCGCTGGGCCAATGAGCTCGCAGGTTTGAAGTGTTCTTCCTAGGGGATGAGGTCCCCTAGTTGTGGCCTCACCGGTTCATTGCTCCGGGCAAAAGCATTCGAGCTCGCAAGGCTTTACGCCTTCGCCGGGCCAATGAGCTCGCAGGTTTGAAGTGTTCTTCCTAGGGGATGAGGTCCCCCAGTTGTGGCCTCACCGGTTCATTGCTCTGGGCAAAAGCATTCGCGTGGAGCCGGAGGGCGTGTCGCACTAGCGTCGCCAGTCAAGTTAAAAAGTTTACCAGGCGCATTTTAAAAAAAACAAAAACAAAGATATATTCTTGACTACTTAGATTGAATTACATATGTTATGGATTGGTGGATTTTAATCCAATGCTTAATACCTAAACATTTCTTATGAGGTAAGAAAAATTTCAATATCATACCTTGCAAATGAGAGATGAAGTTGATTGCAAAAATAATTTGGCCTTCGTATTGTTTAAATACAATTTGAAATGGGTTGCATTTTTAGAAAGATAAAGTTTCCTTTTCCATGTTTTGTTATTCTTATAGAAAGTTGCCTCTAAGAGGCGCAGTTTTGACAGACAACTTTCTATATTCTTGCTTTCAACTCAGTGATCTGGGATTGCATATAACAAATATATAAACTTGCTTTAAATTTAAACAAAACATTTATAATTTGAATAAAACATTTCTAATTCAAACTTTTGAAATTTACAGTTGTTTAAAATATTTTCTAATTTGAACTTGCCTTTAATGAATATGAAATTTTGATTTAAAATTAAATAAAACATTTCTAATTCAAACTATTTTAAATTTATAGTTATTTAAAAAAATTTCTAATATGAACTTGCCTTTATGAATATGGAAATTTGATTTAAATATAAATAAAACATTTCCAATTCCAACTGTTTGAAGTTTAAGTTGTTTAAAATATTTTCTAATTTGAACTTGCCTTTAATGAATATGGAAATTTGATTTAAAATTAAATAAAACATTTCTAATTATTTATTTTTATGAATAATCTTAATTAAATAAATCTATATATAAAAAAATCAAATGATATTTTCTTTTTTAAAAATATTTTTATGCTTTAATAAAGTAATTGTTGAGAATTTTGTGATCACGTACAATAGGAGTTCACCATGCCATTCACAATCAAACGAGGCAATTGAGCCTTAGAACACGATAATCTTATTGACATAGTAGTTACAAAAATGTGTGAAGGAAATAGGTTGGAATGGGACATCATGACATCAAAAAAACACTAAAATTTATTATTCAAAAACTAGTTTATTATTTATATTGATATACACATCTTATTTAAGATGAAATGAAGTTTTTAGATGAGCTATGTATGCTTGTGCACTGAGACGAGGACGTTTGTGTCGACATTCTACTTCATTCTCATCGTCTACATCATAGTCTTCTGATTGTATAGTAAGACAATGACGTTTATGTCGACGTTCTACTCCATCCTCATCGTTTGCTTCATAGGCTTCGTCAAGCTTATTATGAACTCTCCTTGCTTGGCATCACACATCAAAGAGAAAATAATCCAGCAAACCTTGTCTAAGCATCTCATCAAATTGCAATTTATCGATATTTTGAAGAGCATGTAATAGAGAAAACTAAAATCTGGTGTTGCCCACAACATCATTATGAATTTCATATGTATTAGCGGTATTACTGGCGTCGCCTATACAAACAACATTCAATCAATATTGTGATTTTTTGTTTAAAAAAAAGAATGAGATGTACAATAATTAGATTTACTTACAACTCTTTCCAACTAAACATGAATAGTTCTCTATGCAATCTATTATTGTGTAGCCTCCACAATGTCTCCAATGCAAAGCCTTGAAAAGTCTTTAGGACCCAACAAATTGCCTTATCTATGTCTTGTAAATGTGGCAATTAATTTATTTAAATGCAAGTCAAAATTTTATATATAAAGTTGGAGCTTTCTCAATTCAAAATCCAAATTGGTGAATGCTTTACCAAGTGAAAAAACCTAGAATAAATAAAATATTTTATAAAAAAAATAAATCTAAGGAATTTTTTAAAAAATAATAGAAGTTCCTATTAAAAAATTTAAAAATAAAAGCAAAAAATAGAAATTTAGAATGAATATATTGTATAAAAAAATTAATCTATTTCTTAAATAATAGAAGTTCCTATTAAAAAATTTAAAAATAAAAGCAAAACACTAGAATGAATATATTCTATATTTGGGAAAAAATTTCTTAAATAATAGAAGTTCTATTAAAAATTTAAAAATAAATTGGAAAAAATATATATTATAGAATTTAGAATGATATATACTTATATTCATAAAAAACAAATCTAAAAATTTGAGATATATTCTATTAAAAAACAAATCTAAAAATTTGGGATATATTCTATTAAAAAATAAATCTAAAAGATATATATTAAAAATAAATATATAATTATATTCATAAAAACAAATCTAAGATATATATCAATACAGTCAAATATCAATTTGTATTCTATTTTACAGCTAAAATCTTTAAATATAGCTATACAACTGTCAAATTTAAACCCTTCTTGTAAATGAATGATAAAGTTGATTACAGTAATTGTTATGATGTCATATTTGACCTTCATATTTAAATACAATTTGAAAATAATTGTGTTTTTAAAAATCAATTGTCCTTATCCATTATTTGTTATTTATATAGAAGGTTGCTTCTAATAGACAGAGTTTTCAAATACAATTATTTATATAAACAATACAATATGGAAACTTTTGTTTTGTAGCTGAAAAGTTTGGAAACTTCCTTGTGCATTGCAATCTTCGTTGTTAGTTAATAATTTTAATTTTCTCTATTTTTTAAAAATTCTTTATAATATTATATTTATTCTATTTTAGAAAAACATTTCAATTTTTTTTAATATTTTATTTTCTTAAAAATTATATTAGAAAACATTTTAATTTTTTTTAATGCTTTATTTTCACATAATAGAAAGACAAGTTGATTTTTAGAAAAATCAAGGGTTCATTATTTTGAATGAGTTGTTGAAATTACCAATGTTTATAAAGTTAATTTATTTAATTGTATCTATTAAATTTAAATCTATTAAAAATTAAGATCTATTAAATTAAAAATTAAAGAATTAATTTATTTGATTTAATGGATGTTTCTAAACTAATTTAAATATGTTAACAAGGAAGTTTCTAAATTTTTTAGTTGGAAAAGGAAAGTTTCCAAATTAAAAAATAAAGAATTAATTTATTTGATTTAATGGATGTTTCTAAATTAATTTAAATCTATTAACAAGGAAGTTTCCAAATTTTTTAGTTGCAAAAGGAAAGTTTCCAAATTTAAAATTAAAGAATTAATTTATTGATAAGTTTAAAAGAATATTACTTGTAAAAATTATTGAAACCATTAAAAGAAAGAATAATGTAAAATATTTATTGGAACCATTAAAAGAAAGAATATTTTTAAATATTATTATATTATATTAAAAGAAAGAATACTTTAACACATTATTGTATTATATTAAAAGAAAGAATACTGTATAATTTATTGAAACCATTAAAATAAAAAGAATACTTTAAAATATTATTGTATTATATTAAAATAAAGAATAGTGTACAATTTATTGAAACCATTAAAAAGAAGAGTACAATTTATTGATAACTTTAAAAGAAACAATATTTGTACAATTTATTTATAATTTTGAAAGATTAAAAAAATTAATTTAATTCATTGTAGAATACTATAAAACATTTATTGGAACCATTAAAAGAAAGAATACTATAAAACATTATTGTATTATATTAAAAGAAAGAATACCATTAAAAGAAACAATATTGTACAATTTATTGATAACTGTAAAAGCTTAAAAGATTAATTTAATTCATTGTTGCATCTTCCACCCAAGAAAGAATATTGTACTATTTCCCTTTGCTGTCATTTTAGCTATTTGTAGTTGGCAAAAGGCTCTATAGGAGGAAAGACCTTTTACAACCCACAAAGTGAAAAAATCTACAATAATACTAATGATAACTTTAAAAGGTTAAAAGATTAAATGTAATTCATCATTGGTTGTTTTCCCACCCAAGAAAGAATATTGTACAATTTCTTCTATGTAAATTTGATCTCCAATTGCTGATAAAAACTATAGTATCCCCTTCCATCACATGCACTAATATTCTTATTTGGGTAGAAAAAAAAACAATAATTTAAATTAATTTTTTACACTTCTCCAATTTCAAAACTAACACATCAAAAATATTTCAAATCAATAAACAATTAAAAAACTATAAAATGGTATGCTTGGATAATATACACCCTCATTCTTAAATCAATAAACAGTTAAAAACTATAAAATGGTATGCTTGGATAATATACGCCCTCATTCTTACTGAAAAGCAATTTGATTTTAAAGGTGGGAATATACGCCCTCATTCTTCTTTTTTCATTCTTTTTTAGTTTTTAATAGAAAGTTGCTTCGTTTTGAGAGGCAACTTTCTATACTATTGCTTTCAACTCAGTGATTTCGCACTACATTTAAAGAATATGGAAACTTGCTTCAAATTCAAATAAAATATTTCTAATTCAAACTATTTGAAATTTACAATTGTTTAAAATATTTTCTAATTTGAAATTACCTTTAATAATATTTAAATTTGATTTTAAATTTGTTTGTAATTTACAGTTATTTAAAATATTTCCTAATTTGATTTGTTTTTCTTTCATGGATTGTGCTAAGGTACTATAGGGCATGCTGCCATTGTAGTGTTACATAAAAAAATATGTATTGTTATTTGTGTTTTCCACATCTTTTCTATTTTCTCCACTTTTTATTTTTTATTTTTTTCATTTTTTTTTTAAATTTTTCCAATTTCTTTTTTGGTTATTTTTTTCCAAGAAAAATCTAAATTGTGATTGTAAATGCCTCTAGGCATAAAAATAAATAACTTGCTTTGTTTACTTGCTTTGATTACAACTCAATAATTTATAGAAAATAACTTTCAATATTGGTTCTTAAGTTTTCATGTATTAAAATATTTCTAATTTGGAATCATAAAATGGGTTCTCACAATGACTTATTCTAGCATGCCATTAATAGCAATATTCTAATGTTTAGCCTTTAACTACAATTTTTGCCCTTATAATAATTGTTTGAGGAAAACCTTAAGAGTGGATGAGGTTATTCTTTCAATGGCCTAAAATTTAATTTATAAAATATAGAAGTAGTTGTTGGAGGAAAACCTTAAAAGTGGATGAGGTTATTGTTTGAATGGCCCAAAATTTAATTTATAAAATATATAAAGGCCTAGATGGTCTTAAACAAAATTTTCAATTTAAACTTATATTTTAGAATTTTAAAATTTGTTGGATTGTATAACATAATTTATTATATTTTTATATGATTGTATATATAACATTTAAATTATTAATAAATTTTAAATATTTATTATTTATGAAGGAATATAATATATGATTTTAATCTATAAAATAAATTATTTTATAAAAAATATAATTCTAAAAAATTATTTGAAATTTTTCTTATAAAAATATATTAATTTAGAATATATTTATAAATATAAAATTATTTTTGAATTATGAATAATTTTGTTCTTCCTCCTTTCTCTTTTGTTAATTGTTTTCAATTTAATTTAATTTTTAATTGTTACTTTAGAGCATTAAAAATTTACAATTATACAGAATGAAGAAGAATCACATTGAAATTTATAAATAATATAATTAGTATTTTATTTACTTAAATGATTTCTTATATAATTATAAATTTCTAAGTAATATTGTAGTTATATTTGACAGGAACAAAGAACCTAGCATGCACCTTACAACATCATATATTTTACTTAATAACTTGATGCAAGAACATATTGCTATGCCCTTAAAGTGGAAACAAACATAGTCAATTTTCCATCACATTAACCCTTAGGGGAAAGATTGTTGCAAGTATGGGCCTAACCGGTGTTGTCATTGATGTCAACATACTCATGTTGCATTGATGTCAAGGATTGGATGAGCTGTGTGCTGAGGATATTGAGAAAATTAGTCCTATCAAGAAACAGAGAAGAATAGTGAAGACAGTGAAGCTCTTTGAAGTAAAAGATCCTAGCTAAGATAAAGATCAGAGAATGTGCATCAAAGGGTTTGTAGATATGTGTCTAAAGATGATCCAGTCAAGATTTGAGAGGTTTGCATGAAGATTTGAAGAAGTTATGGCCATATGAGTGAAACTAGTTCTGACAGATGTTCAAAGGTGATAGAGTGACACAAATAGGTCTGGTGAGATCCAAAAATGCAATATCATGTTATGTGGAATTGGTGGAGTGTTTAGGAAGCCAATGTGAATTCACAACTCAATTGGTTCGTGGTCTGGAGGTCCGCAAGCATCTATTCTAATATGACAATGATGACAGAATGTGTTCTTGAGGTTCCGGATGAAGATGCGAATGATTTTAGTAAGCAGAAGTGGTTTGGATGTTCTTGGTGATTCAAGCAAGCTTGTGGTGATCTCTAGATTGTGTCTAGTTCATGTTGGTGGTCCGCATTGAAGATTTACTCTTGGGTGATGGTCTTCTTCCTAATCATGGCCGACTAGATGATTTACGCATCTTGCAGATGATCTTGAAGATGTTCTGCGAAGCATGGTGTGTTACCCAAAGAACATTGAAGTCCCAAATATATGTGGCCGACAGTGTGGTGATTCGCATGAAGTCTTTTGTAATAAGTCAAGTTGTATTTGTGTATTTGCTCTATAATAAAATAAAGTATGTATTGTGCCGACTTTGATGATTATCCCAAAGTTGATGTCTTGTGTAAATAAGATTTGTGAAGTCATTTCAAGTATCTGTGTCGGGATGAGGAAGTGGTAGAGAGAAGAAGAGCAAAAAGGAGAGCAGAAGTGTTGGGCTTAAATGGAACTGACTCAAGCATGGTGAAGATGCTAATCTTCAATTCAAATATGTAATATTTATTATTCTATAGACAGTGTGTCTCCTGTAAGTAGTGGGCCTCTTGTGAGCGGTGTGCTTGGGTAGTGAGCCCTAATTAGCATGTACCATTTTCTTCTTCCTATTCTTTTAGCAGAGAATACAATCTTGGGTTAGTCACCCCATGGTTTTTCCCTTAACCGGGTTTTCTACGTTAAAATCTTGGTGTCATATGTGTTAATGTGTTTTTGGTCTTGAATTATTGCATTATGCTTTCATGATTGATTTATTATTATGCTGTTGAATTACAAGAAGGATTTAAGTGCTTAAAAAAAAGAAAGTTTTGGGACAACTGATTCACCCCCCCTCTCAGTTGTCTGTCTTAAATCAACAATTGGTATCAGAGCTAAGTTCCTCTTAAAGAGCTTAACCACTTGAGGAGATCCAGGATGTCTTCCTACAAGAAGGATAGTCTGAGGTTTGATGGAACTAATTACGCTCTTTGGAAAAGCCACATGGAATGTCACTTGCAATGTATGGGAATGCAATATTGGACCATAACTTCAAAGAAGTATGTTCCTCCAAAGAATGGTCTGACAACTATAGATGAAATCAAAGATGCTGAAGACAATCTTCAAGCTAAAGAAGCTCTACTAAGTGCCTTATCTGATTTAGAGTTGACAAATGTTATAGATTTAAAAACTGCATATGAGATTTGGGAAAAACTGGAACTTCTGCATGAAGGAGACAAATATGTTAAGTGTGCCAAGCTGTAGAGCCTAAAAGGAAATTTTGAAAACCTGAAGATGAATGAAGATGAGAATATCACTACAATTATGCCAAAAGTAAATGAGCTTGTTTGTGGCATTAGGTGTGTAGGTGGAATCTTGGATGAAGATGAGATTGTTGCCAAAGTTCTCATATCCCTACCTCCTACTTACAAACACAAGGTTGCTTCTATTCAAGAATTTAGATCCTTATCAAATATCACATGAGATCAATTGGTTGGAAAATTAGCTACATTTGAATTGGATGAGTTTGGAGATGCACCCCCCAAGACTAAATCTGCATTCAAAGCTAGTGCCTCTGTAAAAGGAAAGCAAAGGTATGATTCAGGAGAAAACTCCTCAAAGAAACTATCATGGTATGAAAAAGCAAGAAAAGACCTAGAAGAAGATGAAGTAGAAGCTGCTCAACTTGAAGCCCTTATTGCAAAAAGACTGCCAAGAGGATCTGGTAAGTATGAAGGAAAATTGCCCTTCAAATGTTTCAACTGCAACAAGATT
Source organism: Cunninghamia lanceolata (assembly GCA_027924645.1). NCBI lineage: Eukaryota > Viridiplantae > Streptophyta > Pinopsida > Cupressales > Cupressaceae > Cunninghamia > Cunninghamia lanceolata. The sequence continues at coordinate 241,808 of BSBN01001872.1, forward strand.
GGTCATTTTGCCTCAAGGTGTCCAGAAATATTTTCAAGGACAAATCCAAACAGATCAAGATTTCAAAAGAAATGTTACTATGTTCATGATGATGATGATCATGGAGTAACAGATGATGAATTAGAGATAGGAAATAAATCCGGAAGTGACTGGGTGTTTATTGCCATCAAAGAAGAAGATCCAATGCCCATTGAATCTGTCAATCATAAAATGGTAGAAAGAGCTCTGGCTGCCCAAGTTGAAGAAAAGGATGATTGGGTCATTGACAGTGGATGCTCCCACCATATGACTAGTGAAAAAAATAAGTTCATAGATCTAGAAAGATATGAAGGAGGAGTTGTAAAATTTGGTGATAATTCTGTTGGCAGAATCAGAGGCAGAAGAACTATTTATTTTGATGGAAGGAACAAAACCAGTGATGTATTGTATGTTGAAGGTCTGAAGCACAATCTTCTTAGTGTTGGACAGTTGGTGGCCAAAGGCTATGATCTCCAATTCAAAAATGGAAAGTGTAAGATCTTTGAAAGTTTTGGAACAAAGGTTGCATTTGATACTCAAACAAAAGGTAACATCTTCCACTTGGTTGGTACTGGCCAAAGTTGCTTATTTGTTCAATTGGATCAGAGTTGGTTGTGGCATAGGAGAATGTGTCATGTGAATTTTGATAATATCATCAAGATAAGCAACACTCAGGTTGTAAGAGATCTTCCAAGACTAGTGAAAACTACTAATAGTTTGTGCAAAGAATGTCAGTTGGGTAAGCAGAGTAGAGTCACATTCAAAAGTAAATAAAAATATTCTACCGCATTGTTGGACTTAGTACATACTGATCTATGTGGACCGGCTAGAATCAGAAGTTTGCAAGGTGATAGATATTTCATGTTACTAATTGATGATCATTCTTGGATGATGTGGGTGACTTTCCTAAAAGAGAAATCTAAAGCTCTTGATAAATTTAAAATATTCAAGGCTATGGTAGAAAATGAAACCAGATTAAACATAAAGTGTCTTAGGTTTGATAGAAGTGGAGAATTCACATCCAGAGAGTTCATAGAATTTTGTGAGAAACATGGGATAAAAAGATAGTTATCTGCTCCAAGGACTCCACAATAGAATGGAGTAGTGGAGAGAAAGAACTGGACCATCCAGGAAGCATCTAGAACCATGATGATGGAAGCAAATGTTCCTTAGATCTACTAGAGAGAAGCTGTAAGCACTGCTCTCTATACTCTTAATCGACTACAAATCAGAAGCAATACTAGTAAGACCCCTTATGAACTCTGGTTTGGCATCACTCCTACTGTGAAGTATTTCAGAGTCTTTGGTAGTAAATGTTACATTAAAAGAGATGAAGACCTTGGAAAATTTGATGCTAGAAGTGATGAAGGAATATTCTTGGGTTATTCTACTCAAAGAAAAGCATACCAGTGTTATAACAAGAGATTGAGAAAGATTATAGAAAGTACAAATGTTGAGGTTGATGAAGGCATTGAAAAACCCTCAAGGTTTTATGAATATGAAGAAGATGATCAGAATGATGTTTTGGTCCAAGGAGCTCAAGCCCCCTCTAAAATTTAGAAACAGACTATTTTGAAGAATCCTGAAATATAGGAAGAAGAGATAAGTTTGAATGAACCTGTCCAAGAAATAGAAATGCAAGAAACTCCTAAAACTCCCAGGTATGTAAGACTGAATCATTCTAAAAATTAGATCATAGGTGATAAAAGCAAAGGTGTTCAAACAAGAAGAAAGATTGCTCAAGACTCAGAAAAGTATTGTCTAATTTCAAAGATTGAACTAAAAACAGTAAGTGAAGCATGCAATGATGAAAGCTAGACTAAAGCAATGAAAGAAGAGTTGATGCAGATTGAGAAAAATCACACTTGGGATCTTATTCCTAGACCTAGAAACAAAAATGTGATTGGGACCAAATGGGTCTTTCGGAATAAACTGAATGAAGATGGTGAAGTAATCAGAAACAAAGCCAGATTAGTCTGCAAGGGTTATTCTAAAGTAGGAGTTGATTTCGAAAAAAACTTTTGCTCTGATTGCAAGAATTGAAGTAGTCAGATTATTTCTTGCCTTTGCTGCCTTCAAGGATTTCAAAGTATATCAGATGGATGTCAAGTCTGCCTTTCTCAATGGTGACTTGGAAGAAGAAGTATATATTGAGCAACCGAGTGGTTTTCAATTATCTGATCAGGGTGATATGGTCTGCAAGTTGAAGAAAGCCCTGTATGGACTCAAACAAGCCCCAAGAGCCTGGTATGAAAGACTGGATAAACATCTTTTGAAGATTGGTTTCAACAAAGGTACTGCTAACAGTAACTTGTACTTCAAAATTGATCATGAAAATATCTTGATTGTTGAAGTATTTGTTGATGATATCATTTTTGGAGGAAGAGATAGTATGTGCAAGACTTTTGCAAATTAAATGAAAAGTGAATTTGAGATGTCTATGTTTGGGGAAATGAATTTCTTCTTGGGTTTGCAAATCACTCAAACAAAGAAAGGAATCTTCATTTCTCAGACCAAATATGGATGTAAACTAAGAAAAGATGATGACTCTCCTAAGGCTAATCAAAAAAAGTACAGGCCAATGATTGGAGGACTACTGTATCTTACTCAAACTAGACCTGATATTATGAATGTTGTTGGTCTTGTTGCCAGATTCCAAGCTGATCCTAGAGAATCTCATGTCATGGCAATCAAGAGGATTCTCAGATATCTAAAAGGAACAATTGAGTATGGTTTATGGTATCCTAGGGATCATTTCTTTCTTTCTTCATGCATATACAGATGTGGATTGGGCAGGAGATGTGGATGACTAGAAGAGTACCAGTGGTGGTGCATTCTTTTTGGGGAGAAGATTGGTTTCTTAGCTAAGCAAGAAACAAGAGGCAATATCTCTATCCACTATAGCAGTAGAATATATTGCAGCAAAAGGTAGTTGCACTCAAGTATTGTGGATGAAGCAAATGCTAAGAGACATCAGAGTGGAGTATGAGGAACCCATCACAATCTTTTTTTATAACTCAAGTGCAATAAACATATCAAAAAATCTAGTGTTGCATTCAAAAACAAAACATATATCCATCAAGTTTCACTTTTGGAGAGAGCAGGTGAACAAGAATGAAGTCAAATTGGAGTTTGTGCCCTCTAAGGATCAGATTGCACACATCTTTACTAAACCTCTACCTAAGGACTCTTTTGAGTATCTCAGGGAGAAGTTAGGGGTTATTACCCCTCCAGTTCTGGATTAAGGTGCACTGATGTGCATCAGTCCGGTGGATCTCACAGTCATATCTTGTGATCTGGATTGATGATAGGAAGTTGCTACTTAGAGGGAGAAGTCTGTATGATTCTGATTGATGCAAGTATGTGCCCTTTGCCATTGATGTCAAAGGGGGAGAGAAGATGTGAAAAACAAGTGGTTACTGATCAAAGGGGTAGCAATAAAGAAAGAGAAGACATATGAATGACTGTTGTTGATAGGGGGAGCTATGTCATTTAGTGAGGAGAAGTTTTGTCTTGATGGTTAAAACAGTTTTTCACATCATATGTTGCCATCAATGACAAAGGGGGAGATTGTTGCAAGTATGGGCCTAACCGGTGTTGTCATTGATGCCAACATACTCCTGTTGCATTGATGTTAAGGATTGGATGAGCTGTGTGCTGAGGATATTGAGAAAATTAGTCCTATCAAGAAATAGAGAAGAACAGTGAAGACAGTGAAACTCTTTGAAGTAAAAGATCCTAGCTAAGATGAATATCAGAGAATACGCATCAAAGGGTTTGTAGATATGTGTCTAAAGATGATCCAGTCAAGATTTGAGAGGTCTGCATAAAGATTTGAAGAAGTTATGGCCATATGAGTGAAACTAGTTCTAACAGATGTTCAGAGGTGACAGAGTGACACAAATAGGTCCGGTGAGATCTGGAAATACAATATCATGTTCTGTGGATTTGGTGGAGTGTTTAGGAAGCCAATGTGAATTCACAACTCAATTGGTTCATGGTTTGGAGTTTCGCAAGCTTGTATTCTAATATGACAGTGATGACAGAATGTGTTCTTGAGGTTCTGGATGAAGATGCAAATGATTTTAGTAAGCAGAAGTGGTGTGGATGTTCTTGGTGATTTAGGAAAGCTTGTGGCGGTCTCTAGATTGTGTCCAATTCGTGTTAGTGGTCCACATTGAAGATTGAGCTCATAATTGAAGATTTACTCTCAGGTGATGGTGTTCTTCCTAATCATGGCCGACCAGATGATTTACACATCTTGCAAATGATCTTGAAGATGTTCTGTGAAACATGGCATGTTACTCAAAGAATATTGAAGTCCCAGATATGTGTGGTCGACAGTGTGGTGATTCGCATGAAGTCTTTTGTAATAAGTCAAGTTGTATTTGTGTATTTTCTCTGTAATAAAATAAAGTATGTATTGTGCCAACTTTGATGATTATCCCAAAGTCAATGTCTTGTATAAATAAGAGTTGTGAAGTCATTTCAAGTATATATGTCAGGATGAGGAAGTGGTAGAGAGAAGAAGAGCAAAAAGCAGAGCAGAAGTGTTGGGCTTAAATGGAACTGACTCAAGAATGGTGAAGATGCTAATCTTCAGTTCAAGTATGTAATATTTATTATTTTGTAGATAGTGTGTCTCCTGTAGGCAGTGGGCCTCTTGTGAGCAGTGTGTTCGGGCAATGAGCCCTAATTATCATGTGCCCTTTTGTTCTTCCTATTATTTTAACAGAGAATACAATCTTGGGTTAGTCACCCCATGGTTTTTCCCTTAACCAAGTTTTCCACGTTAAAATCTTGGTGTCATATGTGTTAATATGTTTATGCTCTTGAATTATTGTATTGTGCTACCATGATTGATTTATTATTATGTTGTTGAATTACAAGAAGGATTTAAGTGCTTAAAGAAAAGAAAGTTTTGGGACAACTGATTCACCCCCCCCCCTCAATTGTCTATCTTAAATCAACAAAGATAATGTAGCTTACAGATCTAAGAAGATTTCAGTAGCATAACGACATGTAAATTAACACTTTAAAGAACATGAAAGAAGAAGAAATAGATAGAAGAGATGAAACACCAATATATGTGGGGAAAACCCTTTCAAGTAAAATAACCCACACTCCAAAGCATCAAACCAATGTATTAATGTGCAACAACAATGTTACAATACACTTGCAGGCTCAAAACCTTAACATGGAGATTTACATCTTTCTTCTATGGAGGAAAATTGACAGCATAGCCCTACATAAAAAATTCATCTCCTCTAAAATGACTCCTCAAGCATTCAATTACTAAGAGTTCCAATACAAGAAACCACCAAAATGGAAACTCAAAACTATGAGTTAGAATGCCTAGTCATGGAGAATCAAATCCACAATAACATAGAAAGTTACTCAAATCATAATTAATTCTCCAAATATGGCACTCCAGTTTTGGCTCCTAAAATCATGCTTGTCAAGTTTCCAATGGTAATTTCCTTTTACAATTTCTTTCCATTTTAGCAACTCTTACACATTACAAGTTGTCATAGTTGCATTTAGAAACTTCCATGACACTAAGTGATAAAAAACAAATTGCCAAAATACAATCTACAAGTGGGATGCCCAAAATATGTGCATGCATAATAAATACAATTAAATCAAATATTAGGACTTGCAAGGTGTATGCCACACCTAATCCTAACATTCTCCCACTTGTCGTATACCTTGCAAGAGTCAAAGGGAAACACAACCAATATGTGAAACACCAAGGTTACCATATTATCTCTACTGAACTCCACTATGCTCACGAGCATTACAGAAGCACCTGCAACATCTTCCAAGTGATCACCAACATGACCAAAGATTAGGATTCTAAAAGAATGATGAAACATTAAATGTCACATAGACACACCAGTGTATCCAAATTCAAACCCATTACCAGAACACAACTCTAAAGTCCAAACTTACTCCAAAATAAGATCAAGCATGAATGCTCCAAAACAGTTAGAACAACAACCACAACTAGTTGTTTACATCCAACTAAAAAACTCACCATTGATAGAACTTCTGCACATGACATATCCAGCCCATACTGCAACTCTCATCCCTATATAATCCATTGTCTTTCTCAAAGTTATCATCTCCCATGATAACAAACACACCAAAACCATTGATGTGCAAAAAATTTGGAGACGCTTGATATTGCAGTTCAATAAAAAACAATCTACGAAAGACATGCATACATCCTAGGAATCATATTGCATGAATAATGCCAACCAAAGCAACTCATAGTCTACCAATCAACACTTACATAAAAGTGTGGCTTATAATAAAATCATGTAATACAAAGAAAAATCACAATGATCTACAAACTACAACCAACCTACTACAAAATAGAGCATAATTCCACAAACGGTTTTCTACTCACTCTCTCACCTTTGATCTCCTCCACTTCTCCCAAGTCCTCCACATCTCAAATGATATCCATTAAAAGAACACATATTGTTGCTAAAAAATTACAAAGTACAACAACAGTAGATGATCACAAAACCAATGACCATACTAGATGAATAAGAACCTATAGGAAGAAACATGAGACCATAAAGAGAAACTACAAACCATATCATGTCCTTTTGCCAACACCACCAATTTCTAAGTTGTGCCAAGTAAGATCTCCTTCACAAAACCTCAACTGAAAAGCCTTAACAATACCCAATTGTTCAATCTTATTAGATCAAATAAAACATATACATCTCATATAACCATTTAAAAGGATGTGATCTTCTCTAACCAAAGAATATCAAACTCAAAAATTCATTCCACAAATAGGAATTCAGCCCAATAACATCTCCAAAACTTCTCATAAATCAAACCATATACTAAAGGAGATAACCATGCCAAGTACTCCTTGAAAATGAACCCTCCAGAACTAGAAACTATAGCTCAAGATCCATATCCATGAAAAATCAAAGCATAAAACAAAATGAATTTGAAAAAACATGGGCAATACCTATTAGATCATATTCTGCTGAGTGAACTCAGAGTGGGGAATGGGAATGCTCAACTAAGATACACCAAGCCTCATAGACTCTCTCCAAGAACAATCTCCTCTCAACTCCAAACATGAACTCATGTCCATACCCAGGTGAAGGATCCTTGGTCTTTCTATTGAAATTTCATCAATTCAACACATAATCCCCATAACAAGAGATCTCTAGCCTCACCTCATGATGCAAGAGCATCCATAGGTGTAAGGGCAATCTTTCATCACCCAAAAATAATGTTGATTCAAAATTAATGTCTTTGTTTTCATTTCTTTTCAAAATTTGTATTTTTGGACACCCAGTTGCTTGAATAATGATTCAAAACCTTCAAAGTTTCCAACAGGGCTAAGGATACAAGAATTTGCTATTTTTAGTAAGTCTTTATTAGAGAAGTGGTTGAGCCTGAAATTTTCCCCAAAGCTTTGAAATAGTCAAATAAGTATTCTTGGTAAATTTCATCTCAAGATCATGTCTGGATTTCAAGATATTAAAGTTTCAATTTTGTGAGGTCCCCTAAAAAGTTTTGAAATCATATATGAGGCACTAAAATGTCCCATAATGCCCCAAAATTTTTACAGATACCTGTTTACAAATTTCCAGTGTGATAGATCACTTTGCGAGCTTTTCGGTACTTCAAACGGTTCGTCAATCAGACACCTAGATCAAAAGTTATGCTTCCCAGACGTTGACCTATTTTTGGAGGGAGTTGCAAATTTCAAAATTTTGGCTGGAGGCCACCAAAATGGCTATTTATGACTAGTTTTAGGAACCCTAGGCAATAGTAGAGATAAGGGGAAAGTGTAGAGTCAAGAAAAAGCAGAAAAATAGAAACCTTAGCTGATTTGGGGCTACAGAAGGAAGAAGATTCCAGTGTCTTGAGATAGGAAGCTATAATGTATTGCAGCCTATGGAGGATTCATCCTCTGATTGTGTTTGAGCTTCTATAATGTAATTAGTTGTCCAAATCAATAATAGAATATTCTATTTTTCTATGTACAATTTCTATTGTTGTGTGTTTTATGATTTATCCCCTTCATCAAGTGGTATCAAAGCAAGGGTTCCTGAGTGTGTAGACAGATCACTGACCGTGAGGCAGTTTGCACTAGGACATAAGGTTGTGGGTTTGCTATAGAGATCAAAATGCCTCCACAAAAAAATTGTGCTGGGAGAAATGCTTTGACAGAAGAGGGTTTTAGAGCCCTACAAAGACAAATTGATGCATTGCAAGAGGAGTTGCGAATAGGGTTTGAGTCAAGGACAAGAGAAGAAAGTGAAGATGAAGCTGAAGAAGATCTATCTGAGGAAGAACAAGAAGTTGCAGGAGATCCTATAGAAGTTAGGTTGTTGAGGGCCATTTCAAAGATCAGAAAGAGGCCCAGGATTGAAGTTTCTACCTATTCTAGAGATTTGAATCTAGAATGAACAATGTTTAGTGAAGTTCAAGATTGGGAACTACCATGATGAGGTGATGTGTGACATTATACCAATGGATGCATGTCATATGTTATTGGGAAGGCCATGGTAGTATGATAGGTGTGTTGTCTATAATGGCCATGCAAAACACATATTCCCTAACAAAGGATAGAGTTCGTCATAAGTTGAAGCCCTTGAAGGAGGTGGAAGAAAAGGTATGTAGTACTGTCAAAATTTGCTTGGTAGATGGTAGGAAATTTTTGGAGGGTATGAAGCATGAGTGTCATTTCTTTGCATTGATTCCTAAGATCGGTCAAGAGAAATGTGAAGATGTACAAGTAGAAGTCTCAGACCTGTTGGAAGAATTTTAGGATATTGTCTTTGATAATGTACCAAAAGGTTCACCACCAGTGAGGAAGATAAGTCATCAAATGGATTTGATACTAGGAGCCAGTTTACTGAATAAGGTAGCCCATAGAATGAATTATGTGGAGAATGAAGAGCTGAATAGACAAGTTCACGAGCTATTAAAGAAGGGACTAATAAGGGAGAGCCGAAGTCCATGTGCGGTACCTACAGTACTAGCACCAAAGAAATATGGTGAGTGGACAATGTGTACAGATTCCCTAGCCATCAACAAGATCATGGTAAAGTACAGATTTCCATTGCCCGGAATAGATGACATAATGGATTGTTTGAGTGGAGCCAAGTACTTTACAAAGATTGATCTGAAGAGTGGGTATCACCAGATTCAAATCAGAGAAGGAGATGAATGGAAGACAGCCTTCAAGACAAAGCAAAGTTTGTATGAGTGGTTAGTCATGTTAGAGTGGTAGAGATATTGAGGGGGGGGTGAATCAGTAACCAGATAGATTTTTTGCACTTACAGGTGTGTTTTGCAGACTAAAACAAATAACTTTAAAAACTTGTATTTAAACAATTAAATCAACTGAGTTTAGATGTTCTGTATCACAAGAACTGTGCCAATAAGATACAATACAAGTATGAAAGCTGAAATATCTGACAACAGATCAAGAAGCATACCACAAAAATAGAGACACAAAGATTTGTCCTGAGTGGAAAGCCCCTGGCATAAAACCACTCAAAAAATTGCCTCACTGGCTTAAGAATCTCACTGATTACTGTGCCTCACTGGCTTACAATCTCACTAAATACATTGCTTCACTGGCATATTAAAGATTACACAGTTTTTGAAAACATTTTCATACAGAGGAATACTTTGTTTCTCTAAAGCATATACTACCAACAATGTGAGTGCAAACCACACAAAATACTCGCACACATGTCATTTACATTATATCTTTATATACAACTGTCTATATTCCTTTTCAAAAACATTTTGCTGTAGGCAATTCCAAAACAACTGAAATAGAAACCAATCAATAGTTTTGTAACTGTATCTGTAAATCACATAAGCACCATTAACCTCCTTGATCAGAAAAAATAGAAACAGTTTGAAGAAGGAAGGATTAAAAATTGTTAACCCTCAATAGGGTTACAAGATATAACTATCAGGTCCAACTGCCAATAACCCAGGTGAAACCCTAGGGTTTCAAAATAAATAACGGCCAACACAATTTTATAAAAGATTCCATATCACCGATGAGCAAAACACATTTGGTGGTGCAAAGAAATGCCACAGATCTATAAAAAGCTATTTTAAAGAATACAAGCTTTTACATAAATTGCATTCTTTAAAAAACTTTTGACAGATGAATGTGCCGAAACAAACCCTTGACAAATATATTTACTCATTTTTAAAAACAACTCTGCAGATAAAGAGAAATAAGCTTTCAAGATCATACTTACAAATATATTGACGGCCACAAAAAATAGATTCAGAATCTTTGACTGACCATTGCCACTTTTACCTTTCTTTTCAATGATAACGGCACAGCTGCGGGCTATGAAGTCAATTTTCCAACCTTTCGGAAGATCCATTAGACTCCCTTCATAATCTTTCATGATTTGCTTGTAGCTCATGAAGTCAACATTCAGATTCCACAGACCTTTTTTCATGATTATTCTTGCAAACCCTACGAAGTGCAGGCAATTATGAAATGAAATGCCAAAACAACAAAGATACAACTTCTTAAGACTGGTGACTGGCCGATGTAGTTTGCCCTAAAGAGGGCTTCAAAAGATAAAAGAGGGATGACCTTTTAGACCAATAAACAACCTTGCAACCGGTGCTCAATAAAATACATTAGAAAGGAGTATTTACGCACAATATTCATATTTACCACTTATGCGGCACAAATTAATTAAGCCCAACTTTATCACTTAAACAATGCAACTGTTGCCAAGTCAACAGGTCGAAAAGCTGACTAGCTACCAAAGACCAACTACCAAGTGGAACATCAAAAACATTACCGCCGTTGACATCACTGCCAACCAAAATATTGCCAACTGGGGTTAACAAGTCATGCCATTTGGGCTAACCAATGCACCAAGCACATTCATGCGGCTCATGAATGAGGTATTGAAAGAGTTTTTGGGAAGTTTTGTTATTGTTTATTTGGATGACATTTTAATTTTTAGTAAGACTTGGGATGAGCATTTGTTGCATATCAGAAGAGTTTTAGAGAAGCTGAGGGAGGAGAAGTTGTTGATTAATCTGAAGAAATGTAGTTTTGCAAAGAAGGAGTTGGTATACCTGGGATTTGTTGTCTCAAAGGAAGGTCTTAATATGGACCCAAAAAAATTAAGAGCTATCATTGAATGGTCTACACCAAGGAGTGGTACAAAGGTAAGATCTTTTTATGGTTTGGCAGGTTTTTACAGAAAATTTATTAGGAATTTTAGTAGCATTTGTACAGCCCTAATGGAGACAATGAGAGGGGATAGAAAAGAGTTTGAATGGACTATAGGAGAAAACAAGATCTTTGGTACATTGAAGAAGAAAGTCACAAAATAACCTATTTTGGCACTTCCAGATTTCAATAAGGTATTTTAGGTAGATTGTGATGCTAGCGACAGTGCTATAGGAGCTGTTTTGAGCCAAGAAGGTAAGTCTGTTGCCTATTTTAGTGAGAAGCTTAATGATGCAAAGAAAAATTATTTTGTTTATGATCAGGAGTTTTATGCAATAGTTTAGGCTTTGAAGAAATGGAGACATTATTTATTGCCAAAAGAGTTTGTTTTATATAGTGATCATTAAGCTTTGCAATATCATAATAGTCAAGGAAAGTTAAATTAGAGGCACTTAAAATGGGTTGAGTCTTTGTAGAGTTAAAAATTTTGTTTTGAAGCACAGGAGTGGGAAATCCGATAGAGTTGTAGATGCCTTGAGCAGAAGGAAAAATTTGTTGATAGAAATGAAGATAGAGGTTGTTGGGTTCGATGAGCTCAAAAGTTTGTATCCTAAAGATCCAGATTTTGTAGAGGCTTGGAAAGCTTGTTTGGAACCTATTACTTTGGATAGGACAAAATGGTTGGATTTCATAATCCAAGATGGCATGTTGTTTAGAGGAATCCAGTTATGCATTCCGAGGAGTTCCATGAGAGAGAACCTAATTAAGGAGAAGCATAGTGGGGGATTAACTGGATACTTTAGTCGAGATAAGACCATTAATGTTGTTGGTGAGCATTATTATTGGCCGTAGTTGTAACAGGATGTGAGGAAATTTGTGCAAAGTTGCAGAGTGTGTCAAATGGCAAACGAAACAAATCAGAATATAGGGCTATATTAGCAATTACTTGTACGAAAGAAGACATGGGACAATATGAGTATGGATTTTGTTCTAAATTTACCAAGGACACAAAGAGGACATGATTCCATTTTTGTGGTGGTGGACATATTCTTGAAGATGGCACATTTTATTCCTTGTAAGAAGACTAATGATGTTATTCATATTGCAAAATTATTTTTAGAGAAGTGGTGAGACTACACGGTCTACCTAAGAGCATAGTTTCAGATTGAAAAGTTTGTTGGTTATTTCTAGAGGACATTGTGGAAGAAGTTGAAGAAAGATTTGAAGTTCAGTTCTGCACACCATCGACAGAGTGATGGACATATAGAAGTGGTGAATAGGAGTTTGGGTAATCTGCTACGATGCTTAGTAGGAGATAAGCCAAGGGATGGGATTTGATTTTACCACAGGCAGAATTTGCTTACAACAATTATATAAATAGGAGCATGGGTAAATCACCATTCCAAATTGTATATGGGAGTAATCTAAGAAATTCTTCAAAGTTAAGGAAGTTGGACAAGGGAGAAAAGATAAGTGTTGAAGCCGAAGACTTTGTAGAACACCTAAAGAATTTGTATGAAGAGGTGAGAAAGCACATTAATAAGATGAATATTTAGTACAAGGTTAAGGCAGATCAGAAGAGGAGATATAAGGAGTTTTAGGTAGGAGATGAATTCATGGTTTACTTGAGAAAAGAAAGGTTTCTAGTTGGAACATATAATAAGTTGAAAATGAAAAAATTTGGATCGTGCAAGATTCTGAAGAATCATGATTCAGGAAATGCATATGAGGTAGAACTGATGAGTGGGATCACATTTACCCTGTGTTCAACATTGTTGATTTAATAGAATATCATTAAGGTGGAATAGAGAATGGAACAATAGAAGAACAATGGAGTATTTTGGCACCTACTTCAGAAAATGAGGAGATAGAAGAAATTTTGGATAGCCATGTGGGTAGAAGCACAAGAAACAGGCAATATGAAGAATACCTGGTTAAATGGAGAGGAAGGCCTATTGAAGATTCATCCTAGTTATCTAAGGCTGAGGTTAACCATCTTGGTTTCCCTCTAACTCCTGAGATGTGATGGGGTCACTTCTCAAAATTACCCTGGGTGTTTGATGCAGGAGCATCCAGAGGTGCAAGGGCAATCTTGCATCACTCAAAAATAATGTTGATTCAAAATTGATATCTTTGTTTTCATTTCTTTTCAAAATTTGTATTTTGGGCACCCATTTGCTTGAGTAATGATTCAGAACCTTCAAAGTTTTCAACAAGGCTGAGGATACCAGAATTTACTATTTTTAGTAAGTCTTTATCAGAGAAGCGGTCGAGCTTGGTGATAGATCATCTGTCACCAAGTGATAGATCCACATCCAAAGGTCCCACTAAAACTATGATATTGATTTTATCAAGGCATCGTGATTACCATCCTCTGAATGATGATCATCAATCTAGCTCTAACACAATCTAATAATCAACCTTTGCAATACCAACAATGCAAAAGAATAAAGTAGAACCAAGATCTCCAAGAAAGAAGATAAAAACATCACTGTCAAAAGCTCACACATAACTATGTATCTAAGCTATCCATGACATTGTGATAAACATGCTACAAGTCCAAACAACCAAATATCTAGTCACTCTAATCATCCATCCTCTCATCTCAATGCAACACACCAATGCACAAATGACCACAAACAATGCCAACTAATAAAGTTTGTATCAACAGTGAATCAATCTCATGGATATAGACAGTCCACATTCAAGTCATCTCACTACAACCAATGGGTGGCCAACCCACAAAACTATATAACTTGAAGATCCAAAACAAATGAAACATGCAAACTCATCATCACATCAATAACATGCAAACTGAGATATCAAAGAAGATAACATGTCGATTTCAAGAGTAACCATAGTAAAGGAACCCATCAAGAAAACACTACAAAACTTTTGAGTGACTAATCACATACCAATATTTCCACACTAAGAAGGATACAAACCTCCTCACACCATGCATGAAGCATACATGCAAATCTGTAACTATCTTACATCCAAAAACACACCAAGGAATCATAATTTAAAAAATAGTTTATTTGCAGATCTACAAAACCACAAGTTTTGATTAACCACGTAAAACCTACAAAACCACCATGTCACTGACACACATGCAAATGCATATCCACTTAAATCATCTGGAAGACCCACAAGTCTGAAAAATTACTATAACAACTATACTAGAATAATAGAATATCATAGATAAGCATAATCATAGATTTTGACCGGCAAATCTACAAAACCCTCATATCCAACCAACATGCAACTGGGACATGCAAGTAAAAACAACCAAAAAGGAAGAAGACGTCCACAAGCTTCAAGCCCACTTGTAGGCCAACTCCACAACCACCACCATGTACAAGCATATGGAGGAGATAGGCTATTCCAAAAGCTTTTAGATCATCCAATGACCAACTCCACAACCCACATGTATTCAAGGTTAACAAAACATTGCCTTCCAATGCCAGGGACTAAAACCAAGCACCCAACATAAGCACATCAAACCATAGTCACAAAAACCTAAGTTTCTCCATGTGATAAAAAAGCCAAGAACAAACACCCAACATGAATACTTTGTTGCAAGTGACCATAAAAGGAAAGAACATAACCACCATGCTTGAGGGTTATTACACATTGTCAAACAAGAGCTCTAGATCAATATCATATTAAATGTAACCACATGATTAACTCCATAGTACTCCATCTTCTCCATCCTTCAAATCCCTGTTGTACCTTGAAAACAAGATCAACTACAAGACTTCCACTCAAACAAGGATTAATAATCAGCCAATTCCTTCTTACAAATTCCCTCAAGCTTGCCAGGATAAGAAATCACAATAGAAGAAATACCCAAAACTTTAAATAATATGGAACCAACACATGCAATCTCATGAAACCATGGAACCACCGTAGCTATGATACCAATTGAAAGGTAAAAGAGAACCCAGTATGTACCTTACAACATCCTATATTTTACTTAATAACTTGATGCAAGCACATACTACTAAATGCCCTTAAAGAGGAAACATGCATAGTTGATTTCCCATCACATTAACCCTTAAAGGAAAGATAATGTAGCTTACGAGTAAGTGCAAGAATATGGGGGGCCAAAAAGGGGTCTTAAGTGGCCACTTTTTTCCTGAAATTAGGAACTACTAACCTTGGATGAGAAATTGAGCATAGTTACACTCAAAATTTGAAGATGCAACAAAAACAATGTTCGTAGTTCTCCAAGTCTACTTTCTAAAATACTAACTTTTTTTGAAAATGATATAGATTAAGGAGTTCAAAAAAGGGAGCCACAGAAATTGGTGTTGTTTCTGTCAAAAAAACATAATATAGTGTGTTTTGTGGCTCCCTCAAAATGTTAACTTATTTTTTTGGTATTTTTAAAATCGCTTCGGTGAGAAATTAGCCAACATCATGTAATTTATGCTTAATTTGTCTAATAATTGTTAATGAATATTTGTTTTTTACTAATTTTAAAGTGGACACATCCTAAAAAATAGAATTTTGGTCGTGCTACACCTGTAAATTTTGAAAACTAATTGAGAATTTTTTTTAAATTTGTGTAGAATGGAGTCTAATTTATAAAAAATAATTTTTTTGAAATTTCAATGAATGGTTAATTTATAATGAAAAAAAGACCAAACACTAGTTTTTGCCCAAAAATGGACACACAAACAAAAGAAATTAAAGATGAAAGGCTTACAATTGTCAAAATGTGAAAAAAATTACATCGTTAAATAGCTAAGAGAAAGCCTAACATTACCCAGGTGTTCAATTTGTTCGACCTTGAAACACATACAAATCTAAGGGTTAGTGCAAACAAAATTATGTGAAATCTTGTAGAATATGCAAAAACATGTCTTAGGATGTTGGGAAGGCACTCCAAGCCTTTGGGTTGGAAAGCCAAAGCAAATCCCAAGCCTAAGGCTTGGGATCCCAAAATAAAAATATAATGCGAGTGCCTTGTAATGTGCTCGCGTTATGTTTTGTTTTGCATTTTTCCCTTTTTGCAAAAGTTTGCCCGATGTTTGTCAAGTTTGAAATAATGCAAGTGCATTATAATGCACTCACATTATGTCTCCCTTGGAATGTTTTATGTTCAAGGTTATTAAGTATGTATGTATGTATGCTTGTATGTATGCTTGTATGTATGTATGTATGTATGTATGCCTATATATATGTATGTATACTTATATGTATGTATGTATATATGTATGCTTGTATGTATATATGTATGCTTGTATGTATGTATGTATGTATGTATGTATGCATGCTTGTATGTATGTATATATGTATGCATGTTTGTATGTATGTATGTATGTATGTGTCTATGCCTATATGTATGTATGTATTTATGTATGTATGTATGTATGTAAGGCTTTTAGGTTTAGGGTATATAAGGACCTAAGCCCGTAGAGTTTTTAGGGTTGAGGGTTGAGGTTTTTGGGTTTAGGGTTGAGGGATTAGGGATTAAGTAATAGGTTGAGGGTTGAGGGTTACAGTTGAGGGATAATATCAACTTGTTGAGTGTAGAAGATTAATTATGTAAGGTATGGGGATTAAGGTTTAGGGTTTACGATATAGATTGAGGGTATATAAGGCATAAGGTGACTTGGGTTGAGAGTGTATGGTTTAGGTTTTAAGTATTGGGTTGAGGCACAATATTCAGGGTTTAGGGTATAAGGGTGAGGTTATAGGGTAGAGGGATGAGAGTTTATAGGTGTAGGTTTTAGAGTTTAAGGTATAGAGTTGAGGATTGAGGGATAAGAGCTTAAGTATATGGTTGAGGGTATAGGGTAGAGGTTTGAAGATTTAGGGATAATGTTCAAGGTTGAGAGTCTAAGGTTAAGTGTATAGGGTATAGGGTTTAAGGGTTTAAGAGTATCTAGGGGTTGAGAGTTTAGGGTTTAAGGGTTTAAGGTTTGAGGGATTAAGGGTTTAAGGGTTAACGATTTAAGGGTTGAGGGATTAGGGTTTAAGGCATAGTGTCGAGGGTAGAGGGTTTAGGGGTAGGTTTTACGGTTGAAGGTTTAATGGTTAAGGGATTAGGGTTTAAGGTATAGTGTCAAGGGTAGAGGGTTTAGGGTTTAAGGTTTAAGGGTTGAGAGTTGAGGCTTTAGGGATAGGGTTTAGGATTTAGGGTTAAGGGATTTGGGATTAAGATATAGTGTCAAGGGTTGAGGATTTAGGGATAGTTTTTAGGATTTAAGGTTTAAGGGTTGAGGGTTTGAGGCTTTAGGCATAGGGTTTAGGGTTTAGAGTTAAGTGGAAGACCTAGATGGATAAGGATGGATGGAGAGGCAGACAAGGAGTGACTGAGAGACGTAGAGAGGGAAGAGGTAGAGAGGTGAGGGGAGACAAAGGTGAGAGATAGAATAAAATGAGAGAGTGAAGTTGACAACTTGAGGGAAAGATGGTTAAGCAAGAGAGAGAGAGGTGGAGAGGAAGGGAAATATCTAGAGATCCCTAAGAGATATACAATAGAGAGACCTACAATCTAGGGAGAGGGCTGAGAGAGATAGGGGAGAGATGGGGGTGAGGTAGATAGGGGAGCAGAGGGGTGGATAAGAGTCAAGGGTTTAAGGCTTTAGGGTTTGAAGGTTAAGGGTTTCAGGTTTAAGTGTTGAGGGATTAGGGTTTAGGGTTGATGGATTAGGGTTTAAGGTATAGTGTCGAGGGTTGAGAGTTTAGGGATAAGGTTTAGGATTTAAAGTTTAATGGTTGAGGGTTGAGGCTTTAGGGATAGGGTTTAGGGTTTAGGTTCAAGGGATTAGGGTTTAAGGTATAGTGTCAAGGGTTGAGGGTTTAGGGATAGGGTTTACAATTTAAGGTTTAAGGGTTGAGGGTTTAGGGATAGGGTTTATGATTTAAGGTTTAAGGGTTGAGGGTTGAGACTTTAGTGATAGGTTTTAGGGTTTAGGGTTAAGTGAGATACCTAAATGGCTAAAGATAGATGGAGAGGCAGACAAGGAGTGATTGAGAGACATAGAGAGGGGATAGGTAGAGAGGTGAGGGGGAGATAGAGGTGAGAGATAGAGAGGTGAGGGAAGAGATAGAAGAAAATGAGAGAGTGAAGTTGACAACTTGAGGGAAATATAGGTAAGGAGGGAGAGAGATGGAGAGGAAAGGAAATATCTAGAGAGCCCTAAGAGATATACAAGTGAGAGACCTCCAACCTAGGGAGAGAGGGGTGAGAGAGATAGGGGATAGATGGGGGTGAGATGGGGGTGAGGCAGATAGGGGAGGAGATGTTGCAAGTATGGACCTAACCAGTGTTGTCATTGATGTCAACATACTCCTGTTGCATTAATGATAAGGATTGGAAGAGCTATGTGCTGAGGATATTGAGAAAATTAGTCTTAATCAGGAACAGAAAAGAACAGTGAAGACATTAAGGTAAAAGTCCAAGATAGGATGAGAATCAGAGGATGCGGTTCAAAGGGTTTGTAGATATGTGTCTTAAGGTAATCCAGTAAAGATTTTAGAGGTCCGCATGAAGATCTGAAGAAGTTGTGGCCGCTCAAGTAAAACTAGTTTTGGTAGGTGTTCAGAGGTGACAGAGTGATACAGACAAGTCCGGTGAGATCTGGAAATGCATTATCCTGTTCTGCAGATTTAAGGGAGTGTTAAGGAAGTCTTTTTGAAGTGTCAACTTAATTGGTTCATGGTTTGAAGTTTCGCAAGCATCTATTCCTTTGTAACAATAATGACAGACTGTGTTCTTGAGTTTTCAGATGAAGGAGAGAAGGATTTCAGTAAGTAGATGAAGTGTGGATGTTCTTGGTGTTTTAGGCAAGCTTGTGGAGGTCTTTGAATCATGTCCAGTTTGTGTTGGTGGTCTGCATTAGAGTTGGAGCTCGCAATTGAAGAATAACTTCCGGATGATGATGTTCTTCCATAGACCGGCTGACCGGATGCATTACACATCTTGCGGATGTTCTTGTAGATATTTTCCAACTTAGATGATTATTCCTAAGTTGATGTCTTGTATAAATAAGGGATTATGAAGTCATTTCAAAGGTGTCCTTGTGGAGATGAGTGTGTGGTAGAAAGGAGAAGAGCGAAAGGTAGAGCAGTAGTTTTGGGCTTAAATGGAACTGATTCAAGCATGGTAAATATGCTATACTCCAGTTCATGTATGTGATATTTACTATTTTGTAGATAGTGTGTCTCTTGTAGGCAATGAGCCTCTTGTGAGTAGTGTGCTTAGGCAGTGAGCCCTAATTGGCATGTGCCATTTTATTCTTTCTATTCTTCTAACAGACAATACAATCTTGGGTTAATCACCCCGTGGTTTTTCCCTTAACCAGGTTTTCCACATCAAAATCTTGGTGTCTTGTGTGTTAATGTGTTTCTACTCTTGGTTCAATGCATTGTGTTTCCATGATTGAATTATTATTATGTTGCTGAATTACAAAGTGAATTTAAGTGTGTAAATTGGAAGAAAGTTTTGGACAACTGATTCACCCCCCTTCTCAGTTGTCTGTCCTGAATCTAACAATTGGTATCAGAGCCAAGTTCCTCTAAAAGGAGCTTAACCACTTGAGGAGATCTAGGATGTCGTCCTACAAGAAGGATAGTCTGAAGTTTGATGGAACCAATTTCAATTTTTGGAAAAGTCGCATGAAATGTCATTTGCAATGTATGGGAATGCAGTACTAGAACATGGCTTCAACAAAGTATACTCCTCCTCAGGGTGGTCTGAAAGCCCCCAATGAAATCAGAAATGCTAAAAATAATCTATGGACTATAGAAGCTCTTCTAAGTGCATTATCTGACTCAAAGCTTTCAAATGTTGTTGACCTACCAACTACTTTTGAGATTTGGCAAAAATTGAAACTTCTGCATGAAGGAGACAAATATGTTAAATGTACGAGGTTATAGAGTCTGAAAGGGAAATTTTAAAATCTGAAAATGAGAGATGATGAAAATATCACTACTTTTATGCCAAGAGTAAATAAGATTGTCTGTGGCATTAGAAGTGCTAGTGGAGTCTTGGATGAAGATGAGATTGTTGGAAAAGTTCTCAGATCCCTTCTTGCTTCTTATAAAATCAAAGTTGTTGCTAGTGAAGAATTTAGAGCTCATACAACTGTCACAAGAGATCAATTGGTTGGTAAACTGGTTGCATTTGAAATGACCAAGTTTGGAGATTCTCCCCCAAAGACTGAATCAACATTCAAAGCCAATGCCTCTGTAAAAGGTAAACAAAGGTTTGATCTTGGAGAGAACTCTTCAAGGAAACTATCATGGTATGAAAAAGCAAGAAAAGACCTAGAAGAAGAAGAAGCATAAACTAATCAACTTGAAGCCCTTATTGCAAAAAGACTGCCAAGAGGATCCAGTAAGTATGAAGGAAAATTGCCTTTTAAGTGTTTTAACTACAATAAGATTGGTCATTTTGCCTTAAGATGTCTGGAAAGATTTTCAAGGCCAAATCCTAACAGATCAAGGTTCCAAAAGAATTCTTACTATGTTCATGAAGGAGATGATGAAGGAGTAACATATGATGAATCAGAGACAGGAGACAAATCCAGAAGTGACTAGGTGTTCATTGCCATCAAGGAAGAAGATCCAATGCCCTCTGAATTTGTCAATCATAAAGTTGTAGAAAGAGCTCTAGCTGCTCAAGTTGAAGAAAAGGATGATTGGGTTATTGACAGTGGACGCTCTCACCATATGACAGGTGACAAAAACAAGTTCATTGATTTAGAAAGGTATGAAGGAGGAGTGGTAAAATTTGGTGATAATTCTGTTGGTAGAATCAGAGGTAGAGGAACTATTTCTTTTGATGGAAGGAACAAAACTGATAATGTACTATATGTTGAAGGATTGAAGCACAATCTTCTTAGTGTTGGACAATTGGTGGATAAAGGCTATGATCTCAGATTCAAGAATGGAAAATGCAAGATCTTTGAGAGTTCAAGAACAGAGATTGCATCCGGTACCCAAACAAAAGGTAACATCTTCCATTTAGTTGGTACTGGTAAAAGTTGTCTATTTGTACAAATTGATCAAAGTTGGTTATGTCATAGGAGGATGTGTCATGTGAATTTTGATAATATCATCAAGATAAGCAATACTCAAGTTGTAAGAGATCTTCCAAAATTGGTGAAGCCTACAAATAGTTTGTGCAAGGAATGTCAGTTGGGTAAACAAAGCAGAGTATCATTCAAAAGCAAGGAACAATCTTCTACCAGATTATTAGACTTAGTTCATACTGATTTATGTGGTCTGACAAGAATCAGGAGTGTGCAAGGTGATAGATACTCCATGTTACTAACTAATGACTATTCTTGGATTATGTGGGTAACTTTTCTGAAAGAGAAATCAGAAGCTCTTGAGAAATTCAAAATATTCAAGGTTATGGTAGAGAATGAAACTAGATTAAAATTGAAATGTTTGAGGTATAATAGAGGTGGAGAATTCACATCCGGTGAGTTCATAGACTTCTGTGAGAAACACGGAATAAAGAGGCAGTTGTCTGCTCCTAGGGCTCCACAGCAGAATGGAATAGTTGAGAGAAAGAATCAGACCATCCAGGAAGCATCTAGGACCATGATGATGGAAGAAAATGTTCCTCAGATCTATTGGAGAGAAGGTGTTAGCACTACAGTCTATACTCTCAATCGAGTACAAATCAGAAGCAATACTGGTAAGACTCCTTATGAACTTTGGTCTGGCATCACTCCTACTATGAGGTATTTCAGAGTCTTTGGTAGCAAGTGTTACATCAAAAGAGATGATGATCTAGGCAAGTTTGATGCTAGAAGTGGTGAAGGAATATTCTTGGGTTGCTCTACTCAAAGCAAAGCATACCGGTGTTATAACAAGAGACTGAGAAAGATTATAAAAAGTACAAATGTGAAGGTTGATGAATGAATTGAAAAACCCTCAAGGTTTTATGAATATGATGAAGATGATCAAAATGGTGTTCTGATTCAAGGAGCCCAAGCCTCTTCTGAAAAATAGATTCAAACTGATCCAGTAAATCAAGAAGAAGAGATGAGTTTTAATGAGCCTGATCAAGAATCAAAAGTGCAAGAAACTCCCAAAGTTCCAAGGTATGTAAGACTGAACCACTCTGAAGGTCAGATCATAGGTGACAAAAGCAAAGGTGTACAAACTAGAAGGAGAATTGCTCAAAATTTAGATGAGTATTGTCTGATTTCAAAGATTGAACCTAAGACAGTAGATGAAGCCTGCAATGATGAAAACTGGACTAAAGCAATGGAGGAAGAGCTGATGCAAATTGAGAAAAATCACACTTGGGATCTTGTTCCTAGACCTAGAAACAAGAATGTGATTGGAACCAAATGGGTCTTCCAAAACAAACTGAATGAAGTTGGTGAAATAATCAAAAATAAAGCCAGATTGGTTTGCAAGGGCTATTCTCAAATAGAAGGAGTTGATTTTGAAGAAACTTTTACTCCAGTGGCAAGAATTGAAGTAGTTAGATTATTTCTTACATTTGCTGCCTTCAAAGATTTCAAAGTGTATTAGATGGATGTCAAGTCTACCTTCCTGAATGGTGACTTGGAAGAAGAAGTGTCCATTGAGCAACTGGATGGATTTCAATTGTCTGATCATGGTGATATGGTCTGCAAGTTGAAGAAAGCATTGTATGGACTGAAGCAAGCCCCAAGAGCCCGGTATGAAAGATTGGATAAATATCTTTTGAAGATTGGTTTCAACAAAGGTACTACTGACAGTAATTTGTATTTCAAAATTGATCATGAAAATATCTTGATTCTTGAAGTGTTTGTTGATGATATCATTTTTGGAGGAAGAGATGGTATGTGTAATACCTTTGCAAATCAAATGAAAAGTGAATTTGAGATGTCCATGCTTGGGGAAATGAATTTCTTCTTGGGTCTAAAAATCATTCAAACAAAGAAAGGAATCTTTATTTCTCAGACCAAATATGTGAAAGAATTGTTGAAGAAATTTGGGATGGAAGACTCAAAACCAATGAATACTCCCATGGCAACCGGATGTAAGTTGAGAAAAGATGATGACTCTCCCAAGGCTGATTAAAAAAAGTATAGGTCAATGATTGGAGGTCTGTTGTATCTCACTCAAACTAGACCTGACATTATGAATGTTGTTGGTCTTGTTGCTAGATTCCAAGCTAATCCTAGAGAATCTCATGTCATGGCAGTCAAGAGGATTTTTAGATATCTAAAAGGGATAGTTAAGTATGGTCTATGGTACCCTAGAGATCACGATTTCTCTCTTCATGCCTATATAGATGCTGATTGGGCAGGAGATGTGGATGACCAGAAGAGTACCAGTGGTGGAGCATTCTTTTTAGGGAAGAGATTTGTTTCTTGAATAAGCAAGAAACAAGAGGCAATATCTCTATCCACTACATAAGCAGAATATATTGCAACAACAGGTAGTTGCACTCAAGTTTTGTAGATGAAATAAATGATAAGAGACATGAGAGTGGAGTATGAGGAGCCTATCACAATCTTCTGTGATAATTCAAGTGCAATAAATATATCTAAGAATCTGATGTTGCATTCAAAAACTAAACATATATCAATCAAGTTTCACTTTTTGAAAGAGCAAGTGAACAACAATGAAGTCAGATTGGAGTTTGTGCCTTCCAAGGATCAAATTGCAGACATCTTTACTAAACCTCTACCTAACGACTCTTTTGAGTATCTCAGGGAGAAGTTAGGGGTTATTGCCCCTCCAGTGATGAACTAAGGTGCACTAATGTGCATCAGTCCGATGGATATCATAGTCATATCTTGTGAATCCGGATTGATGATGGAGCACTGCTACTCAAGCGGAGCAGCTGGTATGATTCTGAAGTGTTGAAATTGCAAGTATGTGCCCTTTGCCATTGATGTCAAAGGGGGAGAGAAGACATGTGAAAAATAAGTGGTGGCTGATCAAAGGGGGAGTAGTAAAGGAAGAGAAGACATGTGAATGGTTGTTGTTGATAGGGGGAGTTGTGTCAGTAAGAAAAAGTTCTTGTTTTGATGGTCCAAACAGTTTTTCACATCATATGTTGCCATCAATGACAAAGGGGGAGATTGTTCCAAGTATGGGCCTAACCAGTGTTGTCATTGAAGTCAACATACTCCTGTTGCATTAATGATAAGGATTGGAAGAGTTGTGTGCTGAGGATATTGAGAAAATTAGTCTTAATCAGGAACAGAAAAGAACAATAAAGACATTAAGGTAAAAGTCCAAGATAGGATGAGGATCAGAGGATGTGGTTCAAAGGGTTTGTAGATATGTGTCTTAAGGTAATCCAGTAAAGATTTTAGAGGTCCGCATGAAGATCTGAAGAAGTTGTGTCTGCTCAAGTAAAATTGGTTCCGGTAGGTGTTCAGAGGTGACAGAGTGATACAGATAGGTCCGGTGAGATCCGGAAATGCATTATCCTATTCTACAGATTTAAGGGAGTGTTAAGGAAGTCTTTTTAAAGTGTCAACTTGATTGGTTCATGGTTTGAAGGTCTACAAGCATCTATTCCTTTGTAAAAGTAATGACAGATTGTGTTCTTGAGTTTCCAGATGAAGGAGAGAAGGATTTTAGTAAGCAGATGAAGTGTGGATGTTCTTGGTGTTTCAAGCAAGCGTGTGGAGGTCTTTGAATCGTGTCCAATTTGTGTTGGTGGTCTGCATTGGAGTTGGAGCTTGCAATTGAAGAATAACTTTCAGATGATGATGTTCTTCCTTAGACTGGCCGACCGAATGAGTTACACATCTTGCAGATGTTCTTGTAGATGTTTGCCAACTTAGATGATTCTTCCTAAGCTGATGTCTTGTATAAATAAGGGATTGCAAAGTCATTTCAAAGGTGTCCTTGTGGAGATGAGTGTGTGGTAGCAAGGAGAAGAGTGAAATGCAAAGCAGCAGTTTTGGGCTTAAATGGAACCGATTCAAGCATGGTAAAGATGCTATACTCCAGTTCATGTATGTGATAGTTACCATATTGTAGATAGTGTGTCTCTTGTAGGTAGTGAGCCTCTTGTGAGCAGTGTGCTCCGGCAGTGAGCCCTAATTGGCATGTGCCATTTTGTTCTTTCTATTCTTCTAATAGAGAATACAATCTTGGGTTAATCACCCCGTGGTTTTTCCCTTAACCAGGTTTTCCACGTCAAAATCTTTGTGTCTTGTGTGTAAATGTGTTTTTGCTCTTGGTTCAATGCATTGTGTTTCCATGATTGAATTATTATTATGCCGCTTAATTACAAAGTGAATTTAAGTGTGTAAATTAGAAGAATGTTTGGACAACTGATTCACCCCCCCTCTTAGTTATCTATCCTGAATCTAACAGGAGAGGGGTGGATAAGGGTTGAGGATTTAAGGGTTTAGGGTTTAAGGGTTTAGGGTTTAGGGTTTTAGCGTTGAGGGTTAAGGGTTGAGGTATTAAGGGTTTAAGGGTTGGGGGATTAGGGTTTAAGGTATAGTGTCTAGGGTTGAGGGTTTAGGATTTAAGGTTTAAGCATTGAGGACTGAGGCTTTAGGGATAGGGTTTGGGGTTTAGGGATAAGGGATTACAAATTTAGGTATAGTGTCGAGGGTTGAGGGTTTAGGGATAGGGTTTAGGATTTAAGGTTTAAGGGTTGAGGGTTTAGGCTTTAGGGATAAGTGAGAGACCTAGATGGCTAAGGGTTGAGACATAGGGGAGAGATGGGGTGAGGCAGATAGGGGAGGAGAGGGGGGATAAGGGTTGATGGTTTAAATCTTTAGGGTTGAGGGATTGGGGTTTAAGGTATAGTGTTGAGGTTGAGGGTTTAGGGATAGGGTTTAGGATTTAAGGTTTAAGGTTTGAGGGTTGAGGCTTTAGGGATAGGGTTTAGGGATAATGGATTGGGCTTTAAGGTATAGTGTCTAGGGTTGAGGGTTTAGGAATAGGGTTTAGTATTTAAGGTCTAAGGGTTGAGTGTTGAGGCTTTAGGGATAGGGTTTAGGGTTTAGGGATAAGGGATTAAGGTTTAAGGTATAGTGTCGAGGGTTGAGGGTTTAGGGATAGGGTTTAGGATTTAAGGTTTAAGGGTTGAGGGTTAAGGCTTTAGGGATAAGGGTTTAGGGATAAGGGATTAGGGTATAAGGTATAGTGTCGAGGGTTGAGGGCTTAGGATTTAAGGTCTAAGGGTTGAGGGTTGAGGCTTTAGGGATAGGGTTTAGGGTTTAGGGATAAGGGATTAGGGTTTAAGGTATAGTCTTGAGGGTTGAGGGTTTAGGAATAGGGTTTATGATTTAAGGCTTAAGGGTTGAGGGTTGAGGCTTTAGGGATAGGGTTTAGGGTTTAGGGATAAGGGTTTAGGGTTTAGGGTTGAGGGATTAGGGTTTAGGGTATAGTGTCGAGGGTTGAGGGATAGGGTTTAGGATTTAAGGTTTAAGGGTAGAGGGTTGAGGTTTTAGGGATAGGGTTTAGGGTTTAGGGATAAGGCATTAGGGATTAGGGTTGAGGGATTAGGGTTTGATGTATAGTGTTGAGTGTTGAGGGTTTAGGGATAGGGTTTAGGATTTAAGGTTTAAGTGTTGAGGGTTGAGGCTTTAGGGATAGGGTTTAGGGTTTATGGATTAGGGTTTAGGGTTGAGGGATTAGGGTTTGAGTTATAGTGTTGAGGGTTGAGGGTTTAGGGATAGGGTTTAGGGTTGAGGGATTAGGGTTTTAGGTATAATGTAGAGGGTTGATGGTTTAGGGGGTATTCTATTATCAGGGATATGGTTAGTGTGGATAAGTTGATCACTAGATGGGAGGGGATCAAGGATGGGGTTAGATGGGATGCTTAGATCTTGATTAGGATAGGAAGTTGATGTTTCAATATTGTAGATAGTGTGTCTCTTGTAGGTAGTGAGCCTCTTGTGAGCAGTGTGCTCCGGCAGTGAGCCCTAATTGGCATGTGCCATTTTGTTCTTTCTATTCTTCTAATAGAGAATACAATCTTGGGTTAATCACCCCGTGGTTTTTCCCTTAACCAGGTTTTCCACGTCAAAATCTTTGTGTCTTGTGTGTAAATGTGTTTTTGCTCTTGGTTCAATGCATTGTGTTTCCATGATTGAATTATTATTATGCTGCTTAATTACAAAGTGAATTTAAGTGTGTAAATTAGAAGAATGTTTGGACAACTGATTCACCCCCCCTCTTAGTTATCTATCCTGAATCTAACAGGAGAGGGGTGGATAAGGGTTGAGGATTTAAGGGTTTAGGGTTTAAGGGTTTAGGGTTTAGGGTTTTAGCGTTGAGGGTTAAGGGTTGAGGTATTAAGGGTTTAAGGGTTGGGGGATTAGGGTTTAAGGTATAGTGTCTAGGGTTGAGGGTTTAGGATTTAAGGTTTAAGCATTGAGGACTGAGGCTTTAGGGATAGGGTTTGGGGTTTAGGGATAAGGGATTACAAATTTAGGTATAGTGTCGAGGGTTGAGGGTTTAGGGATAGGGTTTAGGATTTAAGGTTTAAGGGTTGAGGGTTTAGGCTTTAGGGATAAGTGAGAGACCTAGATGGCTAAGGGTTGAGACATAGGGGAGAGATGGGGTGAGGCAGATAGGGGAGGAGAGGGGGGATAAGGGTTGATGGTTTAAATCTTTAGGGTTGAGGGATTGGGGTTTAAGGTATAGTGTTGAGGTTGAGGGTTTAGGGATAGGGTTTAGGATTTAAGGTTTAAGGTTTGAGGGTTGAGGCTTTAGGGATAGGGTTTAGGGATAATGGATTGGGCTTTAAGGTATAGTGTCTAGGGTTGAGGGTTTAGGAATAGGGTTTAGTATTTAAGGTCTAAGGGTTGAGTGTTGAGGCTTTAGGGATAGGGTTTAGGGTTTAGGGATAAGGGATTAAGGTTTAAGGTATAGTGTCGAGGGTTGAGGGTTTAGGATTTAAGGTTTAAGGGTTGAGGGTTAAGGCTTTAGGGATAAGGGTTTAGGGATAAGGGATTAGGGTATAAGGTATAGTGTCGAGGGTTGAGGGCTTAGGATTTAAGGTCTAAGGGTTGAGGGTTGAGGCTTTAAGGATAGGGTTTAGGGTTTAGGGATAAGGGATTAGGGTTTAAGGTATAGTCTTGAGGGTTGAGGGTTTAGGAATAGGGTTTATGATTTAAGGCTTAAGGGTTGAGGGTTGAGGCTTTAGGGATAGGGTTTAGGGTTTAGGGATAAGGGTTTAGGGTTTAGGGTTGAGGGATTAGGGTTTAGGGTATAGTGTCGAGGGTTGAGGGATAGGGTTTAGGATTTAAGGTTTAAGGGTAGAGGGTTGAGGTTTTAGGGATAGGGTTTAGGGTTTAGGGATAAGGCATTAGGGATTAGGGTTGAGGGATTAGGGTTTGATGTATAGTGTTGAGTGTTGAGGGTTTAGGGATAGGGTTTAGGATTTAAGGTTTAAGTGTTGAGGGTTGAGGCTTTAGGGATAGGGTTTAGGGTTTATGGATTAGGGTTTAGGGTTGAGGGATTAGGGTTTGAGTTATAGTGTTGAGGGTTGAGGGTTTAGGGATAGGGTTTAGGGTTGAGGGATTAGGGTTTTAGGTATAATGTAGAGGGTTGATGGTTTAGGGGGTATTCTATTATCAGGGATATGGTCAGTGTGGATAAGTTGATCACTAGATGGGAGGGGATCAAGGATGGGGTTAGATGGGATGCTTAGATCTTGATTAGGATAGGAAGTTGATGTTTCAATATGTTTTGGATTTGACTCTTGAAATAGCTCTTGTGTTTGAATGGAAGTGGAAGTGACTTGGATGGATTTGATAGGTGCTTTGATGGGCTCATCAACATGGCTACATGATGGTTCTTGACTTGCACTTATGGTAGGAGATTCTTCAATAGGCTTGGTAGGTGTTGGACTACATGATGGTAATGGAGGGATATAGGTATGGTACTTGGAAGCTCTTGTTCATGATTTGTGGGCTTGGGCCTACTTGTGTTAAAGGGGGATGATATAGGATGAGCAGATTTGGACAACTCTATAGCTTTGATTTTGCCTTTATTTTTCACTAATATTCTTTGCAGAAGATCCTTCACAGATTCTTTGGATGATGGATTAGGACTTGGAAGGTTTGATGGTGGATTATATGGTGAATAATATAGTGTATGGATGATAGGGATTGATGGATTAGGAGATAGGTGGATCAAATGGTTAGGTGTAGGAGGGTTGGTGGGATACGGTGATGGGAGTATAGGGATTGATGGATTGTGAGGCATGCATATAGGATAATGGATGAAGATTAATAGGATTGGAGGGATTTATGGACTGGGAGGTAGAGGATTACTAGTCAAATATTGTCATGTAATCTTTTAAGTTTGACCATAAATTTCTTGGTAAGATCATGTGCTAGGTTGGTGCTCCCTTGATAAAAGGTAGCATAAAAATGGTTGGGGCATAGATAACTTGGAGGTATTGATAAGCTAGATAGTTATGATGGCATGGCCACATAAGGGGACAAAGTCTAATATGAGGTTGATGGGGATGACATATAGGATGGTGATGTAGATGTAATAAGAGCTTGGGAATCTCCAATGATGAAATATGCTAAGGGGATATCACTAATGAAATTTTTGCATTTTTCCTTAGTGATAGGATCAAAACCCTTATAGATATGTTTAAGTCTTTGTAATTGTTGTATTGTTGCATAAGGATCCATGTTGTTAGAGGGATATGAGATCTGATGTAGGATAATGGATGAGTGTGATGTAGTTTGGGAATCAAATTTCAAGACCTTAGAATGATTTGATTTGATTTGAAGGATGGATGATTCTCTATACTTAAGGTAGACTAACGAGCTTAAGCAAGAGAGTTGATTGGATTGGACATTGATGAGAAATACATGAGAGAGTGAATAATATAGAGTTTTGTATAGTAAGCCATAATGCACTCACATTATAATGTAAGTGCATTTTTTCTTTCTATTGAAATGGTAAAAAGGCCAAGATACCCATGATCCATGCCCACATGCTCTATTTTCTTCTAGTTATGCATGTGCTTCGATAAAAAAAAGCGTTTTCATGCTGTTGGGAAGTTCACATGCACATTTTTCACATTCTACCACCTTTGCATGAACTTTCCACCACCTTTTTCTTGTTTTCCAACTTAAGAAGGAGGAAATAACATAGTTTTCACATCAAATTTGATATATATATCAATTCAAGTTTCAATTTTTGTAGTGTTGCAATGTTAATTGTGATTGAATTGTAGGAATTTAACATTATATATTGGTTAATTGTATTGTTGTCAGTAATTATATTTGAGTGTTATTCAATTGAATGTTGAGAAGGAAGAAAGTGGTCAAAAATTGAAAGTGTTGAGGAGTTTTATGCAAGAAGAAAAAAAGACTACATAATTGGGTACTCTCTCCATTCGAATCTTCATTTTTTAGGTATGTCAAGTCTTTACACATGTTCTAAGTTATATTTTCCTTAATTCTATTTGAATTACTTTATCATTCCTCATTGAATACATGTTTATATCACTTGTATGGTTTATATATGCAAGAAGAAAAAAAGACTACATAATTGGGTACTCTCTCCATTTGAATCTTCATTTTTTAGGTATGTCAAGTCTTTACACATGTTCTAAGTTATATTTTCCTTAATTCTATTTGAATTACTTTATCATTCCTCATTGAATACATGTTTATATCACTTGTATGGTTTATATATTTTGTGTTTATAGTTCATGTGCCTTGTCTATGCTTCCACATTTTGCATACATGTCTAATATGGAATTTGCAGCCCGAGATCTGAATTTCTTCCCAAACCACTGTAAATTTCTATTGCTTTGAATTTCTTCTTTATACTTGTAGACTTGTAGCTACTCATGAAATATATCTTCAATCCAAAACATGAATTTATCAAAATGATCAATAGGAACATAGTATCCTTGCTACAAAATTGAGTTCCTTTATTCAAATTCAAAAAGTAAAAAAATGGGATTACAATACACTCCTCTCCAACTTAAACTAGTCAAGACAACCATAGAACATCTAATAATGATTGGACAACTATTAAACAAACATAGCTACCAACCAAAGAAATAGAAAAACCTAAAAAATTTCCATACAACCAAAACTAAGTTCTTACGTGTGAAGATATTTTCTAGTGGTGCTGAACACATACCTTCAAAGTGGCTTGGGAGTAAAAACTTGAGAAGCCTTAACCACCATTTCATTAAAGGGATGAAAGTAGATAGATTTTCCACAAAATCACTTCTATTATATGCTTTAAGTATCAATTCACTCATCCACACCCCTTCCTTAGATAGCTTTGACAAACTTTAAGGCAGCTAGAGAGGAGCAATTAAAATTAAAGATAGTTTATTGTTTGACATTACATATTTCCTAAAAGAGCCATGAGGTATACCTTCATTAGACTTAAGATACATTACACCTATCCACCTAATAATAAGCCACAAGCACTGCCCCCAACAACCACTACTCAACTAACCAATTTGAAACCACCATAAAAAAAATTAGTGCCTTAATTTTTAAAAAATATCACACTTTACAATTGATGTCAATACTTGCATTACATACCCTAGCTTAAAGATGAAATGAGAAGTTAAGTTGGCATGGAGAAGATTAGTACACTCACCATGATCAACTCTAAGAGTCCCAAAAACATCATAATGGAATTGATTTATAGGGCTTGAAAGATAAAAATGGTCACAATTTGACCATGAATTTGGAAGGGGAATTTATAAGGGCCTTCAAAGATGCATAAAATTAATGAGGCGTATATCTTAAATGAATATCTAGATATTCCAACCCAAGAATTGGTTTGATGGTTGTAGGGTGCTATATGGGGCTCTTTGTCCACCCAAAATTTTACCATAAAATCTACCACTTAGTTGAGTATGCACTTGTAATGTTGATATCTTATAGACATAAAATTAGCAGCAATTTATAGGGCCTCTTATGTAAAGTGCTTTAACCTTTAATTTTAGCAATAGCCCTGGTGGTGCCCACCTAGGGTTAGGGTTTTGAGTTGGGTCTGCAAGCTTATATTTGTGTTCTTTCAAACCCTTGATGCCTTAGATTTTATTTCCCCTAGGCCTTCTATGTTGTATTTTATGTTTTGTTGTTGACTTCCTGTAATGGGTTTCCGGTTGCTTAAGTTCTATTCTCATGCCTTAGCACTCATTAGTTGACTGGCCCTTATGCATTGCTTCACTGCTCTATCCCGTCACGTTTAAGAAAAAATGCTAAGCAAAATTACTCTATGTAGTGGTGAAATCTGTCGAAATGTATGTGTCTTTGTATGTACAAGTCCAAATGCACATTGGCGGGCCAAAAATGTCAATTGGCTTTCAAAACGTGAAAAATGTGATTGTATGCATTTTGAATGCATATCGGGTTTGTATATGCATTGAGGAATCTTTCACAGATTCCTGGAATATTTTGTAGTTGTATGTTGAGTTCGCTTGTATATCGGGTTTGTATGTTTAGACATACAACGACTAGATACAAAGGGAAACATGCAAGGAAAAGATACATTGGCAGCTTACAGGGAAAATATGCAAGGCAGAATGTATGTCAGGTAGATGCATTGGTGAATGTATGTCCAACATACATTGGGTTTATACAATTAAAAATATACAAAGGAACCCGACATGCATTTGCTACAGTGTCAGGAGGTCTTGTATGTTCAGCAACATACAAAGCAACAGAGTTACATGTGGTGGGGTCTACCTCACATACAAAGTGGAATGTATATGCAATATACATACGCTATATGCAAAGGAAAAAGGTGTACAAGGCTGATATACAATAGGTGGGGCCCACTGACATACAAAAGGGTTTGTATGTGTTCGGCATACAAAGCAGAATGTATATCAAAATATGCAAAGTATGATATACATTCTGGAGATGCATTGGCCGGACCCGAGAAGGTATGCTGTGTAGTTAATTCAAAATTGAAGTTCGGTGCTTGTATGTTCTATTTGTATGTTTGCAATGTATATGCGATGTACAAGGTGAATGTACATTTGCGATATACAAGGCGGACCGGATTTAAAATTCAAGTGCAACTAATTCAAGGTTGGCGTCTGTGGCTTCTACATTGCACTCGTATGTGTGATATACAATGGAGTATGTAAAAGAAAAGATACACTGCAGGATCCAAGGAATGTTCCAATCCAGCAAATAATGTGTTGAGATCCGCAGCCTATATGTATAAAATGCTTGTATATGCCGATATACAAGTTGATGTGCAATGAAAAAGATACACTGAGAGGGGGGTGAATCAGTGTTGTGTAAATTTTTGCAACTTATTATCACTTTTCATTTACAAGACTCAGAAAGAGCAAGTCATCAATAAGCTATTACACATATATGTACAAGTTTGATAGTGAACATTATGAACAAGACCACATAGAGATAAATCTTAACATAGAAGCAAATACACACATAGAATCATATCATTAACACAAGAATTACTGGAGTGGAAAACCCTCTCAAGGTAGAAAAACCACTCAAAACTGCCTCACTAGCTTAACTGAAAAGCATGCCTCACTGGCTATACAAATTGTATCTAGGAGCACCAACTCCTTATGGAGCACCAACTTCAATACCAAACAGAAGCACCCACTTCCTACACAGATATACCTCACTAGCAAACAAATAAGTCTCACTGACCTACAGGCCTCAATGGCTAATACAAGGCCTCAATGGCAAACCAACTCCATCATCAAAACATAAAATAAGGTGTGCAAGAAAAAGTTGTAACACAATCTAATTTGCACCATTTCATAACCTTCTTCTCTGAATTTGTATATCTCTGTTCAATTACACTCAACCTGATCTGCATATTAATCTCATGATCTCTATACAATCAATTCACACTGATCCAGATTATCTGTGTATAAACAATTGCATATTGTCTTCAATCTGTAAGAGCTTTACATAATGTCTTCATCCTGCATATTCATTTCTTTTCATTTTCTCATCTCAATCACAGTATCAAATTCTCATCTTTCTTTTCTCTTCAAGAGGATCTTGTAGAAAATGTCTTCATTTTTGTTTATAATTCCACACACTATATATTTTCAATCTCTATGAACTCATCATCTGTGTATTTCATTTATGTCTCCAAAAAGCATTTTATCAATGCACCTAAAAAACCATTAGATACAAATTGAATGTCCTTCTACCTGCAAAGAAAAAATCTTTTCATATTTCTCTGTGCCAATTCAATTCTTCAAAAAACTCTTCAAATTCTTCTCCTTCTATCTACAAAAACCAAACATAATATCAAGACCCATTTAAAAAACTCTTTCATGTTCTCTGAGCATAAATAAAAAAACTATTCAATTTCCCCTTGCAAATATCTTCACAAAATAAAAAATCTTCAATGAAATATCAATCTTAAAATATCAATCCATCTGCAAAAAATAAATCTCCTTAAACTTCCATGCTTTTACATTCAAATCTGTTGAGCTTTTTTTTCTTCTCAGTCTGCAAGAGTAAATCAAATCACCAAAAAAAAAAGCTCCAAAAATACTTCATATTCTTTTTGCACTTCAAAGACTTCAATCACTTCATCTCCTATAAAAGCTCCTTAAAAATATATATCCTTAATCTCCCAAATCTCATGCCTTTTAAAAGGAAAATAAAATAGAAATTTTAAAATTTTCTTTTAAAAAAAACTTCTAAAAACAAATGCATAATACTTGCCCCAAATTTTAAAAAACTTTTTAAATGCTTTTTCTTCAAATAAGAAGATGCCTCTCCAGAGAAATCGGGCTGCAAATATAAATATTAACTTTCTTAAAAAGTAATGTTCTTTTTAATAAAACATTCAATGCCTTCTTAAAAACAACTTTAGTGGTCTTAAAAAAAATTCAAACTAAAAAGGTCGTTCCCCATATATGGATGAAACCACAGTTAGAGGTAAAGAAGATAATGGGGCCGGTTATCACACGGCACTTAAACCCTTTAGAAAGCCACTCAAGTGACTTTTACCTACAACTGTAGGTCAACCTCCTTTTATAACAAAAGGTGCTACTTGTTTGTGATAGGAGAGAATAAAGAGGTAGTCATGTTAGGATATAAGTCTTGCAAAACCTTTTATGTGAATCATCAAAACAACATAAAATGTATCTGTCAAGATATAAGTTGTCTGTCAAGATATAAGTCTTGCAACATCTCTCAAATACTTTGCCATTCGTCATGGTCAAACCTTAATACCACTGTCATATGTAATGCACAACATCTGTCCTCCTGATGAAGATTCTTGATGATGATGACAACCTTATTGCAGAGAAAGCCAAACAACAAACACCTCAAAAATGCAACCATACACCTAGATATCAAATCATGATGAAGACTACTGTGTTTCACTGAGATCAAATGACTAAGGCACTACCATTGCATATCATGTCATTTGTATCAACTATACTAAACAAGCTCTGATATGACAACTCTTGTCAACAACTTCACACAACTCTTGATGAAGAAAGAACACACATATGAAGCAAGTCCTTATCTTTTGAAGTATAACCTCAACTTGCATCAACCTCTTGCACTTACCTCCTGATTAGTGACCTTCAAATGTTCACTAATATCAACCCAAGATCCTACAAGACCTTTTTGACATCAATGACAATCTGACACCATCAAGAACATCAGAGGCTTCAAGTGAAAAATATATTGTCAAGAATCTAATGAGTGCATATGAGAGTGTGGGTAATATCTCACACACAAAAGATAGTAATGTCACACGGCGTGTCATTACATCGACAATAGTAAGTAATCAAACGAGGAAAGCACATCTCATTAGACAGACGAGTCCAGCATTGAGAATTAATAGAAAAACTTTATCAAGAGCTATTGGAAGGCGCCAAAGAATCAAGGACAATGATGCCAACGAATTATGGGCGTTCTTGGGGAGACTACCATGAAACTTAGATAAACCAATTGTTGAAGCATTGAGCTCACTAATTGAAGACTTTTGGAAGAATTACACAAGGGTATCTCCAAATTAAAGGGATGTGGTAAGAAGGAGAACCGATAGTCGAAATCGTGAGCCACATCCAAAGTATTTTTTAGATATGACTCAAACATAGTTTCTTGGTAAATTTCTAGAGATGTATCCTCAAATTAAAATTTCTCAAAGATATTTTGAAATGCTAAAATTTTTCTATGTCAAAATAAATCACACACGCACTACTTGTTCTTATAGATTACATATTGAATTTTCTAACCATTTTGATGTTTATCGGTCTATATGTTTAAATTTGCATACTAATAATGTTTTGCAGGATTGTGGCATACATGCCCCACCAACATCTTCAAGAGACTTCATATCAACAATTTTATGTCAAAGAGAGAGGTCAAATATTTTATAGGAAATTGTGCTTAGATGGCACATGTCAGCATTGTGGTGGCTTGCAACGTATGCCACTATGTGAACATATGGAAAACACACATGTAGTTGGAAACAAACTAGTAGAGTTTGGCAAGTATAAAACAATGGCCTACAATACAAAAGATGGTAAAGAAGTAAAGAAGTGTGACTTGGTTATTCAAAATATTCCAATGTGTCAGTTTATGTCTACATTTTGTGATAGTATAGTGTATGAGTATGCAAGGCATACCATAGAGCTCAATGGTTAGACTTGCAATTCAAGTTATGCAAGGACACATTTCCACTTGGTGGCATTGTTTCAGTCATCAAATTTACAGAGAACTATAGTCTACAGCCACAGCATGAGGTGCAATCACAATATTACAACTCCACACAAGTTTCTATATTTGTGCACATCACATTCATTCATGTGAATGATAGTACAGAAGATGATAGAAGGATCATAAGGGAGTATCATTTTTATATTAGTGATAATCACATGCATTCTACGGAGTTTGTGTAAGGTTCCTTTTAGTTTTTCTACAATGATTTAGCTAGCAGGGGCATATCATTGAGTCAGCATTTCATTGAGTCAGCATATCATATGGTCAGATAACTATGCATTACAATTCAAGAACTCACAGAATTTCTACTGGCTAAGTTGGAGGCATAATATTATAGGTGTTCAGTATATGTCTAACTTTTGTGAGGCTGGGCATGGAAAGGGGGAGCATGATGGTGCAGAGCATGTATCAAAAGATCCATAGCATGAGAAGAGTTAAAGTATAAAGACAATGCAAAGTTGACAAATGCAAAATTAATTGTTGAGTGGTGTAATGCTTCGATGGGTCCAGGTAATGAACGTAAGTCTTCAGTTCATAGATTTTTTTGGTTGATACATGATACTTGTTATCACTGGGAATTGCATCTGTATGCAAGGCTAGAAAAGCTCTACAATTTCATGTAACATGGGACTAATTTTAGGTTGTGGGTGCCCTATAATGAAATTAGACCTCCAGATTGTGGGCTGGTTCCCTTTGAATGTTCTATTGGGATGTATAATTTCTATTTTGGAAAAGGGAAGAAAGAAACTATGTGGAATGCAAAAAAAAATGTAAAATTTGGTGATGCACCTGATTTGGATAATAATATGCAATTTGGCTGACAATGTAACTCAGAAATCCTACTTTCACACAATCCAAACTTGGCATAAATATCACAAAAAGTGATTCTAAGGAAGGTTTGAAAACAAGGTTTCTATGAAGGAAATGGTTTTTTCACAACACAAAAAGACTATTTCCGGTTAACACAACCTAAGACCTGTGATGATTATATGCTTAATGTTGTAAGCAAGGAAGTGAGACAATAATTTTAAAGGTTTAATGATTAAACACAACAAGATTTCATCAAAATCACTTCAATAATTAGCACTAAATGGAATGGTAACATAATTGATCTCAAAGAAACAAAGGAAACTCTACAAAGAAGATAAAAATAGAACCTGTAACCTATCGATCTCTCAATAAAACTATAAAAATGAGCTACAAGAATTCTCCAATCTCTATGAATCAGAATAGAATCAAGAACTAGAAAAAACAAACTTTTGCTTTACAATATATAGTTTTGCTCTCTCAAGGAGGCATGCAAAATATGAACTTGTGGATAACTACCCCTAAAAATAATCTCTCATGAGCAACCTCCAAAATCCTCAAAATTAGGGTCTAAAACTACCACAAATTGAGCAAAAATAGCTCCAATTTGGACCTCTCCATATGCTTGACCAAAAACATTGACCAAGAACCCTAAAATACTCCTAAAATCATGCAAAAACTTCCTAGGTGGCCTAGCTAACTCAACTAATCAATTTGCATGATTTTGCATTAGCAAAATTGATTGTGAGTAAATAATAAAGTAATAAAAATAATTACATTATTATTGGTTACAACTTGTTCTAATTTTGACTTTACAATTTGTGGAAAATAATAAAGTAATTTGGAAAATATTAATTTATTATTTATTTACAATTAATATCTTTGTAAAATCATGCATGATGAGAAGAAAAAATAATACCCTTATCTCTCCATTTTACAGTTGCCAAATTTGCATGAATTGAGCACAAATAGGACTTAGAAGAAAATAAAAATCCCCTTATACCTCCATGTGGGAAAAACCCCTAGTTTGCATGATACATATTCATTAAAGAAAAATGTCTACCCTTATCACTACACATGCACTAAGGAGAAAATACTAATCCTCTCTCTACAGGAAAAAAAACCTTAAGTCATCCTATGCATTTATAATATCTCCATGCACAAAACAATATAAATTAATATCCTTATGACTTCCTTTGATGCCTTAGTGCATACATATATCTTTATATCTTGAGGTCACCTTATATCTCCATGTGCAATTTTAATATCAAGAAAAACATTATAACTCCATGCATCAAACATTGCACCATTACATATGCTCACCTTGTCTGCCACCTTGTAAACCTACTTTGTCTTCATGCATAACATGTCCTAATACAATGCTCCTTTGACCTTGTCGGCCACCATGCATAATAAGAAGGATCTCTAACCTTTGAATGTTTGCAAAACATGACAAAGAATCTTCAACTAGGCATGAGTTTCATATGAGGCATCTTCGACCATGTCATTTAGTTGACCACAAAGGAACTAGATGAATCATAAGGCATGAAGCCTTGCCTTCTCATAATACTGACCCTTTTGACTTTATAAAAATCAAGTATGACAATGTTTGTCGGCCCCTCCGAATCATGATGAGTAGGAAATCTCAAGACTAAAGTCTTGACCACGGGTATTTTGGATAAGGTAATTGATTTTTCTCTTTTGTGAAGTCAAAAATTGATAGAAAGAACCATCAAACAAAAACAAGGGATAACCCTAAAAGTTGTCTTCATTTTTTCATTTGGCATTCTCCCTCATTCGCTCTGCAACTGTATTTTGTCAGTTAGGGTTTGAAGGACTCCAGCATATCTCTCTGGCTTTTTACTCTCCTTCTAGTCTTCTCTTGGTTGAATCTTCAGAACTTTGCATGCAAGAAAGAAGGTAAACATTTGTTTTGAGCATACTGGCATCTTTGTCAGTTTCTATAGCTTCTTTCTCCTTTCATGGTTGCGGCTTCCATGTTCAGTCTTATCTTTAATACATTACACATTCTTTTAACAAAAATTCCTTTGTGTCTCTGCATCGTTATTCTCAGCAACTGTGACTTGTTTTTGAGAGTTGATACAAAAGAAAAGAGGCCGCGGATAAGTGTCTCTTCATTCTAGAAAAACAAGGTAAACATTTGTTTCTTGTCTCTCTTGTAGCTTCTTTTGTTTCACTGTAACTGAGGAATGACAAGAGTCTTCTAAGATTTATAGAAATGGGCATTGCAGAAAATGATATATATCTTTCAGTCGTGCCTATATACATCTCTTTTCATCCTTTATTTGACTGTAGGTGCAAAATCTTTGAGGGTTTTTTGATTTTATGACAAGGGTTTGTTCTTTTTTGCACATACAAAGACTTCATTCTATTGTGGCTATGCGCCATCTGTATGTAGACACAAAAAAATATGAAAAACTACTGAGGATTTCTAAATATGAAACAAGGGTTTCAACTTTCTTTGTATAGAACCCTTATAACTGTCATGATCAGCTTCCTCGAATAGTTACTATGTTCTCTTTTTTACTGTATATAGAAAAGAAGCAAGGGTTTTAACATATGCAGATGGGTATTCTATTTTTAGCATGAAAATGCTCTTTTCCTGGCATGGCTATGGCAGTAGATACATTTTATCACTTTCTTTTGGCTATAAGTGCAAGATGGCACTAGGGTTTGAAATTTTCTGACAAGAGTTTATTCTTTTCTGCACAAAAAGGCTGTCTTCTAGCATAGCTATGGTATTAGCTCCATCCTGTGGCTCTCATTTCAACTGTATACAGAAAAGAAACAAGGGCTTTACCCATTTGCAGATGGGTATTACATTTTTAACATAAAAATGTTCTCCTGCTCATAGCCATGACATCTCTTCTTTGTATATCAACTCTTTGACTGTATTTTTATCTGTAGGTAAAAAGGCACTAGGGTTGAAAATATCAGTAAATGAAATTTCACTTTCTCTTGCACAGAACTTTTCCTCTAATACGGCCATGACACTATTTCATTTATGTAACACTTCTTTTGCTTTGTTCTCTCTTCTATATCACATATTAACTGTATAAACACTTTGAGACAAGGGTTCTGAAAATATGAGAAAGTTTGACATTTATGTGCAATGAAGGTTCTCTTGTAGCTGTCATGACACTTCTTTACTAATTCAAGACTTTGTAATTTTTTCAAAAAATAATAACAAAAGTTTGATATCTCTGTACTCTTTTTGTTTGATTTCTAGCAATGACTTGTCATCTCTTCTATAATCTTATCACTGCTAAATGCTTATGTCAAACAGTTTGTCTTGATCATTCTTTATACCTCCTGTGACTTAACATTTATATTTACAACAAAGAGTGATACATATATGTCGTAATTTCATTCGCCTAGACTAGGCTTTCAACTGTTGAAATGGATGACATGTTTAGAGTTGAATGATTCTTGCCTCATGTGTGACTGTGGGATCATCTCCTAACTACCTTTGTGTATGCTCTTCCTAACTGCCTTTGTGTATTTGGATCCTACTATAGCATACATATCATGTTCTAATCTCTCTTTTTAGTCATTTATCATGGTAAAATGTTTGTCATAATTGCTTGTCTTGTGCCTCTGTTGACATCATCACTATGGCATTTAGCATATCATGTGCCTTCTACTA
Source organism: Cunninghamia lanceolata (assembly GCA_027924645.1). Taxonomy (NCBI): domain Eukaryota; kingdom Viridiplantae; phylum Streptophyta; class Pinopsida; order Cupressales; family Cupressaceae; genus Cunninghamia; species Cunninghamia lanceolata. The sequence continues at coordinate 283,158 of BSBN01001872.1, forward strand.
TTTTCCTCCATCATTAATGTGGTATTTACTTCTTGATTGTTATACTCCTATTGATGGGCATGGAAGTTGTGATGTATTTCTAACAGTAATTGCTTGCACAACTCACCTCATGATCACTATCATGACTATGCATAGTAAATTTGACTACACTTGTCTAACCATTTGCAAGATATCTCTCCTTGGCTGTCTGTATTTCTTGGTCCATCTGAATCCATATGATGTCAGTTCCTTCACATTTGCTGACTGTAGCATGATGTCTTTTCACTGTGCCAAGGCATATAAGATAATGGTTGTTTCTCTAGTACAGTGATGAGATAGGATCATGCTATGATTTCTATGTGTCACTTGAATGTTTGAATGTTGAACATTTGATTACATTGGGACTATGGCAGCTACCTGGGAATATAGGCTCTATATTGATGACTTAATCATATAGAATTTTGACTTGGTTTTTTCATCCTGAAAGCTATGACATAGCTGTTCCACATATACTGTTTCACTTTCTTGATCATCCTGCTCCTTCATTATGGCATATGTCTACCAGAATTATTGATGCCTTGTTGTTTTGATTTTGTCTTTTAAAAGGCATAACCTATATCATTTATCTCAGCTGGCTGATCACTTTGAGTACCTGTATCATGTCATTTTACTTCTTGCTCTTTTATCATAATGAGATGATACTTTTACATGATCTATCTTGTAACTTGTTCAAATGATACACAAGCTCTGTGTCTTGGAAGATTTATTCTATTTCTTTTATCTTCATCAAGCATAGTAATCTTAAAGTTTGTAGCATGTCCTTGTACTATGAATGCACTCTGTTAGTTGTTCTTGTCACTTGTGATTAAATAAATACATGCATTCAAAATGATTTTGTACTTCATATGGTTCCTGTAGCCTAGATATTCTTTTGTGACTATAATCTAATTTTTGCACTTTGTCAACTTGACTCAGTCATGTTAATCTGATTTGCTCCAATCAACTATAATAATGTCATGATGACATAGCTTTTCTGTAAGTTGATTATATGATGCATGAGGTAGCTTGGAATGATGCATCCTGTCTTTTCTGATACTCTTTTCACATGAAAAGAAACATGTTGGGCTCAAACCCTTGTGGGAGCCACATTTTCTCCACATGTTTTAATGTCTTCAAATCAGTAACAATACTTGTCCTATACTTGTACAGTGAACAAACAAGTTAGCATAAAAATATACTTGATATTATTGATTGATCTTATTCATGATTTCCTCCTAATTTGTGTCATATATCTGATTTGATCTCTCTTATGAGTGCATGATGCGGTAAGTAGATGTATCTGTTTGGTAAAAGCATGTGATAACTTTAAACATCCAAAGCACTAACAGGGTTGTCCCCAAAATTTTGCAAGTTTAACTGATGGTGGATCTGAAACTGAAGACTGAAGACTGAAGACTTGAAGGCCGACATCAACAAAAAACCTTCTTTCTCAGGCAATGATAGATGTTTCAATTTATCATGTGTTCATTTCTTTTCCTTTTATCAAACAGATGCATAGATTGCATGTCTGCAATTGCTCAGTCTAGTTACTCCCACGACTTGTGTGGGACAGATTTGAACACTTCTTTTAAACATGATTAGTTAATTTATCTTATGCACTTGATGTATCTGTATTTCTTTTGATCAATGCATAGGATAAAGTAACAAATATTGAATGTGTGTTCAAAACATGACATGAAATAATAGTTCAAAACAAAATATATTTCTTTCTTTTATTCAAAACTGATTAACTAAATAATCAATCTAACTTATAACTCCTGATAGATAACATGATGCAAAACAACTATATTTCTTGAATGACTGGTACCTTGATAATCCTACTCTCTTGTCATGATAACTCATCAGTCTTGATTGGACTGATGGGTTATCATGTCACCTGAATCTCCTTCTCTAATCTTGTCAAGATATCAACATGTTCAATAAATGCATAACCTTGAAGTTTTCTTTTATTCCTTCTGACCAATTACACTTAGGTCCACCTAATTTTAAGTGTGAACAAAAAAATAGTAACATTTCTGGCGACCTCTCAGGGGCGTTTGCCTGATAAATAGCTTAGAACCAGTAGCCTTTGCAACTCCATTGGGCATACAGTCTTTTCTGCCCTGAACTTAGAGAATTTCTACAATTCATACTAACTGAACGCAATAGTAGCAACGAACTGAAAAACTAAAACTAAATTGACTTGCTTAAAACAAAATCAGCAACATGTGCAAAAGCACTTCTTGAAAACAAAACAACAATAACTAAAACTAAATGTGCAAAAGCACTTATTTGTAGCATAAGGTTGTCTTACTAGTAGCATAACTTGAGGTGGATCCCATTTACTAGGATTGGCAACACCTCACCATCTAACTTAGCAAGTTGGAATGCATTATGTTCCTTGCATTCTGTTATTATATATGGTCCATCCCACATTGCAGCAAACTTTGTATGCTATCCTAGTCTTCTCTTCAACTCATTCCATTTGAAAACTAGATCCCCTTCTTTATAAACTCTTGGTACTGCCCTTTTATCAAAAGTCCTTTTAATTTGGGCCTGGTATACTTCCAATGTTTTTAAAGCCTCTTTCCTGATTTCTTCAAGTTCAATCAGTTGTGCAAGCCTGATTTGTTAGATTCAGGATAGACAATTGAGAGGGGGGTTGAATTAGTTGTCTAAAAATTTCTTCCAACTTAATCACTTAAATCCTCTTTGTAATTCAACAGCATAATAATAAATCAATCATGAAACATAATGCAACAATTCAAGAGTAGAAACACATTAACACATAAGACACCAAGATTTTGACGTGGAAAACCCAGTTAATGAAAAAACCACGGGGTGACTAACCCAAGATTGTATTCTTTGTTAAAAGAATAAGAAGAACAAAATGGCACATGCCAATTAGGGCTCACTGCCCGAGCACATTGCTCACAAGAGGCCCACTGCCTACAAGAGACACACTGTCTATAGAATAATGAATATTACATACTTGAACTGAAGAATAGCATCTTCACCATGCTTGAGTCAGTTCCATTTAAGCCCAATACTTCTACTCTGCCTTTCTCTCTGCTCCTCTCTACCACACACTCATCTCACCAAGATACATTCGAAATGACTTCACAACTTCTTATTTATACAAGACATTTGACTTTGGGATTATCATCCAAGTCAGCATACATTACAGAGCAAATACATAAATACAACATGACTAATTAGAAAAAGACTTCATACAGATCAACACACTATCAGCTACACAGATCTGAGACTTCAATCTTCTTTGAGGAACATGCCATGTTTCACAGAACATCTTCAAGATCATCCACAGGATGTGTAACTCATTCGGTCAGCCATACTTAGGAAGAACATCATCATCCGGAAGTAATTCTTCAATTACAAGCTCAATCTTTAATGTGGACCACCAACACGAACTGGACATAATCCAAAGACCTCCACAAGCTTTCCTGAATCACCAAGAACATCCACACTACTTCTGCTTACTGAAATCTTTCTCTCCTTCATCCGGAACCTTAAGAACACAGTCTGTCATTACTGTCATATTGGAATAGATGCTTGTGGACCTCCAAACCACGAACCAATTGAGTTGTCAATTCACATGGACTTCCTAAACACTCCACCAAATCTGCAGAACAATATATTGCATTTCTGGATCTCACTAGACCTATCTATGTCACTCTGTCACCTCTAAACATCTGGCAGAACTGGTTTTACTCAAGTGGCCATAACTTCTTCAGATCTTCATGCAGACCTCTCAAATATTTACTGGATCATCTTAAGACACTTATCTACAAACTCTTTGATGCACATCCTCTGATATTTATCTTAGCTGGGATCTTTACCTTACTACCTTCATTGTTCTTCTTTGTTCCTGATAGGACTAATTTTCTCAATATCCTCAGCATACAACTAATCCAATCCTTATCATCAATGCAACAGGAGTATGTTGACATCAATGATAACAACTGTTAGGCCCATACTTGCAACAATTTCCCCCTTTGTCATTGATGGCAACATATGATGTAAAAAACTGTTTTAACCATCAAGACAATAACTTCTCCTCACTGACATAACTCCCCCTATCAACCATTCACATGTCTTCTCTTCCTTTATTGCTCCCGCTTTGATCAGCAACCACTTTTTGTTTTTCACTTGTCTTTTCTCCCCCTTTGACATCAATGGAAAAGGGCACATACTTGCGTCACTTCAGAATCATACCAACTGCTCCCCCTAAGTGGCAGCTTCCCATCATCAATCTGGACCATAAGATATGACTGTGAGATCCACCAAACTGATGCACATCAATGTATCTTAATTTAGAACCAGAGGGGTAATAACCCCTAACTTCTCCCTGAGATACTCAAAAGAGTCCTTAGGTAGAGATTTAGTAAAAATATCTACAATCTGATCCTTGGAAGGCACAAACTCCAATCTAACTTCATTCTTGTTCACTTGCTCTCTCAAAAAGTGAAACTTGATGGATATATATTTTGTCTTTGAATGCAACACCAAATTTTTTGATATATTTATTGCACTTGAATTATCATAGAAGATTTTGATAGGTTCTTCATACTCCACTCTGATGTCTCTTAGCATTTGCTTCATCCACAATACTTGAGTGCAACTACCTACTGCTGCAATGTATTCTGCTTCTGCAGTGGACAAAGATATTGCCTCTTGTTTCTTGCTCAGCCAAGAAACCAATATTTTCCCCAAGAAGAATGCTCCACCACTAGTACTCTTTCGGTCATCCACATCTCCTGCCTAATCTACATCTGTATATGCATGAAGTGAGAAATCATGATCTCTAGGATACCATAAACCATACTCAATTGTCCCTTTTAGATATCTGAGAATCCTCTTGATTGCCATGACATGAGATTCTCTAGGATCAGCTTGGAATCTAGCAACAAGACCAACAACATTCATAATGTCAGGTCTAGTTTGAATAAGATACAATAGTCCTCTAATCATTGACCTATACTTTTTCTAATCATCCTTAGGAGAGTCATCATCTTTTCTCAATTTACATCTGATTACCATGGGAGTACTCATTGGTTTTGAGTTTTCCATCCCAAATTTCTTCAACAATTCTTTCACATATTTGGTCTTTGAAATGAAGATTCCTTTCTTTGTTTGAATGATTTGCAGACCCAAGAAGAAATTCATTTCCCTAAACATGGACATCTCAAATTCACTTTTCATTTGATTTGCAAAAGTTTTACACATACTATCTCTACCTCCAAAAATGATATCATCAACAAACACTTCAACAATCAAGATATTTTCATGATCAATTTTGAAGTACAAGTTACTGTCAGCAGTATCTTTGTTGAAACCAATCTTCAAAAGATGTTTATCCAATCTTTCATACCAAGCTCTTGGGGCTTGTTTGAGTCCATACAGTGCTTTCTTCAACTTGCAGACCATATCACCATGATCAGACAATTGAAATCCATCCGATTGCTCAATGTATACTTCTTCTTCCAAGTCACCATTTAGGAAGGCAGACTTGACATCCATCTAATATACTTTGAATTCCTTGAAAGTAACAAAGGCAAGAAATAACCTGACTGCTTCAATTCTTGCCACGGGAGCAAAAGTTTCTTCAAAATCAACTCCTACTTGAGAGTAACCCTTGCAGACCAATCTGGCTTTGTTTCTGACTACTTCACTATCTTTATTTAGTTTATTCCGAAAGACCCATTTGGTTCCAATCATACTCTTGTTTCTAGGTCTAGGAACAATATCCCAAGTGTAATTTTTCTCAATTTGTATCAGCTCTTCCTCCATTGTTTTAGTCCAGCTTTCATCATTGCATGCTTCATCCACTAACTTTGGTTCAATCTTTGAAATTAGAAAATACTCTTCTTAGTCTTGAGCAATCTTGCTTCTTGTTTGAACACGTTTACTTTTATCACCTATGATCTTATCTTTAGATTGATTCAGTCTTACATACCTAGGAATTTTGAGAATTTCTTGCACTTCTATTTCTTGAACAGGATCATTCAAACTTATCTCTTCTTCATGATTCACCGAATCAGTCTAGATCTGAATTTCAGAGGGGGCTTGGACTCCTTGGACCAGAACATCATTCTGATCATCTTCATTATATTCATAAAACCTTGAGGGTTTTTCAATAGATTCATCAACCTTCACATTTGTACTTTCTATAATCTTTCTCAATCTCTTGTTATAACATTGGTATGCTTTGCTTTGAGTAGAATAACCAAGAATATTCCTTCATCACTTCTAGCATCAAATCCTGATCTTCATCTCTTTTAATGTAACATTTGCTACTAAAGACTCTGAAATACTTCACAGTGGGAATGATACCAAACCAAAGTTCATAAGGGGTCTTACTGGTATTGCTTCTGATTTGTACTCGATTAAGAGTATAGAGTGCAGTGCTTACAGCTTCTCTCTAGTAGATCTGAGGAACATTTGTTTCCATCATCATGGTTCTAGATGCTTCCTGGATGGTTTGGTTCTTTCTCTCCACTAGTCCATTCTGCTGTGGAGTCCTTGGAGCAGACAACTATCTTTTTATCCCCTGTTTCTCACAGAATTCTATGAACTCACCAGATGTGAATTCTCCACCTCTATCAGACCTAAGACATTTTATGTTTAATCTGGTTTCATTCTCTACCATAGCCTTGAATATTTTGAATTTCTCAAGAGCCTCAAATTTCTCTTTCAAAAAACTCACCCACATCATCCGGGAATGATCATCAATTAATAACATGAAGTATATATCACCTTACACACTCCTGATTCTTACCGGATCACATAGATCAGTATGAACTAAGTCTAATAATCCGGTAGAAGATTGTTCCTTACTTTTGAATGTGATTCTGCTTTGCTTACCCAACTGACATTCATCATCTGTTACTCCTTCATCATCATCATCTTCATGAACATAGTAACATTTCTTTTGGAAACTTGATATGTTTGGATTTGGCCTTGAAAATCTTTTAGGACACTCTGAGGAAAAATGACCAATCTTATTGCAGTTAAAACATATAAAAGGAAATTTCCCTTCATACTTACCAGATCCTCTTGGCAGTCTTTTTGCAATAAGGGCTTCAAGTTGAGCAGCTTCTGCTTCATCTTCTTCCAGATCTTTTCTTGCTTTTTCATACCATGATAGTTTCTTTGAAGAGTTCTCTTCCAGATCAAACTTTTGTTTTCCTTTTACAGAGGTACTAGCTTTGAAAGCAGATTCAGTCTTGGGGGGTGCATCTCCAAACTTGGCCAATTCAATTGCAGCTAATCTACCAACCAATTGATCTCTTGTGATATTTGAAAAAGATCTAAAATCTTCAAAACCTTGTACTTGTAAGAATCGGGAAGGGATCTAAGAACTTTGGCAACAATCTCATCTTCATCCAAGATTCCACTAGCACATCTAATGCCACAAACAAGCTCATTTACTCTTGGCATAAATGTAGTGATATTCTCATCTTCTCTCATCTTCAAGTTTTTAAATTTTCCTTTCAAACTCTGTAGCTTGGCACATTTAACATACTTGGCTCCTTCATGCAGAAGTTCTACTTTTTGCCAAATCTCATATGCAGTTTTTAGATCAATAACATTTGTCAGCTCTAGATCAAATAAGGCACTTAGTAGAGCTTCTTTAGTCCAAAGATTGTTTTCAGCATCTCTGATTTCATCTACGGTACTCAGACCATTCTGTGGAGGAACATACTTCTTTGAAGCCATGACCTAATATTGCATTCCCATACAGTGTAGGTGACATTCCATGCGACTTTTCCAAAGAGTAAAATTGGTTCCATCAAACCTCAGACTATCCTCCTTGTAGGATGACATCCTGGATCTCCTCAAGTAGTTAAGCTCTTTTAGAGGAACTTAGCTATAATACCAATTGTTAGATTCAGGACAGACAACTGAGAGGGGGGGTGAATCAGTTGTCTAAAACTTTCTTCCAAATTAATCACTTAAATCCTCTTTGTAATTCAGCAGCATAATAATAAATCAATCATGAAACATAATGCAACAATTCAAGAGCAAAAACACATTAACACATAAGACACCAAGATTTTGATGTGGAAAACCTGGTTAAGGGAAAAACCATGGGGTGACTAACCCAAGATTGTATTCTTTGTTAAAAAAAAAAGAACAAAATGTCACATGCCAATTAGGGCTCACTGCCTGAGCACATTGCTCACAAGAGGCCCACTGCCTATAGGAGACACACTGTCTATAGAATAATGAATATTACATTTTTGAACTAAAGAATAGCATCTTCACCATGCTTGAGTTAGTTCCATTTAAGCCCAATACTTCTGCTCTGCCTTTCGCTCTGTTCCTCTCTACCACACACTCATCTCACCAAGATACATTCAAAATAACTTCACAACTTCTTATTTATATAAGACATTTGACTTTGGGATTATCATCCAAGTAGGCATACATTACAGAGCAAATACATAAATACAACATGACTAATTATAGAAAGACTTCACGCAGATCAACACACTGTTAACTACACAGATCTGAGACTTCAATCTTCTTTGAGGAACATGCCATGCTTCACAGAACATCTTCAAGATCATCCACAGGATGTGTAACTCATCCGGTCAGCCATACTTAGGAAGAATATCATCATCTGGAAGTAATTCTTCAATTACGAGCTCAATCTTCAATGCGAACCACCAACACAAACTGGACACAATCCAAAGACCTCCACAAGCTTGCCTAAATCACCAAGAACATCCACACTACTTCTTCTTACTGAAATCTTTCTCTCCATTTGAAACCTCAAGAACATAGTCTGTCATTACTGTCATATTGGAATAGATGCTTGTGGACCTCCAGACCACGAACCAATTGAGTTGTCAATTCACATTGACTTCCTAGACACTCCACCAAATCCACAAAATAATATATTGCATTTTCGGATCTCACCAGACCTATCTGTGTCACTCTGTCACCTCTGAACATCTACCAGAACTAGTTTTACTCAAGTGGCCATAACTTCTTCAGATCTTCATGTAGACCTCTCAAATATTTATTAGATCATATTAAGACACTTATCTACAAACCCTTTGATGTGCATCCTCTGATCTTTATCTTAGTTGGGATCTTTACCTTACTATCTTAGTTGTTCTTTTATGTTCCTGATAGGACTAATTTTCTTAATATCCTCAGCATACAACTCATGCAATCTTTATCATCAATGCAATAAGAGTATGTTGACATCAATGACAACACTGGTTAGGCCCATACTTGCAACATGATTTCCATTGGTTGTTCTTCAAGTAACTCTAGTTCTTTTATGTAGCTAAGTGTTGGTAACTCCACTGTTATTGGTAACTTTACTTCCTTTCCATATGTAAGCACATAGGGTGAATTACCTATTGATCTTTTAGGTGTAATCCTATCAGCCCATAATGCTAACTTTAACTTATCATGCCAAGACCTTTGATTTTCATCAACTATTTTCTTTATGATTTTAATTAGATTTTTGTTAGTTGATTCAGCCTGTCCATTACCTTGAGGATAATAATTTGATGAAGTATTTAGAAATATGTTAGTTTTGATAGACCAATCAGATATTCTTAATCCAATAAATGCTAAAGAATTATCTGAAATAATTGAGTCAGTAGTTCCAAACCTGGACACTAGCTCTTGATAAAAATTTAGGACTGATGTTTTGTTAGCATCTTTCAAAGCAACTGCTTCAGTCCATATAGTGAAATAATTAGTAGCAGTCAAAATCCACTTGTGTCCTTAGCTTGAAGGTGGATTAATAGGACCAATGAAGTCCAATCCCCACTTGCCAAATGGTTGTTCCACTTGAATTGGATGCAAGGGCATTGCTGCCAGTCTTTGTTTACCTGCAAAAACTAAACACTTTAGATATTTCTTTACCCATTCATGAGCATCTTTGAACATGTTAGGCCAATAGTAACCAGCTCTCATAATTTTTAGAGCTATTGTTCTAGCTACAAAGTGACCTCCAGTAGGTCCATCATGAAATTCTTCTAGAATCCTTTGAGTTTGATCTGGTTGTACACATCTCAGCAAAACATTGTTAAAGTCTCTTTTGTATAGAATCCCATCAATTATAGCATAAGGAATTGCCTGTAATCTGTAATATCTTCTTTTAGATCTGTCCAGGCCCCATGGACAATCACCAGTGTGTAGATAATGGATCATATCATGCACCCAACTTGTAGGGGGGTCTGTGACAGCAGTTGTTTCATTGTTTTGAAGCATTGTCTCAGCCTCTCCTTCAAGTTCTTTGCTATATCTTTCATTTTCTGTAAGTTGTTCACACAGTCCTTTGCCTCAGACCAACTTGGTGACCTTAGTTTGTATGTCATATTCCATGACCTTGGTTATCCACCCTGCTCTCTTATCATTTAAATCCTTATTGAGCAAAAATTCTTTCATTGTGGGGTGAGCAATCAGTAACTGAATTCTATTATTTGAAAGCATATGTTTGAATTTCTTTAGGCTCCTGATAACAGCTAATACATGCTTTTCAACAAAAGAATATCTTTCCTCATAGTCATGCAGCACTTGGCTGAAAAATGCCACAGGCTGTTCCATTCCTTCATTGTTTTGCTGATAAAGCATAGCTAATATAGTATCCACACTGCCAAACGCATATAAAATAAAGTCTTTATCAAAGTTTAGATTTACCAGAGTGGGAGCAGCAGCAAGTGCCTCCTTTATCTATTCAAAGCTTTGCTTTCTTTCTTTGGTCCAGCTGAAAGGAATATTCTTCTTCAGCATTAATATAAGAGGTTGTAAAAGTGCTACTATATTAGGAATAAACCTTCTTACAAAGTTAATTCTTCCCAGAAATCTTTGTAAGTCTTTCTTGTATGCAGGAAGAGGCAATGCCAATATTACAGTGACTCTTTTAGGATCAATTGATATTCCATCTTTCGACATGATGTGTCCCAACAGTTTACCTTCATGAATAGAGAAAATACTCTTCTTTGGGTTTAGTGATACCCCAAATTCTCTACATCTTTCAAAGATTAGTCTTAAATGATGAAAATGATCTTCAGCTTTTTTAGAAAAAATAGTCACATCATCTAAGTATACAAGCACAATTTTATTAATCAGACCTTGAAAATCCATGTCCATTGCTCTCTAAAATGTTGCACCTGCATTTGATAAGCCAAATGGCATCTTTCTATATGCTAGTGTGCCCCATTTCGTAATAAAAGTTGTCTTGTATAGATCTTCCTCTTTTACAAGAATTTGGTTATAACCTGAATAACCATCCAATAAAGAAAACCTTTCTAATCTAGAAACAACCTACAATATCTACTCCATAGATGGTAAAGGCTAATGATCCTTTAAAGATGCTCTGTTTAAATCAGGAAAATCAACACATAATCTGATTTCTCCATCCTTTTTTCTAACAGGAACCAAGTTAGAAACCCGTGAAGTATGTTTGATAGGAAAAATGATATTACCTTCAATAAGTTTATCAAGTTTTGTCTTCATAAACACTTCCATCTTAGGATTCAGTGGCCTTTGCTTCTGTCTGATAGGTTTAACTTTGGGTTCCAGCTCTATTGTGTGTTGAACTAACTCAGGGTTGAAACCTTTCAGATCTCCATATTCCCATGCAAAAATGTCACTAAACTCTTGACAAAGCTAGATTAATGCTTGTTGTTCTTCTTTTGTACATATCTTTCCCAGCTTGAGTAACTTTCCTTTAAAGATCTCAATGGGTTCATAATGTTCTTGTTTTACTGACAAGCTGGCCTTCTCTTTTCTTACTTCATCATCGGTATTAAAGATAGATTCCAAGGTGACTAAGCCCTTGGGTAGCTTGTTTGATCTTAACTAGAGTATTTGATCATCATATTGCTAAACAAATTTCTACTGATTACCTGTAGAAAATTTAGCCTCTTCCATTAAGAAATTTACAATCTATTCATCACTGTCAAACACTTTCCAACTAACATTATTATCTAGGACTGATAGTCTAACATCAACTTTGACATATAAAGGAGAGTGAATATTCTTCATTTTAGTAGGAATATCATATTCAGCTCCTATGGCAGCTAATTTATCAGCTTGCTTGTTATTAGTTCTAGGTACATATATCAGATTAAATGCATCAAACTCTTCTATCATGTCCCAAACTCTATGCTTATATAATTTCAGCAAGTCACTTTTTGTATCAGCAAGGTTTCTAACTTGTTTAACCACTAATTCACTGTCTCCAAAAACTTTTAAACACTTGATTTTTCTTTTTCTTGCCCATTCAAGTCCATGAACTAAAGCCTCATATTCAGCTGAGTTGTTAGAACAGTTGAAAGTAAATCTGAAAGATGAATAATATTTCTCACATGTGGGAGAAACTAAAATAGCACCTCCTCCAGCTCCTACCTTGCTTCTAGAACCATCAAAATAAAGTTTCCAAACATCATTTTCTGTTTCAATAGTTTGTTGTTTTTCTTCTTTAATCAGATTTGGAATAACTGTATTATTCTCTTGAATCATATACACACCAAGGCCTAACTCATCCATTTGCTCAAATGGATCTATTTTATGGTTCTCTGTTGCCCATTGATCTAAAACTATATATGGAATTTCTTCTAAAGGTGTACTTGGGTCTTGAACAGGAATAAGATCTTGTTGATCAAAAATGGAAAGGTTGGCATTTATGGAATTGGGTGTGTAAGGTTCCAGGTGATCTTTGGTTAATGGTTCAAATTTGATTGTAACCTTGGTTCCATATCCAGTTTTGAAGAATAAATGTGTCTAATCATATGATAAATACCCTCCTAACCTTGTTGTAAAATCTCTGGATAAGCAAATAGTAGAGGTAGGTGGCAGATCAATGACATAAATGTCCTGATATATAACAAAGTTTGGACAGGCATGCAAAATAAAGCCTAAATTTTTTAACATTCCAACTGTACTCACTTTAGTTCCATCCATTTGTACAACACCTCTAACAATAGGTTTATATTTCATACCTAACTTATCAGCTAGCTATTTTAGCATAACTGAGTTGCTGGCTCCTGAATTTATCATGCAATTATGTACTAAATAATCATGTACAATCAAAGTGACATAAAATGGTGGAGGTTTACCTACTGGTTTAGGTTGTTCTATTCTTTTTTTTGCCTCATTTGCAATCATAATCTGGGGTTGATGTGATTTTTGTACTTCATTCGACAAAGGCAATTGAAATAATGCATTTTGTAACAAATCTCTTTTTCCTGGAATGTGTAAACATCTAAAATAGACATGCTTAATGTTGTCTTTTTAATAAGATCCAAAACATTAAATGCAGGACCACTAACCTTTTTCTACACTTTTGGGACAGTAACTTCTGGTTGGTCTTTAGCTGGCTGTTTATTTTCTACAGTTGGCTGCCTTGAAAAAATATATAAATCCTTTGATGTAGAAGCTTGATTATGTTCATCCTAAGTTGTAGAAACTGTATTTTTACCTTTATCGACTTGCTGTGGTACATTTTCAGCTCGCTGATTTGTAGTTCCAGTCTATTTTTGTAAGTCAACAACTCTCTTTTTTGATCTTGTGTTTGTTGTAATATTAGTAAAAAATTACTTTTGACCTAGCAACTAATTTACACCATAAAATTTATTAGCCTACCAATTCATTAAAGCCACATCAGGATTAACATACTGAGTCTGAATATCCAACTGGTTGTTTACATCACTTGCTGAATTTTCAGCAGCAACATAGTTATTTTATACTATCAAAGCTTGATTTACTATTCCATCTGGGCAAGTGGCCTGATTATGAGGCTGATTATAGAGATAACACCATGCATAATCCTGAACCATGTTGTTTTGTATAGGCACTATTTGTTTTGATGTACTAACAGCATTTGGATTATATTGTTGATTTGGCCTATTGTTGTAATTTCTCCTTTGACCCTGATAATCTGCCTGATAACCAGGTCTATTTGCTTGGTAAGGGGCTGCTTGGTAAGGTCTATTATTCTGGTTTGTTTGAATTTTCAGACTTACTAGGTCATTGCTCACAATCTGCAGTATTTTTGCTATACTTTGTTGGTTTTCTTTCAACTCTCGAAATTCAGAATGAATGGGATTTGTACCATTTTTTTGCATTTTCTTGATAACCAAAAGATGGTATTGATGAAATATGTGGGGCTAAAATTGGGATTAAAGGTTGTATATCTGGAAAAATTAGCATTGGGGGCCTAGGTACTATTTTACCAGCTTGTATTAAACTGTTTCCTACTCTTATTGTAATATCAAAAGCAATTGGTAAAGTTACCCCTCCCATAGATTGTATCATAACAGTAATATCAGAATTTAATGCCCTCAAATAACACCAAAAAGCATGCTCTGGTGATGGTTTCACTGTTTCAGGGATTCTATTCCATGTTTTCTGAAATCTGAAATTAAAATCTGATATTTACTCTTATGGAACTCTCTTAATGGTGGTCATTTGTTCAACTAATGATAAATGATCATATTTATCTTGAAATTGTATATTCAAAGCAGCACTTAATTCATCCCAAGTTCTAATTGAATTAACTCTTAAGCCTCTAAACCATTGAAGAGCTTTACCTTTTAATGATATTGCCAATAACCTGATTGTAATGTTCTCTTCAGTGATATGGTGAACAGAACACAAAGAAGCTACATCTCTGATATGCTCAATGGGTGTAGTCCCATCTTCTCCCATGAAACTTGGTAAACTTTTCAACACAGCCATCAGTATGTCATCATGTTGATTTAGATTCAAAGGGTTACCTCCATTAAATGTAATAAAAGACTAATTTTGAGGTGGTGGTGGATTTCTTCCACCACCTCCACCTCCTCCTGGAAGTGGAATTGGTCCTCCACCTCCGCCTCCTCCTAGTAGAGCCATTGGAGTAGATGGTATTTGAGATGGTACTTGGACTGGAACTACTTGGAATATTCTTTGTAACATAAGTTCTTCTTCTGTAAACTCAAGAGAAGAGGTTCCTCTTGGAAAATAGGAATTTGCTCTCTTGGGCTTGCCAGTGGAGAACTAAGAAATTCTAATTATGAACTTGCAAATAACAGATTCTGGTGCAAATCAAACTTAGGATGTGTACTTGGCAAATCTGAAACAATTGATAAATCTACTGCGTTGAATTCTTTAACTACTTTTGTTCTCCTCTTTGATGGAGACAACTGGTTGTGCCTCTTCTCAGAAGTTTTACTTGACCTTGTTTGATATTTTTTCATAAGCTGCAAGATCTGATCTGAAAAAACCAAACAATTAGAGTCACCAAGTACTTGATAATGAACCTCTAAAAGGTTGAAATTCTACTGTTCATACCAAAAATAGCAAAAAGGTAATAAGTCCTTTTGATCTGAAAATTAGTTCAAAGTCCCACCAGGCGTGCCAAAAACTATTATCACTGAAAATTGCACCCATATGTGAGGCTAGAAAAGCTCTGTAATTCCATGTAACATGGGACTAATTCTAGGTTGTGGGTGCCCTATAATGAAATTAAACCTCCAGATTATGGGCTGGTTCCCTTCAAATGTTCTATTGGGATGTATAATTTCTATTTTGGAGAAGGGAAGAAAGAAACTATGTGGAATGCAAAAAAAAATGTAAAATTTGGTGATGCACCTGATTTAGATAATAATATGCAATTTGGCTCACAATGTAACTCAAAAATTCTACTTTCACACAATCCAAACTTGGCATAAATATCACAAAAAGTGATTCTAAGGAAGGTTTGAAAATAGGGTTTCTATGAAGGAAATGGTTTTTTCACAACACAAAAAGACTATTTCCGATTAACACAACCTAAGACCTGTGATGATTATATGCTTAATGTTGTAAGCAAGGAAGTGAGACAATAATTTTAAAGGTTTAATGATTAAACACAACAAAATTTCACCAAAATCACTTCAATAATTAGCACTAAATGGAAAGGTAACTTAATTGATCTCAAAGAAACAAAGGAAACTCTGCAAAGAAGACAAAAATAGAACCTGTAACCTATCGATCTCTCAATAAAACTATAAAAATAAGCTACAAGAATTATCCAATCTGTTAGAATCAAAATGAGAATCAAGAACTAGCAAAAACAAACTTTTGCCTTACAATATATAGGTTTGCTCTCTCAAGGAGGCATGCAAAATATGAACTTGTAGATAACTGCTTCTAAAAATAATCTCTCACAAGAAACCTCCAAAATCTTTAATATTAGGGTCTAAAATTGCCCCAAATTGAGCAAAAATAGCTCCAATTTGGGCCTCTCCATATGCTTGACCAAAAAAGTTGACCAAGAACCCTAAAAATACTCCTAAAATCATGCAAAAACCTCCTAGCTGGCCTAGCTAACTCAACTAATCAATTTGCATGATTTTGTATTAGCAAAATTGATTGTGAGTAAATAATAAAGTAATAAAAATAATTACTTTATTATTGATTACAACTTGTTCTAATTTTGACTTTACAATTTGTGGAAAATAATAAAGTAATTTCAAAAATATTACTTTATTATTTATTTACAATTAATATCTTTGTAAAATCATGCATGATGAGAAGAAAAAATAATACCCTTATCTCTCCATTTTACAGTTGCCAAATTTACATGATTTGAGCTCAAATAGGACTTAGAAGAAAATAAAAATCCCCTTATACCTCCATGTGGGAAAAACCCCTAGTTTGCATGATACATATTCATTAAGGCAAAAATTTTACTCTTATCACTCCACATGCACTAAGGAGAAAATACTAATCCTCTCTCTGGAAAAAAAAAACCTTAAGTCATCCTATGCATTTATAATATCTCCATGCACAAAACAATATACATTAATATCCTTATGACTCCCTTTGATGCCTTAGTGCATACATATATCTTTATATCTTGAGGTCACCTTATATCTCCATGTGCAATTTTAATATCAAGAAAAACTTATAACTCCATGCATCAAACATTGCACCATTACATATGCTCACCTTATCTTCCACCTTGTAAACCTACTATGTCTTCAAGCATAACATGTCCAAATACAATGCTCCTTTGACCTTGTCGACTACCATGCATAATAAAGAAGGATCTCTGACCTTTGAATGTTTGCAAAAGATGACAAAGAATCTTTGACTAGGCATGAGTTTCATATGAGGCAACTTCGACCATGTCATTTAGTCAACCACAAAGGAATTAGATGAATCATAAGGCATGAAGCCTTGCCTTCTCATAATACTGACCCTTTTGACTTTATAAAAATCAAGTGCAACAATGTTTGTCAGCCCCTCCGAATCATGATGACTAGGAAATCTCAAGACTAAAGTCTTGACCATGGGCATTGTTGGTATTTTTTCCCGAATCGGAAGAGGGTTTGCCAGTTCCAATGCACAGGTAGATTTGGCCAATAGAGTACGGGAGTTTGCGTGAGCTGCCTCCCCTTCACTTTTGGTCCTGTCGCACCAAGGGGGGTGTCCCTATTTGATAAAGATGTAACATTTACTCTCCAAATGATAGAAAGATTTAACTTTGTAATAACAGGCAGAATACTCTCATGTGTGGACCAAGATTTCTATGATAAATCACAAGGTTGGCAACATTCTTGGACATATTTGTCTGGTCAGGTATGAGAGTATGCAGGGGTTCCTAATCCTACTCCTACAACTAACAGGTTGAAATTATGGAATAGTTGGTTTGATGGTTTGGATGCAAGACATGGGTTTTTGGATCATAACTACTTCACAAGGGCAGACCGGTGCCTATCCTAGGGCAAGGAGTCAACTAGACATATACATAAGAATGGCTTGCAACTGGCATTCGAGTTTCAAGGGGTTAGGACTGGTATTTTCCTTACAAACACCACCCAAGGATAAGTATTTAACTGTCCATATTTACAGATATCCCAATTGACATACATTCTTCTCCATACCTTAACCTAAAATAATTTAATCCACTCCTTGAATGGAAGTTAGAGATCAAGTATGTGATACAGCAAGACTATACCCTAGAATCTGAGAAACCCTTAGCAACTAGATTCAGAAGAAGAAAATGCATACAACAAGTGGAGACAGATAGATAAACACATGCAATAATGCATTTTTCATATACAATGACAAGAAACTGAATATATGTGCAAGATACAACTCAGATGCAACACATAAACTCCACAGAGATAAAACAAATAGGAAAATGCTTTGTTTTTCATTATTCACATAAAAAATTGCCCAAGTCTTCAACAACACAATGAGTAACACAGTTTGGCTTTTATACCATGACTGTGTACTCAACAAAATTAATTACAAGGCCAGACAAAAATCTGCTAGATACAATGCATTCGAAAATGGCACTTGAAATCATCAATGCACTAAGCAGAGGAAGGAGAGGGAACAGGTAGAATCAGGAGATGTGCCACCGTTTCCAGATTTTCATCTTAAAATTAGTGGTTGGCATGTCTATCATCGACCCATACCGCTGCATTTCTGCCATCAATGCTTCATCTACCCGCAGGATGCAATAGCAGATGCATTTGGAGATTTTCCCGCTCAAAAATGGCCGCACACGCTTAGAAAAAACCATCACTGCAGGTTTAAAACAAGGCCGTCGATCCACTCCCGTCGCCAGGATCAACGGCACCCAAAAAGGTTGAAAAGCCAAGAGCCAATGATATCACACCACGTAGGCGGCTTTTTCCTTTATCACTGACTTGTCCATTCACTATTTTGCCATTTCGCCCTTGTATATGCAAGAACGGATGCATATACAATCGCCACTATTCACCCTGTCAAAAACCCTTGTATATGCAAGAGCAAATGCATATACAACTGTTCGTTATACAAGGCAGACCCCAAACTATTATAGAGCAAATTAAAGTTCAAATCGGGTTCGGCTTGCATCTCCATCCTTTGTATATCCACGATATACAACACATACATACATACAGGCCACTTACTTCAAATCACTATGCATCAGAACGTATCCCCTTTTGAAGTCCGGATTGTATCTCTTTTATTGCACATCGGCTTGTATATCGGCATATACAAGCGCTTTATACAACCCATGGACCTGAAATATTTACTCACTATATTTCATTCCTCCATCGTGTCTGGGTTGTATGTCCTTTTGCTTGCATCCATCGCCTCATACATACAAGGCGGATTTCAAACTTTTATCCGCCGCATCTGACTTCTCCTTCGGTTCCAGAATGCATATTTCACTTGTATGCTTTGAATGTACATCGGCATACATACAACTACCCAATATACATGCTGCGGACCTGAAACATTATTCACTGCATTTGATTTTCAATCAGGTCCGGAATGTATATTTCTTCATTGTATATTGGCTTGTATGCGTAAACATACAAATGAATGCACATACAATTGGTGGGCCCCATCACTTGTGTCTCCCCTTTGCACTGTTCACTTTGCATGTCGCGAGCCCTTGTATAATTTTCAATGTACATTCCCTTGCACATACAAACAAGGAATCTTCTCCAGAATATTCCTACAATGTATCTAACCATTGTATGTGTGCCCGAATGTATATTGCATATACATTCAACCTTGTATATCCACGGGCCCCACCACATGCATCTCTGCCTCGCCACTATAGCAAATGTATATTTGCACCTCCTTGTATATTATTCTTTGTATATGACCCAACATACAAAGTGGGAATATTCTTGGGAATCTGCAAAATATTCCCCCTTTGTATATGCACCTTTTAGAGCCTGATATACATTCAGAAATACATCTAACTCAATTTTTCAAAGGGCGATGGAGATTTCTGACCCGCCAATGCACATTTTGCCTACAACTTAATTTCATAACACTAAACTTAGGTGATCACCACCAGTGGCTCCGTCTGGGGACGCATGCCTCTTGCAAGCATGGTGAGAACCTCAGAAGCTCTGGTTTTGTAGATTGGGCCTTATCCATTGGGCAACAGAGTCGAATATTGCACCAACCTACACACAAACTATGTTCTCAGACATTATTTTTGTGGCCCCGGGCAACCAAAAATAAAGAACCACAATTTTATCTTGTCAAAAGCCCGATTCCAAATTGAATAATCCCAACCACAGCTAAAAACGTTAAAATAATCTGCCCATATGCTGATCTGATCAATTAGATGCTTCACCATTTTTGAAAACTTGCCACTGTCAGCACTGCCTCTGTCACTCTACATCTTACAATTAGAGATATAACCATACACATTATAATATTCTTTAGCATTAGGTAACATATGTATGTTATGATCCTCAAGCAGCATATCCTCATATTGCATTTGACAATATTCATTATCTACCTGGTTGTTGCATATAACCAAACACATATCCAGCTAATCCAAAAATTGAAAACACTCAGAAAACAAAACCTGATCCACACAGTCATCATTGCATATGTCTAAAACAACTGATGCTAAGCATTTATCATCCACAGTTTGCAAATCAGTATCATCATTTTCAAACAGAGGTTTAATTCTGCACCAATGAATGTCATAACTCATAATATCAACTGCATCCACAGGCTCATCATAATGGGGATTCATACTCATTGCAAAGGTCTCTGTTTCTTCTTCATGACAATCCATTTCTTTTTCATCATTATCAGACCTAGAGTCATAAGAAGAACAAACCTGATCCATGAATTGGTCATGGATATCATCTTTATCATCTTTAACATCTAATTGCCCCACATACAAAATTTCTGCTACTTCAATGCACTCTGAAGTTGAACTATCTACATCATTTTCTAGCCCTCTAATGCTTCCTGATGAAACTGATATCGACTCTTGATCCATATGATCACAACTTTGCACAACTGGATCATTTAAACATGAATGCTCTTTGTTTAGGACTAGCATGCAAATATTACTTGGGAAATTATTGTTGTCAACTTCATTTGCTGGGCAAAATAGGACATCCTCCTCTATAACAGAAACATCATCAACTTGGAATGATGCAAAAACTGGGACAGCAGGGGTGTGAGTACTTTGACATTCATCTCCAACATTCAAACTATATCCCTTATCAACATTGGTGGCCCTAGGGCAGCAAATTTTTTTAGAAAAATACCCTTTTTGAATCCCATAACTCCAATTATTTTCAATGTCAATGGCAAATTGATGTGCCTGATGCAATGTGGTGGGCTCCTTGTCTCTCAATCTATAGCTCATTTTCCTATCAAATGCTCCCAAATAGACAACTAGGCACAGTGCATCATTTGGTCTCATGCATTTTAGAATTCTATTCAATGTCTTCATAAATCTGAGGTTAAAAGTTGGGATCAACTCATCTTCTTCAATATGGATATACATAAAATCACTAATAACTACATATTCAGATATTCTTTCATCAAATTATTCTAGAAATGCATATTTAAAATCATGCCAAGAGATGACAGAGTAAGCTGGAAGATAGGAGAACCAGTCCCTTGCATCTTGATCTAGAGATTGAACAAATAATCTCATAACTACATCTTCATGGTCAATCTCAAAATCATCTACAACATTTATAAATTGCTGCAAGTGTTTCTCAGCTGATTCATTCTTTGCACCATTGAATTTGGGCAAATACTTTCTGACTTTAGATGGAAAAGCATTTGGATATCCACAAATGCCATCAAAGTTTATGGGCTTATATCTGTTAATGCTGAAACTTCTTTTATTACATGGTTGGGACTGATTATTATACACGGTTGCATTTGACACCTCACAAGGGTGCATGGGCTAATAATACATCATTATGTTTTTGCAACCCTCCTTTCAACTCAGATTTTCAATCATAATAATGACCTTAGGCCTTTTAAAATACAAACTATTATTTCAGCTTTCCTAAAGTCCTTCAAATGAGTCTTTTAAACAATATTGCATACTCCTTTTGAAATGCAAACTAAGTCCTCACAAAAGTATGCAATCCAATCACCAATATTTCCCTTTTGACTAGTGCTATTTCACCAAATAGGGAACCTTTCAAAACTTATGAAAATACCTAGATATGTTGCAGCAACTGCAAATTCAACACCTCTGGTGTCCTCTTATCAGGTTCTTTATATGCAGAGTCGCCACCTCCTTGGCAGAGGAATAAGCTTCAAACAGGTCGAAGCTGAAAATTAATTTCTTTCTAGGTTCTCCCACAGCAGAGCCACACACATAACTTTTCAGATTTTACTGTAACAAACACCTCTAGGTCTACTTCTTCAATCCTTTAGACTCAAACTTTCATGGATATGACATTGATCTCCCCAGCGGACTCGCTAAATCTGTTGGTAATTTTTTCTGAATCGGTAGAGGGTTTGTCAGTTCCAATGCACAAGCAGATTCGGCCAACAGAGTACGGGAGGTTGTGTGAGCTCCCTCCCCTTCACTTCTGGTTCTGCCGCACCAAGGGGGGTGTCCCTATTTGATAAAGATGTAACATTTACTCTCCAAATGACAGAAAGATTTAACGTTGTAATAATAGGCAGAATACTCTCATGTGTGGACCAAGATTTCTATGATAAATCACAAGGTTGGCAATGTTCTTGGACATATTTGTCTGGTCAGGTATGAGAGTATGCAGGGGTTCCTAATCCTACTCCTACAACTAACAGGTTGAAATTATGGAATGTTTGGTTTGATGGTTTGGATGCAAGACAGGGGTTTTTGGATCATAACTACTTCACAAGGGTAGACCGGTGCCTATCCCAGGGCAAGGAGTCAACTAGACGTATACATAAGAATGGCTTGCAACTGTCATTCAAGTTTCAAGGGGTTAGGACTGGTATTTGCCTTACAAACACCACCCAAGGATAAGTATTTAACTGTCCATACTTACAGATATCCCAGTTGACATACATTCTTCTCCATACCTTAACCTAAAACAATTTAATCCACTCCTTGAATGGAAGTTAGAGATTAAGTATGTGATACAGCAAGACTATACCCTAGAATCTGAGAAACCCTTAGCAACTAGATTCAGAAGAAGAAAATGCATACAACAAGTGGAGACAGACAGATAAACACATGCAATAATGTATTTTTCATATATAATGACAAGAAACTGAATATATGTGCAAGATACAACTCAGATGCAACACATAAAATCCACAGAGATAAAACAAATAGGAAAATGCTCTATTTTTCATTATTCACACAAAAAATTGCCCAAGTCTTCAACAACACAATGAGTAACACAGTTTGACTTTTATACCAAGACTATGTACTCAGCAAAATTAATTACAAGGCTAGACAAAAATCTGCCAGATACAATGCATTCGAAAATGGCGCTTAAAATCATCAATGCACTAAGCAGAGGAAGGAGAGGGAATAGGTAGAATTGGGAGATGTGTTGTTGTTTCTAGATTTTCATCTTAAAATTGGTGGTTGGCATGTCCATCGTCGACCCATACTGCTGCATTTCTACCATCAATGCTTCATCTACCCTCGAGATGCAACAGCAGATGCATTTGGAGATTTTCCCGCTCAAAAATGGTCGCACACGCTCAGAAAAAAAACCATCATTGCAAGTTTAAAACAAGGCCGTCAATCCACTCCCGTCGCCAGGATCAACGGCACCCAAAAAGGTTGAAAAGCCAAGAGCTAATGATATCGCGCCACGTAGGCAGCTTTTTCCTCTATCGCTAACTTTTCCATTCACTATTTTGCCATTTTGCCCTTGTATATGCAAGAATGGATGCATATACAATCACCACTATTCACCTTGTCAAAAACCCTTGTATATGCAAGAGCAAATGCATATACAACTGTTTGTTATACAAGGCAAACCCCAAACCATTATAGAGAAAATTGAAGTTCAAATCAGGTCCGGCTTATATCTCCATCCTTTGTATATCCGCGATATACAACACATACATACATAGAGGCCGCGGACTTCAAATCACTATGCATCAGAATGTATCCCCTTTTGAAGTCCAGATTGTATCTCTTTTATTGCACATCGGCTTGTATATCGGCATATACAAGCGCTTTATACAACCCACGGACCTGAAATATTTACACACTGTATTTCATTCCTCCATTGCGTCTGGGTTGTATGTCCTTTTGCTTGCATCCATCGCCTCATACATACAAGGCGGATTTCAAACTTTTATCCGCTGCATCTGACTTCTCCTTCGGTTCCAGAATGCATATTTCACTTGTATGCTTTGAATGTACATCGGCATACATACAACTGCCCAATATACATGCTGCGGACATGAAACATTAGTCACTGCATTTGATTTTTAATCAGGTCCAGAATGTATATTTCTTCATTATATATTGGCTTGTATGTGAAAACATACAAACGAATGCACATACAACTGGTGGGCCCCATCACTTGTGCTTCCCTTTGCACTGTTCACTTTGCATGTCGCGATCCCTTGTATAATTTTCAATGTACATTCCCTTGCACATACAAACAAGGAATCTTCTCCAGAATATTCCTACAATGTATCTAACCATTGTATGTGCACCCGAATGTATATTGCATATACATTCAACCTTGTATATCCACGGGCCCCACCACATGCATCTCTGCGTCGCCACTGTAACAAATGTATATTTGCACCTCCTTGTATATTTTGCTTTGTATATGACCCGACATACAAAGCAGGAATATTCCTAAGAATCTGCAAAAGATTCCCCCTTTGTATATGCACCTTTTAGAGCCTGATATACATCCAGAAATGCATCTAACTCAATTTTTCAAAGGGCAATGGAGATTTCTGACCCGCCAATGCACATTTTGCCTGCAACTTAATTTTAGAACGCTAAACTTAGGTGATCACCACCAGGCATTTTGGATAAGGTAATTAATTTTTTTCTTTTGTGAGGTCAAAATTTGATAGAAAGAACCATCGAACAAAAACAAGGGATAACCCTAAAAGTTGTCTTCATTTTTTCATTTGGCATTCTCCCTCATTCGCTCTGCAACTGCATTCTGTCGATTAGGGTTTAAAGGACTCTAGCATATCTCTGGCTTTTTACTCTCCTTATGGTCTTCTCTTGGTTGAATCTTCAAAACTTTGCATGCAAGAAAGAAGGCAAACGTTTGTTTTGAGCATACTGGCATCTTTGTTGGTTTATGTAGCTTCTTTCTCCTTTCATGGCTGCGGCTTCCATGCTCAGTGTTATCTTTAATACATTACACATTCTTTTTAACAAAAATTCCTTTGTGTCTCTGCATCTTTATTCTCTACAACTATGACTTGTTTTTGAGAGTTGATAATAAAAAAAATAGGCCGTGGATAAGTGTCTCTTCATGCTAGAAAAAACAAGGTAAACATTTGTTTCTTGTCTCTCTTGTAGCTTCTTTTGTCTCACTGTAACTAAAGAATGACAAGAGTCTTCTAAGATTTATAGAAATGGGTATTGCATTTTCTTGCAGAAAATGATATATCTCTTTTAGTCGTGCGTGTATACATCTCTTTTCATCCTTTATTTGACTATAGGTGAAAAATCATTGAGGGTTTTTTTGATTTTATGACAAGGGTTTGCTCTTTTATGCACATACAAAGACTTCATTCTGTTATGGCTATGCTCCATCTATATGTAGACACAAAAAAATATGAAAAACTGTTGAGGGTTTCTAAATATGAAACAAGGGTTTCAACTTTCTTTGCATAGAACCCTTATAACTATCACGGTCAGCTTCCTGTAATATTTACTGTGTTCTCTTTTTGACTATATACAGAAAAGAAGCAAGGGTTTTAACATATGCAGATGGGTATTCTATTTTTAGCATGAAAATGCTCTTTTCCTGGCATGGCTATGGCAGTAGATACATTTTATCACTTTCTTTTGGTTGTAAGTGCAAGATGGCACTACGGTTTGAAATTTTCTGATAAGGGTTTATTCTTTTCTACACAAAAGGCCTTCTTCTAGCACAGCTATGGTATTAGCTCCATCCCATGGCACTCATTTCGACTGTATAAAGAAAAGAAACAAGGGCTTTACCCATTTACAGATGGGTAGTACATCTCTTCTCTATTATCAACTCTTTGACTATATTTTTATCTGTAGGTAAAAAGGCACTAGGGTTTGAAAATATTAGTAAATGAAATTTCACTTTCTTTTGCACAGAACTTTTCCTCTAATACGGCCATGACACTATTTCATTTCTATAACACTTCTTTTTCTTTCTTCTCTCTTCTGTATCATATATTGACTATATAAACACTCTAAGACAAGGGTTCTGAAAATATGAGAAAGTTTGACATTTCTATGCAATTAAAGTTCTCCTGTAGCTGTTCATGACACTTCTTTACTAATTCAAGACTTTGTAAGTTTTTCAAAAAATCATAACAAAAGTTTGATATCTCTGCACTCTTTTTGTTTGATTTCTAGCAATGACTTGTCATCTCTTCTATAATCTTATCACTGCTAAATGTTTCTATCAAACAATTTATCTTCATCATTCTTTATACCTCCTGTGACTTAACATTTATATTTACAACAAAGAGTGATAAATATATGCCCTATTTTCATTGGCCTAGACTAGGCTTTCAACTATTGAAATGGGTGATGTTTAGAGTTGAATGATTGTTGCCTCATGTGTGACTGTGGGATCATCTCCTGACTGCCTTTGTGTATTTGGATCCTACTATAGCATACATATCATATTCTGATCTCTCTTTTCAGTCATTTATCATGGTAAAATGTTTGTCATAACTACTTGTCTTGTGCCTCTGTCGACATCATCACTGTGGCATTTAGCATATCATACATGTGCCTTCTACTATTTTCCTCTATCATTAATGTGGTATTTACTTCTTGATTGCTATACTTCTATTGATGGGCATGGAATTTGTGATCTATTTCTAACTGTAATTGCTTGCACAGCTCACCTCATGATCACTGTCATGACTATGCATAGTAAATTTGACTGCACTTGTCTAACCATTTGCAAGATATCTCTTCTTGGTTGTTTGTATTTCTTGGTCCATCTGAATCCATATGATGTCAGTTCCTTCACATTTGCTAATTGTAGCATGATGTCTTTTCACTGTGCCAAGTCATATAAGATAATGATTGTTTCTCCAGTATAGTGATGAGATAGGATCATGCTATGATTTCTATGTGTCACTTGAATGTTTTAATGTTGAACATTTGATTAAATTGGGACTGTGGCAGCTACCTGGGAATATAGGCTCTTTATTGATGACTTAATCATATGGAATTTTGACTTGGTTGTTTCATCTTGAAAGATATGACATAGCTGTTCCACATATACTATTTCACTTTCTTGATCATCCTACTCCATTATGGCATATGTCTGCCAAAATTATTGATGCCTTGTTGTTTTGATTTTGTCTTTTAAAAGGCATGACCTATATCATTTGTCTCAGCTGGCTGATCACTTTGAGTACTTGTATCATGTCATTTTATTTCTTGCTCTTTTATCATAATGAGATGATACTTTTACATGATCTATCATGTAACTTGTTCAAATGATACACAATTTCTGTGTCTTGGAAGCTTTATTCTATTTCTTTAATCTTCATCAAGCACAATAATCTAAAAAATTGTAGCATGTTCTTGTACTATGAATGCACTCTGTTAGTTGTTCTTGTCACTTGTGATGAAATAAATACATGCATTCAAAATGATTTGTACTTCAGATGACTCCTGTAGCCTGGATATTCTTTTGTGACTGTAATATGATTTCTGCACTTTGTCAACTTGACTCAGTCATATTAATCTAATTTTCTCCAATCAACTATAATAATGTCATGATGACATAGCTTTTCTACAAGTTGATTATATGATGCACGATATAGCTTGAAATGATGCATCCTATCTTTTCTAATACTCTTTTCAAATGAAAAGAAACATGCTGGGCTCAAAACCTTGTGGGAGCCACATTTTCTCCACATGTTTTAATGTCTTCAAATCAGCAACAATACTTGTCCTATGCCTGTACAGTGAACAAACAAGTTAGCATAAAAATATACCTGATAGTATTGATTGATCTTCTTCATGATTTCCTCCTAATTTGTGTCATATATCTGATTTGATCTCTCTTATGAATGCATGATGTGATAAGTAGATGTATCTATTTGATAAAAGCATGTGATAACTTTAAACATCTGGAGCACTAACAGGGTTGTCCCCAAAATTTTGCAGGTTTAATTGATGGTGGAGTTGAAAGTGAATACTGAAGACTGAAGACTTGAAGATCAGCATCAACAAGAAACCTTCTTGCTCAGGCAATGATGGATGTTTCAATTTATCATGTGTTCATTTCTTTTCCTTTTATCAAATAGATGCATAGCTTGCATATCTGTAATTGCTTAGTCTAGTTACTCCCACATCTTGTGTGAGACATATTTGAACACTTCTTTTAAACATGATCAATTAATTTATCTTATGCAGTTGATGTGTCTGTATTTCTTTTGATCAATGCATAGGATAAAGTAACAAATATTAAATGTATGTTCAAAACATGACATGAAATAACAATTCAAAACAAAATATCTTTCTTTCTTTTATTTAAAACTAATTAACTGAATAATCAATCTAACTTATAACTCCTTAAAGATAACATGATGCAAAATAACTGTATTTCTTGAATGACTGGTACCTTGACATTCCTATTCTCTTGTCATGATAACTCATCAGTCTTGATTAGACTGATGGGTTATCCTGTCAACTGAATCTCTTTCTCTGCTCTTGTCAAGATATCAACCTATTCAATAAATGCATAACCTTGAAGTTTTCTTTTATTCCTTCTGAACAATTACACTTAGGTCCAACTAATTTTTAAGTGTGAACAAAAAATTAGTAACAATACTAACATTGTACCATATGACGACTGTTGTACACTGACAGGATCAAGTGAGCTACACTCTTTCAGAAGCTCAATTGCAAGTTCATGGAATATCCATATGCGGAAGATGGCATGCTTTTGTTCTTCATGTACAATTCAAGCCTGGAATGAGTGCGAGTCAAAGGAGTGGGTTCACGAATGGCGGTTAAGTTATCTTAGCCCACTTGACACGTATCGGCCCTCGACGATACTGGAACTAACACAAATGGAATTATCAATTGACTTTGACCACATATCAAATCTAGTTCAACCAAGCAATATATCTACTTGCATAGTTTTTAAAATTTCAAATATATTCTTACTTTGTAGTGTTTTTTTTAATGTTGACTAATTTTATCTAATTTGTTGCACATAGCAATGTAGGGCATGTTTATCCAGTTATTGCAAATGAAGACAATGAAGAGGGAACATATTATTACTTGTGTCATTATGTTGAGGCCAAAAATAAATTGGAGGCCCCAGTTACAGATGGAGAAAACATCAAATACCCTACAGGCTTAGTGGTTGTTACTGAACATGGCTTAGAAAGTACCCACATAAGAGTGTTAATATTTGGTTGTTTCAGGACTTTGACACACATCAGAAGATTCTTCATTACTCGAACCTTGTCATGGCATCCAATGTTCATTTGATACAATTTCAGGGTAGACCTTTGAACAAGACCTTATGGAAGGTGTGTGAGTCTGACCATGACGCAATACTTGACACAATAAAGAGTCGAGTAGACCCGGATGGTTTGTTGGATTACTTTGTAAGTATGTATAAAACTTTCCTAGATGGTTGTACTTTGTTTTGCATATAAATAGTAGTATGAATTGCTTCCCTCCAATATACATCTGGTAGGTTTTCTTCTCTTACCATTGTCCTTATAGCTTCTTGAACATTCCTATTCTTTCTTTCAACCACTCCATTTTGCTGAGGATTCCTATCCTTTGACCGAGGTATGAGCCAATAACATGAAAATGTCATAATTTTGTATTTCTTGTTTTATCTCATGTCATTTGATGTACATAAATAATATTTATGTTTAGTCAATTTTGCTTCTTGATGCTTCTCACAGGAGTTCACAACTCCAGCCTGTCCAACTACGGACGAAGAGAGAGACAATATGATGGAGAGTGATCATCGGGTGGTGGTAAGTGATTGATTACATATGTGATGTTATATATTTCATGCATTTTCTATATTAATGTGCATATTGTTTCATTGTATTAATAGGTGGAGCTGGATGAACTTCTGTCAAAGATGTCTACTCAATGGCAGAGGATGAGTCACAAATTGGCACTCTATATTCACGGTCAAGCAAGGGCCACCAATTATTTCATAAAAGTCCATACAAAATTAGTTTTTGAGACATTTTTTCTATGCCTAGATGGCTTTGTATACATACTTTTGTATGTTACCGAAGTATATTTTTGCATATATGCCTGTATGGCTTTGTTTGGACATGCCTATATGGCTTTGTATATAAACTAGATGGTATGTTCATGACATTATGTATATGACAATTTATATTAAGTATTTAATATGATGATCAATTATTATTATAGGAATTTGGTTTTACATGTGCCAATTGCATAATTTGCTTAAAATTTTATAAATCATTTTCAAATAATCCATTTTGTGCATATCTTGCAATCATTGCATTCTGTGGGACTGTGCATTTCTTTGAGGCATCATTTCAAATAGTTCACGTGCCTTATCTATGCTTCCACACTTTCCATACATGTCTACAAGGGCAGCTACAAATACAATACATGTAACAAAATTTCTATATCATTTATGCTTTGATGGTTGTCCACATCATGTTCCCCAGATCCCATTCTGACATAGGCAAGGAGGAAGTTGGATAAGGTTGTGCAATTTGGTTTTAGACGTGCTAAAATTCGTGTTTGGTTGAAATTTACTTTTGTGCATTTGCTTGAGAGTTCTTAAAGCCTTATGAAAATCCATTTCATGCATATCTTGCAATCATTGCATTCCATGGGACAACATTTCTTTGAGGCATCATGTCAAACAGTTCATGTTCATTGTATATGCTTCCACACTTTGCATACATGTCTTGCAGGGTTCTTGTGAAACATGAACACACCATCCTGAAGCATGAAAGGCATGTGAGCTTTGTGAATGAAGGCATATTGTGAAGACCATACCATGAAACATGAACACTGTAACTGAGCATCCTAATCCTTTGACAACAACACCAACAGGGATATGATCAACACCTCTTAACCTTTTGACATCAATGACAAACAACTTTCAACACATTGTACCGGTGATATCCCTTAAGAGACCAAAGTGCAAAACGGTAGCAATCTTTGACGCATTGTTACTCAGAAACTGTGTCACTTAGAAACATTTTGTCTAAGGACACGGGATCACGTAGGGTCCCTCTATAATAAACTCTCTCAGTTTTTTATATCTCTGAGGCGGTTGCTCATGGTGAAAGTTTTTTTGTTGCTCCAGAAATGGTCAGATGCGTGCCGTGTAAAGTTGCAAATGGGTGTAACTTTCATTCTGCTCCTCGTGCGGCCAAACGAACAGTTCAAACATGTCTATATGGGTACTTTTAGGCTAGGCATGGTGTTGTTTTGCACCCAAACATGCTGAAACAATCTGAGCTACATTGTACCGACGATATCCCTTAAGAGACCAAAGTGCAAAAATGTAGCAACCTTTGACAAGTTGTTACTCATAAATCATGTCACTTAGAAGCATTACGTCTGAGGATACAGGACCATGTAGGGTCCCTCTACAATGACCTCTCTCAGTTTTTTATATCTCTAAGGCATTTGCCCATGGTGAAAGTTTTTTTGCTACTCCAAAAATGGTCAGATGCATGCAGTGTAAAGTTGCAAATGGGTGTAACTTTCATTCTACTCTTCGTGCAGCCAAATGGATAGTTCCAATACACCCAGATGACTACATTTAGGTTAGGCATGGTGTTGTTCCACACCCAAACATGTCAAAATAGTCTAAGCTACATTGTACCGACGATATCCCTTAAGAGACCAAAGTGTAAAAGGCAGCAATCTTTGACAAGCTATTACTGAGAAACTATGTCACTTCGAAACATTCCATTTGAGGCTACAGGATCATGTAGGGTCCCTCTACAATAAGCTCTCTCAATTTTTTATATGTCTAAGGCATTTGCCCGTGGTGAAAGTTTTTCTGCTTCTCCAAAAATGGTCAGATGCATGCAGTGTAAAGTTGCAAATGGGTGTAAATTTTGTTATGTTCCTCATGCAGCCAAATAGACAGTTCCAACGCATCTAAATGGGTACATTTAGGCTAGGCATGGTGTCTTTTCACATCC
Source organism: Cunninghamia lanceolata (assembly GCA_027924645.1). Taxonomy (NCBI): domain Eukaryota; kingdom Viridiplantae; phylum Streptophyta; class Pinopsida; order Cupressales; family Cupressaceae; genus Cunninghamia; species Cunninghamia lanceolata. The sequence continues at coordinate 315,279 of BSBN01001872.1, forward strand.
AAATATGTCGAAACAGTCCGAGCTACATTGTACCGACGATATCCCTCAAGAAACCAAAGTGCAAAAAGGCGGTAATCTTTGACAAGATGTTACTCAGAAACTGTCACTTAGAAATATTTCATCTAAGGCTATGGGATCACATAGGGTCCCTCTACAATAATCTCTCTCAGTTTTTTATCTCTAAGGCATTTGCCCGTGGTGAAAGTTTTTCTGCTACTCCAAAAATGGTCAGATACATGCAGTGTAAAGTTGCAAAAGTGTGTAACTTTTATTTTACTCCTCGTGCGGCCAAACTGACAATTCCAATGTGTCCAGATGGGTACATTTAGGCTAAGAATGGTCTTGTTTTGCACCCAAACATGCTGAAACAATTTGATCTATATTGTACCAGTGATATCCCTTAAGAGACCAAAATGCAAAAAGGCAACAATCTTTGATGAGCTGTTACTCAGAAAATGTGTCAATTAGAAACATTTTGTTTGAGGCTACATGATCATATAGAACCCTTTTACAATAACCTCTCATTTTTTGATATCTGTGAGGAATTTGCCTGTGGTGAAAGATTTTCTATTGCTCCAAAAATTGTCAAAAGCATGTAGTGTAAAGTTGCAAGGTAGGCTACTTTTTGTTTTATTTTTCATGGGGCCAAACCATTAGTGGAAAAATGTCTAGTTGGGAACATATACGCTACGCATGGTCACTGCCCTTCATTATAAAAGGGTCATAGTCTTTCCTATTCAAAGGGTCACAACTTTTTACCTTTGAAATGTCATCAGTATTTGTGAGAACATCAAGATAACACTTTCTACAAATGTTCTCCATGCGTTATCATCCTTTCTATTTCTCACCCTAATAAATTGGGTTGCTTTCAGCATCAATGCATCAACCATTTATGTAGCGCTTCACATACTAGTAAAAGACATTAGCCCTCTTAAGGGTCAAGCTCTTTCAACTTATCAAGAAAGCATTATTTCATTTGTTTCTATTTCGATAGTTTCTATTTCAACTCAGAAGTGACACAATAGAGCTTTATGGTGGTGACCTTGTATGAACAATAGTGAACATGCACCAACTAGCACCCATAAATGTGAATAAAGTGGCATGTATGCTTGATAGTATTATTTCACCATTCAATCTAGCTAGTCTAATGAGGAGGATGTGGCTCCAAATTCTAATAAACATGTCATAAATGGTCATTCAAGCCCTTTGAAAACCCTTACATATTCTAAATAGCAATTATTCCACATATACCATGGAGAGTGATTGTGACATCATATATTTTTGAGATAAGAAAGCCCCAATCTATTGTGCATGTAGGACTAAGCTTCCATCTCACTAGTTGTCTATTACATGGGGAGAAATTACCATACTTGTTTGATGCCGCATCCACTATATTAAATTTACCACACACAACCCAAGTTCTAATGACTTTAATATACAATCTCATGTTGATATTCAACATGATGATTCATTTTTATTTTAAAGGACTCTTTTGTTGGGTGTCTTCGAAGGATTAGCTTTGTGTGCTAAGGGGATTATGAGAGCCATAGAGGATTAAATTTTAAAAAATCCTACTATGTAATACAATTGGACTTTAAATATTTGAAGTAAACCGTCTACAAATATATATTTAAGTGTGGATTTATAATACAAATATGGACACCATCAACAAAAATAATTTGTATTAACCAAATATCCATATAGGCATACATCAATATCTATCAATATAAGTATAACATATATACACAATAGCCATATAGGATTACAAGAATGCCATATAGGCATACAATGTCAACTATATGCAATACAAAATATATGTCCACAAATGCCATATAGGCACACAACAAAGGAACCAAATAAAAAGTCATTCCCCTCTGTCCGGTGAAGAGAATAGATCATGAGCAACCTTTGATCTTCGAGAGGATGGAGACGCATATGAGGGTAGTCTACTACGAACCCAAGAACTACTCCTCCTATTTAGTTGTTCATGGATCTGTAATTGTTACAATAAAAAGTATAGACATTAATATATAGAAATTACAATATCAAAAATGAAACATTTAACAAAATAATCACTTACTACTACTACTAGAAAATATGTCTCCCCAGTTGCCTCAGTACCAGGATTAGGCTATGGTGATGTCATGTCCTATAGAAACCATCCAGATAGAAATTAAACTTCAAATCAATAATCATTTGATTTTTCAAAAATAAACAACTATAACAATGAATGTAATTTGAAATTTACAAATCTGCCTCATACCCCCGTCAAAGGCATGGAGCTATGAATCGTAGAGGAAACATCATGCTCCATTGCCCTATGAACTTTGGAAGGTGTCTCTGGAGCCTACATCATCTGAAAATAAAACAACATTGTTCAATTATGAAAACTAGAATAGTGATGCAAGTCATGGCTCCTAACATACAGACACATTCACCTAAACATGGAAGTACACACAATAAAGCACATAAGTCATGTTCACAATAAAGCACACAAGTCATGTTCACTTAAATTATACTAAAAGTGATAAAAACTCTGACTATGCGGAAATGACTCCAACCAACCAGATAAATGTAAAAGGGCTCCATCTAAATACATAACATGATCTAACTCTACAAATAACATGTTAAAGGTATCCAAATATGTAGAATGTACTTTGTCTAGATATTGTAATGAAGCTTTGTATTGTACCAAAAAAAGGTATTCATTGTCACCAATGCATCACTATGATACAACTAGACACGTAATACACATTCTTCACCATCAATTCTTATAGGAAAGTCTTGGTTATGGGCATCAAAAACATCACAACCAAGAGTTTAATCTATTGATCTAGCTTCTTAGGTTGAGAACTATGAATGTTGGAGGTAAAAATCATTGAAATTGTAAATAAGTTCTTTCTTATTTTGGATAGGTAAGGTAGGATCGACTTCCTTATGGATAGAAATTAGAACCCTACTAGGCTCCAAGTATGTAAAGTATATTATATGAGGGAACTTTGATCATTTCAAAGGTTAAGGGGTCCGTAGAAAAGGTGGTTGTGTATTTAAAGAGGTGTTTTACTTTGCCCTTAAGAAGAATAAAGGAGCCATGAGCATTTGTATGATATCAACACCTTGGAAATGTGGTGGTATGTTTAGTTAGGGTAAGGGGTTGTGCTACTTTAACCCTAAGGTCTTATAGAGTATTGTGCTTTTTAGTCTATTGATATTGATTATTAAGTTGTAGATATTGATGTTGGTTAGGTTGATTGGTTTAAACATAGTGTTATTGATTAAAAAATATTAAATTTTAAGCTTTAGTGGGTTGAAAGTTTTTAAAGTTTTGAAGTGAGGAGTTTGATAATTTTAAGAAAAGTTCATGCTTCCCTTAAGAAGTTAGAAATTAGCAAAAGAAAATACTAGGTTGTAGACGTTGAAATGGTTCTATTTTATTGGAATTTATATATTGGTTCATGAAAAATTGTTTAGTTTAGGTGTTGAAATAGTCATGGTTTATTGATGTTTAGACATAAATTACATGGACCTTTATTAGAGTGCAAGTTTGTAATAATCATGGTTCATTGGTGAAGTTATCAACCTATTAAGAAATTATTAAATTATAGGCTCGAAACAATGGTGTTTCATTGGTGAAGATATTTATGTCAAAATAGTCAAGTTTCATTTATAAACATATCAAACGAATGAAACATTATCAGGTTGTATGAATGGAAATGGTCATGGTCCATTGTTAGAATATATTAGGCTCATGATTCAAGATTATAGTAACACCTCATTACAACTCAAAATGTCTTTGTTTTGACTCTATCTCTAGGTTTTCCATCTCGTGTGGTAGATTTTTGAATTTCACTTTTGATTCTCATGCATTCTATGGTGAACTCTCTTGGCTCTTCAACTAGTTGTGAACTCTTGTGAATATTTGGATCTATTGGTGATATACTATAGCTATTTCTTATTATTCCTCAAGTCTCCATTGTTGTTGTTCTCTTTTGGTACATGTTTATGTGAGTTCTTGGAGGATTTTGTGCTCTCTTTCATCTCAAAGAATATAGTAGTATTAAATGAAGGGTCCTCATTAGACTTAGGTGGGTTAGATGTAGGATCATAAGTAGGGATGGAAGAAATTGAGCCAATAGGATTGACATAGTTTGTAGGGGAATGGATTAGTGTAGATTTCAAGATTTTGGTTAGGGGTGACTTGTTTCCCCCATAATTAATATCTAAAACCTAGATGATGCTAGAGTCAATAATATGCTATATAAGATGTCATAAGCTCATGCCCCTCTCTAGTGTCATGTCCTGGGGTCTAATTAGTGGTAATTGGATGAGTTTATTAGAGAGAATTTGTCGAAGAATAGTGTGGAGGGGATCAACAAGCTTTGGTAGACATGTATGGAAAATGTGGTAGCATAGACAAGGCAGTGAGTTGTTTGAAAAGATGCCTCAAAAAAATGTGGTCTCATGGTGATGTCCTTGTCTATGCAACTTCTTGTCATGGCATTCCATGAGACCACATTTCTTTAAGGCATTTTTTCAAATATCTATATTGTAATTGAAATTTTGTCATCTATCAACATCTAGTTATTAGTTATGCAATGTCTAGTAATGGTTTGAGTTTGAAAGATGTGCAATGTAATGTAATCAATGATATGAATATAAAATACAAAAATCTAGTAAGTACAATTCATTAGTTAAATTATTTATTTTATTACCTAGGTGAATCTTTGAATTCCACCACCACTGGCAGGGGTTGCCATGAAATCTCCAAGATTAATATATTCAATATCCAAAATTAGATATTAGAATACCATTCATATAACAATGCTATTCACATGTAATATTTATAATTATTTACTAGTTGCATACCCTGGCGGTAGATGTTGTAGTGTAATATGCAAGTGGAGAATCATTGAAAACTACATCAACACTATGACCTTGAAATTTTATTAAAATCATCAAACTAAATTAGTTAATCTTGTATTTCAAAAATTAAATTAAATAAATTCAATTCAATGAATTTGCTAACATTTACCTGAGTATCAAGGCCAAAAGTCTCACTCAGGAGGGCATCTGTTATCACCATTTGCTTAGCTGCAAATGTAGCCTGCACACCTGCATCTTGACTATCCGTGGGCTCATAACCATAGGCTAACTTGCAAGCCTAACAAGTATGGGGTGGAACCCTACTCCTCGAACTCTCCTCTGGTCCATGTTGTGTTGTAGGACTAGCATGCTCTATGATGATGTGGGTCAAAGCACTAATGGACTGAAGTGTTTCGACCTCAACACTCTCCTTCACAATGGAAAGGATAGACACGTGATGGGATGGTCTAGCAAGTGCTCGTCTCGCTAGCTGTTGAGGGTCAACACTGGTCCCTGGTCTATCTTGTGCTGACCCCCCACCTCTACCATGGAACTCCTGCATATCAAAATAGTTTGGTACTTTATTTTTGACAAACTTGCAGTAGAGTTTCCTCAAAAAATATTGTGAGACCTCATTATTGTTGCATGGAGGATGGTCAAAATCCATCCACCACCTCTGCCCAAAATTGTCCCTTATCACTTGGTTGTTGCACCAATGGATAGGGAACCTCTTACATGTAAGGGGTAGAGGTTGATTTGTTCGTGGGTCTGTGAAAATAGAATACAAGTCTTGTAACATCGGAAAATGTCCCCTTGGGGGCTTTTCCCTCATAAGGTTTAGCTCCTGGGTCTTTTGCATGCATTTAGGACTTCTTACTTCATAATTTAGCATCCTGATGGAATAATCCCTAGGTAACATGACAAATGGGACCTAGGAGGACCCCTTGAGCCTTACCCTACCCAAAATAGGGGGAGGACTTGGGTGCCCGCGCCCTATTTTGGGGCAGTTCCAATTTCTGGGTGTCAGTTTATGACCATTATTTGGATCCTTTGCCGACACGATAAATTTGAATTACGAAAATTTTGGTGGGAGTGTTTGTAGTTGCATATAAAAACATGTTTAGGCATTCATTTGTAAACTAGATGATTACTAGCAAGCTATTGTGTTCTTAAGGCGATTCAAGGCTCTCATTGTGTTGCAAGAGCAGAATTGTGTGGTTTATGTGTTAGTGTTTGCAGATTTGAGCATCCATTTCATCATGGAATGAAAAGCATCTTCCTCCCATGATATCTTCACTACAAGGTGACATTCTATTGTGTTTTCATTATCATTTCCTTTAGTTTTTGCCTCTACCTCACAAGGGCATGCACTCTCTATCTGACAACAGTGTTTAGAGACTTAAATGTCCTCCAGGGCTTAGCTGAGGCAAGCCTCTAAGCACCACAACCCCCTCCCAAAGTTTTGTGATTACAGGTTACAAGTATCACATCTGGAAAAAATAGAGTTGTAGGAGGGATCAGTAGACATCAAGAATTCAGGTTGTAAAGAGAAGCAGGACACCGGAGGCTTTTTGGGACTTGGGCGCTCACTCATGTGTCCTTCGTAGTTAAATTTCTGGAAACAAAAGTTACAGTGTTGATCAGTGCTGGAAGAAGGTCAGGATCTCGCAAAGAAACTGGTACTTTGGACTTGGGTGCCTGCTCCTGTGTCCTTGAGATTTCTACCTCAGAACCCCAAAAATAGGTACTCTATGATTTGATATTTTACTTCCGTCTGCAAGAGCTTTTTTCGTTATTCTTCCATTTACAGTCGTATTTGTGAAATTAGTGTTTTAATGGTTAATTGAACATAGGAGAAGGAAAATTAATAATTAAACACCATAATCCAAGCTTCCCTACATCTCACAATGACCTAAGGTATGATAGTGAATTGCCACTCGACCTTAGATCCTTGAATGTAAAGGGTGAAAGGATGATTCAAACATCTAAACACTAAACATTAAACAATCAAAATTTTACTCTAAACATTTTGGTGAACCCATGTTTTTGGACATAAATTGCAACTTGTTGATTGTGTATCTTTAGATTTGGATTGATTTCATTCATTTATATAGTCTTTAACTTTATTGCATTAAGAAAAATTCAAAAAAAATTGAAAAAATTGCATTGTTTGGCTTATTAAATTGCATCAATTCTTTCTAAATTTTCCTAATTCATGATTTTTGCATCAGATCTAATATAAACTATAGAAAAATACAAAAGTTCAATAATTTGAATTGCATTTTCATCATTAATTTGCTAGACTTTTGTAGAAATTTTAACAATTTTCATTAAACCTAGTAATTCCAAAATCTAGGGTTAGTAGGAAAAATCTTCTTTCAGATTTTTCTATTAATTTTAGAGGCTCATTCAAATTTGCATTTGGTTGTATTCTTGTATTTTAGTGTAAATTCACATTTAAATTTAAAATGTTTGCATTTTTGCATAGAAAATTTCAACAAAAAACTAGCAATTTTCATGCACTTTCATTAGATTTGCATTGGCATTTTGCATATTAAGGCTTGAAAATCATTTTCAGATCTGAACCTAATTCATTTCATCATAAATAAGACTTCAAAACATTCACATAGCATTTTGTGTCAAGATCTCAAACCTAGGGCTTAAAAACATCGATTTTCACTAAAATTGGCCTTATCGACCCTATAAACTTACACCATAGGCATGTTGCGAAAAATATTTTTGAATTAATTGGCTGTTATTAGGGTAATAATTTTTGGCCCCTCCTAAAAATTTTCACAACACCCTTTTTAACGGGATCTTGTATTAAAAATTCGGTGAAAAACTACATATTTTGGCTATTTTTTGCCCTAGGATTTGACCTAGTTTGCACTCCAAGTGTGTTGTGATAAATTTTATGGATTGAGGTAACTGATATCATTGATTTTATTAGCTTCACCCCCTGAAATTCATTACAACACCCCTTTTGTTAGGTCTTGGAATTGAACAACCGTGAAAAATAGCCTATTTTTGCTATATTTTCACTAGGATTTTATCTTAAGTGGAACTAAAAACATGTTGTGTTGGGTATTTTGACTTTAAGTGGCTGCTATTATTAATATTATTCAGTGTCCATCATCATTTTCCTCACAACACCCTTTGTTATGCTTTGTTGCATTGAGTTTTGGTGAAAAAAGTGTCTATTTTGACATATTTTCACTATAGTTTGACTTGGCATTATCTTCCACCTGATTTGCATCAAGAGTGTCTTGGGAAGCATCATATTGCTCTTTTGGACTGATATCAGACAGATAATTTTCTGCCACTCATCAAAATCCTTACAACATCCTTTGTTTCATTCATTTGCATTGAAAAGAGTACAAAAATCAAGCATTTGAGGCTATTTTGGGATATATCGCTTTGCACTTATCTTTGACATACTTTTGGAAAAACTTTCAAATCTGATTTGAGCATAAAAAGATGGCCTCTGATCACAACAAAAATAATAGGTTCCCTCCTAGACCTTACATGAAAAGAAAAGCACCTGAACTTGAAATTGTCTTTACACCTCATGATAGAAGAATGGGAGACTCCGATGGACCTCTTTACATCACTGTGAAAATAATGGGAAACCCTGTGGATGGAACTCTTAATGATCCTAATTGCATGACTAATGTTGCCACTGAGGAGTTCCTCTTTTCACATCAACTAATGCAAAGTTTTTATGACCCCTCGAACATGATGATTAAGACACATAAGGGAACCTTTATCAAGCCTTTGGGTAAGATATCATTGTTGGTAACACTATCTGGAAAACATGTCAAACAATGGTTTGATGTTGTCCCTATTTCTAACCTCTTTTGAATTAAATTAGGACACCCTTGGCTAAAAGAAATGAAAGATATCCCTTCAACAATACATCATTGTCTAAAATTCCCTTTGGATGGACGTATGATAATCGTCCCTCGCAACAAATATAAACCTTTGGTTAAGAAAAAGCATTACAGATTGAATTATTTTTGGGATAAAACTGAAATACCTAGTCCTATACATGAAACGACAAAATATAAACAACCTGCATGTGAAGAGAACTTTAGACCAAAAGGACAAGGTCCCTATGTTGAGGTTCCTCCCCCAAAATCCTTACAAGGATCAGGAGGTCATTGTCAACAATAAAGTGTTCCACCGTGACAAATGAGGTTTGATCCCGGTGCTTCATCTTCTAAATTCCATAAGCCTATGAAAGAGGATAGCCCTATCTTACAAGAGATAAGTGGTAAAAGAAAACAAAATAGAAAAGCAAGAGAAAGAAGAAAAAGAAGACAAGCTTATGCTATAAACCTTGCCTCTCAAAAAGAAAACATTGATCCCAACATTCATCCAAACAATAATGATCCTAACGATGAACAAGACATGAATTTGGCTATGATACCTTATGTCCCACTTTCCTCCAACATTAGGGAATGGGAAGATGACGATGACCTACTTGATGATGAGACTTAGCATGAAGACCCTTCAGGTAAGTATCTCTAACCCTTTACCTTTCTTGTGATGTGCTTCCCTCGTGATGTGTTATGTGTTGTTTAGGCCTCCTGAGATGACCCTTAACTCTCTTGTAAGGTCTGGGATACCAAGAGACTGCCTCTGTTGTGACCTTCTTCTATTTGTATCACCATTCTTCTATATTGTCTCTTTCTGATTTCATTGATGTGTGCTATGTCTTGCAGACATAGCATTACGGTTGGTGACTTGGGGGCACCCTCCTATGTGACTGTCCCTAAGACACCTGTTTCTCCTCTCTTATTTATTGTTTCCCTTCCTCTAGTGTTTCCATCTAGCGAACGGATGATGACAAACATTTATATTGATGTAGACCTAGTGTCCCTTTCGAGAGCAATCAAAAATTGGACTTAGTTCCTAATATGACGATGGGGTTGTATATTTTATCCGACGCTTAGCTAGTGGAAGCACTCGTGCTTTCTGCATAGTGAATTTTATGATGTTTCTATCACATTTACAAACCTTAACATTATTGTTTCTCTGTGCATCTTTGTTTGTCTTTGAATCTAGCCTTGTTGGTACTCGATTCGGAGAGCTTCGTGACAAAGCCCCATGATTATCCTCAAACTCTGAATTCATTGTATAACCTTGGCTCTTTGTGTGGTTAATCATATGCATTGATGTTGTTTATCATGATGTTGTAGACACTAACATGTTTCTTGCATGGATGTGTTTGTGGGAACAATTGACAATCATAAAGTACGTGTCACCTCTGGGGGGCATGGGCCTTGCGAAAGTTAGTGTTCCTTTGTGTGTTTTATTTCTACCTTAACATACTTGATATCAATAATTGATATCAACCACCTTAAGGTGGGGGCATATATAAGGTAAGCTGTCTGTTATAGATGTTAGCAATGTGTTTGTCCTCAGGTGCAAAGACCTACGCGATGAGTGCATCATGCATCTTGAGTTTGTTTGCAATCAATTAGTCAATCAATCATGTAAGCCCTCTGTGGAGGTGGTATATCGAGCATATCCTTTTTCTTAAGCCCTCTGCAGAGGCGGGAATGGTGTACTTCTCAAAGTAGATTGCATCATCCTGTCATTTTCAAAATTCCTCTACGGAGGTGGGGAGCAGTTCTGTGACTAACTCAACCCTTAAGCATGTCTTCGATGACTGTTGTGGTGAAACCCAATCGTCGGTGTGTGCCTATAATGTGCCTGAGATGGTGTTGGACCTAGAAATAGGTACACTCCATTGTTTATCTGCCATTTTCTCTCCATGTCTTCAAGTGTGTGTGTTTGGTGTGCTTGCTTTGTTTTGCATGTTTGTTGCCCCATATGCAGTCTAAAGACTTGCTCGACGGGTGCATCCTGCATTTTGGGAGATTTTGCATGTCTTGTGTGTGTGTGTTGCCCCATATATACAAAGACCTGCGCGATGAGTGCATCATGTATTATGGGAGGTTTGTTTACTTTCCAGTACTTGCATCTACATTTCATATATATGAGAAAAAGAAAAGAAAAGAAATCATGCCTGTCTTCCATGCATTGACTGTCTTCTCCGTGTTCTGCGTGACTGTAACTGTCTTTGTCGTGTTTTACGTGCCTGTTACTGTTTTCCATGTGATTGGCGTGTCTTCTCTTTTCTTGATGTGTTTGTTGTGTTTGTGACCTTACTTTAATGCATGTATTGGCCTCGCGTTTATACATAAATTAAAGTGGGGGCTAAATATAACGTCAAAAAAGTCCCCTTGGGGGCTTTTCCCTCATAAGGTTTAGCTCTCGGGTCTTTTGCATGCATTTAGGACATCTTACTTCATAATTTGGCATCCTGATGGAATGAGCCCTAGGTAACATGACAAATGGGACCTAGGACGACCCCTTGAGCCTTACCTTGCCTAAAATAGGGGGAGGACTTGGGTGCCCACGCCCTAGTCCTGCCCTATTTTTGGGCAGTCCCAATTTCTGGGTGTCAGTTTATGACTGTTATTCGGGTCCTTTGTCGACACAGTAAGTTTGAATTACAAAAATCTTGGCGGGAGTGTTTGTAGTTGCATATAAAAGCATGTTTAGGCATTCATTTGTAAACTAGATGATTACTAGCAAGCTATTGTGTTCTTAAGGTGATTCAAGGCTTTTCTTGTGTTGCAAGAGCAGAATTATGTGGTTTATGTGTTTGTGTTTGCAGATTTGAGCATCCATTTCATCATGGAATGAAGAGCATCTTCCTCCCATGCTATCTTCACTACAAGGTGACATTCTATTATGTTTTCATCATCATTTCCTTTAGTTTTTGCCTCTACCTCACAAGGGCATGCACTCTCTATCTGACAACAGTGTTCAAAGACTTAAATGTCCTCGAGGGCTTGACTGAGGCAAGCCTCTAAACACCACAACCCCCTCCCAAAGTTTTGTGATTGTAGGTTACAAGTATCGCATCTGGAAAAAATAAAGTTGTAGGAGGGATCAACAGACATCAAGAATTCAGGATTTGAAGAGAAGCAGGACACTGGAGGCTTTTTGGGACTTGGGTGCTCACTCATGTGTCCTCCGTAGTTAAATTTTTGGAAACAGAAGTTACAGTGTTGATCAGTGCCGGAAGAAGATCAAGATCTCGCAAAGAAACTGGTACCTTGGACTTGGGTGCCTGCTCCTGCGTCCTCGCGTTTTCCGCCTCGGAACCCCAAAAATAGGTACTCTATGATTTGATAGTTTACTTCCGTCTGTAAGATCTTTTTTCGTTATTCTTTTGTTTACAGTCGTATTTGTGAAATTAGTGTTTTAATGGTTAATTAAGCATAGAAGAAGGAAAATTGATAATTAAACACCATAGTCCGAGCTTCCCTACATCTCACAATGACCTAGGGTATGATAGTGAATTGCCACACGACCCTAGATCCTTGAATGTAAAGGGTGAAAGGAGGATTCAAACATCTAAACACTAAACAATAAACAATCAAAATTTTACTCTAAACATTTTAGTGAACCCATGTTTTTGGACTTAAATTGCAACTTGTTGAGTGTGTATCTTTAGATTTGGATTGATTTCATTCATTTATATAGTCTTTAACTTTATTGCATTAAGAAGAAAAAATTTTAAAAAAGAAAAAATTGAAAAAATTGCATTGTTTGGCTTATTAAATTGCATCAATTCTTTCTAAATTTTCCTAATTCATGATTTTTGCATCAGATATGATATAAACTACAGAAAAATATAAAAATTCAATAATTTGCATTGCATTTTCATCATTAATTTGCTAGACTTTTGTAGAAATTTTAACAATTTTCATTATACCTAGTAATTCTAAAATCTAGGGTTAGTAGGCAAAATCTTCTTTCAGATTTTTCTATTGATTTTAGAGGCTCATTCAAATTTTCATTTGGCTATATTCTTTCATTTTAGTGTAAATTCGCATTTAGATTTAAAATATTTGCATTTTTGCATAGAAAATTTCAACAAAAAACTAGCAATTTTCATGCACTTTCATTAGATTTGCAATGGCATTTTGCATATTAAGGCTTGAAAATTATTTTCAGATCTGAACATAATTCATTTTCATCATAAATAAGACTTCAAAACATTCACATAGCATTTTGTGTCAAGATCTAAAACCTAGGGCTTAAAAAAATTGATTTTCACTAAAATTGGCCTTATCGACCCTATAAACTTGCACCATAGGCATGTTGCAAAAAATATTTTTGCATTAATTGGCTGTTATTAGGGTAATAATTTTTTACCCCTCTTAAAAATCTTCACAACACCCTTTTTAACGAGTTCTTGTATTAAAAATTCGGTGAAAAACTACATATTTTAGCTATTTTTTACCCTAGGGTTTGACCTAGTTTCACTCCAAGTGTGTTGTGATCAATTTTATGGATTGAGGTAAAAGATATCATTGATTTTATTTTCTTCACCCCCTGGAATTCATTACAACACCCCTTTTGTTAGGTCTTAGAATTGAACAACCGTGAAAAATAGCATATTTTGCTATATTTTCAATAGGATTTTATCTTAAGTGGCACTAAAAACGTGTTGTGTTGGGTATTTTGACATTAAGTGGCTGCTATTATTGATATTATTCAGTTTCTATCATCATTTTCCTCACAACACCCTTTGTTATGCTTTGTTGCATTAAGTTTTGGTGAAAAAAGTGTCTATTTTGACATATTTTCACTATAGTTTGACTTGGCATTATCTTCCACCTGATTTGCATCAAGAGTGTGTTGGGAAGGATCATATTACTATTTTGGACTAATATCAGACATATAATTTGTTGTCACTTATCAAAATCCTTGCAACATCTTTTGTTTCATTCATTTACATTGAAAAGAGTACAAAAATCAAGCATTTGAGGCTATTTTGGGATATATCGCTTTGCACTTATCTTTGACATACTTTTGGAAAAACTTTCAAATCTGATTTGAGTATAAAAAGATGGCCTCTAATCACAACAACAATAATAGGTTCCCTCCTATACCTTACATGAAAAGAAAAGCACCTGAACTTGAAATTGTCTTTACACCTCATGATAGAAGAATGGGAGACTCCGATGGACCTCTTTACATCACTGTGAAAATAATGGAAAACCCTATAGATGGAACTCTTAATGATCGTAATTGCATGACTAATGTTGCCACTGAGGAGTTCCTCTTTTCACATCAACTAATGCAAAGTTCTTATGACCCCTCGAACATGATGATTAAGACACATAAGGGAACCTTTATCAAGCCTTTGGGAAAGATATCATTGTTGGTAACACTATGTGGAAAACATGTCGAACAATGGTTTGATGTTGTCCCTGTTTCTGACCTCTTTTGAATTAAATTGGGACAACCTTGGCTAAAATAAATGAAAGCTATCCCTTCAACAATACATCATTGTCTAAAACTCCCTTTGGATGGATGTATGATAACCGTCCCTCGCAACAAATATAAACCTTTGGTTAAGAAAAAGCATTACAGATTGAATTATTTTTGGGATAAAACTGAAATACCTAGTCCTATACATAAAATGACAAAAGATAAACAACCCGCATGTGAAGAGAACTTTAGACCAAAAGGACAAAGTCCCTATGTTGAGGTTCCTCCCCCGAAATCCTTACAAGGATTAGGAGGTCATTGTCAACAATAAAGTGTTCCACCGCGACAAATGAGGTTTGATCCCAGTGCTTCATCTTCTAAATTGCATAAGCCTATGAAAGAGGATAGCCCTATCTTACAAGAGATAAGTGGTAAAATAAAATGAAATAGAAAAGCAAGAGAAAGAAGAAAAAGAAGACAAGCTTATGCTATAAACCTTGCCTCTCAAAAAGAAAACATTGATCCCAACATTCAACCAAACAATAATGATCCTAACGATGAACAAGACATGAATTTGGCTATGATACCTTATGTCCCACTTTCCTCCAACATTAGGGAATGGGAAGATGACGATGACCTACTTGATGATGAGACTTAGCATGAAGACCCTACAGGTAAGTATCTCTAACCCTTTACCTTTCTTGTGATGTGCTTCCCTCGTGATGTGTTATGTGTTGTTTAGGCCTCCTGAGATGACCCTTAACTCTCTTGTAAGGTCTGGGATACCAAGAGACTGCCTCTGTTGTGACCTTCTTCTATTTGTATCACCATTCTTCTATATTGTCTCTTTCTGATTTCATTGATGTGTGCTATGTCTTGCAGACATAGCATTACGGTTGGTGACTTGGGGGCACCCTCCTATGTGACTGTCCCTAAGACACCTGTTTCTCCTCTCTTATTTATTGTTTCCCTTCCTCTAGTGTTTCCATCTAGCGAACGGATGATGACAAACATTTATATTGATGTAGACCTAGTGTCCCTTTCGAGAGCAATCAAAAATTGGACTTAGTTCCTAATATGACGATGGGGTTGTATAATTTATCCGACGCTTAGCTAGTGGAAGCACTCGTGCTTTGCATGTAGTGAATTTTATGATGTTTCTATCACATTTACAAACCTTAACAATATTGTTTCTCCGTGCACCTTTGTTTGTCTTTGAATCTAGCCTTGGTGGTACTCGATTCAGAGAGCTTCATGACATAGCCCCATGGTTATCCTCAAACTTTGAATTCATTGTATAACCTTGGCTCTTTGTGTGGTTAATCATATGCATTGATATTGTAGACACTAACAAGTTTCTTGCAGGGATGTGTTTGTGGGAACATTTGACGATCATAAAGTACATGTCACCTCCGAGGGCATGGGCTTTGCGAAAGTCAGTGTTCCTTTGTGTGTTTTATTTCTACCTTAATGTGCTTGATATCGATAACTGATATCAACCACCTTAAGGTGGGGGCATATATAAGGTAAGTTGTCTGTTATAGATGTTAGCAATGTGTTTGTCCTCAGGTGCAAAGACCTGTGCGATGAATGCATCATGCATCTTGAGTTTGTTTGCAATCAATCAATCAATCAATCATGTAAGCCCTCTGTGGAGGCGGGATATTGAGCATATCTTTTTTCTTAAGCCCTCTACGGAGGTGGGGATGGTGTACTTCTCGGAGTAGATTGCATCATCCTGTCATTTTCAAAGTCCTCTACGGAGGTGGAGAACAATTTTGTGACTAACTCAACCCTTAAGCGTGTCTTCGGTGATTGTCGTGGTGAAGCCCAATCGTCGGTGTGTGCCTATAATGTGCCTGAGATGGTGTTGGACCTAGAAATAGGTACACTCCATCGCTTGTCTGTCATTTTTTCTCCGTGTCTTCAAGTGTGTGTGTTTGGCATGCTTGCTTTGTTTTGCATGTTTGTTGCCCCACATGTAGTCTAAAGACTTGCTCAACGAGTGCATCCTACATTTTGGGAGGTTTTGCATGTCTTGTGTGTGTGTGTTGCCCCATATATACAAAGACTTGCGCGATGAGTGCATCATGTATCATGGGAGGTTTGTTTACTTTCCAGTACTTGCATCTACATTTCATATATATGAGAAAAAGAAAAGAAAATAAATCATGTCTGTCTTCCATGCATTGACTATCTTCTCCGTGTTCTGTGTGACTGTAACTGTCTTCGTCGTATTTTACATGTCTATTACTGTTTTCCATGTGATTAGCGTGTCTTCTCCGTGCTTGATGTGTTTGTTGTGTTTGTGACCTTACTTTAATGCATGTATTGCCCTTGCATTTATACATACATTAAAGTGGGGGTTAACTATAATGTCAAAAAATGTCCCCTTGGGGGCTTTTCCCTCATAAGGTTTAGCTCCCGGGTCTTTTGCATGCATTTAGAACATCTTACTTCATAATTTGGCATCCCGATGGAATGAGCCCTAGGTAACATGACAAATGGGACCTAAGAGAACCCCTTGAGCCTTACCTTGCCCAAAATAGGGGGGAGGACTTGGGTGCCCACGCCCTAGTCCTGCCCTATTTTAGGGTAGTCCCAATTTCTGGGTGTCAGTTTATGACCGTTATTTGGGTCCTTTGTCGACACAGTAAGTTTGAATTACAAAAATCTTGGTGGGAGTGTTTGTAGTTGCATATAAAAGCATGTTTAGGCATTCATTTGTAAACTAGATGATTACTAGCAAGCTATTGTGTTCTCAAGGTGATTCAAGGCTTTTCTTGTGTTGCAAGAGCAGAGTTGTGTGGTTTATGTGTTTGTGTTTGTAGATTTGAGCATCCATTTCATCATGGAATGAAGAGCATCTTCCTCCCATGATATCTTCACTACAAGGTGACATTATATTGTGTTTTCATCATCATTTCCTTTGGTTTTTGCCTCTGCCTCACAAGGGCACACACTCTCTATCTAACAATAGTGTTCGCAGACTTAAATGTCCTCTGAGGCTTGACTAAGGCAAGCCTCTAAACACCACAACCCCCTCCCAAAGTTTTGTGATTGCATGTTACAAGTATCGCATCTAAAAAAAATAGAGTTGCAGGTGGGATCGGCAGACATCAAGAATTCAGAATATGAAGAGCAGCAGGACACCGGAGGCTTTTCGGGACTTGGGCACTCGCTCATGTGTCCTCTGTAGTTGAATTTCTAGAAATAGAAGTTACAGTGTTGATCAATGCCAAAAGAAAGTCAGGATCTCGCAAAGAAACCGGTACCTTAGACTTGGGTGCCTGCGCCTGCATCTCTGAGTTTTCTGCCTTGGAACCCCGAAAATAGGTACTCTATGATTTGATATTTTACTTCCGTCTGCAAGAGTTTTTTCTGTTATTCTTCTGTTTATAGACGTATTTGCAAAATTAGGGTTTTAATGGTTAATTGAGCATAGAAGAAGGAAATTTGATAATTAAACACCCTAATCCGAGCTTCCCTACATCTCACAGCAACCTAGGGTATGATAGGAAATTGCCACTCGACCTTAGATCCTTGAATTTACTCAAACATCTAAACACTAAACATTAAATAATCCAAATTTACTCTAAATAAGTCTAATTTTGTAATTTGTTTATTTTTAACTTGTTCATAGGACAACTTGTCTGCATAGAACTCTCTAAATTCTCTCCTCTTTTCTGACCAACTAAAAATTTTCTTACTAATTGAATCTACATTTGATAACATAGATTCAAGAGATTGATCAAATGCGGATCTATGCAAAGTTGAAGATGCAGGTTCATTCAACCTTCCAATTATGTGCTCAATTTATTTTTTATTATTTTCAATTTGCCCCATTATATTTTCTTGTGTTCCAGGGGCATATTGAGGAATGAATGGAGGTGTTTGTTGTTGGGTTTGTTCTTCAGTAGGTATTTGTTGTTCAGGTGATGGAGGATTTTGTGGTTTTCAGGAGGAGGAGGTGCATTATCAATTCCTGTAAATTAAAGAAATTTACATCAAAAACTACTTAAACCTACCTATTTAGCAACAAATTCACAAAAGAAAGCAAATAAAACTTACTCCTCCAACCTCCTCAACATCGTGGTAGCATTTTGACGATGAATCAGTGACAAATTACTGACGATATGCCATTCGATAATGCGAGCGCGCTCTCCTTTGTCTCCAAGCCACGAGTTTGCTGTGAAATGTAATGAAACAATGAAATGAAATGCAGGTTTTTTTTAAATAGAAGAGCATAACACGCTCGCGTTATGGCTTAAATTTTTTAAAAAAAGGTTGGCCACTTTTTGGCCCCCCAACATTTTGCACCTACTCTTACAGATCTAAGAAATTTCGGCAACATAACGACATGTAAATTAACACTTAAAGAACATAAAAGAAGAAGAAAATAGATAAAAGAGAAGAAATGCCAATATATGTGGGGAAAACCCTTTCGAGTAAAAAACCCCAGACTCCAAAGCAACGAACCAATGTATTAATGTTCAACAACAAAGTTACAATACACTTGCAGGCTTAAAGCCTTAACATAGAGATTTACATCTTGCTTCCCTAGAGGAAAACTGACAACATAACCCTACATAAAAAAATAAAAAAATAAAAAAATAAAACCGTTTCCTCACAAATGACTTCTCAAGCATTCAATTTATAGGAGTTCCAATACAAGAAACCACCAAAATATAAACTCAAAACCACAAGTTACAATGCCTAGTCATGGAGAATCAAATCCACCGTAATACAAAAAGTTACTCAAATCATAACTGACTCTCCAAGTATGGCACTCCATTTTTGGCTCCTAAAATCATGCTTATCAAGTTTTCAATGGTAATTTCTTTTTTCAAGCTCTTTCCATTTTAGCAACTCTTACACATTACAAGTTGTCATAATTACATTTAGCAACTTCTATGACACTAAGTGATAAAAAACAAATTGCCAAAATACAAACTACAAGTGACACATAGTGTCACATGCCCAAAATATGTACGTGTATAATAAATACAATTAAATCAAATATTAGGACTTGCAAGGTGTATGACACACCTAATCCTAACAATATTTTATTTAATAAGACTTAATAGAGATATTGTAGTTATATTTTTCATTAAATAAAATATTTTTTTATTTTTGTTGATCATGATAAATTGTATAGTTTCTTTTTGATAATCTACATTTTTCTTAAAATGTCAATTGAAAAATAGATAAATGACCAAATCATCATAAAATTTTCATATTACAAACAAGAGTGACCATCAATATCAAGGCTTGAAATTTACGTATCTCTACAAAGTATCTAAATTTTGTTAGAAATCTAAAACAAATGTATAACCCAAGAGCTTTGTAAGAGAGTTTAAGCTAGAAAAGATATAAATGTCAATGTTAAAATGATAAAATTGCATTATGAGATCGCATGAAGGAGTTGCTAGAAAAGATTGGCAAAAGAATACCAATACAAGCTAGGTAATGAGTTTATATATACTAGGGAGAGGGTGAAGGTGACAAAACCAACCAATAGGGAGAGACCACAATGGTCTAAACATAGAGAATGAAACTCCTTTGTAGGACGACAACACCTCAAACTACCCACTCACCTAAGTAAACTCACTTTAGTAAGTTCTTAATCAAGCTTAATACAAGTGTAGAAAAACCTTAGGAAAAAGGAAATAAAAACCTACAATAATATCGCCATTAAGTGTAGCTTAGGTGGGTGAAAAGATGGTTCACAACAAATGAAGCCTAATAAAGTACCCATGTACAAAGAGGTCCCTCAAAGAGAAGAAGCCCCCCAATTAGAGAGAGCACCCCCAAAATAGAGAGAGAGAGAGAGGACTAAGAAGTTCCCTCAAAAGTGGACACCTACCATACCCCAACTAATCTCACAAATGAAAGAACTTGCTCTCAGTGAAGATGTCTACAAACTCTTCTAATGTCAAAAATTACTTGAGATCAATGATCTACTCATGAATAAACTCCAGAATTTAGTGCATATGGATCTCAATGTGTTTGGTCCACTAGTGAAGGACTATATTGTGAGAGATCGGTATTGCACTCTAGTTGTCACAAAGGATAATTTTAGGCTTCCAGAAGGGAATTCCAAACTTAGTGAGAATGTATAACATTTTATAGGTAAATTAGTCTACAAGTTTTGATCATACATCTCAACTAGCTCCTCACTTCAAACAAAACTCTAATATTCAACAAAAATAAGGGAAAAATAGCATTCTCAACATATCAAAAACTATAAGTTGTCAATTGTTTATCATTAGTTTTTGCATCAGGGAAGCTCTAAATAAGTCTTTCATTAGTACTTTATTAGTAAGAAATTCAAGTGCTTGATAATGAGAAAAACGGTTGCAAACTATCTCTAAATTTCACCAGCTTTTTAAATTAGACCAAACCTACAAGAATTCACACGTGAAATAATCCTAGTTTAAATCTTTGCCCCAAAATTTATTTTCATGCAATAATGATATTACACAATAAACCCCTCATATGACAATATAAATATTAATGTTTAATATAAATGTAGTAACAAACCTATATGATTTTTCTTTTTAAATTGCATAAAAAATCAACCAATTTCCATAAATAGAAAATCAAATACAATCTTAATGAGTTTCATAACTATGTGTACGTTTTGCAAGAAAATTAAGAAAAATAGTCTCATTGGGATATTAGAATTTTAACCCATCAATTAGATCTACTTTAACTATACAAACTTTTAACAATGAAAACATTGTATATCCATATAAGTAAAATCCAAATCGAATAAAAGAAATTAAATAAAAAGAAGCTTATTGTCCTGGTCATTGAAATTAGATGTAGGATTTCTTGCCCTATCAATTTGTGCAATTTTAGCCCATGAAGAGAAGATGTATAGCTAAAGTAATGGAAATTATAGCTAAGGTCATGGATAATATAGTGGTGAATAAGAAGGGCCAATATAACATTTCGTAGCTATTAGTCTACAAGTTTCGATCATATTCTCAACATATCAAAAACTATAGGTTGTAAGTTGTTTATCATTAGTTTTTCCATTTCCTATAATACTACAATTACGACTTGCTAAAGACATGAGACTATTTCACCTAATTCCACAAATAGGTGGCACCTAGTTAAAACCTATCATCCAAATCTAAATTTGATGCTCAACTCTACCCATCAATTAAAATTTTTGAGACAATTTTCCATTCAAAGTTGCCCTTCAAATGTTGAGACATATTATTTTAAAAAGAAAATATTGTTTGAGATGAAATATGTGGTGTAGAGGTTGACAACAATAAAGAGATTTGCAATTAAGGCACAATAGATGCACCACACAATCAAGGAGTTACAATAGTTGATGGTTATGCTCAATGCCTTTTCGCTGCATACAAAACTATCATTAAAAACAGAGTAAAATTTGGTCCCAATGGTCCACCACAAAAATAAGAGAGCAAATGTTGAGTGATCTTTTAACGATCATTGGTGAAGTCTAGGGTTTCCCAATTAGATCACATAACTTACTCAAATTCTCCATTTGAAAAGGAGTATTTGCAGAGCATGCAATTTAAAGACCGTTTTCATATATATCAAACAGAGCCATCATAACATGAGATCTTGTTGGATTGTAGCCTTCAAAATAAATTTTCTAAAACATTCAATCTATAATATATTTTATTGAATTATTATATTTATTTTCTATTTTGTAATGAACGTAGGTATTTGTAAGCCTATTCGATGCAAGTAGAAATTTTTTAAAAAGATAGAATTTCTTTTTGAAAAATATGTGTGCACTCTATATTGGTGTCCTTGTTTCAATAAAGAAAATGTTTTTTTTTTTAAATTATGAAATATTAAATAAAATTGTCCTAAATTATAATTAATCTAAATTAAAAATTTATTTTAAAAAAATGTAGATATAATGTTAATGATTTATTTTTAAGAAATTATGAATTTATCTTTTTTCCAAAAATAAATTGGTATATTGCCGATAAGGGCGTGGTTCAATGGTTAAGTCCCTCGGTTGTAGTGGGTTCAAACCTCCGCTCGGCCAACGAGCTCGCAGGCCTCCGCTAGGCCAACGAGCTCGCAGGGATTACGCCTTCGCTGGGCCAATGAGCTCGCGGGTTTGAAGTGTTCTTTCTTGGGGATGAGGTCCCCCGTGTTGTGGCCTCACCGGTTCATAGCTCCGGGCAAAAAGCGTTGTGTGGAGCCGGAAGGCATGTTGCACCAGCGTCACCAGTCATGTTAAAAAGTTTACTAGGCGCATTATTTTAAAAAAAATAAAATAAATAAATTGGTATAAAATAAATCACTCATTAAAAATATTATAAATTATTAAAAACAAATTATTATAAAATGCTAAAAAATCAAACAAGTTATTTTTATTTTTTTAACTTATATATATATAGACATTTAAAATTGCACACATAATCTCAAAAATCCCTAATTCATATTATCTTTAAATTCTCTAAATTTACTCACAAGAAGTAAAAATTTGATTAAAGTCGAAGGGCCCTTGGTTTATAGGGGAAGTTGAAAACTTCTAATCCCACCAAGGATCAAGTCTTCCCACACCATAAAGGATGAGGTGGAGATCGTTGGCTCTTAACCGAAGAGGTTCAGCCTAAAGCTTGTTGTGGATGATTAAAAATTGTTGTGGATGATTAAAAATACATTTAAGTGGGAAGGGATCGCTATCTCATTTAAGAGTCACTTTGGTTTTATACATAATGAATGGGAAAAACAATCATTCGTATATTTTTTATCTAAGGAAAGAAAAAAAATGTGCTCCTCCATTGAACTTATATAATTAATGCCAAAATGAAGTTAAAATTAGCTGTATAGTGCGCAAATGATCCGCCAGAAAATCAGGGGATCAGGGGAAATGAGAAGAGACACAGGTGACACTGGCATGAATTTGTTTAAACAATAAAAAGATTTTGGTTTACAAAAGGAAAGGAGGGTTAGCAGCCATACTATATACTATACCGGATAATTAATCAAAAGAGAGAATAGAGCAACTTGAAAACTTCACAATTTACCAATTTCCATGGAGTTGCAGAAATTCTTCCATTTACTCTCATCCCATGCAAAGGATTTTATATGAGCTACAACCGTGAGTAGGAAAAGAAACAGGAATCGAAGGAAAATATTAACCCTGTACTACTACCCTGTTGTATAAGTCCTGTATTTCAAATCCATCAATTCAAACACCCTTTTTTATAGAGTGCAAAAATAATAATTATCCAGGCCTCAAAGCTTGAAAATAATTGCCACTGTCAGGGCAAAATTGACTGCACTGTGCAGCCTATTTCTTACCTGTAGAAAGAATAGCATCTGTTAAGCCAAGTACTTGTAACTTTTCTGTTGAATAGTACAGGAGTTAATAAATTACTATTACTACTGAGAAATCGCCATGAGCCTGAGGGATTCATGAAGAAATAAGCTTATTTATAAAATAATTTGTTCTCTTATACTCGCCATTGTTATGTCCCTTCTCATATTTTATTCTTTTCTGTCCTATGATACAGAAGTAAAGCTTATGATTGTCTCCTTCAAAGCACCAATTTCTGTGTTTTCCAAAGATCAAATACCTTCAACAAAATTTTCAAAATTTCAAAAAAAAAAGCAGACAAAATTTGTCAATTGGAAAACGGGTCCATGATGGTTCATACCAACGTTTATCCAAATGGAGAATGCTTCTATATAAACCAAGATTTTAACTACAAAGCCAAGTTAAAATGAGGAAAACTTACCAGAGAAATTAAAAATGGGCTTTTACCATTATTTATGGAAAATAAGCTTCCTAGGGCCAAATCGTCCTCCAAAACTCCCAATTTGAATCAGAAAAGGAGAGAGATTAACACAGTCTTGGGATAACTCCTCTAACGAGAAAAAAAACATATTCAAAAATTCACAAGCTTAAAAACCACTAGTATTCAATGATGCACATAATTTAGCTGGAAAATTTACAGGGGAAAAAAAAAACGAGGTCTACCTGCATTTACCAAAAATGGCTTTCATGGACCAAATCCTGCCCGTTCCAAATTACTTTGCTATCAACTTTAATGAGAAGAATAAGTACTTCAAATCAGAGCTGAAAACGCCTGTTAATTCAAAAAAATCACAGAATATAAAATCAAACAGAAAGTAAAATTTACAGGTTAAAGAAATGCGCCCTCCTCGCCTGTATTCTAGTAAATGGATCTTCCCTGGGCCAAATCCATCTCAAATTTTAAAGGGCAAAAAAAAGCCGTTCCAAATTAACCACTCCAATCAAGCATTCGACTTGAAAACCCTCTTCGATTTTCCTGCAAATCTGCCGTGAAAACCCCCATCGAAGCTTCGAAAAATGAAACAATCTGCTACAAAATGCTTTAAGGGCAGCGCGAGACACCAATAAAAATTAATCAAACAGGTCTATAAAGCAAGATGCTGTCTTCCCAAATCCAGAATGCAGTGCGTGCCAGTTAAAGGAAAAGCCATGCAAGTTATTGTTGAAGAACGTCTACCACCTGTCTGAAACATGTTCCGCTCCCATTTTCCAAACTCCTGCTAATGCTCAAGCATTTTTTAATCATTTTTTTTTTCTCACACGGCAATTAAAAAAAAAAAATTGGAAGATAAAAAAAACAATTTTGAAGGATAAAGCAAAAACATTAGGCGCTCGTTTGAAATTTGGTCTTTGGCGCCTGTCCGCTTAGATTGCGAGGGCATCGCCATCTTTTTTTATTTGAATAAAGCAGAATTACAAATAGAAATATGCAGGCTAACAGACCGCGAAAAAAATATAAACCCTAGAGACAAAATATATATATATATACACTACACAGAGAACACCAAAGCTGGACCACCAGAAAAACACAAATACAGCAGAGCACGACCCAGACCAAAGTGACAGAATTACAAGGCAATAATTTTTGCAATTTGCACACTTTACACCACAGACAAATTGAGAAACTTCATAAAAATGTCCACATTATGCCTTTCCCAATACGTCATTCGCCGGATTTATTTATTTATTTGCTGATTTAAACAAATTGAAAATACAAAATCCTTCCAGGAAAAAGCTTCCGCCCGAGAGAGTTTTTACATGCCCTGTTTTGTATACTTAAAAAAAAACCGAATAAATGAACAAACATTAAAAAAACAAATATATTTTTTTACATCTGTACAGATTTCAATAAAAACTAATGAAAACAGGAGCGTCTCTGCCTTGCGCAGAAACTGATAATTATTTTACTATTGAGTTTTTTTTTTACATTTTTGATAAAACCACATAACTCAATAGACTCTCTTAACAAGTGTAAGTACAAGGAACACCTTAAATGCAATGTAGTGCAACCTAGTTTAATACACAAACCTTCTCAATTAAGCAGACACACAAGGCATTCATGTTTGGATCATGAGAGGCTTGTGTGGACAAGATGTGTCCGTTTACAATCATTTCAGCTTTACTTAAACTTTTGTTGGCATTACCTCATTCTCTCTAGCAATCTAATACTCTTCCATTAAGCTATCAAGGAACCATAATATAAAAAGGCATCCTCTAATCAAGCAGACAAATATCAGCGGACAACTACATCATCCAAATGCAATTTGTAGAGTGGGGGATACCTGCTTCTCACGTAGGCGTTGATGGACTCTACGAACCGGCGGACATAGACAGTATTAGTTTTAGGGTCACAAGATCTCAGTGAACCTGATTTGTGCTTTGCCATGTAAAAAGCAAATTTGAGTAGCTTTGTGGCCTCCGTGCTGCTACACTCCACATCAACAGATGTAGTATCGAAATGATCAGCTATTAACGACTCATTATGCTCCTCCCTTCCACAGCAAGAAGCAAGTGAGAAGAGCTTTATATCCTCCTCCGGGCTACAGTCATTATCATCACATACAATACAAATATCATGGGCTTCTAACGACTCCGGCGATGCAACTCGACCTGCTTTTAACGAGCATTGACCCTGAACGTTGTCGAAGATCCACTCTATGTAAACTGAGTCACATTTTGGGTTACATTTTGGTTTACATTTGAACAAAAATGGGCCAACTTTAGGCCAACTCTTAAATTTATCTAGCAATTCAAAGTCAACAGGGGGGCCAATCTGAGCTTTTGCTTTTGCACCTCCAGCAAATAGAGCGCGTAATTTGTTGTCCCGGTGAGCAGAGATTACAAGGTCAGTCAAAGATTCACAGTCAGCTAGGGTTTCAAGGTGAGCTTTTGCACCTCCACCAACGAGCACAGGTATATTGCCCCCCTCAGCCAACAATTCGCAGTGAGCTAAGGATTCAGAGGGAACTTTTGCACCTGCAGCTACGAGCGCGGATACACTGCCACGCACAATCTTTGATTTCAAGTCATTACTAGGCTTCAAATTCGGCACCCAGTTCCCCCAAGAATACGCCCTCCTCCTCATTGCCAAAGGCAGCAGGTCACACAGAAACTGTACTGCTCTGCACAAGATTG
Organism: Cunninghamia lanceolata; assembly: GCA_027924645.1. Taxonomy (NCBI): domain Eukaryota; kingdom Viridiplantae; phylum Streptophyta; class Pinopsida; order Cupressales; family Cupressaceae; genus Cunninghamia; species Cunninghamia lanceolata. The sequence goes on from BSBN01001872.1 coordinate 341,902, forward strand.
TATTGACAAAGTCAACAATAAACAGCCTCACTATTGTGCTGAACCCCATAACTGCCGATATAAAGGTTAGCGATGCAGGAATGAGCCAATAAATATGGGTTTCAGTCTTTAGGATCAAACCCATGAAGTTTAAAGTCTTCAGCAACTTATCCTCCGACAATAATAAGTTGACAGGCAGAAAGTAATCATGGTCGAGACGAATAACCGAGCGGTTGTCCAATATCACTGAATCCAGCACTTCTTCAAACATCATGATATCGCCTGTGACCACTTCTTCCCATATTTCTTTATGATCTTTCACAAACACTGTCTTTGGAGCCACTTTTCCGATGTACTTCACAGTTTCCCACATTTTATCTGTGATGTAATATGCAGACCCACCCTTCATTAACATCTTGTTTCCTTCCTTCCGCTTCAGTACAAAGTTCTTGCCCAGGTAGTCCACCGAGACTTCCTCATCATTCTCAGATTTCTCAGTTATCTCAGTAGGATTTTCAGATTTCTGAGGATCCTTTGCCTTTTTCACCTTCGACACATCTCCTGGTGTGGTGGCATGAGAGATCACTTTTTTGAAGACTCGACCTTTGAATTCATGGAGCTGTTTATAATCTGTGTAAGGGAAATAGAAGCAGTGGAGCAAATAGGCAAGGGTACAATGAATCACTGCCCAAAGAGGCGTCGTCTTCATTACCTGAAAAATTCCAAGGCTAAGTTGCAATGGCACTAACACCCTGTTTACAACTTCCTTTAATTCTGCCATAGTTTCTACACTAAGCCTCTCCTCTTCTACCCAATTCCAATCCCCTTCTCTTTTTTCAATTTAGGCTTTTCCTTCTGGGTAGTACTGCAAAGAGAAAATATTCTTTAATATTCTTCCTTTCCTCTTATCCCATAGTTGGCCAGCCAATAAACCATGGTTAACCACCCATGAGGTGCACAGCCAACCTAGGTTAGGCCGTGGAGACGCCGCTATCTATAGGGTCGAATTGACCAAGGCCTTGCTCTATAATGGGGCCACCCTGTCCATTGCCGACGGGCAGACTCGGCCACTTCTTTCTTTCCTCCTTGCCACTAAAAAACATGCTGGACCAACCAGTCGACTGACTTGAGTGCTCATTATACTTCTTTACTTTTCGGCCTTTTGTGACATTTTTTACCCTTTTTTTCCAGATTCCCTATCTTGTCAAGGGACGAAAAGCCCCTGTTAATGTACATTTCATATCTCCAAAAACCAAAAAAAAATCCTCTTAATAGGGAACAATCCGTGCAATGATCGACACTAGTCGTTTTTCTATTTAGCCGATAGGCTTTTATATGTGAGCATTATAGTGCTCGGAATTGTCTCACGCCGTACAAAAATTCCGGCCGGGAAATTTTCTAAGCTCGACGGTTGTTCCTATCGGCGTATTCCTTGAACCTCTTATGGGTGCAAGTGTTACAAAAGTAAGTAACACTTGCACCTATAAGAGGTTCAAGGAATACGCCGATAGTAACAACCGACAAGTTTATAAAATTTTCCGACATGATTCTACGGTGTAAGACATTTTCGAGCACTATGATGCTCACATATAAAAGCCTATCGGCTAATTATTTTTTTTAATTTTATTATTATTATTTTTAATACTAAAAAATGCATTAAGATACATATAAGCAGTGAAAGATTGCAATGACTACAGACATAACTATCAATACCTCTTGACACACCAATACAATGAACAATCAGACCGCAAATTATAACAATGAACAGATCTGTTTGAACACCCGCCAGTCAAACATCAATAGAGGCCTAATCGCCATCAACCAGAGCATAGAATATCTATTACAATCAGCTCTATCCCTATCCCTTTAAGAATGACAACAGCGACCAGAGAACCAGTCGGTCAAAAAGGGACAAGGAACACCAATTCTCATAACAAGAAAGAGCACATAACAGCAGAAGCTCTAATAGAAGAAAACATATCAGCCACCTTCTAGTGGAAAAGCTGAAACAAAAACCCATGTACATAACTAGAACAAGCTATTACAAAAACATCCTGTAGCATAGTAAATTACAAGATAAAGATGTACAAATTCCTGAAAAACAGTGAAGATGAACAAAAGCACTGGAACCCAAGTGAACTAAACATTAAATCGATCCACCTGGAACTGGAAACCAGAAGTGACTCTGTTCACCAAGCCATAACTACATCAGCATATGAATAATTTGAGAGGTTCTTAGGCCTTGTCCTGTTGCTGCTGAAAATAAACCTTCAAACTATGGCCTTGAAGCTGAACAAAGATTGAAGTTGTCTTTAACATATAATATCACCTTCACGGAGATGAAGGCACTAAAGCTTAATACTATCCAGATGGTGGCTGACCTGAGGATGTTTTTTAGAAACCCCCTGAAGTTGAAAACACGGAGAAACAATTTGAAACAAGACATCAGAGTAAAACTTTAGCATTTTTGATTCCTGATGAATATTATGATTTGCAAACAATGTCAAACATCTGTTTTTCCAAATGTGCAATAAAATAGCATGTCTCATAGAATCAGCTATAACATTTTTATGAAGGCCCACACCAAATAGAGCTTCCTTCCAGTTCAAATAATGAGAAAAAATAGCAGGTAAGTGCCAAAAAATAGCATTCCATTTTTTTTGTCCATGAACACTCGCAGAAAATATGTTTCAAGTCTTCCTGCTGCTTACAAAAAGGGCATAGGACTAGCTGGACAACCATACATCTCAACCTATCCCCAACAGGGAGTTTGCAATGTAGGATTTTCCAAGCCAACAGTTGGGCATTTGCATCAGCTTTTGACTACCATATTTGAGCACTTAGTTTTCTCCAAGTTCTTTCCTAAAATTTGCATTTCCATTTTTTATTTAGCCAAGGATTCAGTGGCAGTCTTGGAAGAAGGCTTAAGTAAATATTTTTCAGAGGAAGATAAAAAAAAGGGATATTTATCCAGTCACAACCAATCTTTGAAAAAGTTACAATGGAGAGGAGTACATAGTTTCATCATTAAGTCCATAGGCACCAACGACTTCACAAAAATTAAAAAGTGTTTCATCTTGTTATTTAGACCAAACATGGCTTTTGTTGTTTGCCAATTAGTCAAGTCAAGGGAAGTGAAGTCCTAGATATCACCAAACTAATGGATACCTTTTCTAAATAAAGAATGAGCTTGTCTAGGGAAACTGATAGCAAGAGGTTGTCCATGGTATTGGACCAATTTGTTCCACCAAATAGAAGACATCCCAAAACTAAAACCATGCTGCAAAGAGAAGTCTTTCCATCTTAAAAACTAACACACTTGTTGCCAAGCCTTCCAAATAGACTATAACTAGAATGAAGCCTTCACATGGAAGAATGATGCCATAAGAATTTTATCAAGCCATCACACAGAGTGCCATTTTCCTTTGGCTGTAGCAAGGTTGATACGATGACGCACCAATATTTTCCATGGTTCATCCCCTAAAATAACTCTAATTATCCATTTAGCAGACAAGCAAAAACCTTGTGTCTTGGGATCCAAAATACCCAAACCGCCTTTAGACTTTGGCTAAATACAATGGGACCAAGAAGTCCATTTATAGCCAGCTTTACCTTCCCAATTAGACCACAAAAAATGACGAATGATTTTGTTGAGATCTTCATATCCTTTATTGGAAGGCATCCAACATAAAGAATAATAAACATGGGAAGCAAGAAATATATGATTCACCACCTGAATCTTTCCAACTAAAGATAGAAATTTATTTCGCCAAGTAAATAGTTTATTTTTCAGTTTGTTGATAAACCAGCTCCACATTTTAGAAATAGAAACACCAAGCCGAAATGGAATACCAAGGTACCTTGTAATCTGTCCATGTTTTACCTGTTTCCATTCTTTAGGAATCCATTGTGGAATTGGGTCAGATTTAATCATGAAAAATTCAGTTTTTAATGTGTCAATTGAGAACCAAAAACTAAACAATATAAATTAAGAATGTCTAAAACACTATTAATCTCCTCTTCAAAATTACAAAGAAAACACATACTATCATCCGCAAAATGTGAGTTGATAACAACAATGTTATTAGGGATGGAAATGCCCTTAATCAAGTTCATTTGATTTTCTTTTTGCAATAAGTAACCAAGGGCATCTGCTGTAAGGACATAAAAAAGGAGATAAAGAACAGCCCTGCCTGATTGAGCATTGTAAGGGAAAGGAGTCAATCAAAGACTTGTTAATAACAATCTGTGCATTAGCCTCATTAAATAACATTTGAATATGTTTACATATCTTGGGTCCAAAGCTCAACCATTGAAGCATTTTAATGATAAAGCTCCATCTGATTCTATCATAAGCTTTGTCAAAATCAAGCTTGACAAGAAGTGCATTTTGCCTCAATTGTTGAGCCCACTCGCTGGTTTTCCAGGCCAGAATTAAATTATCAAGAATAAACCTTCCACCAAGAAACCTTGTTTGTTCAGGTCGTACTATACCTTTCACCACCGGTTTAATCCTTGTTGCAAGGGCTTTAGCAATTATTTTGTAAGACGTATTAAGCAAGGTGATAGGTCTCCATCCTGAGATAGAGTCTTCATTTTTCCCTTTCAGAATAAATTTAATTAAACCTTTGTTAATAACAGGCCCTAGTGATCCTTCCTCTAAAGCTTCCAAATATAACAAGTAAAAGTCCTCTTTAATAAGCTTCCAAATATAACATGGATTGATAGAATTCAATTGAAAGTCCATCAAAACCAGGGCTATTCGAGGCCATATAGAAAACAACATGTTCTAAATCTTCAAGAGACAACTTATGGTCTATAAACTGGTTGTATTCAAAATCCACCTTATTAGGAATGCAATCTTTGACAATGCTCTCTAAAGTGGATTGGATATCCTGCTAGTGAGATTCCTCTTTAAAAAGTTTTTCATAAAATTTCTAGAATATAACTTTAATCTCGAGGGTTAGTATGCACAACACCAGCTTCATCTTGCATTGCTCCAATATATTCCTTTTTATGTTTATAATTTAAATACTTGAAGAAGTATTTGGAGCTTCTATTTCCTTCCTTAATCCAGTGTAATCTAGCTCTGATTTTAGCACCTTGACTCTGATAAGCATCAACTTCATGAAGTTGAGCTTCCGTAGTGGTTATGACAACTTGAATGTCACTATTATGAGGTTTTAATATGAGTTTTTTCTTGACCGCTTCCAACTTCCCTTGAAGAGATTTTTCTTTTCTTTTTCGCTGCCACTTGCGAGTCTTTTACCAAAAGAATGTAGGAATTCAGCACATTGTAAAATAGCATTAGTCCACCATTCCCTATAAGATTCTCCATCCTTAGGCTTAGGAATAGCATTCCAAATCCCCACTAAAGCATCCATGCAAGAAGGGTTTTTTAAGTGAGAAGTGTTGAGTTTATATGGTAGTTGATAATCATTCTTATATTTTTCAGCCAATGAGGAGCAGAAAATAGGATATTGATCAGATAGAGTTGTAGAGTAATCCACTTGTTTAAAAAGGTCTGAAAGCTAGGTTTAAAAAGGGCAATTCAATCCACATGGGGTACCAAGACCTTGATGGACCCTCTAGATGAAAATCTAAAGTCCAAGCTTGAAGATAACAAACTTGGCCACATATAACCCAAGTACCGTATTGCAATAATGCTTGAGCGTGTTCAACAGATTTGAACTTACAAGATACATAACCCTTACCTAGCCCTCGCAAAGCTTCAATTTCTCAATCCCTATTTTCCCAGTTTAACTTAGCCCATTTGTAGAAATCAGCCTCAGATGGGATCCCTCTCAAAAAAAGCAAAATTACAGTACGATTTTGACATTCAGCAATGATTTCAACAATGTCATCAGGAAGCATAAATTCTAAAGTTTTACCTACTTCCTCATTGCTCGATCCATTCAAGTCTTTATCACTTCCGTCCATACTATTCTAGTTAAGTGGGACATTCACTTTTTCCCTATTATCTTGACTCCCGTGATCTTTAATCTGATCGCCATTGTCAAGTTCTACATTCTCAAATGTTTTGACTGCGTCCTCTGTTTGTTCTCCTTGTAACCTGTCTTCTCTAATCTATCCTCCACTCAGCCGCGCTTCAACCTTTAAACGCATCATCCCCAAAAAGAAGACTAGCTCTGAACGCCAAGCTCGTTTATAGAGATTAGGGTTTGCCACAAGAATGTTAGGGTTTGTCTCTCGCCGTCAGGTCAAAAATCAAAATGCTAACTCGTTAATCATTCCAAGTCATCTCCTTAACATAGAATTGATGTTTATATACCTGACATTGCTACTCTTGAATGATTTTTATTTTTTATTTTTCTTGGAATCTTGTTATGTACGAAATGTTAGTGAACACACAATGTAGGTATATTTTTAAAATTTTTTCGAGTTCTTTTGGCATAGTTAAGTAGAAGAGTGATATCTCAACTTTTTTTTTTTTTCAGAAATTTTATCTTTTTATATCAAATATTATTTTAGCATTGTCTTGGCATAGTACTCTTGCATTCATGCTAAATTTTTGTATTAGTCCTTTCAACTGTCCACAAATCATATTCTTTTATTTTTGTTATCACATAGTTTGTAGTGTTGGTAAAAAATTTTGATTGGCCATGAGACTCTACATCTTATTCCTCCCTTCACGTTAATCAATGCGAGCAATGAATGCAACAATGACTTTAGCCCATACCTAAAATCAAATCAATTGAATGTCCCCATAGGTAAAGATCAAATCAATTTGATATTCGAGTAGGCAGAATCAAATAAAATGATCTGTAAAAGATTGAATGGGCATAGTTAATAATAAAATCAGCACCACCATACACAAAAGTCAATAAATATTTATGACAAATAGTAACTAACCTTATCACAAACAACACAGTCGTTGAATATTCATAAATGGATTTGGTTTGTATAGGGAACATATCATATGAAGGGAACAGTCCACACTTTGACCATTGAATTAAATGTTTCATGTGTGGACAAAGTAGCTTCCATTTGCAGTCCATTTTCAACAATCTTCTACAATCCATTCTACAACGTTTCCTTCTACAGGCCTATCATATAGAGATCCATTAAGGTTGTATATGTTCATTAGCAGAGGTGTGACTCTACGCAGACTTTCTCAAATTATGTATTTATTTTCAGTACTAATCTAAGGCACAATGTTCTTTCTTTAATATTAGTTTTTTGCAATTGCCTCCTGATGCAACACAAGCTCACTCACACAACTCAGAAGGATCACAATCCAACACAAGTTCCAAATTTTCACATGGAAAGAAAATAAAATTCACAATGTTTTATTCTTCATTTCAAACCAGATTACAAATTACAGTACAAACTAAACATCTCTACAAACTTATCTATAAAACTAGTCTTCAAATGGCCTTCCTCAACTCAGTCAATCACTTGGTCTTCACTCTCTCTGGTTAAAAGAACAACCACAATTTCCCTATTCCTCTCTCATGGGAAACTTCCTGCCATACACACTCCATTGCACAAAACTAGCTATCAACACTCCCTAGTCAACCTCTTTCTCTATTTCTGGCCGGACCCACCACATCTCCCAATTAATTCCTTTTTATATATTTTCCATAGGGAAATTGAATGGACACAAAACAAATATGAATCTTGAAGGTGAGGCGACTCCTCACAATGGATTGTACTCAGCTTTTAAATTTTATATCAAAGTTTATTTAAAACTGAACTCAAAATATACCTTTCATGTGGTGTCAAGCTTCGTACATCCCATGGTTAGAGAAGAGGCAACGCTTGACACAAGTTAAAGACTTCAGTTTAATTCACTTCCATCCATAAGAAAGAGACCATGCATCCCTTCACATTCCAAATCAATTTCAAACTTTTGTTACGGCCTAGCCAAAGGCTATATAAATGAAATTGAATCATCATTAAGGGTATGTGCAGGATCATGATGGGCCAAACTATACCTCTAAGTGGCAATGAAAATACAAAAAATCAGACTTTATCAAGTTCATGTGAAAATTTGAATGGATTATCTACACAATTTGAAAAAGATGTAAGAATGAAATTTGTAGAGAATTGAATCTAGTTTATAGGCTATTATTTTTTTTATTTTTAAACTAAATTTACTTAGTGAAAATTGAATATTTCAATGAACAACTATTAAATTTTTTAGAAAAAAATAAAAAGTGGGTGTCTGTCCAGCTAACCTAACTATGAGTAAATATATATATATATATATATATATATATATATATATATATATATATATATATATATATATATATATATATATATTGAAACTTTCAAAATAAGTAGAGGACTCATGTCCGGATGTGACGCATATTTATTTAAAATTTTTTTCCAATAAAATAATGAGTTATGATTTTTTTACTGTGACTTTTTTTAAAAACTAAAAAGTAATTTTCCAGCCAACCTAACTCGATAAAAAAAAATTAAAATTCAATTTTTTTTTAACCTATAGCCAAAAAAGCATAAAGTGTGACGTAGGTTTCGGATCTCAAAAAGGTGAAATGGTTTGAAAGTTATGGATGTTTTTCAATCAGTGTGTCCATCAGGATTTCAGAGACACGGTATATAGAAAATTATTAATAATTATTTAATAAAATGATAACCAAACAAATCTTATATTTTTAGAAAGCTAACAATTTTATCTATAAACCCTTTTCGTTTTATCAATTTTAAATTAAAAAAAGTCGTCAGCACAAAGGGTGAAGTTCGAAGAAGAGACTGAAACATGAAAACACGTTAGAATCCATGAAAAGTCAACAACCAAAACGGATATCCATTTCCTTGATCTATGAAAAATTTTGTACCACTAGTTTTAGATGAAGAGAAGCAACATATTTGAAACATCGAGGCAATAATACAAGAAGTTAAAGTTAGTTGGTCATTTATAGGTGTATCTATTGTTTCATATCACATTACACATAGAATTCTAATTAACAATCTAGTTTCCTCGTTTGGGGGAACATTTTTTTATCCATTTCTAATGGAAATATTTAGTTAAAAACTGGTGGCTCCTTGTGAAAAGTATGGGCTCTTATCAAGCACGCCTAACCAAGAAGGTTGATATCCATTTTTCTTATATGTTTGTTGATCACATCTTATGAAACAGATGTTGCTTGGTGATAGTTCTAGGTTTAGTGAACAATATTCTCAAGCTTATTGCAATTTTTACACTTGTGACCAAGTTTGGTACCAAACCCTTTCACCTTTTCAATTAATTCTGATAGTGTCATCTCATTCCATGCAAATCAAACCAACATTAGGACCATGTGAATGAGATTAAGGATAGCCTTGAAATATCAATCTTTGTACTGTTGACTATCCTTTTAGCATGACAATCCCTGTATTTGTGCTTCTGTTCAAAAAGCCGCACACTCCCTGTTTCTGCGCATTCAGGCAGCAGTGTTGCGCATCTGTCTTCTGATTCTGTTTTGGGTTTTTTTTACTTTTGCATGCTGGAACTAACATCTGTTTTGCAGGAGTAGTGGCTGGATTAGGTCATCTAGATGTTTTGCTTAGTTCATCTAGCCTAACTAGGGGTGAAGTAATCAAATGCATTTCATGACAAATTACACATAGTCCCTAACTAGGAAGGAAGTAATTGGACCAAATTGCTATCTTGCATTGTTGATTCATTTTCTAGCTTAATCATTGCTTTCTTTTACAAACGGGAAATGAACAATGCTATGATTAATCACTTTCAAAGTTAACAAATGGGAAATGAACAATGCTATGATTAATCACTTTTCAAGTTAACAATCGTGTGAGTGCACAAATTAGCTTAGCCCATTTAGTTTTTCTATTTTAACTAGGTTGGATTAACCACTGTACTCTGTGCTTGCAAATGACAATAGGCTTATGCTCTCCCCTTAACTGGGTGATCAAAGTGCCAGACTTGTCATTCTTTTTGTCAAACCTTTAGGGGGGCCTGCCCTTGGATGCACGCCTGTCCAAGTGGGAACGACCCTGAGTGGTAACAGGCTAAAGCCAAGCCCTACCAAGCCACTTAAAATAAATTGTGCTTGGGGTGAAAACCTCAAGCAACGAGTGCTGCTGTGTTACACCGACGGCCAACCTCCCCCAAAACCCTCATAGGCGTAACCCTTTGAGGCTGGGAGACTCCATAACGGAGAGTAGCGCCGCCGCACGTATAACCACTCAAACGGTTGCCCTATCTAAGAACCAATTGTGTAGTAAGCCAAAAACCCCTATTCATTGATGCAAAGGGCGGAGCTCTTGAAGCGGCCTCGATTCAAGTGACTCTTAGTAGAGGTAGCAGGGACAATCCTAAGGTTCGGTGTGGGGACGAGCCTAAGGAAACCCGAATCTGGTATGCGTGAGAAGTGAGTGCCGTGGAGGGGAGCCGGTGCTACCAGATTCTGGAGCTACACTCTTTGAGTGGCACAGCTAGAGGATTCAACAGATATTGTCCCATCTTGCCTAGGTTGTACTTGTCTTTGAGTCATAATAGTCCAAAAACGCAAAAAAACATAAAAAAAGATACAAATCATGGAAAACTTCTATGTGTTTGCTGTGCTTTTGCCATAATTAAACATCAACATCATCAGAAACACCAAGTTTTTCAAACCAAAAACACTGAAAAATCCTGAAAACGATCCAAAATTTCCAAGTTCTGAGAAAACACAAGCAAAGAGCCAGATTTATGCATGTACACCGACTTTTTGCACATTTGACAATATTGAGCATCTGCACTCTATTTTGGCGCATGCAAACTTCACCAGTGTTGCGCATATATATCGACTTTTTTGCACATCTGCCTTCTGCTATTGCTCATCCAAACCAGTAAGTTTTTTCGGTCTTGTGTCAATGGAAAACCAATTGGAATATTTTGGTCAAAAACTCCAATACCTGAAATTGCAAATAAACTCAGGTCCATCACCCCAAGAGTGTATAGCAATTAACCAATAAATCCAAGTCTTACAACAAGAAATGGCAATCTTGCAAGCTGAACGTGCCAGTACTAGTTGTGCCTCGTCCCAAAATCATACCTTCTTTTCCCGTCTTAATGATACTATTGACAGGGCAACTGCCACCTCAAAGGGGAAATCATATACCACTTCTACTAGTCCTCCTTCGCTAACTCCTAAGACACATATTCCAAAACATGCCAATCCCACGCCAACACCATTATGGAGTTCCTCAAACTCTAAATGGGTGACCAAAAAAGAATCAGATGAGTTGTGGGAAAGAGTTTTGCCAAATTTATACTACCAGAGAAAAGCTAGGGAGAAAGCTAAATCCCCTCATTCACCTATCCATACACCTACCAATGATGTGATCCAAGGGCTACTAACAGAAAGTCAACCATGCCCCCAAATTTCAGTCCTTGACCTTACCAAAGATTCTTCCAATCCCATATCAAATCCTACAACACCTTCATGTCATCTGGAACCCCTTGAGCTTATCAAAGAACCTACTACCATGAACCCAAGTCAAGAGCTACTATACCTCCATGTCAATAACCCTCAAGAACATGTCAAGCCTACCCAAGAGCTATCCACTTCCATTCAAGCAACCCAAGAGGTATGTCAAGAGTCTAATCCTAAGCATGAGGAAACATTAATCCCTAGTCCAAGTCAAGATCAAACCACTTTCTTGCAACCTATCCATAACATGCATCTTTTCCTTGATCAAGATGATATCCATAATAATGAACCTCTCCATGAGCCACTTGATCCTATCCATCTCCCAACAACTATACATGAGCAAGAGATCCAACTCCAACCCATCCATAACCTTTATTTGTTCTATGATCAAGATATTCCCTATGAAGAAGATGTCCTTGAACAACTTGATCCCATACCCATCCATGAGCAAGAAAACTCCATTACTTCTATCCCTCTTACATCTAATCCCATCCATGATCCAACAACTTCCGCCTCCTATGATGAGACACTTGCCTCCCAAGTGCACATGAATGATCAACCTAATAATTTAGATCCTAAAGAGCATAATGATGATCAAGATTCTAGTGATCCTTCACCACCCATTATTGACCAAGCTGCAAATCTGTTATCCTATATCCTTGGTCTCACTACCTTCATGCATGAATGTTCTTCCTTAGAACACCAACAACCATTATCCTCTATCTCATCTTCTCCATCCAATAAAGAACTTGTGTCTAGTGTTCCACCTACACATAATCCCGCTGTCCACCGCATACTCCAACATATGAACTATCAAGGTAAAGACTTAGGCCTTCATGAACAAGGTATTTTGGAGCCCGTCCATGTCAATGTTCCTCCACCTTCATATGGCCTTGGATACATACCCCAAGGTGAACAATCTCAAGATGTTGGTACTTCCTCCACTCCTCCTAAGTCTACCACTTTCCATCACAAACCCTCTTGTATCCCCAAAACGTATGTTGCCATTCCACCTCCATCATCTTACATTTGTCAAAAGCATGTGACCATACACCTTCCACCATCCAATCTACCTCCGCTACTCTCAAATCCTAACATCCCTCCCTACATTTTACCACCACTTCTTCCAACACCTTATCCATCCATCTGTAAATCCTCTAACATTCCCAATCATGGCCAACAAATGCACATGTTGTCTAAACAAAGAGCTTCCACCTACCCCACTTCCACCATCCCAAGAGAATTCAACAACAAAAATTTTGATGCCTCTACCTCTCAAGTCCAAAATCCTAAGCGTCCTCATGACCTAGGATACAAAAGCACAAAATCTAAGAATTATCCATATCAAAAGCTGCATACACCCACACACCTTAATGCCAAACTAAAAAAGGTGTGGGTCCCAAGCAACAAATGATTACCTCTGAAGATGCACCAAAGCTGCATATACCCAAGCCCATACCTTCACAAGTACAATCTACAAGCAAAAAGGTTTGGGTACCCAAGCAAAAAGCTATCAAGTCAAATGAGGCATCCACCTCTAAAGCATCCCAACCATCCACTTTCTCCCATGCCATCCACAAATATCAAATCCTTCCATCCCACATGACAAGAAAAAATTAGAAAAATACTAAGTCTATGTGGGTCCCTAAATACCTCAATCACTCATCCACGAAGCAAAAATCTTCATTACTTCCAACACCACCTTCCCATCATAAGCTTCAATGTTTATCACGGTATGTGCAACCGTTGGTCATGGTTCCCTTCCATTCCACAACACTTTCGTACAACTCCATCTCCCCTCCCTTCCACTACTATCCTACATATCTTCCTCATCCTATGGTCCATGCTTTTGCATAAACGTTCCTTCCATCCTTACCTAAGTCCTTTTGTATTCTGCATCATCATCCACTATCGTACCTTCCATAATCCACTCTCTACCTACTTCATCTCACTTTCATGCAATCCCCTACCAACATCTATGAGCACACTTGACATGGTCCATGCGACGACATCCATCTCGCGGGACTATCACCTTTTATAGAACTACATACTTGAGTCTCTCCTTTCTGTGTCCACCTTCTCCCATCCAAATATTCAAAAAAAAAAAAAAAAAGTAAAGAAAAATCCCTTCGTCCAATGGTGAAAACTTGGCAAACAGGCGCCTTGGATAAGTACCATGATGAAAACCTGGCAAACAGGCGTCATGTGTAAGTTGATCTTCTATGTCACCTACACTTGGGGGCACCTTGTCTCATCAGCATATCACCCTTCTCCTATCAGTTTCCATCCATACCATTTCCTATCCTATTCCTCTATCCATTACATACCTATATTGTCCAGTCCATCCATCCTAAATCATCCTTTCCTCTATTTTTGATCTTGATAAAGATTGGGGGCACAATGTTGAAAAAAAATGTTTTAGATGTCTCTTGACATACCTTATCCCTCCCAAACCAAGCAAATCCTTCATTATCCTCTCATCCTCTTGTCGTCATAAGCATTGTCATGAAAAATCCTACGTATTCTACCTACATTGGGGCACGTTATTCTTATGTGACATAGTCCTTGGAGATCACATCATTGTTTCCTTCTACCTACCTGCCATTGATCCCCTCTCACCCATCCATCTGCCTATCCGTGGTGTTTCCCTTGTCATTAGTATCTAGCATTAAGGCTATCCAAAATTCTTATCCAGTATCTTGTCTGCAGTGTCAGCCTAACATAGCCTCTGTCATCAGTGTTATCTGTTCCATATTTGATCCATCTCTATTCCATATCTGATCCATAGTTGTTCCATATCTGGTCCATATTGTGTCTCATCCACTCCATATCTTAGGTCCATCAGGTTTCTCCCTGAACTACGTCGCCTCTAAGCTATCACATAGGCAAGGCCATTATCAATGCGCCCCCGAGGCTCCGCTTCCCATCCCGTGTCTTGTCGTCTATCCCTCTATCTGCGTCCGCACCCTTTTCACCAAGCAAGCAAGTGCAGCACAACACGTTCCTTAAACAAAGGTCCTTGACTCAAAACATCCACCTGTCCAAAGCGCGGCACCATACCAAAGACACTGAGACTAATTCTGTATCAATTATGGCAAAAGACACATCTAATGCAAAGAAGTTTTGTCAATGGGTTAATTTACAAGGTCTTGGATTTTTGTCATTATGTCTTCCTATGCTACTCAAGGATGCCAAAAGCTAGAGATGCTATGATGGGGGCATAATTTTTCTTGTTTGCTGCTTGTGGATTAAACTTTAGTAATGTGATGACTTCTGTCTAACGACATGATCAGCAAAAAGATCATTGAGGACTCTGAGGTCTAAACATAAAAAGGGGCAATCCTTGTCTATTGAAACGCAAGAAGTACTCAGGTCATCTAGATTCAAGTTTGACTAGATGCTTGTATTAACTTGCTATACCAAAATCCAGGTAAGCAATACTCAGGTCATCTCGGTCTAATTATACCTAGATGCTTGTATCTTCTTACCACATTTCAAAAAGCGAAAAATACCAAAAAGCGCCCAATGATGAAAGCAAAAAGCCTTGCAAATATCAAGATGACAAATCCACATCCATTCCATATCCATATCCATACCGTATCCAATTCCATTCCATATCCATATCCATATCCCATGCAATAAGAAAATCCTGCAGTAGCTTGTCAGTCCTTCAATCAAATTTCTTCTATCGAGTCATTCTTCTATCGATCAAATTTCTATTTGTCTTCATATCGCTTATCAACAGTTCTACCTGTCAATCTAAGCAGTGATCAAAACGCAAGTCTATCCTTAATCCATACCAATCGAGTCAGGCCAATCGTATTGAAGGATCCAATCACAATCAGTGGTCTTGATCCTAATCTTGTCGTAAACCATATCAATCAGTCGTAACTATCCTTCGTGTTGCTCTAGGGATATATCGTTCCCCGCCATGATAACACTGTCGTATATCGTTATCATATCAAAGTGTCTTAGACAGGATGTTGCATTGTCGAAACCAGACCCAGAGCCTTATACGACATGTTTCATTCCTGAAACCAGACATCATCAATCTATATCCTTGGTTTACCACTTGACTGGGGCAATACCTTGCCTGTTTTTGTATCATTTGTGCTTACTTGCTTCTTGCTTGTGTGAGTCATCTTTTTATCTTGCATCTCGTATCATTCACCTCTTTCTTCTGCATCCAACCATTTCTTCTCATCGTGAGATTGTCCGTCTCATGCCTTTTGCCGTCTCCTCATCCAATCTCCCGAGGGGGCATCCTGTCGTTCAAATTGTACCAAGGGCAAACTGGGGCATGTATCATTGTTGAAAATCTTATTCTTTGAAAGAACGTGATAAAACACATTGCATCAAAGAGGGGCAAAATGTATACACCTAAAAATGACATGACTCTACTTAAATAAATATTTTAAATATTTATTTCATCTTCATAGTCCTCTATCAATAAATAAATAAATTTATTTATTTATTTGATTCACTTCCTCCCATTTAATTAAATAAATTTCATTTATTTAATTAATTTCATCTACATTAACTTTATTCTTCTAAATAATTAAATAATTTCAATTATTTAATTAAAACATCCATTCTTCTAAGTAATTAAATAATTTTAATTATTTAATTAAATCTTTCATTCTTCCTAATTTAAATAAAATACAAATTTATTTAAATTAAAATCCCCAAAAATAAAATATAATTAAATATTTTATTTATTCTTCCAAAATCATGTGTAAGTAAATTAAATAAATTTATTTATTTAATTTGCTTTCTTATCTTCCAAATCTTCTAAAAATAAATTAAATAAATTTATTTATTTAATTTGCTTTCTTATCTTCCAAATCTTCTAAAAATAAATTAAATTAATTTATTTATTTAATTTGCTTTCTTATCTTCCAAATCTTCTAAAAATGAATTAAATAAATTTATTTATTTAATTTGTTTTCTTATCTTCTAAATTAAATAAAATTATTTATTTAATTTGCTTTCTTATCTTCCAAATCTTCTAAAAATGAATTAAATAAATTTATTTATTTAATTTGTTTTCTTATCTTCTAAATTAAATAAATTTATTTATTTAATTCTTTTTCTTATCTTCAGTATCTTCTAAAAATAAATTCCTCTTGTCATACAAAAGTAAAAGCTGAGTTAAAGCAACTTTGCTCTTAAATTAGAAAAATAAATTCTAATTTAAAGAAAATGAAAACTCATCAAGAAAGCTTTTAACTCAACAAAGCTTCTTTTTGAATGACACATGTCTTTCTTCCATTTGTTGCACGTTCCTCAACAATCCTCCTCTGTTGATTCATTCTTTTCTTCTCAACCATTGATCTTCCCTCACTCTCTTCTATAAATATAACCTTCTTCTCTTCATTTCAATATCTAGAGTTTGTGTAAACTTATGCTGCAGGAATCTAAGCGCGCCTTTGGCACCCCCATTATATTTGAGCACTTCATAGCATCCTCCATTTCTGTATTTGAAGCTCATCTTCAAATACCAAAGTATGCTAGCCATTCTTCATTTGTCATCTTCAAACAAGCAAGCAAGCAACAACTTCTGAGGGCTTCACAATCAAGATCGAACGAAGATAGGCAAACTACAGAAGGCAAAAAGGTAAAAGGTGAAGGTATTGTCTGTTCTTTATTTTAAATCTCTTTTATCTTTATTATTCTGTAGATGTTTGGGATTATTTTTCATTGATTTGAATAACCAAATTTCCCCCTCACACCTAACAGTCCTTATCATTATTGTCATAATATATTTTACATTTGAAGCCTTGTCTACAACATACAAAGTTTACCTTTCTCACCCATACCTTCAGTATATAAAGGACATTGATAGGGAATTTTTAATTTCCACTCAATCAGTGCAATCTAGGAGAGGATAGATTGTCTAAAGTTGTAATCTATTTCCATTTACACTTGACATAACTACAAATGCTTAGTGTTTATTCTCAACCCCGTTATATGAATAAAATGTGACCTATTGTTCTAATAGGCCTATAGGGACAAAGAGGTGATAAAGCCTTTAATTTTAAACATGACATGGTTTTGATAACTTCCCATATTGGTAAGGTCCTGGATGACAATCCTTTGATGCACCTAATTGTAATAGGTGTTATGATAGTCCTTTGTATCTTTTCATTTCTTTCTTGAATGGCCTGCAAATAAGACATAAGACCTATTAGATCCTTCATAAATAAGAATTCTCATACATTACATTTAAACTTAAAGTCCCTAAACATCCATCAACCCAACAATTAATATCAAAATGCCATAAATATCCTATGATCAACCATTCTAATTCCTAGGATAGTCATATATTGTAATTTTTCTTCTCTATACTAAAATAGCCAAAGGAATATCTATCCTTGAATTTGTATTTTAACAATCTAATGTCTTTACGAATAACATTGAGCCTTCTTTTGGGAAAACATTTTTGCCTTTAGAAGCTCCTCATTTCATGATAGCCTAAAATAGAATAAGTGGATAGTCATAACATTTTAGCATAATGGGAAAACCCTAAAGTGTGATAAAGTCTATACATTATCTATTCCCATCCATGGCACGAAGCAACTATTCAAATGCTAGGCCAACATGATTTAAACAATCATAAGGGCCAACAATCCACTTCAAATGCATGGGAAAAGGACAACTCTTGGATCCCATATTAATCATGTTCACATGGCTGCTAGCATCTTCAAGTGAGTCAATACAAAAATTGAAAGCCTCAAACTCATACACTTCAGAAAAATATACCTAATTATAAATTTGATATGCATGAATAAGGAAGTCCTCATGCAATACAAACTAAAATGTGTCGTATTTAGACATGTCATCAAGTTGAACTACATCATGTTGAGACTCGTGTTTACTTAAGCATTACAAGTCACTTGCCTCTTTGCATGCTTCAAAGTTCCAAACAAAGGACTCAACTTTAGGTGTAGCAGAGTCCTCATCAATGACTGATTTACATGGCCTTCAACAAACTAAAATTATGGATCATCTTTATGCTTATATGGAGGCTATATCATCTTTACAATTGTATGTCCAGGCTCTTTAGGAGTCTTCACAAATGTGTCCAAAGTAAGATTACTCAAATCAAATAATGGCTTATATCCAGAGCTTTATTAAGTTGATACCTAGGTGGATTAGTGTGTAAACATTCAAATTAGATGGTAATTCACAAGTTTATAGAATAATAAAATGAATCCCTAGTCTAGAATCCAAATGTACATAATAAAATGGATATCTATTTTGTAGTAGCGATATGGACATTGCAAAGTGTCCATTGGCAAAGAATTGGGATTTAAGAAATGGATATCCATTATGTAAATGCAGAAAAAAGACAAAAGGAATATTGTTGGGCTTGACATCCGCAACTAGAGACCCTCTGTTGTCGAAATACTCATGATTTTTGGCTATGATAGTGAAAGGAATATTTTTATGCACTTTTGGAGACACAATTTTCTTGTTACAATCATAAGGGTGATATTTTTGTTCCCCTAGTGGGGAGCAACAGTCGTCGTAAAGTAAAAAGGAGGAGGAAAGTTACATTGGAGGAAATTGAAGCAATTAGGGAAAAAGATAGGGAAAGGAAGAGGATTGGAAGAGTGGGTTTGGCGGATGCTCATCAAGGTGAATCTTCTTCTTTACCATCTAATGACATGCAAATTGAAGATGCTAATTTTGATTATAATGAAATGTTAGATAAGAATGAAATTCACCATGATATTGCAAATAAAAATATTGAAGAATGTTATGAAACACCTATTCATAATAGCAATACCATGGACAAAGAAGAAGAAGAAAAATGAAGACGTACACTTGAAGAAAGTGGATATGAACATCATGATGTTGAAATTGCACTCCATAATCCATTTGTTGATAAAATTGATGAGGTTGATAACATGGATGAAACAAGAACAATCAATGTATCTCCAAATTTCATAAGAAGAGAGGACATTTGTCAAGAAGAGAATAACCGTGATGAAATTGGAAAACACCCAAGAACCCCAAAATGGTTACTTGAAATTGATGAGAACATAATGGAAAAACTTGAAGGCAAGAGGTCATCACGAACGGTTCGGTTGTGGGCTACAAAACTCTTCAATGAATACTTTGAGAAGAAAACATTAACCAAACAATGCCAACTTTTTGTGCAATTATTAAAGATGTACAAAATGAGACCTTTACTAAAGAAATTAAAGATTCGGTTAAACAAATTGTCCGATCGGAATAAAATTATTGTTAGAAGCCTTTTCAATGCACTCAATTCTATTGGAAAGACTAGCAAGGAGAAAGATAAAAGAGCTGCCCGTAGAGTAATAACAACCTCAATAGTAAGCAAACAATTAAGAAATGCTCGATTAATGAGGCAAACTTGTGTTGACTTAAGATTGAATCGTAAAACATTGTCAAAAGCACTAGCATTAAGATCAAGGCTAGATAGTCCTCTTGCCAATGATACTTGGGCTTTCAGTGATAGGCTTCCATGAGTTGACAAGAAGCTAATTGATAGCACAAAGGAAGAAATTGAACGATTTTGGCACTCTAACTCTAGGGTATCACCAAATGCAAAAGATGTTGTAAAGTTAAGAATTGGTGATAAAGACCGCACACTGCATCCTAAACATTACTTGGAATCTAGCCAAACAACATTGTACAAACAATATTGTGAAACTCACCCAGGTATGACAATCTCACAAAGAGCATTTGAATCTCTTAAGCCATTTTATTGTGTTCCTCTTAAAGTTCGTAATACATGTTGTTGCAAATACCATGTAGAGTTTTCTATGTACCATGAATTATTATGCAATATTCGTTCTACTTTGCACATTAACAAAATGTTATAGAAGTGTGGTGCAATCCAACTACCAAAGTCATCTAGGGACTTATTAGATTTATTTCTATGTATTAGAGATGATGGTTGCATGTTCTACAAGAATGATTGTTTAAATGAAAAGTGTTTACAATGTGGTGGGTTATCAAAGTTTGTATCATGTTTTCATGAGGGCAACGAGCATGATTTTGGAAAGAGAATGGTTGGGAAAAAGAGATATGAGATAGTGAAATACAATTTGAAAAGTGGAGGTGAAGGTTCTGGATGTGAGTTGATTGTAAGAGGGGTAAGTATTGCTGATTTTATTGATGATTTTAAGAAAAATCATTTCTACAAGTATGTCAGACATAGCCACAGGTCTCGATGGTTAGATCAACAGTTCAGGATGTGTAAAGACTCTTTCCCGATTGGAACTATTGTCTCTATAGTTGATTTTGTAGAAAACTATACATTGCAACCCCAAAACGAAGTTCAATCCCAGTACTACAATTCTATTCAGATTGCTATTTTTGTTCACATCACATACAGACATGCCCCCGAGAGTACAGAAGAGATCAGGAAGATTGTCAGAGAATACCATTTTTACATGAGTGATGATCGATCTCATTCAGCAGAGTTTGTGCAATATTGTTTTCAACAATTTTATGGGTTCTTGCAAGAAAAAGATATTAGAATGGATCAACATCTCATTTGGTCAGATAATTGCACTGGTCAATTCAAGAATGCTCGTAATTTCTATTGGTTGAGCAAAATGCATGTAGAGAAGGGTATACCTCATATTTGGAATTTTTTTGAAGCTGGGCACAGAAAAGGTGAACATGATGGAGCAGGTGCATGCGTGAAGAGAGCTCTTTTTAAAGAACAACTAAAGATTAGAGGTGGTGCTACATTCAGTGATGCAGATTCCATTGTTAAGTGGTGTAACTATGCATTGTCACGAGGAGTGGCTCTTGATTCTGAAGTGCGCAGGTTCTTTTGGTTGGTTGATGATGGGATAGCGATAGAGAAATTGGAATGTCAGAGAATTAATGAATCATCAAAGATGCATTCATTTCAAAGCTCAGATGCAAGTACATGGACTATTTGGACACGAGAATTAGCTTGTTTTTGTCAGAGTTGTATTAAATGAAATTGGGACAATTGTGAGTCAAGTGAGTGGGTAGATGCATGGATTCCATAATATTTAATCCTTTTATATGAAGGTCAATCATCTTCCATCAATGACATGGAGAGCTCATTTGACTATGAACATCTTTCAGACCTTGTACAGCCAGGTCATGTTTATGCAGTTGTTGCACCGCATAGAAATGAAGAAATGTCAGACTATTGGTTAGCACAATGTGTACAGGGAAAACAAAATCTAACACAACCTATGATAGATGATGATGGGTTCACATATCCTACAGGATCAGTTGTTATTACTGGGACTTGGTTACAAACATATATGATTAAAAAGAATGGCATCCCAGCCTTTGAAGACTTTGAGAAGCATAAAACCATATTGATGTATTCTCATCTAGTTGTAGAAACAAATGTCAAGTTACTAAAGCATTGTGGAAAACCAAAATCAAAAGAATTATGGACAATTAGTAATGCTAATCATGAAGCAATATTGGATACTTTGAAGGTAAGAGATGACCCCTCAAGTATGCTTGACTAGCATTTAAACTTCTAGATGGATAGGTATGACATTTTTTTTATCTTAACTTGTTCTTGTTTTTCTATTTTTTAGAATTGTTTTATTAAAAATCTTGTTTCTTTAACTATAATGCATTCTTTTGATTATACAGAACTGCGAATAAAGTTATTTTACATGGCATCGTAGATTATTTTGCATGGCATCATAAATTATTTTGTATGGCATCGTAGGTTATTTTGACTATACTCGAAGTATGATTTTTAGTTCTCATTTACATATTTCTTAATATTGCACATTTGCACCCTTTTCTACATAAGGCATTCCATGAGATGACATGTATTTGATGTCTTTTGCCGAACAGTTCATGTGCCTTGTCTTTGCTTTCACATATTACATACATGTGTCACATGGCAATTACAACTACAACAGCTGACAAAATTCTCATTTCTTTGAGGTATTCCACCAAACAGTTCATGTGCCTTGCATATGCTTCCTTACTTTGCATTCTTATAAAAGTCCTATAACAGTCATAATTAATCTTCATACTAATCTTGATAGTAATCTTGCCATCATTGTATTCCATGAGATGACAGTCCTATAATAGTCCTATACATGTCTACTAGGATAGTTTTAACTACAACAGTCCTAAAATAGTCCTAGAACAGTCCTATAATAAGCATAGCATTTAATGTACATATTTATGATATTCATGTTTACTTAAATTTGCTTGTTCATGCTTCTCACAGGACATCACCTCCCCTACCCATCCAGCTCTACAAAAGAAGAGAGACAACAAATGATCAAGAGGGATCACCAATTGGCGGTAAGTGATTGATTACTTATGTCATGTTATATATTTTGAATATTAAATTCTATATTAATGTGCACATTGTTTGACTGTATTAATAGGTGGAAATTCAAAAATCTCTATCGAGGAGGTCTAGTCGATGAGCGATAGAGGATGAGTCATTGACTGGTTCACCATCTTCATGGCCTAGCAAGAGCCATAGATTATTTGATAGCAATCCATAGGAGATTTGATTTTGGGACATTTTGTTACATATGCCTATTTGGCTTTGTAAACACACTTTTGTATGTTATCGATGTATATCGTTGTATATACCCATATGGTTTTATTTGTACATGCCTATATGGCTTGATATATACACTATACATTATTTTCATTACATTATGCATATATGTATATATGTATATATATAAGATCCTAATTTGGCACAAGTAGGGAGAATGCTTGCAAAGGTTATGGAATTTGGTTTTACACATTCCAATTATATTTGCTTCAAATCTAAAGCCTTTTCAAAAAATCCATTTTGTGCATATCTTGCAATCATTGCATTCCATGAGATAGCATCTCTTTGATGTGTCATGCCAAAATGTTCACATGCCTTGTCTATGCTTTCACACTTTGCATACATGTCTACAAGGGCAATTGTAAATACATCCTGTTCCAAAGATCCCATTTTTACATAGGCAAGGAGAATGGTGGATAAGGTTGTGGAATTTGGATTTACACCCGTCAATTGCATTTTCTTAACATTTCCTTTCAATCCTTATCAAAAATTCTGTTTTGTGCACATATTGCAATCATTGCATTCCTTCATTTACAACACATGATTAAATAAGAAGATGCATTTTTACAACACTTAAGAATATGTAGTAGTGTTGCTCATGTCACCAATACTATGTTTACATCTTCACATACATGGCTTACAACATGTGACAATATGAATGATAGAGAATGTTTGCATCAACATGATGGCACAACATGAACAAATTGCATGTTTGCATCAATTTCATTGGGTCAATGATTGAGAATGTGTCAACTTGAACAATATTTTTTGTTCTGCTCGTCAAGACCTTCATGAAATGATACATTGGTTTCTTGATATTCAATCATACATTGGAGATCTTCAAAGTGTTAAAGATGTTTGAAGTGATGAAGAAACTTGTTATTTTGATGTATTTCAACTCCAAACTTGTGCCTAGAAGTGAAGGCATTAATCCTTGATCAAACTAACCTAAAAGTGTGCCTTGGTACTTAGGGCGCTAGATTATGATTAATCAACCTAAAATGTGCGCCTAAGGCTAGATATTGAATTGGAAGGATAAAATGCATCATCAAAGGAGTTTATAGTTATTGAAGACATCAAATGATGACTTGGGTGCACATCTACCTTTTTACACCATCAAATGTGCACCTAGATTAGTGAGGCACCACTTCATATCTCTATGACTTTGGATATGCACCTTGATAATGAATTGATCTTGCAAGTTGAGGTTGTCTCCACAAGTTCAAAGAATGTCCAAAGAATACAAGGCACCAATTATTGAACAAACAACCTAGAATGAGTACCTTACTATTTGAGGTGCTAGTTCATGCTTCTAGAACACCAAAAGTGCACCTAGATGTTGAGGCACTAGCTCTTGCTCAAGCAACCTTGAAAGTGCGCTTTGACAAGGAGGTTAAAATGTATTATCAAAGGATTAAGTTGAATCAAGGAATCATCATTGAAGACAAGTAAGACATGATTGTGAATGAGGCGTACTTTTCATCATCTCCAACCTCACAATTGCGCCTTCCCTTAGAAGCTCATATTGTGCCTAAAGGAATGGTACTGAGATATCATCCATGTCAATGATTGAGAATGTGTCAACTAGAACAATATTTTTTGTTTTGCTCATCGTGGAGTCGAACAGACTGTGCCAACGCATTGGGGTGGGTGGGTAAATGCTAGTGGAGGTCTCTTTTTGTGCACCAAGCATCCCAGTCATTCCAGGCAAGAGGCTACCAGCAAAGTCCCTTAAGATCCCTGAGACCAAAAAACTGCCAAACTTTGACAGAGCAGTTCTCAAAATTCCTAATAGCGGGGAATGTTTTGTTTGGACCTACAGGTGCATGTGGGGTCCATCCACAATAACCTCTCTCATTTTTGGTCAATTCCATTCCGTTTGACCGTGCCGAAATCAAACACATTGTTGCAAAATGCTTCAATTTGATGGAGTGGAAAGGTGCTAGGTGTGACATTTTTCATTCCATAGCTCGTGGGGTCAAATGGACTATGCCAACACATCAAGGTGCATGGGTAAATGCTAGTGGAGGTCTCATTTTGTGCGCCAAGCGTCCCAGTCATTTTGGGCAAGAGGCTACCGGCAAAGTCCCTTAAGATCCCTGAAACAAAAATGTGCCAAACTTTGACGGAGTAGTTCTCAGAATTCGTGATAGTTGGGAATGTTGTGTTTGGACCTATAGGTGCACATGGGGTCCATCAACAATAACCTCTCTCATTTTTGGTCAACTCAATTCTGTTTGACCGTGCCGAAATCAAACGCATTGTTGCAAAATGCTTCAATTTGATGCAGTAGAAAGGTGCTAGGTGTGACATTTTTCATTCCATAGCTCGTGGGGTCGAATGGACTACACCAACACATCAGGGTGGGAGGGTAAATGCCAGTGGAGGTCTCGTTTTATGTGCCAAGCATCCCAGATATTTCAGGCAAGAGGCTACCGGCAAAGTCCCTTAAGATCCCTGAGACCAAAAATGTGCCAAACTTTGACGGATCAGTTCTTGAAATTCATGATAGTTGGGAATGTTGTGTTTGGACCTACAAGTGCACATGGGGTCCGTCGACAATAACCTCTCTCATTTTTGGTCAACTCCATTCCGTTTGACCGTGCTAAAATCAAACGCATTGTTGCAAAATGCTTCAATTTGATGCAGTGGAAAGGTGCTAGGTGTAACATTTTTCATTCCATAGCTCGTTTCCACTGCATCAAAAATGTCACACCTAGCACCTTTCCATTGCATCAAATTGAAGCATTTTGCAACAATGCATTTGATTTCGGCACGGTCAAACAGAATGGAGTTGACCAAAAATGAGAGAGGTTATTGTCGACGGACCCCACATGCACCTATAGGTCCAAACACAACATTTCCAGCTGTCACAAATTTTGAGAACTGCTCCGTCAAAGTTTGGCGCATTTTTGGTCTCAGGGATCTTAAGGGACTTTGTCGGTAGCCTCTTGCCCGAAATGACTGGGATGCTTGGCGCACAAAATGAGACCTCCACTGGTATTTACCCACCCACCCTGACGCGTTAGCGTAGTCTGTTCGACCCCATGAGCTATGGAATGAAAAATGTCACACCTAGCACCTTTCCACTGCATCAAATTGAAGTATTTTGCAACAATGCGTTTGATTTCAGCACGGTCAAACGGAATGGAGTTGACCAAAAATGAGAGAGGTTATTGTCGATGGACCCCACGTGCACCTATAGGTCCAAACACAACATTTCCAGCTATCACGAATTCTGAGAACTGTGCCATCAAAATTTGGTATATTTTTGGTCTCAAGGATCTTAAGGGACTTTGCCGGTAGCCTCTTGCTTGAAATGACTGGGACGCTTGGCACACAAAACGAAACCTCCACTGGCATTTACCCACCCAGCCTAATGCGTTAGCGTATTCTGTTTGACCCCACAAACTATGGAATGAAAAATATCACACCTAACACCTTTCCACTACATCAAATTGAAGCATTTTGCAATAATGCGTTTGATTTTGGCATGGTCAAACGGAATGGAGTTGACCAAAAATGAGAGAGGTTATTGTCAATGGACCCCACATACACTTGTAGGTCCAAACACAACATTCCCAGCTATCACAAATTTTGAGAAATACTCCGTCAAAGTTTGGTGCATTTTTGGTCTCAGGGATCTTAAGGGACTTTGCCGGTAGCCTCTTGCCTGAAATGATTGGGATGCTTGGCACACAAATCAAGACCTCCAATGGCATTTACCCACCCACCCCGATGCATTGGCATAGTCCATTCAACCCCACGAGCTATGGAATGAAAAATGTCACACCTAGCACCTTTCCACTGCATCAAATTGAAGCATTTTGCAACAATGTGTTTGATTTCAGCACGGTCAAACGAAATGGAGTTGACCAAAAATGAGAGAGGTTATTGTGGATGGACCCCATGTGCACCTGTAGGTCCAAATAAAACATTCCCCGCTATCACAAATTCTGAGAACTGCTTCGTCAAAGTTTGGTAGTTTTTTTGTCTCAGGGATCTTAAGGGACTTTGTCGGTAGCCTCTTGCCCGGAATGACTGGGATGCTTGGCGCACAAAACGAGACCTCCACTAGCATTTATCTACCCACCCTGACGCATTGGTGTAGTCAGTTCGACCCCATGAGCTATGGAATGAAAAATGTCACACGTAGCACCTTTCCACTGCATCAAATTGAAGTATTTTGCAACAATGCATTTGATTTCGGCATGGTCAAACAGAATGGAGTTGACCAAAAATGAGAGAGGTTATTGTGGATGGACCCCACATGCACCTGTAGGTCCAAACACAACATTCCCAGCTATCATGAATTTTGAGAACTGCTCCATCAAAGTTTGGTAGTTTTTTGGTCTCAGGGATCTTAAGGGACTTTGCAGGTAGCCTCTTGCCTGAAATGACTGGGACGCTTGGCGCACTAAACAAGACCTCCACTAGCATTTATCTGCCCACGCCAACGCGTTGGCGCAGTCCATTCAGCCCCACGACGAGCAGAACAAAAAATATGGCACCTGGCAAGGTTTTTGCTCTTAGGATCTTAAGTGACTTTGCTCTTACGAAACAATGTATCGGCAAAGACCCTAGTTTTCATAAGGGGAGACATGTGATTTTAAGAGGTTTTTGGGAATGTGACTTTATCCTTCCACTCCTTATCCAATGATGAGTTTATTCTGAGAGTTTGATGGCTTTTATGAGCATATACACGATGTTGTTTTAGGATAGTCATAAAGGGCAGTTTTGGACAGCCATGTGTATCTTTTTAACAATCATAAAGGGCAAGTTGTACATGGACTGTGACAGTCCCAAAACTCATATAAATCATCCATTTTAGTGTTTGACAACCTTATAAATCCATTAGATCATTTATACAAACCCTAATGCAACTTATAAACCCTCTTTGCATAGTAATTTCATGAATGTCCTGTATAGTTGTTTTGTGCATTTTAACAGCCTAATGAGGATTGTATGGTGTTGTGATCTTCATGATTTTAAATTGATGCAGAGATAGGATCCAACTCAACATGATAGAGGCATCATTACAAATGGATTGAATTGCAATAGTCGGAGAGCCAACCTCCTATCAATGAGAGTTCAACGATAGTAAATAGAGAGCTACTTGACCATAAATAGGATTTACATACATACATACATAAATATATATATGATCTCGTAGGAATCTAGGTTTCATACACAAATTGCAATAGTTGTAGAGCCAACCTCCTATCAATGAGAGTTGAATATTAGTAAATAGAGAGCTTCTCAGCCATAAATGGGATTTGCATACACACACACACCCAACTGAAATAGTATCCTTATTGGCCTTATTGGCACCTCTCCCCAAGATGCAAGTTTTTTATGTTTATAATGTGCCCCCAGTGTCCTTATTGGCCTTATTGGCACCTAAAACACAAGAAAGTAGATTCCACCAGCTTTCAATTACAATTGCTCTCAGGCCCTAACACATCCATACAGGGCTGTACTAAACAAAGAAATAGCAGGAAAATAGTAAAATCTGTAAAAATAGAGTTTCTTGACATTAATTTCATTCAAACTTGTCTTCAATTCATCTTCAAAATGTTTTCAATACATCTCCAATGCCTTTTCCATGAAGGTTTATGCATATTTATACATGATTTGAGGGAAATCAATAGTCTCCAATTGACTTTTGAGTACTTGACTGTTCATCTTCCATACTTTTGCATTTTTTTTACATTTTTCATATGACAACTTTGACATATTTACAAAATTTGACAAGATGAAGACTAAATACATGATGAAATGGTCTATCATGACCTTATTAGATTTCAAGCTACTATGCTTGATTAGGGCATATAAGGAATTTTGTCATATTGATTCTATTGATTCTATTGATCTAAAACCATTCTCAATGCTAAACATATCATCAATGGACTAAAGAACTATCATCATAATGTATGGCATCATGGGAAGTATCATGACATGCACATAAGGAATTTAAATTATATTGTATATCAAGGTGTATATATATTAAAATCTAGTCCATAATGGTAGACATATACAAAAATTTGGCAAATATGCCAACTCAAAATATTTTTTACAAAATGTGGCATATGCCATGTCTCAAAATCTATATACAATCTACATGCCAAATAGCTACATCAAATACTACAAGTCCACTTGACCCTCAATCTGTGATGGATCCTCAATTTGTGATGGATCCTCAATCTGTGATGGATCCTGAAAAAGTGTCCTCTTTGTACCAAAATGTCTAGTAATTGATGGAGGCGAAGTTTCCTACATTAACAAGTCAAAACACAAATTTGATTAATCTCTTCAATGGTAAATAAAAATAAGTTAAAGTTAGTAAATAGATTCTTATCTACTACAATTAAGAACTTTCATTTATTAACATACATCTAAATCACTACAATCAACTATAAGACCGCTAGATAAACTATCAATTATTTAGAAAAATTCAATTCAATTACCTCGACTCTATGTTGTTGTTCGGACAATCATTCTACAAATGATTTTCTCTTAAGACAATCAGGTGTCCTAGTGAAGCATGATGGCAAAGGTGGCACATCACTCACATTCTCAAGAGACTACATAAAAGCAAAGTAACATTGAAATAAATTAATATATAATTATTAAACAAAATAGGAAATGCATACATTTAAAAAGGTTAGATGTGCTATACACAAACATTCAACTAAAGTACAATTCAATCAAATTACCTCCACCCTTTGTTGGCGTTGAGAAAGCCGTTCTGCAAATGATAGTCCCTTGGGTCGATCAAGAGTTCGAGAAAAGACTATTGGCAAAGATGCCACATCATTCACATTTTTGATTGACTATAAAATAAAATGAACATCAAGATATAAATTAATATATAATTACTCACAAAGAAATAAATGCATAAAAAAAAGGTTGATGTGTAGAACAAATTATACTGGTAAGTCCAAGCCAAATTGGATGGCCGACAAAGTTCCATGATGAACCTCTGTCAACTCCTCCTCTGTCATCAACTGTTATCCCACTTAGATACATTAGTATTAATAAATTTGTTTATATATTCAAATGGAATAGACCATAAAATTTAACTTTAAATTTTACCTGCATAAAAGATTGCTCATGCATTTCTCCTTCTCTATGTGTAACAACGCTCCCGATGGTTTTTAGAGAAGGTTGGTAAAAATTAATGTAGCAAAATATCTTGTAGAGGGGAGGAAATATGATACGTAGTGGAAGTCGTGGCATTGCTGAGGGGGAGTTTGTATTAATTCTACAACAAAATATCTCAATATTAGGTGCGAATTAATGTTTCTGGGGAGAACCTTGCTTAGGGTGGAGGATTTGGAGTAGCAGTCGCCTCTCATCCACACCCCTCCCTCAATCATGATTGATATATTATTTTATTTAAAAATATCTTCTGCATGCCATACGATGGCCATGGGAGAGTGGGTGGTAAATAAATGCAAAAAGATATCTATTTGATGGAGGGCAGAGAAGGGATAGAGAGGAGTCAACGCATTTTGGAGAAGAAAAAAAAAATAGAGGCATTAAAACATAGAAAGGGAGAGACAGAAAAAGGAGGATTTACAGATGGAGGGCACGCTCTATTTTTTTAAAAAAAGAAAGCACAGAAGAAAGAGAAGGGACGGGTTTATCTTAGGCGAGCATATCATAGCAAGATTAAAGGCGAGTTGAGGGGAGTGTGTATAGTCATAACCCAGGGAGAATATCAAATTGCTAGATTTGAGGTGTGCTGAAGGGGAGTGCGCTCAGCAATCTGTAGGGGGCATGATTTAGTGTAGAGGTATTTACCTTTGATCATTATTTTTCAGCACAAAAAAAAATTACTATTTTTGTTGGGTTTTTTCATCAAGCACAGAAAAACTAAAACTCTATATGTACCTTTGTAAAATCTAAAATATATTTGTTGTGATTCCATTAAGTATAGGAAAACTGAGACCCCATGACTGCATTTTAAAACATGCCAAGATATTATCATTGCCTCTTTCCTTGGATTTATTTTCTATCATACAGAACTATTCGCTTAAGTCTTTAACAATAGGGGTTTTCAGAGAAAAATCATGTGTTGTTTGATTTATAATTTCTTGTAAACTAGAGGGTTTCAATTTTTATAGTGAATTTAATAAGAGCAGCCATACATAAATAAAATTGGGACATAACCATTTAGATTGAAGACATTTAAGTCTCATGGAACCCCTTTGCTATTCGATGCCTAATTTGATAGATTATCATTGTAATTCTTCTTAAACAAAAACTTAGCAGCCTCTGTTTGGTTATTTCAGTCATTCCTTTTCAATAGAAAAACATCAGCCTTGGGAAAACCATTAACTTTGAGTAATGAATATTACAGCACTAAAATACATTAGATCCATCGTGTTGTGTTGTGCGTTGCAATTTGGTCCATAATTTTAATTAAAAATATTTGTCATAAAAAAAGTGAACTTCTATAGGAGAAAATGATTAAGAGGTCCCTTTTGTAATTCTTTCCAACATTTTATTTTGCCATGTTAAATATGGTAAACAATATGCAAAATTTGGCTGTGAAAAGACTTGCTATACCCTTTTGCCCTATTTTTCTTTTAATATCTGTGCATTCCTGTGTGAAGACTAATTAAATTGGGGTCACTGAGTTATTACACAACTGATCTAAATGGCAAAAGGCCGTTTTCAACAAATTACACTGTCCACAAGAGTTTGGGTCTTGTAGACCATATTTTTCATCTTGACTATTTTAAATTTATATTTCCGTGTTTTAGTCTTTTTGTATGCCTCGTTTAGTCAAACGAGATGAACAAGGTCTAGGCATTAGAATGGTCATCTGGAGTGGCTCTCTATGGGCCCGGGGCCCACAAGTGGCTACCAGGGGAACTAGTAGCAGAGTTACAGTAACAAGTGATAACTAAAACTAAAACATTGGGGTAAAAAAAACACTAATAAGATAATTAAACCTTGTGCATAGCCTTGAGCGCTTGTAAAGGCTAAGGATGCAACGGGAAGGCCTATTCGTCTGCAGGGTATTGAATCATCTGTCTGCGGGACATGGATTCGGGCATGATTGAGTCTCCTCGTTTGTATGAGAGGTATTTGGTCCCGTGTGTGCCATCCCTTCGAGCACACATGATGACACTCCATATGATTACACTCTAGTATCTAGCACCTTAGTGGTCATGAGTAGTACCCGACTTATGACTTAGATGAGTACACTTATATTATGACTTTGACTGTAAGCAATGTTCTCCATGTCTACTCTGTGTTTGATGTGTGTGTTGGCCATCTTGTATCCCCTTGTTGTTGTTCATCCGTTTGGGCCTTATGACTATCTCTGAGCACGGTGGGGTGGTCTCTTAGGAGTCCACATGGTTGGGAGGCATTGCCACCACCATTGGGGACTGGCGAACAGGGTTTGGAGCACCAGTTGGAGATGATCCCTCCTTTCATTACTTCATTTAACTATTGTAACCATCCAGTACTTGTATCATATTCTAGAATATATCATTGTAATTGTATATGTAGTTATGTAATTAAAGTCTCTTAGAAGAGAGGTTGTAATCATTGTATTTAATGAGAAGAAATGTGATGTTCCTTTATTTCTTTACAGATTCCGTTGTGGGTATCAGATCTGCCTATATTTTATGCTTATGGATTCATGTTTTTATCAGATGGGATTAGGAATATTTGCTTTGGTGTTTAAAATGAATGGTATCAATATGTGTATGTTGTTTACTTATGTCCAAAAAAATTTATTTTATCCCCTTTTGGCTCTTACCCTTCGGGGTTACGTAGCGGGATGTTACATCTGGTATTAGAGCCCATGTTCACACACTGGGAGCTCTAGCGTACTTGAGCCTTCTATGTTTTGTTGTGTTTGATGTGTGTGGCATGAGCTTGTTTTATTGTTCTTTAGTCATGTTGTTATGCTTTCATGCCTTAGTATGGTGATTAGGTTGTCTTTGTGATGATCTATTTTGATGTGTTCTTTGTTCCTTTAGGATGCCTCCTAGGGGTAGAGCCAGAGGCAGAATTAGAGGTATAGCCACTATTCTTTGATGTAGCACCCGGCATGATGCTAATTAGGGTAATGAAGGTAATCAGGGTAATCAAGGTAATCAGGGAAATCAGGGCAATCAGGGTGAGCATCAAGAGGAACCGCATATTGAGAATTAAGCTGAAGGGCTCGGGGGTGCTCATGTTTTAGCTATTTTACAGCAAATTTTGGATTGATTAGGACCTCGTCAGGAGGTATCTCATGAGGCAGAGTCACACCCCTCTCGTCAAGATGGTCAGGATGTTGGAGTTGATCGTGAGCGTTCTCGTAGTCCAGATCATTTGAGAGTAGTTGTCGTGAGGGATAGGGTGGATGGAGACAGTGTTACTACAGGTCACATGAGGGATCTTCTTAGGGCTCATCCCCCTACTTTTGATGGTTCTGGTACAGGTACTGAGGTAGAAACTTGGTTGATTGATCTCAATCGATGCTTTGCTATGCATCCTTATAGTAGCAATACTAGAGCTCAATGTGCCATTATGCATCTTAGATGTTTTGCATCTACATGGTGGAGAGTAGAGCAGTAGAAGCTTCACCTAGATATTGCTTCCGTGTCATGGGGACTATTCTTAGAGATGTCCCATGCATGATTTCTCTTACACTACTATTGACAAAGATGTGCTGATGAGTTCCATGAACTTTGTCAGTTGACTATGACAGTAGATTAGTATGAGCACCGCTTCTTTGAGCTGAAGCAATATGCTAGCATTTTTGATGATGCGCCGATGTTAGTACATCATTTCATCAGGGGCTTGAATACCCGTATCAATGGTGGTGTCCATGTGTTTGAGTCGAAGACCTTAGAGGTTGCCATGGAGAAGGCGAGGTTGATAGAGGAGAATTTGACTAGGGGTTTTGGTGGTCAGGCAGGTGTTTAGATTGGTAGTGCCCCTCCTTCAGGATCAGTTGCTCAGGGTACACAGTCTCAGGGAGCTGGACCGTCTAGATCTCTTACTGCACCTCCTAGACATGGTCAGCGACAGAGGCATAGGCCTTCTCAACCTCAGCAGAGTGGATAGAATCCTGGTACTCCATTTTCTAGAGATCGTTCGCATCATCGCTCTCAGACTAGGCAGTAGAGTGGTCCATCATAGAGTTTTCAGAGTGCTCAGCAAAGTTCTAGGGGTGGTGGATCCTAGCAGTCAGGTGCACCATTTTCAGGCTGAGGTTTCAGCAGGGGTGGTTGTTATGGTTGTGGGCAGCATGGTCATATAGTTGCTCAGTGTCCTCAGAGATCAGTGGCTACAGGTAGTCAGAGACAGGCTACTTAAGAACCTACAGTAGGTGAGGTTGGCAGATCACATAGAGTTTTTGTGGCGGTTGATAACCATCAGGATGAACATCGAGGCATTGTAGTCGAGTATTCAGGTGTGTTATGTGGGATTACCACATCTATGTTGTTTGATTCAGGAGCTTCAGATTCTTTCATTTCTCCTTCTCTTGTGGAGCGTTGTGGACTCGTGGTGGCAAGGCAAGATGTTGGTTGGTAGGTTGAGTTAGCTACTAGATCCAAGGTGGTTGTAGACTCCCTTGTTCGTGGTTGTGTATTTGATTTGGGCACCTTCACTACCACAGTGGATCTTTGTGTGTTGCCTTTGGGGTCCTACGAGATTGTTTTAGGCATGGATTGGTTGGAGACCCACCTACCCAGTATAGATTGTTGGCGTAAGTCAGTTCAGTGTGTTGACGATGTTGGGGAGCGTGTTGAGTTAGTTGGGGTTCAGAGACCCATTTCTCTGTGTGTGATTCAGCTATGCAGCTGAAGCGTGCCATGCAGAAAGGTTGTCAAATGTTCACTATTTTAGTTAGTGATCTTATTGAGGGTGGGATTCAGGAGGTATCTCTTGATGATCATCCTATTCTTCAGGAGTTTGGAGATGTCTTTCTGAGTGATATTCTAGGTATGCCACCTAAGCACGACATAGACTTTCATATCGATCTCATTCCTAGTGCGGAGCCTATTTCTCGAGCACCGTATCGCATGACTACTCAGGAGTTGGGTGAGTTGCGGTTGCAGTTAGAGGACTTACTAGAGAAGGGTTTTATTCATCCTAGTGTATCCCCTTGGGGTGCACCTGTCATCTTCGTGAAGAAGAAGGACAGATCTCTTTGCTTGTGCATTGATTATCACCAGTTGAACAAAGTGTTGGTGAAGAATCGATACCCATTGCCTCGAATAGATGATTTGTTCGATCAGATGAGGGGAGCCAAGGTGTTCTCCAATATAGATTTGAAGTCAAGATACCATCAACTTCACATTCATGAGGCAAACATTCATCGAACAACATTTCATACACGCTGTGGGCATTATGAGTTCACGGTTGTCCCTTTCGGGTTGACCAATGCTCCATCAGTTTTCATGAGTTTGATGAATGGGGTGTTTCGTACCTATCTTGATCAGTTTGTTCTCATGTTCCTTGATGATATTTTGATTTATTCGAGGACTATGGAGGAGCATGAAGGCCATTTGCGGCAAGTATTGCAGTGCTTGCGGGATAATCAGATGTTTGGCAATTTGGCCAAGTGTGAGTTCTTCCAGACTGAGGTGAGATATTTGGGTCACATCATCTCAGGAGAAGGTATCTCGGTGGATCCTTCTAAGATTCAGGTGATTGTGGATTGGCCAGCACCAATGAATGTGACCAAGGTTTGCAATTTCATGGGATTGGCAAGTTACTATTGCTGATTTGTGAGAGATTTCTCTCGGGTAGCCTATCCCATCACTTCTCTTCAGCGGAAAGGGAAGAAGTTTGTGTGGTCAGATCAGTGTGAGTTAGCATTTCAGGCTCTTAAGGAGCGACTAACGAGTGCACCTATCCTAGTAGTGCCAGATCCTACAGGTGATTTTGTAGTGTACACCGATGCTTCATTGGAGGGTGTGGGGGCAATTCTCATGCAGGAGGGATGAGTGATTGCATATGAGTCCCGTAAGCTCAAGGATCATGAGCTGAACTACCCCACCCACAATTTGGAGTTAGTGGCTGTCGTCCATGCACTTGTGCGTTGGAGACATTTCCTTTTGGGACATTAGTTTAAGTTGCATAGTGATAATTACAGTTTGTATTATATCTTCACTTAGCCGAATTTGAATGCTCAACAGCGCTGTTGGATGTAGTTCCTCTGTGAGTATGACTTCAAGGTTCGCTACATTCAGGGTAAGGAGAATGTTGTTGCAGATGCCTTGAGTAGGAGGAGACATGAGATTTCAGTTTTGTCTCTTGGAGTGGATTTGCGGAGCCATATTTTGGAGTTACTTCCTAGTGATACTTGGTATTAGGAGGTGAGAGCAGAGATTGAGTCTGGGAGAGTCCTTGAGGGTAGGTTTGCAGGGTTTTCCCTCAAGCCTGATGGACTTTTGTGACATCTTGGTGGTATTTATGTTCTGAATTCTGGTGATCTTTGTTCTTTGGTTTTTTCAGAAGCCCATCGTGCACCCTATTCAGCTCATCCGGGTGTCACGAAGATGCATGCTGATCTTCGACAGTTGTATCATTGGGCAGGTTTGCGATGAGATATTGCCAAATTTGTGGCTTGATGTCTTGAGTGTCGGCGGGTAAAGGCAGAGCATCAGCACCCAGCAGGATTATTGCAGTCTCATTCCATCCCTGGATGGAAGTGGGATACGATATCTCTAGATTTTATAGTGGGGCTACCTATGTCTTCGCATCGTCATGATGCTATTATGGTTACAGTGAACAAGTTGTCCAAGGTGGCACACTTCTCACCCATGAGATCTTCCTACACTGCAGTGTCTGTAGCTCAAGTCTTTATGGAGGATATTATGCGTCTGCATGGTATTCCTCATAGGATCATTTCTGATTGTGATCCAATGTTCACTTCAACTTTGTGGACTTCTCTTCAGCATGCTTTGGGAGCTCAGCTTAATTTCAGCTCTGCATACCATCCCGAGACTGATGGATAGACGGAGCAGGTTAATCAGGTCTTAGAGGATATGCTTCGGATGTACGTTATGGATTGATAGTCTTGTTGGGAGGACTATTTGTACCTAGTTGAGTTTTCTTATAACAATGGGTATCATAGTTCTCTCGGTATCTCTCCCTTCCAGGCCTTGTATGGTAGGCCATGTCGCACTCCGTTGAGTTGGCATCGCTTAGAGGATCAAGTTATTTTGGGTCCAAAGATGCTTTAGGATATGGAGTAGCAGGTAGTATGGATCATAGAGCATTTGGCTACAGCTCAGGATCGACAGAGGAAGTATGCCGATGCCCGTAGGTTGGATCACCATTTCTCGATAGGTGACTGTGTGTTTTTGAGAGTTCATCCGTGGAAGAGCCCATTTCATTATGGGAAAGGCTCGAAGCTGGCACCTCATTTTGTTGTACCTTTTAAGATCCTTGAGAGGATTTGTCTTGTTGCCTATCACCTTGCATTACCACCGAGTCTATCACGCATCCACGATGTGTTCCATGTTTCAGTTCGTAGACAGTATATTCCTGATGTGACCCATGTTCTTGATTGGACTGCTTTGCAGGTCGAGGCAGACAGGCAGCTTTCTTTGGAACCCATACGCATCCTTCAGCATCAGAAGTTGACCCTCAGGGGTTGGGACATAGAGCAGGTAAGGGTCCAATGGGATCCTGATGGTGAATCCTCAACATCTTGGGAAGATGTGATGAGGATGAGAGACCTTTACCCATATCTTTTTGCAGACTTCTAGGGGATGTAATGACCCCAGTGTTCGTCTTATGTTTTTCTTATCTTGAGGGACTTGGATGACTGTATATTTTATTTTGGATTACGCATCTTGTTATTATTTTGTATTGGAACTGGTGATGTGCAATCTCGATACTATTATGATGTGGACATTATTATTACTTATGATGGATTTCATGCTTACATGATTGTTGTTGCTTCGGCTATATGATGTATATATATGCACAGGTACCTTGATGTGTTCTTAGAGTGTTACAGGTACTGAGTATCGACTCCGCCTGGATTCACAGGCCTGAGCGTACTCTTATTATCCCCGATGGTGGTTACTGGAGATAGTCACAGGCCCTATAACCTACCCTAGCCCACTACACTCGGTTAGAGTAGTGTTCCTATGTTGTGGTTTTACCATCTGGATTACCTTATGGTCATGTGTAGTTTGCCAGTTCATTTGTTGAGACTTTCCTCCTTAGTTTTATGTGGATTGTATTGAGTTTCATGGTCTAGTGTGTGCTTTGGATGCATCTTAGCATTGGCAAGCTTCCAGGAGTAAGCCTAGTCCTAGGGGGTAGGATGTAACAACACTCTCGATGGTTTTTAGAGAAGGTTGGTAAAAATTAATGTAGCAAAATATTTTGTAGAGGGGAGGAAATATGATACGTATTGGAAGTCGTGGCATTGGTGAGGGGGAGTTGGTATTAATGCTACAACAAAATATCTCAGTATTAGGTGCGAATTAATGTTTCTGGGGAGAACCTTGCTTACAGTGGAGGATTTGGAGTAGCAATCGCCTCTCATCCACACCCCTCCCTCGATCATGATTGATATATTATTTTATTTAAAAATATCTTCCGCACGCCATATGATGGCCATGGGAGAGTGGGTGGTAAGTAAATGCAAAAAAATATCTATTTGACGGAGGGTAGAGAAGGGATAGAGAGGAGTCAACGCGTTTTGGAGAAGAAAAAAAATAGAGGCATTAAAACATAGAAAGGGAGAGATAGAGAAAAAGAAGGATTTAGAGATGGAGGGCACGCTTTGTTTTTTAAAAAAAAAGAAAGAACAGAGGAAAGAGAAGGGATGGGTTTATCTTAGGTGAGCATATCATAGCAAGATTGGAGGCGAGTTGAGGGGAGTGCATATAGTCATAACCCAGGGAGCATATCAAATTGCTAGATTTGAGGTGTGCTGAAGGGGAGTGCACTCAGCGATCTGCAGGGGGCATGATTTAGTGTAGAGGTATTTACCTTTGATCATTATTTTTCCAGCACAAAAAAAATTACTATTTTTGTTGGGTTTTTTCATCAAGCACAGAAAAACTAAAACTCTATATGTGCCTTTGTAAAATCTAAAATATATTTGTTGTGATTCCATTAAGTACAGGAAAACTGAAACCCCATGACTGCATTTTAAAACATGCCAAATTAATTCTTGCAAGATATTATCATTGCCTCTTTCCTTGGATTTATTTTCTATCATACAGAACTATTCACTTAAGTCTTTAACAATAGGGGTTTTCAAAGAAATATCATGTGTTTTTTGATTTATAATTTCTTGTAAACCAGAGGGTTTCAATTTTTATAGCGAATTTAATAAGAGTAGCCATACATAAATAAAATTGGGACATAACCATTTAGATTGAAGACATTTAATCCTCATGGAACCCCTTTGCTATTTGATGTTTGATTTGATAGATTATCATTGTAATTCTTCTTAAACAAAAACTTAGCAGCCTCTGTTTGGTTATTTCAGTCATTCCTTTTCGGCAGAAAAACACCAGCCTTGGGAAAACCATCAACTTTGAGTAATGAATATTACGGCACTAAAATACATTAGATCCATCGTGTTGTGTTGTGCATTGAAATTTGGTCACATAATTTTAATTAAAAATATTTGTCATAGAAAAAGTGAACTTCTGTAGGAGAAACTGATTAAGAGGTCCCTTTTGTAATTATTTTCAACATTTTATTTTGCCATGTTAAATATGGTAAACAATATGCAAAATTTGGCTATGAAAAGACTTGCTATACCCTTTTGCCCTATTTTTCTTTTAATATCCGTGCATTCCTGTGTGAAGACTGATTAAATTGGGGTCATTGAGTTATTACACAACTGATCTAAATGGCAAAAGGCCATTTTCAACAAATTACACTGTCCACGAGAGTTTGGGTCTTGTAGACCATATTTTTCATCTTGACTATTTTAAATTTATATTTCCATGTTTTAGTCTTTTTGTATGCCTCGTTTAGTCAAATGAGATGAACAAGATCTAGGCATTAGAATGGTCATCTAGAGTGGCTCTCTATGGGACCGGGGCCCACAAGTGGCTTCCAGGGGAACTAGTAGCAGAGTTACAGTAACAAGTGATAACTAAAACTAAAACATTGGGGTAAAAAAAATACTAATAAGATAATTAAACCTCGTGCATAGCCTTGAGCACTTGTAAAGGCTAAGGATGCAACAAGAAGGCCTATCCGTCTGCGGGGCGTTGAGTCATCCATCTGCGAGACGTGGATTCAAGCATGATTGAGTCTCCTCGTCTGTATGAGAGGTACTTGGTCCTGTGTGTGCCATCCCTTCGAGCACACATGATGACACTCCATATGATTACACTCTAGTATCTAGCACCTTAGTGGTCGTGAGTAGTACCCGACTTATGACTTAGATGAGTACACTTATATTATGACTTTGACTGTAAGCAATGTTCTCCGTGTCTGCTTTGTGCTTGATGTGTGTGTTGGCCATCTTGTATCACCTTGTTGTTGTTCATCCGTTTGGGCCTTGTGACTATCTCTGAGCACGGTGGGGTGGTCTCTTAGGAGTCCACATGGTTGCGAGGCATTGCCACCACCATTGGGGACCGACGAACAGGGTTTGGAGCACCAGTTGGAGATGATCCCTCCTTCCATTACTTCATTTAACTATTGTAACCATCCAGTACTTGTATCATATTCTAGAATATATCATTATAAGTGTATGTGCAATTATGTAATTGAACTCTCGTAGAAGAGAGGTTGTAATCATTGTATTTAATGAGAAGAAATGTGATGTTCCTTTATTTCTTTACAGATTCCGGTGTGCGTATTAGATCTGCCTGTATTTTATGCTTATGGATTCATGTTTTTATCAGATGGGATTATGAATATTTGCTTTGGTGTTTAAAATGAATGGTATCAATATGTGTATGTTGTTTACTTATGTCAAAAAAAAATTATCTTGTCCCCTTTTGGCTCTTACCCTTCGGGGTTACGTAGTGGGATGTTACACTATGATTCACTGATCCAGTAGCTTCTACTCTTGTCCCTGACCCCTCATCTTGAGTTCTGGACCCCATTTCCTCATCTCATGAATGGAGATCGTACTCTGATGTGTTCAACGATGGCTCACTACTCTTCATAATAGGACCTAAGCATAAATGATTGCAAGAAATGCAATGATGGGACACACATACATGTGTAGATGACGACGGTCTAGTAGAACCAGGTGATCCAATATCATTGCCTTCATCATGTGCTTGTGCAAACTGAGATGTCTGTATAATCAAATGCTCGGTCAAAGAGTGTATGGCACTAAGGCCCTGTTGTGTTGCATTTGCAACAATGTCTGGGTGCTGCATTGGGGGTGGAGAAGGGATAGCAGGAGGGGGAATATAGGGACCTTGTACTTGTCTCACTACCCCAGGTCTATCTTGAGGCATTCCCTTACCCACTCCTTGAAACTCTCTAAAATCA
The DNA here is from genome assembly GCA_027924645.1 of Cunninghamia lanceolata. Taxonomy (NCBI): domain Eukaryota; kingdom Viridiplantae; phylum Streptophyta; class Pinopsida; order Cupressales; family Cupressaceae; genus Cunninghamia; species Cunninghamia lanceolata. The sequence continues at coordinate 383,326 of BSBN01001872.1, forward strand.
AAATAATTAACATGTTGACCCATGACGAACTCTACATAGAGTTTACGACGGAAATACAAAGGTACATCTAAATTGTTGTTGGGTGGTTTATCAAAAACCATCCACCAACGACCCCAAAAGTTTTGACTAATGCCCTCATGAATACACCATTTGATTGAAAACTTGGGCTTACGGACATCAACATGCAATCTGGTTTTAGGATTGACAAAGCATTGGGCTAACATAGTTTTTGTAATCTATAATTCTTTGACTTCATCATATGACAAACCGTTAGCATATTCAGCCTTCTTGGCTTCTCGCCATTGCCTAAATGATTCATGTTGGGTTGACAAGGTTTGAACATGATTAATGATTCCCTCTAAATTCAATGTCATTGTAGACAATCGAGGGTGGCGGCGATACATTTCTATGATCCTACTTATTTGATCAATATTTCTTTGAATATTCTCTTGTATTGTTGGAGGGGGAGGGTTTGGTGGAGGGTTTGGTTTTTCATTTTGTGCATCCATTTTACCTAATTAAAATATAAAACATACCCACTTAGCATAAAAAACCAAAAAAATTACTTGAATATACAAAACAAACAAAAAAAATGCGAAAGATCTTACATTTTTGGATTGGATATCCATTCTTCACCTTTGATATCCTATCTTTAGAGATGACACTACGTTTTGCAAGCCGCGGGTTTGCAAAAATGTGAGCCTTTTTCGCTTTTTATGTTTTTTCAAAACAGATATCTGTTATCAAAATGGATATCCGTTTTCTTTTTCTCAATTGTTTTCATTGTTTTTTTGTTTAGTAGTTTAGCATTTTAGTATTTAGGCATTTTAGCTATAAAATACAATCCAAATTTTAGAAAGACTATATCATATGAAAGGAGAGATTTTGGACAAACTATCAAAATTTATATAGGATTATGATGATATATATATTTGATTTATATATGATTTACTTATACTAAGGTATCTCATAGTATTTCAAAGGCACTTTTGAATAGATAATTGTCATAAAAAAATTGTAAAAGCAAGTAGTTTTGGTGTAAATTCTAACAAATCATTTCATGTTTAACTTACATATTAGATGATATTTGTGTCAACAATTGAGATCAAACTTGTGACACTCAGGATTGACCTCTCATTTTTCTATACCTATTCAAATTCCAAGACAATCATTGGATTGATGTCATTTATTTTCTAAAGGTGACAAATCAATTTAGCACATCCTCAACATCATTGGATTGATGTCGATAGAGAGAGCAAGATAGAGAGAGGGAGATATCTATAGAGAGGTAGATATAGGAGAGGGGTAGATACGTGTTAGGGGTTAGGGATTAGGGCCAATATTTAGGGTTTATGGATTTAGAGAGAGAGACCGCTTTTGACATGCAACTGTAAACCCTAAATAATGCCCCTAAACCCTAAACCTAAGTAACCCCAAATAATTCCCCCAAATCTTAAACCCTAACCCCTAAACCATAAACCATAAATAATTCCCCTAAGCCCTAAACCCTAAACCTGAGAAAGGGAATCCTAGTTTTCTTGTTTCCATTTCCTTCGTCGATAAGGGAGAGGGAAAGATAGAGGGGAGAGATAGGATATATAGGAATGATAAGGGGAGAGAGGTGAGAGATAGAGAGATTGGGAGAGATGGCTAGGTACATAGAGATAGAGAGGAGACAGATAAGAAGAGATAGAGGAGACGAAGGGGAGAGATAGGGAGATTGAGAGTTAGAGAGATGTCCAGAGAGACAGGGAGATAGAAGAATGATAGGGGAAAGAGATGCAAGAGATAGGGAGAGATAGATATAGGTAGAGAGAGATGAGATAGATTGGGAGAGATAGAGGAGACAAAGGGAGAGATAGGAAGAAAGAGAGTGAGTGAGATGTCTAGAGAGATAGGGATAGAGATTGAGACCTGTGGAGGGATGATAGAGAGAGGGAGATAAGCGAAAGATAGGGAGATAGAGGTGGAGGGATATTAATTTTAATGACCTCCAAATTTTCCATAAATTATTCTCCACTAAACCCTGGACCATCACCCAAATCCTTACTTTCCTAATAAAAGCCCTTCCCCAAACATCATTTGATCATGTGACTCCTTCCATCACTAGACAGGTGCCCAGGTACTTTCCATTATTCATCTAATACTGTAATCCCAATGTCATAGCTCACATTCCCACACCTACATTCATAGACTCCATTCCTCCTATTGACACCATCATTGATAATCATTATATAAGGACAGTCCCTTGAATAATAATTAAACCATGGATTATCCCATATCCCCATCTTACACTTTCCTCACCTTTAAACCCTTAGAAGATGACATTTAGCTATCCCCACCATTACCAATCACACTGTCTAGCAATCCCACATAAGACACCTTACCCATCACTTCACCTAGGTCATCACCAATTAAATCACCTCATTACTCCATTCAACCATACCCATACCACCCCTTTCTCACTCCACAACCTATATTAACGCATGATTAAACCTAACCCGTAAACCCTAACCCTTAACCCCTAACCCCTATTTCCTAACCCATAAACCCTAAACTTGAGAAACCATAAACCCCTAAATCCTAAACACTAAACCCAAGAAACCATAAACCTCTATCTCTCTATCTCCCTATCTCACTATCTCCCCATCACTATCATTCCTCTACCTTTCAATCTCTCTCCCTATGCTTTGGCCATGTCCCTCACTCTATATCTCCCTATTGGTCCTCTCTCTCTAAACACTAAACCCTAAACCTCTAAACCTTAACCCCTAAACCATAAAGCCTAAACCCTAAATAATGCTCCTAAACCTTAACCCCTAACCCCTAACCCCTAACCCCTAAACCCTAAACCCTAAATGCGAGCAACCCTAAACCCTATCTCCTATCTCTCCCTTATCTCCCTATCTCTATCATCCCTCTACCTCTCAATCCTTCTCCCTATTTCTTTGGACATCTCGCTCACTCTCTATCTCCCTATCTCTCCCCTTTGTCACCTCTATCTCTCCCTATTTGTCTCCTCTCTCTTTCTATCTAGCTATCTCCGAAACTAAGAAACCCTAAACCCAGGTACACCCTAAATCCAATCAACTCTAAACCTATATCTCCCCATCTCTCCCCTAACTCCCTATCTCTATCATCCCTCTACCTCTCTTGATCTCTCTCCCTATGTCCCTGGCCATGTGCCTCACTCTCTATCTCCTTATCTCTCTCCTCGATCTCCTCTCTCTATCTCCCTATCATTCCTCTCTCTCTATAAACCCTAAATCCAAAACCATAAACCTCTAAACCTAACCCCTAACCCCTAAACAATTTAAATCCTAAACCCTAAATAATGCCCCTAAACCCTAACCCCTAACCCCTAAACCTAAGAAACCCTAAACCCCTAAACCCCAAACCCCTAAACCCTAAACCCAAGTAACCCTAAACCACTATCTCCCTATATCTCCCCCATCTCCCTACCACCTTTGTCCCTCTACCTCTCAATCTCTCTCCCTATGTCTCTGGGCATGTCCCTCACTCTTTATCTCCCTATCTCTCCCCTCAGACTCCTCATATCTCCCTATCATTCCTCTCTCTCTCTATAAACCCTAAATCCAAAACCCTAAACCTCTAAACCTAACCCCTAACCCCTAAACAATAAATCCTAAACCCTAAATTATAATGCCCCTAACCCCTAACCCCTAAACCTGAGAAACCCTAAACCCCAAACCCCTAAACCCTAAACCCAAGTAACCATAAACCACTATCTCCCTATCTCTCCCCTATCTCCCTATCACCTTTGTCCCTCTACCTCTCAATCTCTCTCGCTATGTCTCTTTCCATGTCCCTCACTCTTTATCTCCCTATCTCTCCCCTCAGACTCCTCTATATCTCCCTATTGGTCCTTTATCTCTCTCTAAAGCCTAAACCCTAAACCTCTAAACCTTAACCCCTAACCCCAAAACCATAAACCCTAAACCCTAAATAATGCCCCTAAACCCAAGCAACCCTAAACCTCTATCTCCCTATCTCTATCATCCCTCTACCTCTCAATCTCTCTCTCTCTCTATGTCTCTGGACATGTCTCTCACTCTCTATCTCCCTATCTCTCCCCTCTGTCTCCTCCATCTCTCCCAAACTTTATTAGTCCCCTCTCTCTATGATCTCTCTTTAAACTATAAACCCTAAACCCTAAACCCGAGCAACCCTAAACCTCTAAACCCTAAATAATTACCCTAACCAACCTCTAAACCACTTCTCTATATAGGTGCAACTAATACCACTTTTTCCTTGTTTTCCACATTTAATTATATTCTTTTCCATTTTCCAAGTCCTACATGTGTCCAAGTTGTATTGTTTGTCAAGTTTTTAGTCTAATTGTTAGTTCCAACTCTCATGGTTATTAAAATGTTAGTATAGTTAGATTTATCCTTAGGTAACATTAATTTACACATTGTTGCACAAACAACCACACTGAAACATAACCTTACCTAATTAAGGTTAACCTTTAAGGTTCTTTCATAAATGGTGAGCTTAACAGATCTAACTAGTTCAATGTTCTTATAGTCCATGCTTACCCTTCCAAGAGAGTTCATGCCATGTTAACTTTGCATTATGTCCTAACATATCACATGAAGGACATCATCATCACAAGGAATAACAATGTCATGAGGGATTAACGAAGGCGTAGCTTCACCACATAAAGTATTATTCATAATTTTATCACTAGAGGGTAAGGGTATATCATGCGTATCCTTCTCAAACCATGTATCATGAATCAAATCATATGAAGGATTGGGTAAAGCAATTTAGGGCATGAAATCCAAAACAGATATCCATTTTGGTTTGGTATCCAAACCAAAATAGATATTTGTTTCAAAACATATGAAAGTCAAACTTTGCCAAGTCGCGAATTTGGCTAAGTAAAAAAATGATTTTTTTCCTATTGCCACTGTTTGGCCTATGATGATCCTGCACATACCCTTAATATAGATGCCCATTCATAGGTAATTGTCCTGAAAAAAGAATCAAGCTCCACATTGGAATAGAATAAAATATGTTCATCTCCGTGTCAGGTATTTTGTCAAACAAGTCATGCTTGGAAACAACTCTATTTGTTTTTGAAATATTCAAGATTCTAATCCATTCCAATCGTTTCCTTTTGATACTCATGGGTGACAATAATAAAAGTCTAATTTTACTTTGTGTTGTCCATACTCCATTTTTGTGCTTAGCAGGTCCTGAAGCTCAATGTCTGATTTGCTTCTTCTCTCCTCCATTTTCTTCTTCATAACTTCAAGTATAGTTGCCCTTCATTTTGAAGAATGAGTAGTTAAGCTCTGGGTCTGCTGAAACCACAGTTGGGTATCCGAACAAATGTGACTTGAATATCTTCCCATACCTAGAAGTATGTTATTCCATGAATTGATGATTCCAAACTACAATCACGACTTCAATAGCAGATAGAACAATGTATTAATAACTGTGTGGAATGTGTACTCACATGATAGCATTGGTTTTAGAAAAACTACCTCATATGCATCGGAGTTCAAAACTAAAGAAAGCACAACTACCCAAAACAACTGAAACAAGAAAAACTGAATGGAAACAAGACTGAAATGTTTTTGGTCAATGTTGATTACGTGTATGCCCGGGATGCTCCTGCATCACCTCCTGATTGTTGGAACTTGTTGATCCATGAAGCTTACTGGATATTCACTCAAGTTTAAAAACTGTGAAATTCTAAGACATTATTTATATTTAGTAATATGTTGAATCAAGACAAAGCTAGTGTCATTTTTTTGGACACTATAAATCTGCGAAGGGCTTCTTAAGCAATGTTATAGCTCGTACAACAACTTGATTTGTGGTATGAACCACCAGATGCATGCCAAATGAAGTTCTATGTCTGCTCTCTCTTATGCTAAATATGTGAACTTTGTGAAGTGCTTGCAATTGTTTGAAAGGTTTATTTTCATGCATTTATTCCTTGTTTTATAAGAGCACGGAATCAATGTTTCATCTAAACTATTTGTGCAATTGTAGTGATTGAATTTTGGGATTATTGTTAAAATTTAAATCTAAAAGTCCATGGTTTCCAAAAGTCTGAAGATCTCTACAACAAAACACTCGTCAACGGTGAAAATCATGGCAAGAGTTTCATCTTCGTGCGGAGGTCCATTGGAGACAATGCCTGTGAGATGTTATAATGAAAAAAGCCTAGAGAGACAACTACCTGTAGCAAGACTTTGTCATTGACCCACATTATAATCTCTCAAAGCTAATTAACAAATAAATGCCCATTTTATTCTGAGGTACATTGAGTGGATTTTGTTTGTAGATTGATGGCCTGCATTTTCACGATGTAAATCTAGGGCAGTGATGGGTTCTTTCTTTCATGGAAGCCATGTTCTAAATGGGGACAAACAAGATTTATACTTTTTTAAAGAAACAAATAAAACATTATGATTACCCCCACCTGATAAAAAAGTACTTAGTTTTTGGTGTTTTTATTTTTGTTGCTGCTATTTTTTCTTCAATGATATGTTCCTATTATCCACTACAATTTGCCTTTCTTGACCTCTAATCTCTCTAATAAACACTAGAATCTAGACACCCATTTCATCCAAGTCCTTAGAATTCATAACAACCCAAAATTTTTATTGTCCTTGAATGGTATATATCTCACACCCACTTGGTGTAAATCAGTCTGGAAAGGGGGTAAGTGTCACATCTACTATTTGGAGGTTAGTGCAATACATTTATTGTTGATGGGGTGGAATAAAAATGTATATAGGGTCATGGATGGTTGAGGATTAATCATTTTGGTCCATTAGACTTGTGGGTCATTAAAGGGCAGTGTGAATGTTGATACGCTTCTATTGGTGCTGGTAGTGGGTGGGATTCATATGGGTTCGCTTTTATTGCTTTGAATGCAATTAGGTTTTTCTTGGAGTCAAATCAAGGTGACAGAGACTAATATGCAGCATGGGATTCAACCTCCTTTGGTAAGATGCCTGCGAGATGTTACAATGAAAAAGGCTTGGAGAGACAACCTTAGAAGTCTAGGCTCTTTCATTTTCCAAAAAATTATAAGGAAATTCACTTTATCATAATAATAGTTTTAAATATTTGTTAGAATTATGATTTCTAAAAATTAAATTCCACAAAATTAAATAATAATTAATTATAAACTTCAACATTGCAATAGCATTTAAACTTTAGTTACATATACACAATTATTTTTTAAATCTATTAAATTTTTTCATTAAATATAACAACAACCCATGAATGTTGATCTATATCTTCAAGATTACTACTAGCTTGAGCCATGGTTGACTGAATGCTAATCATTCTTTGCCTTTTCCTGTTGTTATGTTGATGGTGATACAAACATCCACAATAGAGTAGAGTTGAGTCAACTCCCCCACAAGTTGAACCGGCTGAAGTTTTTTGTCTTCTAGTCACGTCCACATTTTGAAGAGCAGAGGAAGTGCCCAACAAAGTGGAAGGTTGATGGGACTTTATTTTGTTCTAGTTTCCTTGTTTAAGTTTGTACTTTCCAAAGACATTTCTAGAATTTCCTAGACATTATCCATGTTTATGATTACCTTTAATACTTGAAAACATTAAGAATAGTACATGATATGTTGATGAATAATTGTGTGAGTTAATGACTTTTTATAGAATGTGATAGTAATTTCTATTAATTATGGTAGTTTGTGATGTGTAAATACTATATGGAGAAACTAACCCCTATGCAACAAGTAAGGAGTTACCTATGGCAAATGCTATCTGTCAACCTGTAGCAAAGGAGACATTTATCTATAGCTGAGAATGCAATAGCCCATAGCCAAAGGAGAAGGATCCCAAACCAAGTGGGCATGGTTTAACCATAACTCCTCCCACTCCTCAACGGTTTTATCTTCAGTAGTTGAGATAGTCATAAAGATTAAGAGGAGTTTAGATTGTGGTTTGTGATTAATCCAATAATGTTATTTTTTCATTTATGTATGTCTTTATAGTGAACAAGAAGAATCATAGTAAGACTGTGATATATGGATTATCTTTGTAATAGTTAGTTTCCTACCTTTGATCTAATTATAATAATAATAAAGTCTTCTTCCTATGTTTGTGGGAAGAATGAACAAGTGTAGGATAGTTGTTTAGAAGTTCGATTCAAATAATCCATATTCAGATCTTGTCTATATATGATAGATTATGTATATGAAAAAAAATGATGAAGTGATTTTGTGTTGTTAGTTCTTGTTGTTGTACTACATCTTCCAAAAATTCAATAAAGAATATAGATTCAAATTCAGTCAATGAGTAGTTGATAGAATTAATGATTTGATTTAGATTCTATGAGGTTACAATGACTCAAGAAAGGGCTACTTGAGGTAACTGTAGTTCTCCTATTAGTTTATATTGTTACTTTGTTAATTTATTATGATTTATTGAATTAGGGAATATTAAAGGTGATCACTGATTTAGTACATAGATTATTTTTCTACTGTGATTAAGTTATTTCATGAACAGTTCTTTAGGTAGCCAAATATAGTTTTGATTGAAGCAAGTATTTGTCATTCCTTAACAGAATTACCTACATGTAGCAATCATTGTTCTTTGCAAATTAGAATTTGTTTCCTTCATAGTTTGTTTCTATGCGCAACTTCTAGGATAAATCAGGAATCCTTGACTATACATACAGTACAGGTACCATCCAAGAAGAATACAATTCCCTGGTTTGACATATTGAAATGTAACACATTATATCCATTAAGTTGCTTGATAAAAGGAATTGTAGGTCCATTGAGTTGAGTGCATGCCCCTTCTACATCAATTTATTAGTCAATAATGGAGTTAGACATTTTTGGCGCTATTGTCGGGGATGGTGCTAAGGTTTAGAATTTTTGAGTTCTTTTGATTAGTTTTTGCATTTTCTTTCTTAGTATATAGGATTTATTTTCTTAGCAATTAGGATTACTAAAAAATTCAATCCATTTCCAAACTATCCACTAACATTGTGCAGGAAAAGAGCTATTAGCTCAAGCATCATTACATGCGGTGGTAGAGAGTCTAGTTATAGAGATTTCTTCCATCAAATACAATAGAAGAAGGCGAAGACCACTTTGAAATACCCCTCAAACTAGTGGACATCATAGATTTGGAAGACATTTCCACTTGGAATTGAGACACAATGGGAGAAGAAGTAGTAGAGAATCCAGCTGAGCCAGTTACACTTGCATTTCCTATCAAAGACCAAGCATGAGCTGATACCCTAAAGAATATACCTCCTTCAACTCTACCAAACTTTCATGGGTTAATCAATGAGGACTCAGACACATTCATGTTTGAGTTTGATGTCATTTATAGAAGCTACAACTACACTACAGATGCATACAAACTAAAATTATTTCTAGCCACCCTTAAAAATGCAACCTTGCGATGGTTCATGGGGCTGGGTCAAAATTCAATAGCAAACTGGAGGACCATGAAGGAACAATTTCTACAAAAATACCAGGACTATTGTCATGGAAGGGATATGAAGGGAGATGACATCTCCAGGATGTCACAAAAGTAGGAAGAATCCATTGAAGACTACATTGAGAGGTTTCAGTTTTGCCTAAACAAGTCATGCCAAAATCGACTCTCTCCAGAGTCACTCAAATTGGTATTCTTGAGGGGTGTGAATGAAGAATGTATGGATGCATTGAATCTAATTGGAATAGGGGATATCACTCAACTTGGATTTGATGAAATTTGTCAAATCTCTAATTCATGCTCAACCTTGAAGAAAAATAGAGGATCTAGAGCTCTGTCTTCTACAAAAACATCTACATGAGTCTTTACGGTAGATCTCAGCAATCTACTGTCAGATATGAAGATGGACATCATAATCCATCTAGAAACTCAATTGGACACCCTCCACATAAAGAAGAAGCAAGAGGCAGCAAAGGTGGCTTTGGTCAAATATTGTCCATAATGTTGACAAAAGAAGACTAGCTATAAATGCAAGCATATTGATAGCATTTCTGAAGAAAATTTTGAGAAGCCAAATTTTCGAGCCCTAGACGATGAAAAAGGCTAGGTGTGAACTATATTGTGCAACATAAGCCCTAGAAATAGAGACAAGGTATGCCTCAAGACCCCTTGTCCTAATGTTTCATTTCCAGTAGATACTTCAAACATCCCTAATTGGCATAATGCACCTTGGTGTAACATGCCACAACAATCCTGGGCAACCATGCCACCTAGCTGGAACCAACAATAGGGGATATGGCCACAATAGCCATTCCAGCCCCCAAATTATAATTTGCAGTGGCAGTCAAATCAAAACCCAAGGCCACAACAATGGCATGGAAATCAGCCATGGAAAAAACTCAAATGAAAATTACCCGTAGCCACAGCAAGTCCTACCACAACAACCTACCATTATGCCAAACATAGTTTCACGTACTCCTATGCAACCAAGAGAAACTTGATTGCTCATTCAACCTACACCAAATCCTAACAATAATCGAGTTCATCAGGCTTACACTAATGACACCATCCAATACCTAACCTATATGGTTGAGGTTAGTGATGTTCACTTACATGCAGGTAAAATGCTTGTTAGACCTCCATCTCTACTTATCATGGAACTTATTGATGAAAAGAGAACCATCGACATGAACAACCATTTGAATAACTAGCATAGGCATCCTAAACAAACCTCACCACAAGTGGAAATCACTACAAAAAACCCTCCATTTCCAAAAAGATTAAACATGCAAAAATCTCCACGTCAACCTAAACCTGAATTTGATTTTCTTGGGCAATTAAAAGATGTCTATGTCAAAATCCCCTTAATCTAATCCATTAAGGATGTACCTATCTATACTAAAACTATAAGGGAGTTGTGTCTTAAGAAACTAGGAAGGAAAAGAAAAGACCCCCAAACTATGCATGTTATAGGAAAGCTTGTTGTTATCATGTTAAGCACCTTAGTGTCCTAAAATATGTAGATCTTGGTAGTCGTGTAGTTGATGTGCATATTAATGGCACCTTTATCAAAAACACTCTGATTGACTTAGGTGTAGCTATAAATGTTATGACCAGAGAAACAATAAAAAATCTTCAGTTAATCAACTTAAGGCCTACGCCAATAGTTTTACAATTAGCAGATAGGTCAATTGTCAAACTTGAAGGAATCATTGAAGATTTAGTCATCACATTGGACTCATGGAAATACCCTACAGACTTCATGGTCCTGCAACCCAAGGCCAACTTAGGTGGGTATCCACTCATTTTAGGATGACTTTGGTTGGCAATAGTAGATGCATTCATAGGATGCACGTCTAGAAATACGATAATTTTCAATGGAAATATAACCAAGAAATTAGTCCTTTATCCCCCAGCACAACCTTTTTCTGATATGGAACAACTTATTTGGCTGAACTTAGAGGATAATGGCCAATATAATCTTCAAACATTAATGACTATTAAGCATAGCCCATTGCTAAATATTCAAGATTAGGATGAAGTGTCTCTAATGTGATCCAAAACATATGCTTAACTTACCCATGTTTAGTATGCTTGACTTACCCACTACATAATATTTTGCCCACAGTGAATACACAAGCCTATGCTTCCACTGCCCACATGTTCCATCATTTGCTACCACATAGTTGTAATCTTAATTTATCAGGACTAGATGTTGCTTCTGTTATGACATCTACAACACCAATTCATATAATACTAGGCAGAACACTTAATATCAATAACCAATTAACAATAATACAAAAATCTGAACTAAAAACCATGTTGCAAACTCACAAAATAGCATTTGCCTCAGACTATCATGACATGAAAAGAATAGATCCTAATCTTTGCATGCATATAATATATATAAATGAAGGATGCAAGCTAGTTAGGCAACATCATTGAAGAATGAACCCTACTATAAGAGAAATAGTGAAAAATGAATTATAGGAACAATTGGATGCAAGATTCATATATCCTATATCAGATAGCCAATGAGTATCCCCATTAGTCATAGTACCCAAGAAAGGAGGCAAGTGGCAGGTTTGTGTAGATTATAGAGAATTGAATACAGCCACTCGGAAAGATCATTTCCCTCTTCCTTTCATTGATCAAGTCTTGGATTCTTTGGCTGGAAAGAAATATTTTTCTTTCCTAGATGGATTCAGTGGCTATAATCAGATCAAAATAGCCCTAGAGGACCAAGACAAAAAAACATTCACATGCCCCTAGGGAACCTATGCCTATTCAATCCTTCCATTTGGAATATGTAATGCATCTACAACATTTCAAAGAGTTGTTTTGAGAATATTTTCTAATTTTCCTCATGACTCCATGGAAGTATATATGGATGATTTCACGACTTATGTAGATTCTTATGAACAAGCATTGGCAAACCTTGAAAAGGTCGTCCAGAGATGTTATGATCACAAACTATCTCTTAGTCATGAAAAATATTTCATGATGATAGAAGAAGGAATAATACTTGGATATTTTGTCTCCAAGAAAGGAATTCAAGTGGATCCCAACAAAATTGAAGTCATTTCAACACTACCTATTCCTCAAAAACAAAAGGATGTATAAGATTTCTTGGTCATGCAGGCTATTATAGGAGGTTTATAAAGGATTTCAGTAAAATAGAAGCACCTCTATTTGTCCTACTCTTTAAGGATGTTGAATTTGATTGGACATCTGCTTGTCAAAGAGCCTTTGAAAATCTTAAGGACTCCTGACAATGATAGCTATACTTAGAGGACCCAGTTGGAAAATACCTTTTCATATTCATACAGATGCCTCTAACTTTGTTGTACGTGTTTTGTTAGATCAAAAGGAGGGAAATTTGGAATATGCTATTTACTACATCACAACAAATCTACAAGGTGTTGAACTTAAATATATTGTCACAGAGAAAGAAATGTTAGTTGTTATCTACGCAATCAATAAATTCAAACACTATATCACTAGGGATAACTTTAAGGAACCCCCCCTAAAAAACCTATAAAATCCTAGTGAATCCAAGCCTGACGCCAAAAAAATGCTAGCAAATCTATGCCTATTTTGGGAAAAAAAATTAATTTCATTGGCGATTTTTTCAAATTTGTCAACATTGTCTTTTTTGCTGGCGAATTGTATATAGATTTTTAAAAAAAATTCCTTGGCGAATTATAGTTGTATTCCAAAAAAATTAATAAATTAGGTGGCGAATAATAGTTGTATTCCAAAAAAGTAAAATAAATTGGGTGGCGAATTACATAGATATTAAAAAATATAAAATAAATTAGGTGGCGAATTATATAGATATTCAAAAATATAAAATAGAATATTTGGTGATTGTGTTGGTAATTGTTTGAAAAGTCATAGTGTGGCTGACAAAAATATCAAATGCTATATTATAATGTCTAATATTCTTGGCAAATTTATAGTTTATTCAATATCATAATCAATGGCATCATAATCAATGGCATTAGTTGAATTTCCATTCCAGGCTATAGTTCTGACACACCCATCTTTCTACATAAAGTCTTCGAAATAGAGACAAGTGTCAAGTAACAATGATTCTGATTAACGAAAATTAATAGATAATTATTTAAAAAAAAAATTCAAAAGGATACATAAAAAGAATATAGATTCATCCACTATAACACAAACTTTACAACTTCAGAAATCAACTCCTCAAGCTTCCATTCATAATACATATATTGAAAATAATAGAAATATATGGTAACACTAAATTATATAAATATTGAAATATATAATAATAAGTCTTTTGCCACAAGAGTATTCAGAGCATGCTTAGAGAAATAACATAAAACTAAGAAATGCCATCACATGGCAGTCATTTGGTCTTCCTCCCGAGTCACTTCATTTTCCTTGTCTTGTTCACCAGCAGTAGTCGAGTCCACCTGTGCTCTCAGTTTCACCTTGTATCTCCCGAACCTACTAATTATGGGTTTTAAAGTCCTAGCACTTGGTGTACAGGTGTTCTTTGCCTGAACTTTCCACTTATCTATCATTTTGTCTGCATCTATTACTCTCTTATAAACATCATCAATTCTATGCCTAAAAGTTGTGAGATATGATGCTATATGTCCAAGCTTCCCTAGTGATTCACCATTAAATGTGGCAACATGCTCTTTAGTAAGCCTCTTCTTTAAAAATTTCTTTACTTCCTTGACATCAAGCAAGTACTCTCCACTTTCATCTGAAATCTCTACATCTAAGATGGTACAATTGTTTTTAAGATCAACCATATCAGTGAAAAGTTGAGCCAAAATTCTTCTTATTTGTCCACTAAAATCCCCTAGCACAGACCTCTTCCACTCTAGTGCATCTAGCCAAGACATAGAATCATTCTCATTTGGATCATTAAAAATTTTCTCAACTACAAGAATATTTGTATCAATTTTCATCATTTCATGTATCTCTGTAAAGTCTGTGAGCAAATTTCTATCTTCCCTCTTTAAATTTCGTAACTCTACAATTAACCCTTTCCTTTTATTAGAAAGGAGGGGATATAGTTTCATGACATCCTCGATGTACAACAAACCATCAATGGTGACTTGCTCTACCCATTTCTCAGTGGCCTTACCTAGAGTTTGATATCTCTTGATTTATTGCAACATGCTAGGATCCATTCCATCAACAAAAACACTCAGAGTTGCATCAGAGGATTGAGAAGTAATATTCAAAGTAGATTGAATGAAAGATGTCAGAGATTTCACCTGGGCTTGCAGCTTTGTGTTCTCCTGTTGCTGAGCTTTAACTCTCTTTGCTAGCATGCATTGAGAGAATTTTAAATGATATAAATCACCTTCCACCATAGGAGGACCCATGTCAATCTTGGTCCTATTGAAATACAATTCTGTGACTTCATTTTCATTTTTATCCCTGATGGGGTCTGTAATCTCCAAGATCCTATGCCCTAAGGAAGAATCTGTTACCATCTGAGACATCCTCTTAGCCTTCTTAGGCTTAGGTGTAGTTACATCATCAATGTTTATGTCTGTTGTTGGGGGATATCTTCTCTTTTTCTCAAAAACTTTCTTTAGCCAGGAAGGGGATAGTAAAACTATACTGCTCTCACTTGCACCCAGGACAACTCTCTCTGGATGATTAGGAGTATCTTGCATGGGAATTTCATTTGATACAAGGGAGGTTGGATTCTCAAACAAGGAACGACAACTAAAAGTACCCTCATCAGCAATCTGTTGATAAATGGAAGAATCATTACCAGGTGAAGGAGACACAACAGAAGTCATGTGATCTGCCTGCAATTATTTTAAGGCATCCAACTTCTTCTCTGCTTGTGGTTTCACGAATGCAGGCTGACCATCCTGTTCACATACACCTTTTAGTTTTAGTTTCCTATTATCTTCAGGCTGCTCTCCATCCCCACCACTACCAGATTGTGAACCAACTCTGTGATGAGGTTTCTCCACACCAGTTGAAGTTTTCTAAATTTCGGAAGCCTGGGAGGTTCCTTGCTCTCTTGTTCTTGATTCTTTATGCACAGAAGAAGAACCAACATGCTCTTGAAATTTCCCTTGATATCAAGATAATAGTTCTTTGCACATGCAACAACTAGGTTTGGACATGGTACAATAGGTGGGAAACCCCGAGCATGAGCTAACCCGCTTGTTAGGATTTTCTGGGCTATAGGTGACTTAGGGTTTTGCTCTAATTGAGAATTCTTCTAAGTCAAAATCTATATGACTTAGCTCGGTATCCATAACCTTAGCTAAATCATTCTCAATAAATAAAAGCTTCATCTTTACTTGTTTGAGAAACCAGCAAACATAAGCTTATGTAACTGCTAAGGGTGCCAAATAAAAGATTTTGGGTAAACAAATAGTCTGGACTCATGAAAAATAATTGTTCTTCCCAATTCCCACCCAGTTGACTTAAAGTATTCAAATTTGTCACTATAAGAAATGGGCAAGAAAGAGCACAAATTAGCCAACCTGGTTGTGAAAGCTTGTGTTCAACACCTGTAGAAGATGGAGTCTAGAGATCCTCCAAAGCACACTAGTGAAAAATTGAAAATGCAAAATAACGTGTCTACGAGGGTTGCAAACCCAATAAGTTATTTCCATAAATTGCATTAATTTTGGCGACATGTACTAGTGTACGATTCATAATTGAGTTGCATAAATTGCCTTCCCAAAAATGAGCAATTGTGCTTTTCACGACATTCCTTATTTATTACAAAAGGACAAAGGTCATTTCCAGCATGGATGTCATTAAATGGAAAATATTCTAATAGATTTTGATTGTCAGATGATCGCAAATTGATGGCATAAGTTCTATTTGGGGCAAAAGTACTGACACACCTAATTTCCCAAATTTGTAGTTGTATAGTCGAGGACTTGTGCTCTGCCGTGCTGCCACCTTGACCTTTGCACAATAATCAATATAAATATATTATATATTTTATATATATGTCAACCGTTGATCTAATAATATCTAATGGTTGCTAGTTGATTTCAGAGGATTTTGTTAGCAATGTGTAGCGTTGGAGATCTACCTTTCAGAATTGAACTACAACCGTTCATCTTTCATTCTAGGGTTCATCAAATGGTCAGTGGTGGTATGATTGATTTGATTGAATGCACTTAACTGCATAGATTAGCCAATGCTCAATTAAGTTCATTAATGGCAAGTGAGTCATGACAAATCGCATAGATTAGCCAATGCGAATTTCCACGGTACAACAGAGGCAATTAAATAGAGTTGCTTGTTATTTATTACCCATTTGTCATAGAAGTACATGTAATGTATATATGATAGTCTTTATTGTTTCAACCTTATATTGCATTACTAAGTTTTAGATAGTAGAAGAATCAATAGACTGTAAAGGTTCAAAGTAATGGCTTTCATTATAGCAGCTGTGCGAGGAAAGTAAGTTACCAAGTACTTATTTTGTGATCATTCATGATTTTGAATTTAACTATGTGATAGAGTTCTCAGTTCACAGATGTAGAATAGTAATAAGAATGATGGAAAATTTTGTTTGTGTGTGGCTATGCAGGATGTTATTGCTTAGCATGTTTCGGAATGAAGAAATACGAGCATTCGTCAAGTGGAATAAATCATGTCAAGAATCAACACTTTTAACATTTGCAAATGATGCATTCTATTTTGGGTGGTGGGTTGAATCTCCCACACATGCATGCATGTATGAGAAACTGGAAATTCAAATTGACACATGGAACTGGTATTGCAACTCAATTGCCAGTGACCTCAAGAAAATCAATTTAATTCTCCTTTACTGGCCTTATTGTTACCCATGCCTAGTGGTTTCATGTACATATAAAGCAAGGTTCTATAGTGAATCATTGATTGTTATTGTGAATGAGGACATAATTAAATTTGTAACGGACCCATTGCCTGTTAATAGGATAATTATGGACTACAGTGAAATATTCATTACACATCATCGAAGAGAGGAACCAAAAGGATTTTGGAGGATCAAAGCAAGGTTTGAAGGTCGAAGGATAGGAGTTTTGTTTGGAACTTTGAGGTTGGTTAGAGGTTCATGTACGATGTAATTCCCCAATCTTTTTGAAGGGTGATGTTAAATTTTACTAAATAATATAGAAGTAATTACGGTTTGAAAGTGACACGAGTTCAATGACAAATTGCAATGTATACAGATCATAGATGGTTCAAAGAATCAAATTTTCAATATTAAATAACACTGGGTTGTTTTTGTCTAAGGTGTTTATGGTTTATCCTTCTAATTCATCGTTGACCTGTGTAGCCGGTTTCTCCAACTTATGTTGTTCTTTTATCCCCTTGGTTGTTGTCGAGTTATTGGCCCCTTTTCTCTAAGTTACTGGCCCCAAGCCCCTTTATTTTATTCAAGTCTGACTATATAATAATAATAATTACATTATATGATTAACATCATATATTATATTATTAACATCATATATTATATTATTATCAGATAATAATATAATATATGATAATAATTATATAATATATGATATTACATATTATAATATATATAATAATTATATTATATTATATATGATAAATATTATATAATAAATTATAATTATATTATATAAAATATGATATTATTATAAATTTATATATTGATATCGATTTCATTTGGTGGGCTGCAAAATACTTTTCCTAGGCATTAATTTTTAATTTATTAAATAGTTCTGACAAGTTCAGAGAATCGCTGTTGGTTGATCCTTACACGAGCCAAAGATTGACGCTACAAAAAATCTAGACAACGAATAAATGCATCTATCAGTTGAGGTGTGTGTTCATTAACGATCTTCCTTTAAATCCTAGAGGTCTCCAGCAAAACGACACTCAGTTGGCTTGCTCAAAATATAGCATGGAGACTCCCATAAGGCTCCGCTATAATAAGCGCCAGGTCACCTTTTTGGGCCATATCAGATATGGCAAACTGATGAACATTTG
The DNA here is from genome assembly GCA_027924645.1 of Cunninghamia lanceolata. Classification (NCBI taxonomy): domain Eukaryota; kingdom Viridiplantae; phylum Streptophyta; class Pinopsida; order Cupressales; family Cupressaceae; genus Cunninghamia; species Cunninghamia lanceolata. The sequence continues at coordinate 401,770 of BSBN01001872.1, forward strand.
TAACCAGCAAAACTGACTCTTCCTTGAGGCAGTGAAGATGGTCCTCGGTAAAGACTTCTTGGTCTTCGAGGATAGATATAGGGTAAATTCTGATGTTTCCTCATGCTTTCTAGCTTCTTTGTCAGACTTAGGAGAGGCAAACGTGGATGCACTAATGATTCTATAGGAGGTATTCACTCCAGATATTCTTTTGGATGTTGTAGATGTGGTGATTTATGTAGAATTGGGGTTGGTATGCTGTGGCCGAGAGACCTGGAGAAGCTGTGGGAGGGATAGGAGGGTGTAGCTAGGTAGTCGTTCCTGCTAAACATGAATGAGCAACAATTGGGAAGGTACAGGTTTTGGGTGGCTCGTGGGAGACACTTTCTTTAGTGGGCAATTGGAATGGACATAGAGGAGACTCCAGTATGGCTTGAATACTTCACAGCCATTGTGAGTGTGGGGGGATTCTACTTGCAATGGCCGTAGGAGTGGTCGGGCACCCAGGGCCACTTTTTTTGGTGATTTCTGTTCTAGGGTGGTAGGGTGGCAAGTTTTTGAGGAGTCGCTCAATCAAGGGGCTAGGGATTTCTATGGTACTATGGTAGCCTCTCTGGTGCTATGTGTTTTTGGAGCATGGGTCCTGCTGGAGTGGTTTTTGTATTAATATAATTTTTCGAGTGTAAATCTTTTTGTATTAATATAATTACCTAAGTGTAAATCTTTTTGTATTAATATAATTACCCAAGTGTAAATCTTTTTGTATTAATATAATTTCTACTTTATTATTGATGCAATGATGTCAATGTGTTCATTTTATTCTATTAGTTATTATATCATCAAAGTGGGCCCAACTTCATATAAATATTAAAGGAGCTATAGACTCTAGAGAAATGTTTTGATGCCAAATGGATGGGTGTAGTTGAATTCTGGGATGAAAGTCCAGAGCGCTAGACTTGCGATCTCAAACCTCTAGAATCAATTAAGAGCCATTAGATTTACAAAGATCAACGGTTGAGATTATACAATAGTTTTCAAATTTTCAATTCCACCACTCGATGTACATGCTATATTAAATAATTAATTCTGGTTGCAAACTTGCATTCCATCCTTAAATTTTGTTTGAACTTTAAATTGGGAGTACTCATTACAAGTGTACAACTAAAACTACATACTTGTACTGAACTTTAATAAAAGAATTTACCACGTTTCACTCGCTTTACTTCACAATTGGCACTTAGCATTTAGCAATTTTAATTGATACTACTTGGAAGCGAGAGGGTCAAGGCCTCAAATGATAAGGAGATTGCAGTGCATCAGAAATTTTAATATCAATTGTGCGATGCCAGGGATTCACTCAGTGCTAGTCTTTGTATTCATCTTTTCCGGGTAAGTGAAATACATAAATACTTTATTCCTATTACTATTGATGTTATTGTTGTCCTTGAGACTTCAGTTTTATCAATCTTGGGGTTTAGGGTTGAGTGTTTACAAGCATGTCTACCAGCACTACCAGACCAAAAATTGGGAAAACTAAAGAAAAAGAAAAAATAGACTATGCCGGACTACTTAAAGCCCCAGGTTTTACAGATGAATACCATGATATTTATGAACCTGTAATTTTTGGAAGGTTTACCTTAGTACTTAGGTTTTCATTGGAGAATAAGGTACATCAAGTGCAAGTTGCATAACTTGACCCAAAAAAACCAATACCAATTAACAGGATGACTGTACCATGGGTGGTTGGATTGGGATGCTTGATTTATCTGAGGTTTTCCCTTGCCCTAAATTTATCATGGTCTATGCCTAGAATTATGATGAAAAAAGAAAATAAATAGTTAAAAAAGATAGCTAGGAAATAATTCTTCCCATTAATGGAGAACATTTTTGGCAAATTGTTGGGTTTTACCACTGAAGAATGTGGACTAGTCCTCATAAACCTAGAAAAACTTGCTAATACTTATGAAGCAGTTAGTGAAAATAACAAAAAAAGATTTATCAAATCTCTAACAGCGGATGGTGTCCAACTCAATAAGAATCATAAGCCTCCTTATAAAATTGATATTTTTAGATCATGGGTCTAGGATACTGTTTCCATGCTAGTGTTTTGCCTTGGATTGGATAATAATAGTGAAGTGGATGCAAGCCTCCTTGAAATGGTATACAATATCCATTAATTCATGTTACCTACTAAATACAGATTTCTTGAGCACATTGCAGAATCCATGCATTGTTAGTTTTTAATGATTAAACGAAGCCAAAGTGAACCTTCCACTCCTAGTGCCAACAGAAAGACATTTAGGTTCACAACCCACTTGTGCTATTTTTTTCTAGTGTAATTTGCTAGGATGTTTTAGGACAACAAGCTTCAAATTCAGCGTCAGCAAGATAAAATTGGACTACTGGATTGGACCCATAAGATAAAGATGTATCATAATAAAAAGAACTACAATCATTTTGTGGACTACTTTTTGGCTCCATTGTATGAAACTATTACAAATACTCCAATGCCTAGATTGCTCGAGTCTTGGAGAAATTGCATTTAACTAGGAAAAGAAATACAATTGGCTGACTAGTACTTCATGGAGGAATATATTGTCCTAAGATTTTATGGATCAGGAGCACAGCCCCACAAACTTCCAATACATGTGACAGAGAGGGTTTTTGCATTGGAATACATACAACAGATGGAGAGTACTGATCAGTTGTACTTTGTTAGTTAGCAAAAGAAGAGCATATTTCCTTCCTTACCTTTTTCATGTGGAGGGTTCACATTCGAGAGAAAAGCATTCCTTGTGGCACATGAAATTCTACAAATTTTTAAATTTGATGTTGACTCTCACTGGTAGTATGACCCATGTGACATGATTAAAAGAAGGCTTGTGGCCAATAAGAATGCTCCAACTAAAATTCAACATGAAAGTAAACCCCTGCTAGAAATGTTGAAAAACAAGAATTCTTGGAAGGAGGTGAGAAAAGTCATGGAAGAAACTATTGCTCAAAGAGGTATTTCTTTTGAAAAATTATCATTAGAAATAATGGGATTGCATCCAATTCCACAAACACAGAGAGATGCACTGGCAAACAAGAGATTCAACAATTTCTATACAAAAGCCGCTGAAAAATCTAAGCGTACAAAAATTCCAGAGACTCTAATACAAGCTTGTATAGAGGAACATTGGTCACCATCAAAAATTTCTAACTTTTGGTCTATGAGGAAGGATCTTTGTGATCCAAAAGCTACTACAGATCTCCAAGACGTCTCAGAAGATGAAGAGTTCAGCAAATTGTGGGATAAAGAGCATCCCTCTAAAGCTCAAGCAACTAATGTTGAAAGTGATGATGAGGATGAAAACCAACCCAAAGATCTTAGTGCCTATGTATTCAAACCTCATATGAGTGAGACCGCAAGACAAACATATACTAAAGGGGCATCAATAGCCCAAAAATTGGGTTATGAAGGTGGTGGTTTGGGGCCCATAGGAGAAGGCATTTGGACGGTACCAGAGGTATACCCTAGAAAACCTAATTATCTTCTACTCAGCATTGGAGGTGATGAACAAGCCAAAGGGCATACACATATAGATCAAGAGATTAGATTTGTTCCAGCTTTAAATCCTTAGAGTGAGATTTAATCACTAACAGTACCGCAAGGGTCTTCTGATCTACATGTTTCTCATTCTTTTCTTGTAGGAGATCGTGGACATTCTAGTGCTATTGGTAGCACATTTGGCGATGGTACAGGTATTAGTAGTAGTAGTGGTCAACAAGAGATGCAACAATAAACTTAGAAGAGGCCATCAACAACATTAAATGAAACTATAGACAAACTTAAAGAGGAAGGCCTTGTGAAGACTAAGAAGTAGAAGGTTATGTGTAAGGAAGCAAAAAACTTACAAACTTAAATAATATTTAAAAAGAAAACATATTACATAGTTAAGATAATCAACCATCAATATATCATTTTATGACAAGAATTTCATAAATATAATAATGATCCATATACCAGAATGATTACAAATCAGTTTACATACACCCAACTTAGTGTTACAATGCATCTATTTACATAAGAAAAAGATTGACAAGAATTATGATCAACTTTCAATACTTGGCAGTAAAGCCATACAAAGAATATAACAAATATCATATTAATAATAGCTCGGTTGCCTCAATCCTCTGATCATTTGCAAACCAAGTCCAAGAGAGTGGTTGAGGTGCTTTTTCTACCCAACCATGAAGTACTGAACTTCCCCAGGTTTCTTCATATCTCAAAGAAAACACCGACCTGGCACAAGAAGCCTAGCAACCTGGAATGGTGTAAGTAGGAGGGAATCACTCGATGCATGGTTGTTGCTTGTATGCATCCTAATCCTAGAATGACATAACTCTTGCAACAGGATGTGGCAGAGACTTCAGAGTTCTAAGCTTTTTTTTAACAAATCCATCTATTTCAATGGTACAATTCCTTGGCCAAGCAATTAAATAAAAATTATAGTTTTAGAAAAAATAAAACTATCATCTCTGTAAACCCACATTCAGCATCCTATCCTGAAAATTCGTACTTTACCAAGATACATACATTGTAATTTACAAGGTAGTTTTTCCATTTTATTATTCACAAGATAGCGACATCATATTAATCTTAGAGACACATTCGCATTTTATTCTATACTCTCAATATTCTCAATAAAAAAATGATGTTTCTCAAAACAGAACACAAGTTACTACTATACCTACTAATCTTGCAAGAATAACATTAGATCAATGTAACAATACTTAATATAGTAATCAAACATAGTCTAAGCTTAAATGAACAAATAAAAAAACAAATGAGGAAGAGATAATTCTTTCTCAACAATTGTTCTATTAAGTACATTAATAATACAAGCATGACTAAATAAACTCAAAGATAGAGTGATACTAAGAAGGAGATGAGTTTTTTCCTTTTGTTAATTCCTAAATGAATATATCAATAAATCAAAGATAATGCACTACTAATTCATAGCTAAAACCAAAAAGTTTAGATTCATTCAAGTTAACTACAAAAGAATTTCAAATTACCATCTTTTAGGTTCCTTAACAATTAAATAGGTTGACTAATTAGCTTAATGGATCATGAACTTCGCTTATTGTCATCACATAACATAAGGTAGTGCTTAAAGTAAAAAGAAAAAAATTGAAGATCATTAATTATCCAAGGTTAAAGATACAAGTCCAATATAGACTACTACTACAATCCATACAAACAGAGTCGATTTAAAGAAATGATAGAAACAATTTGAAACTAAAGGAATATAAAGAATGATAGTTGTAGAACAAAGGCATTATTTTGAGGTGATTAGTGGTAATGCTAAACTGAGCAAATATATGGATATAAATAAACATGCATTATATTTTGACATGATCGGTTACTAGAAAGAAGTAGTTTTAGACATTATATTTTAAATTAAGGCCGATCAATAAGAAGTTGATGGTAATAAAATGATATCAACAAGATTACAAAAGAGTGGAGATATTATCTTAATGCAATGTTTAAAATGATGAAATAGATGATTAAAGGAACTAGCGTTAGAAAAGATCACCGAATGGAAAAGACCAAAATGTTTCAAACCTTCAATCCACCACCAAAAACATTTGAAGAGCTTGTAGACCTTGGAGTCCTAGCTACTGACTGTCTATGGAATGAAGTAGTAGAAATTGACAAAATTGAAACATAGACTTCTGGTAGAACAAAAGTTTTGTGTGTTGAAGTAGAAAAAGAAAGAAGATAATTTATCGTATGGACCTCATTTCTCAATGGAGGATTTGAGATCCGATTAGATGCAATTTGTATGACACCTTAATGCAATGCTCGTGAGATTTGTAGAGGATAAATTTAAATGCAAAATATTTTGGAATCAGAGCCAAAAGAAAATATAAAAGAATAAAGCTAACGAACAATAGTATGTGACGCCACAACACAGTAGGTTCAAAACAATGAACTGATCAATTAAGATTGCACTAGAAGAAAATGCTCTGGTAGACGAGTTTTCAGAATGAGAGAAAAATACAATTTCACAAAATTGGTTGATGTAGTTTTCCCCAAACGATGTTATCTTAGGGAATGCGTTGATTGCAAATGGTACGCTCCAAGAAAAACATAGAGAAGAAAACTAGGGATCATTTGGATAATTGCAATAACAGATAACCCAACAAGGCTACAACCTGGGTAATCAATAAATATTTCTATTGAAACAGAGAGCAACTAAGACTAAAATCTCAAAAAATTTGAATACCAGAATAATTATTCGTGGACTGAGGATTCTTATACCCATCAAATATAACATCCAGGGCAATCGATTTAAAAGAAACGCCTTAATTAAATCGTATCAATAAAGCATCAAAGAACTATCAAGGTAATGAATAGATTAGAAGTCCAGGTGTCAACAAAATAGAAAATAAAGGGCGTAGCAATACCAACACTCTAGGTATGACCTAAATGTAATGTATTATACAAAGCATCAGACGGATCAACCAACAACAAATTTTAGACCAGAATCATGATATTTTACAGATAGAAAAAGATTCAAAACATAAACAACCAAAGACGATCTAAGGTTAAATAAGAACCTAGAAATTAGCTCCTAAATGCAATGGAATGCATGATTCCTACAGAGCTTCCTTGATCTGATTTATTTTCCTCTTGTGCACAAAATGCTCTTACACCAATTTGATTTGATTGTAATTACAAAATAATAAGAACGATGCACTCTTTTGAGAATGAGAGAGTTTTAAATAGAAGTTTTTGGGTGTTCCAGAAAAGAATTTGTAACATCTTCTTTAATTGTTTCAACCTCCAGACCTCTCATTTCTTTATTTTTTTTTATTTTTCCTAATTTAATTTTTTGAATTACTACAAAACTTGCTCTAAAACATTAAAAATAATTAATGTAATAAATCTATGAAACTTATTACTTGAATGAATTAACAACTATTCTATTCGAAAATACACAAAAATATTAAATAACAATAAGTTAAATAAACTAATTAATTCATTATTAACTATCTATGCAATAAGAGAAAATGCAACTTAAACTATTAAATTATTAAATATGCAATTATATGCAACTATATGACACTATGTGAAGTGTGTGTATGATATCCCTCCATCTTAACCCTACTAGGATGCTAATCTCCTTTCCCTCAACCACTCTCTTGTCTTCGACAACCTGTCAAAACTAAACTCAAATTTCCATTAATAAGTTAGTAACAAATAGCCGAAGCATTAATAACATGAAATTAATATTCATTTCCTTTTCATTTTTATCAAATTAAACATTCAAATAATAAATTAACTATCTAACATACTTAATTGTTCATAGATTATTTCAATTAAATGCAACCACAATTAGTATCAAAATTTGAGACGTGACATTATTGCAGGTTTTGATTCCACATCCACATCAAAGCAGTTGTTTCCAGAAGGCACTCCCCTCCTATCGTTAGTGTGACTGAGACAAGAATGACTAATACTCAGCCACAATTAATTAGAGATGCCACTAAAACTACAACTACTCCTTCGCCATTCAAAGTTATGTCAATTGTCATAGATTATGATTACAAAGCTGAATTTGAAAAGAAAGCAAAACTATCTAAAAGTCACAAGAAGCAAGTGCTAGAGATAGAGACTATTGCAACTTTAGAGCCTGCAACAACCAGGGTATTGACTACATTTGACCTGGAAAATGAAAAAATGGATTACATGATTATTGTGCCCAAAGTTCAAGATAAACCAGAGGCCCAGATGCAACGATCTGACTATGAGGTGAGCACCATCCAAGTGGATTTTTATGGAATGAAATTTTTTGACAAAATTAATGTATCAAAAAAGAACAACGAAGTGTACACATCATTGCTAAAGCAAGAGAGAGAGAAAAAAAGGTATGATTGTTTTTAATTTCTTGGTAACCTTGTTGAATATATTGTCTACAAATTGGAGTTGTAAGATATACATGTCACATCTTCTAGTAATTGAGTTACAACGGAAGGAAAATATATTCAGTGATGTTAATTCCATTCATATTGCTCTTTTTCATTTAACTTTGTGATTTACGTAATAGGTTGGAGACTCTTATAGGAAATTTACAGGCAGACATAGCAAGTGAAAAAGCCAAGAGGAAAGGAGCAGAGAACAAGACCAAAAAATTAGAGAAAATGATAAAAAACTCTGACTCTACATCTACAAGTGAAGTGAATAAATAGACAGAGGAGGAAGTGAATAAACTAAAGAAATGTTAAGTGAAAGTAAAAAAATTATGATATTCAAATAGCCAATTCAAAAAAATTAGAACAATCCTTGATTAAAGCCAATACCAAACTGGAGCAATCAGAAAAAGCAGGACATATCTGGCAAGAAAATGTGGAGAGAGAGAAAATTCTCTGAAAATTTGCAGAAAAAACTGAAGAATGCAGAGAATGAAATAAAATCCTACCAAAACAAAGTATCTGAATTATATAGAAACATAATGGTTTATATAAAAAGTAATATTTGGGAGAAAATAATGAAGAGGATTGATGATTTGTCTAAAATGTTTGAATTCATTGATGATCCTAGTAATATGTAGTAATACACTCAAACAATACATTGATGAAAATGGAGACATGGCAACTTCAAGATAGTCATATGCAAACAAAATTTTGTAATCAATCTACATATCTAGTGGTGAAGAATTGGAATCCAAAGGAATTTAGAACCATATTGATGCCACAATAAAGGCCTCAACTATCTTTGAAAAATGTACGAAGCTAGAACAAGCACATGAAATTTTGATACAAGCTGCATTATTGACAAAGCAACTACAAATAAATGTAGAACACTTCAAAAAGCTTGGTTTGCTGGTGGCTTTTGACCCATCATACCGATACATTGGAAAGGATGCTTTCAAAAAGAAGATGGAGGATAAAATGAACTTCGACAAGGACCAGTTTCCTCAAAATCTTGATGAGGCAATTTTTATGGATTCCATCCTACCACTGATAACCTTGAATGCAACTTTGAGTGATACATTCAAGTCAAGTAACAATATCAGTTATAAAATATTATCACAGTTACAACTCAATAACCATGGGTTAAGAAAAATTACACTTCCATCAAATGAAGAGTGGAGCACTCTACAAAAGCTGATACAATGATTTAGTAACATGTGTTTCCAATGACATCAATACCAAAATGACTAGGCTGTTGGACTATTGTCTTTGGTTTTTTGGCATCTGTTCTTTTTGTTGTCTATCTAGACTGCCTTAGGGGCTACTTTGTAATGGGTTTGGCACCCTTGGCTTGCTGCTTATCTAATCAAAAACATGTGTTTCCAAGTTCCAATAGAGCATTGTGCAGAGTTGGTTTTGAGAAAGTTATTGTATATTGTAAATGTAATACTTTAGTCTTCAATGTATTCTAATTTCCTTCGGACCTTCAATGTTCATTTGAAAATTAATATAACACTGAAATCCTTTTATGTGTTGAAATTGTTTGTATTATTTAATTGCCCACTTCATATTAAGTATTTGTTAATGGTGTATATTAATAATATAATATGCTACAACATTATTCATATATTTTAATCTAGAGTTGATAAAATGCTCATGAAAATTCATGCAACATGCAAGAAAATGAAACTTACAACTCCAGAAATATGGGCGACCTATCAAAATTGTATTATATTTCACTATTCAAAACTTCCCCAATCTTCCAACAACATTACAAAGTAGTACTTGTATCTTATTTACTTCTCAAAATTTCCAAAATATTCCAATCACACAAGAATGAGTAACACAGTTCTTTTATAGACCAAGAACATGTACTCAACGTTGATTACATTGTCATTTCAAATAGGTTTTGGATACAATGCATCACCAACATGGCATTGAGAACATTAATTTCATTTTAGAGAAGAAAAAAGGAGTAGATGGAATTTGGGAGATGTGTATCCGCTTGAAGATCTGCCTCGTTAATGCCGAGGAAAAGGTGGTTGGCCTGTTCAGTCCTACGCCCCATACTTGTCCTTCCATTCACTGTATGTCTTTTCAAGTGGCCAAGGGAATGAGATAACCTCTGCAATCTTTCCATTATGACTGACATAGTTGGCATCCAAAATAGACTTTACATTCTTGCAGAATATATCAAAAGTTAATTCAACCAAATGTAGCTTGTCAAGTGATAAACCCAACACCTGCACGGTTGGATCGCCTACATCACAAAAAGCAGGAATTAATTGATGACCATTATCTATTATTTCTCTCTTACACTTGCCCAGGTCCTTAGCCTTCCCATCAACCTCCAAAATATGTGGCAACCATTTAGTTTCCATTTCTATTGCCTGCATCTTTTCCCTCAAAACTGTATCCAACTTCAATTGAAAATTGGCCACATCCTCGAAATGTTTCAGTATATCTGACACCAATTTCAACTCAGGAGGTGTATTTGCATCAAATCTAGAACACCCAAGAAAATCTCTGACCTGCCAAGTTCTTGGTAGCCACTTAGCTTTCACACTTGATAGTCTCTGCTTATTAGATTCATGCTTCTCATAGGCTATCCTTAATTTTGAGTAAGTCCTCCAGGCCTCCTCCACTCTGGCTAAGATTTTGGTCACTCTATTGTTGATCAAATTGGTGACCATGTCCTTTACTTTGTTCTCCTTTTCTTCTTTCAAATTTTTGTTATCTTCCTTCAATTCTCTAATTTCTAAAAGGAGAGGTTGTGTGTCAACTGGAAGTGACTCTGTAGTTTGAATGATAGGGGGACTCTGAGATGGACCGGGCTCTAATTTTGGTTTCCCTTCATATTTTCTTAACCTGGCCATGGCCACTGCATATTTCTCCAACAATTCATTATAGTCTTTTTGCAGTTTAATTATCGTTGCCTCAACAAATTGTGCAATTTGCACATTTAGATTGGTAGCTTGAGGGGCAAAGGTGTCTAACACCCTTCCAATTATGACATTGCCAGTCAGTTCCTCCAAACCAACTTTTGGTTTCTTATCATTGGGGGCCAATGCCCAAATTTCCAAGGTTTCAAACCTTGGGTCAAATGTAGCACCCTACAAAGCTTTGCTGAATTGTTCCTCTGTCATATCAAAGCCATCCCTTGTTATGGTATCAAATGTAATTACATCTGATGGAGTCCAATGTGGTAGCAGTAGGATTTTGCTTCTGGCTACAAGAGCCCTACCCTGCTCTGGGGTTATTGCACTGATATCCTTATTAACCTCACTCAAAACCCTTTGAGTAATAGTATCATACTCAGAGGTGTCAACACCACTCCTTGCTTCCTCAATTCTCCTTTGAAATTCTTCATTCTTTATCCTCAGCACGAATGACCTGAATTCAGGTGTGCTGACAAATGCATCATCTGCAATAAATTGGTTATATGCCTGTACTCTCATATCTTCTATATCAACTTCATTGTTAATTGTTGACCTTGTCAACCTATTATCTGGAGAAGAGTATGGCCTTATCCTTAATGGGGAACTCACCTGATGAGGAGGCTCCTGAATTTGTTCTCCTGCAGCTTCTTCCATCTGTTCCACAACTTCTGTCTCCACCTCTTCCTCAAGGTCAATGATTTTTTCTCTCTTTGGAGCAAGGGAATCAAGGGATTCTTCTTCTCTTACATACTTACCCCTAGAACTGCTTGGTTGGTAAGATGGCCTCTCCTCACCTACAGGTGCACTAGCTATCAGTTCCTCTGCCTTGACAAAGATCATCTCAATTCTCCTTATGGGATCTTGCACTTTAGTAAAAGCCCCAGGGTATGCAGGATTGCCATTTCTCTTCATCCTCTCTCCCTCAATCACTGCATTCCATTTATTTCTCAAAAGATATATCTCCTGTATTGACTGGCAGTTTCTTACTATATCTTCATCGAAGATGACTTGGTGGGGGTAACCAGGCCTACTGACCTTCAACCTTGTTTTGTGAATAAAACCCTCAGGGTCAAATGCTCTCACTTGCTCTGTATCCATCCTGTAACACTAAAGCATGGAGCCAATTTGATCTAATCCACTGAGCTTCAATGAAGTAGAGATGAGTGACCCCATCTTGTGCTTTCTGAAATGCTCCTTGTTAGCTTCATTTAATTGCCTTATGATTTCCATGAAGGCAAGCCTCTTGGGCACAAACTTAGGCAAAGTGTAAGGTGGAGCCTCACACCCATAAATCCTGATGCAAGTACTATTTGCATGAAAAAACCAATCTCCCTAGTTGTGTTCTATGTTCAAGTGTGGGGCTCTTTCCAAAGGTCTCAAGAAATCCTTAACTTCTTTAGGTATTCTTTCCCCCTCAGGTTTCAAGAAACCTAAGACCTTACAAAATGCTCCTCAAAAACAACATAACTAGCATCCTTAAAATGCATGTCAAGCATGCAAGTCCACATTTGCACTGGCATCATGTTGCCTTGTTCATCTATCATCCTCACATGTAAATCTGTATGCCACTACCAGTGGCCTGACAAAGAGAATAGGATCATGTGGCACATCAAAGAATACCATGTGAATTCCACATGGGAACCTACAATATACAGGTTATTTTTTATTGTCACCATCTCCTTGTGCATTTTTTTTCTCAGCCAAGTAACCCGCATAGTCATATGGATGTCTGGTTCCAAGATCTTGAATGCAAACTACCATCATCATCAAGGATACTAGCATTCTGTTAGCTGCATCCCTCCCAAGCACATGGTATAAACTATGGTAAGTTCTGACAAAATATTCTGTTGACACTCATTTTGACCAGGGGTTGATTTATCATGATCAGGAGGTTTCTTCATTTGAAGCCTTTATCTTCTTGCCCATTTTTTCTAAGTGTTGGACCTCCTCAGCATTTTTTAACTGCAGCATCATGTTTTCCTGAGGAGGAGGTCATCATCATCATCTTGTCTTCGATGATGATCTGCATCATCATGTTCTTCGTCGATTGGGTTTTTCATCGTCATCATCATATTCAGTCATCGGGTGATGTTTGGTTTTTATCATGATGATGCTGCCGAGCTACAGTGCGCCCTGATCTGCTTGCGAGGGTGATGTTTCAAAGTCTCCGGTGATCTTCCATTTATCACCTTGCGCGAGCATGATGATGATGTTGCTTATTCTTTGAATTGCTCGACCTAACTTGTTTTTTCCTAAGGGTCGTGTTCATCATCATCATATTTCCAGTTATCATCCTGCTGCTTGTGGAGGTCATCATATTTTCTGCCTTCATGATATTTCGCCGGGGTGATATTTTTATCATCGGGTGATCTTGGTTAACATCATCCTGATGATGTTGTTGAAGAGTTGTAATTGCGACCCGATATTCACTAGGGTCATCATATTTTGGAACGTCAGGATGATCTTGGTCAATATCATCCTGATGATGTTGTATCGCTTCTTGTTCTTTGTTTCTCATCCTGATGATGCTGACGTCATCCGTATATCAGGGTGATATTTTTCTTTCTGCCTATCTGCATCATGATATTCGTGAAGGAGGGGGTGATATTTTCATATCACCCGGATATATGTTTGTTCGAACATCATGATGATGTTGATATCAAGGAGATATCCGCCTGCTGGTTTCGCGTGTTATCTATTGAGGGTGATCTTTTCAAGCAGCATCATCATATTCAGTTATCGCCCCGATCTTATAGAGGAGCTACAGTGCAACCTGATATTTGAACATCATCAGGATATTTCCAAATATCCGGTTGTCTTCCGAATATCATGATGATGTAAATATGATGATGACGTCATCAAGGTCCGCGGGGGTCATATTTCTAACACTGATCATCTTGAAGAGACCTCCTGATATTTGCAAACATGATGATGACGTCATCCGGATGTGAGGAGGTGTGCAGTAGGCGAATATGATGATGACGTCAGCAGGATATGATGATGACGTCATCAGGATGTTCATCGGCCAGACTTTTGTTATAAGCTCAGCAGGAGGATGTTCCTCCGAAGGATCAGGTTATGCCGATTATCATGAAGGTTATATTTCAAATATCATGATGACGTCAGGGTGATTTTTCGAACAACAGGATATCATGCTGCTGGAAGATGATGATGATGAAGTCTATACTAGTGTCGTCAGGAGCAAAAGCACCGACATGATATATGCTCATGACCTAGTATATAAAGTGTTATTGAGGTCATCGCGGGGTGCATGTGGGATATTGTTATCCTGCATTTTCAAATATCATGATGATGAGTCTCGGCGGGAAAAGCTTGCGATGGTCTGTATGATGATTTTCCCTAGGCCGCGGGTTGGTGCGCCATTAATGGCGATTGTTGCAGAGGTATGGGTGATGGCGTGGGTCGATCTTGTACCCGACTGGAGGTGTCAATCAACGGGTGATGGCGCAGGGCTCGAGAAATCTTCCTGTCTCCTCCCCTACCTGCTGCATTCAAGTTTGGGCGCCAATCCGGTTGTGTTTGAGCGCCATTTTCATGATACCGTGTATCTGGCGAGATTTTGGTCAACGTTGTAATTAATTGCTGAGCACCTACCTGGCTGTTATAAGCAGGTTGTGTTGTTCATTTGTGGTTGTTGAAAGTTGATGATTTTGGCTCTGTAATGCATGACAAGCTGATCTGGTTGCTCTGTACAGCTTACCTGTGAGTTTATGTATCTCTTGTTGTTTGTTTTTGGCATGAACCCACTGATTTCATGATTAAATTTATATGAGAAATGCTGTTTGGCATGTGTTGTGTTAATTCTGTCTCCAGTATTGCATGTATTCTTCTTCTGAATCTGGATGTTTAGTAATGTTTAGATTCTAGAGCATAGAATTCCTATGTTGACTGTCTGATCTTTTAACTTCTACTCAAGGGGTAGATTAAACTGTTTTCAGGTTGAACATTGGGAGGGATATACTGCAGTAGGGATACCATAAGTAGAGATAACCTAACACTTTGTATTGGGAGATGCCTGTAAGGCAGGTATCACATAGATCCCCTTGAAATCCAGTTTTAGTTGTTTATGCTGATCATTCACAGGTGTATGTCTATTGACTCCAGGCCCTGGATAGGCACCAATCAGGCTTTGTTTTGTGTTATAACCATATCCAGCTTTGCATCCACACTTAAACTCCAAAGCAAAATCTAAAACCAACATTAGGACATTAGAGTTAGTTTAGGATCCTCAGTCCTCTGTCTACAACTGCAAATAGGCCCAAAGCTAGCCCCTTTGCCCTTATCTTTCAGTTTTGGTCTACATACAGGAGGACTCATCTGCTTTCTGTCAACATCCCAGCCTTGCATGCATATCCTTATGGATGTTGAGTAGGGAATACCCCCCTAGGTTTTGCAGAGCCTGAAGAAGAAGAGGAGATAAAATATAGAGTCTATCTCCTACACTGTTGACCCCCTGGCCCAGAGATCCTGTTGATCACTGATGGCTACCTTGTAGGGAAATCTGGGAATAAGCATCCAGTCTGGGAAAAAGTCAACAGAAATTGGCGACTCCGCTGGGGAATGAGGAGTAAAAGTGCTATCTAATCATCTCCAGTGATATATATGTGACCCATCTGAGTCAGCAATAGTAATCTACTCTGCTGGGGAACCTTGTGAAAGAACCCTGGTTTTCAGAAGAAAACAGTTCCTAGAAATAGGTGGCGACTCCGAAGTAATCTCCCAACCGGTCAAAGTAAATTTATATGCAGGGGAGAAGATCCCAACAAAATCCTCTATTTGAAGAGTTACCATTAACAAAAAGAATGATGTATAGAAGAAAGGGAACTGTCTCAGCTAGTCATGAGAGCTCCCCCAGAAAAAGTGATGAGGTACAAGATAACCCTAGGCCATCAGGACAGCATGCTCCTTATTTTTCAAGTGCAGAAGCTGATATCCAAGGTGCATATGAGAGGCAACAGGGTGGTAGTATGAGAATGAGGTCAGAGGTGTTCCAAGAACGCCCTTTTCTAGACCCAAGTGAGAGGTTTGAAGAGGCAGAGTCCCTAAGGGATGATGAAGATGATGACCCAAATGGTATGAGACCATCTACCTCCAGACCTAAGGATGAACAACTAGCTGAAGAAATCAAAAGCCTAAGAGCAGAACTAGAATACCTACAAGCCATGAAAATCAGAGATGATATACAGCAGAAAGTGCAAGCCTTGAGAACTGCCCAGAATAATTCAGTTCCTACTCTAGAGAATGCAAATATGCAAAGACATCAGCAAAGATATGAAATGCAACATCAGCATCATGATGACAGACAAAATGTGAATGATGCTAGGATACCACTAAACAATGCAGGAAACCAAAATGCAAATAGAAATGTTAATGTTAATCAGCCAAACAGACAACCCATGCAGTTGGACAGATTCAGGCAGCTGGTGTTTGATGGTATTCCTGGGTATCCTAACCCCATTGATAAGCATCTGAGGCTGCAAGTGCCTAAGTTTTCAGGAAACAATACAGTGTCAGGAGAAGATCACCTAAAGGCCTTCCAAAATGTCATGGATAATTTTGAGGTTGAGCATGAGGATGTTTTCATGAAGTCATTCATGCAATCCTTAATAGATGAGGCAAGAGAATGGTACAGGAATCTGCCTGACCGGAGTATATCATCATGGGATGATTTTAAGAGGATGTTCAAGGAGCAATATGGTGATAAAACTGACCCTAGCTTCTTTGTAAATGAGTTCACCAGCATCACCAAAGGGTCAAATGAACAGGTTGCAGACTTTAATGCAAGATTTACTAAAGTGTTGAACAAATTGCCACATCATATGAGGCCAAATGAACCAATGTGCATAATTTTGTACATCAATGCCTTTGATGCAAAGACTGCATATGGACTGAGAGATAAAGGTCCTGCCACTCTCAGGGATGCTTTCAGGATTGCAGTAAATATTGAAAACAATAGGAAAGCATCAGGCAAGACAAATAGAAGGGATGATGTAAAAATTCTGCAGAATCCAAATAAGCCTCAGAACACTCAAGGTAGTACATCTGCTCCTGAAGATAAGATAGACAAACTGGCAAATGTTGTTAAGGACCTGAGCTATAGATTAGCTAGAAGTGAAAAAGGGATGGGTCCTGATAGGCAAGTCTATCAAAGACAGGAAAAGAGGCCATCATTACATGATATTCCTTATAACACCAATTGGCATGATGGTAAGCCTGTATATCCACGTAACAACACAAGTCAGAGGGCTCAACATGCCAAGGAAACTCCTGATCCCCTAAAGAAAACTATAAATATTGCTGATGATGCTCCGTGGTGTATAATCTGTCAGATGCCACATTCACAGTCACAGTGCATGATTGCCCAATCTTTGTATGATAATGCTACATCTTGTAATGAGTGCAATGAGCCACATCATGTGCAGGATGATGATGTTAACATGATGTCCATAGGTAATGGATATACTCTTTATGATGCTGATGAGAAGACAGATGATCAGGTTCAGGCCTGCCAACAGTCCCCATATGATGAAGATCATGAGGATAATTATGTGTACGCTCAGAACTCACACAATTTTCTGAGTAGCTTACACCGACCTTCTGATGAGGAAATCAGAGCTTTCACAGCTGCAGCAGTTGCTCAGGTCAAGAGCAACTACAATCTCAGAGGTAAAAATCAGGTTGGCAGCCCACATCAGCCAGAAGATATTTCTGCAGGTCAGCAGATGCATGGTCATAAAGGAACTGAACCACAAAAAAGGCAGTGGGTAAATAACAAGCAGAACTTTAGATACAGAGCAGGTCCTGAATCTCAAGGACCAGAAAACAAAACCCCTCAGGCTGAAGATCAAAGTAGAGGTTCCCAAGACAGGAATGATGATCAGGGAACTATGAAAATGAAAGCTAAGTCAGCTCAGGATAAAAGCAGGATTGTGGAGCAAGCTACA
Organism: Cunninghamia lanceolata; assembly: GCA_027924645.1. Lineage (NCBI taxonomy): Eukaryota > Viridiplantae > Streptophyta > Pinopsida > Cupressales > Cupressaceae > Cunninghamia > Cunninghamia lanceolata. The sequence goes on from BSBN01001872.1 coordinate 419,618, forward strand.
ACTGCTGTACAAAACTATGCTCCATTTGATATAGCCCAGATCCTCACTCAGGTAAAGGTCTCTGTTCCACTTATGGAACTCATGAAAGTGGAAGAGATCAAGAATAGAACAATATCCCTAATCTCAGGGGTACCTTTTCAAGCTAAGCAAAATGATCAGACCCAGGGTGAGAAACAGGTCATATGCAATGAAGAGGATGAGACTCCTGAAGTCTATTTAGGAATGACCATGACAAAGTGTCCTTCACAGGTGGAACCATTTTATGTTTCCCTGGTTATAAATGGTAAAATAATTAGAAATTGTATGCTTGACTCTGGAGCATCCACAAATGTCATGCCTTTGGCTATCATGCAACAAACTGGATTAAAAATTGACAAGGCATGTGGGAAATGTTATGCTATGGATGCCAGAGAGGTACAAGTTATTGGAATCATGAAGGATGTAGATTTCAAGCTGGCAGCATTTCCTGAAAAAAGATATAAGATGAATATAATAGTGGTTGACATCAAGCCACAGTATGGTATGCTGCTGTCAAGAAGATGGGCAGCACTAATAGGTGGAAGTATGCAGCTGGACCTGTCATATGCCATGATTCCAATGAATGGCAGGGATGTCAAGTTAATCAGAGAGCAGAGATCATCAGAGACAGTGGAAGACCAAGAAGCAAATGAACAGGTATGCTTTGTGGACACTGACTGTGATAACTTCAGGGTTGTCTCAGATGATACAGAAGATGAAAAGAAAAATGCCTACACTGAAGAGCTGGATCAGCAAGGATTGTGGACCATGTTTTTTGATGGAGCTTGTGCAAAAGAAGGTTCTGGAGCTGGGGTTGTTTTCCTGTCTCCAACCGGTAAGCTCCTCAAATCCTCTTTCTTGCTGAGGTTTGATTGCACAAACAATATTGCAGAATATGAGGCTTTACTTTTAGGCCTGAATATTGCTCTCAAACATGGAATTAAGGTGTTAAGAGTATTTGGAGACTCTGAGCTGATTGTATCCCAAATCAGAAATAAGTATGCTGCAAAGAATAAAAGACTGAAGCAATACAAGCATGCTGTTTGGGATACTATTGAACTTTTTGATGCATTTTCAATTGGCTGGGTAGAAAGGTCAAAAAATGTCATGGCTGATTTCTTAGCCAATGTTGCAATAAGGCCAGATGACATCACTCTGTCAGGTGTCACAGATGTAGAAGTTAAAATTAGGCCTGCCATACCAGAAAACATATGCAGTTGGCAAGTTTTTAATGATGATAGGGATTTGCTAAAATTTTTGCACTGCATAGATGAGTATGAGAACCAACAGATTGATTTCCAAGCTTTTGTAGAAACTGTAGATGGAAAAGAGACTCTTGTAGGGAAGGAGATCATCCAGTTGAAGACTAACAAGATCCCTAGAGGGTTAGTGGCTTTGGAAAGAGCCTTTGACAGTAGAGACAAAATGGTCACAAAGACATCCCCCACAAATAAGGAGGATTTAGAAGAAATAAATTTGGGGACATCTCAGGCCCCTCAGAAAGTATATATTGGCAAACAGCTCAAACCACATATAAGAAGTATGCTGATTGCATTGCTAAAAAGGTATAAACATGTTTTTGCTTGGTCATATGAGGACCTAAAAGCTTATAGAGAAGACTTATTCCAGCATGAGATCCCACTGAAGCCTGAAGCTAAGCCATTTAGACAGAGGCAAAGGCCTATAAATCCTACCTTAGCTCCCAAGATGCAGGAAGAACTCAGAAGGCTCAGGGATGCTGGAATAATTGTGCCCATCAGACACTCAACTTGGGTGTCTAACCTTGTCCCAGTCAGGAAAAAGAATGGTGATATTAGGCTTTGTGTGGATTTCAGGAACTTGAATGTATCCTCTTTGAAGGATAACTATCCATTGCCTAATATGGAAGCTATGTTGCAGAGAGTGACTGGTTGTGAACTCCTATCCATGATGGATGGATTCTCAGGATATAATCAGGTAAAGGTAAAAGAATCAGAACAGTATAAGACTGCCTTTACCACTCCATGGGGGACATATGTGTATGTTAGAATGCCATTTGGACTAACAAATGCAGGTGCTACATTTCAAAGAGCAATGGATGTTGCTTTTGCAGGGCTGATTGATTCAATCCTGGCAGTATATCAGGATGACCTGACTGCCTACTCAAAGAAGGAGGAGCAGCACTGTTTGCATCTGGAGCAGATTTTTATAAGAGCACTAGAATATGGTATTTCTTTAAACCCAAAGAAGTGTGCCTTTGGAGTAGTTGAAGGAAAACTTCTGGGACACATTGTTTCCAAGGATGGAGTCAGGATAGATCCAGAGAGAGTGGCAGCCATTGACAGGATCCAAATGCCAAAAACTGTGAAAGGAGTTCAGTCCTTCTTTGGACAGGTAAACTTTGTTAGAAGATTTGTTCCCAACTTTGCAGAGATCACAAGGAACATTTCCAGGATGATGAAGAAGGATGCAACTGTCAACTGGGAAAGGGAAGCAACAGAATCATTTCAGAATATCAAAGAGGCAATAAAGATGGCCCCTGTTCTTAAATCTCCTGATTTCTCTAGGCCATTCCAGGTGTTCTCATTTGCTTCCTTTCATACTGTAGCTGCATGTTTGTTACAGAAGAATGAAGATGGTTTTGAACAGCCCATCGCCTTCTTCAGTATGTCCCTGCAGGCCTCTGAATTGAAGTATGATATTATGGAAAAGCAGGCATATGCACTTGTTAGAGCCATTAAAAGTTTCAGACCATACTTGGTAGGGTCACATATAATTGCATATGTACCTCATGCTGCAGTCAAAGACATATTCACTCAGCAGGAGGTGACTGGAAGAAGGTACAGATGGATAAACAAACTGCAGGAATTCAACATAGACATACAGGTTACTAAATTGATAAGGGGACAAGGATTAGCCAAGATGATGGCACAGTCAAACTTGGAAGCATGCCAAGTTAATGCAGTCCAAGATGAGAATGTAAGTGCATCAGGATCTGAATGGTACAAGGATATTGTCTATTATTTGCAAAATCTGAATTGTCCTTCCCATTTCAGTGACAATCAAAAGAGGACTCTGAAGCTACATGCAATCAGGTATGTTGTTGTTCAAGGTGAGCTGTACTGGAAAAATCCTGATGGTGTGCTGCTGAGATGTGTGGATAAGAATATGGCTAACAATATTTTGATTGACATGCATAAAGGATTGTGTGGTGGCCATTATACTGCCCAAACAACAGCTCATAAAATTCTCAGGGCAGGATATTGGTGGCCCACTCTCTTTTCAGATGCACAGAAGTTAGTAAGAAAATGTGACCCTTGCCAGAGATTCTCAGGAAAGCTGAAATATCATGGTGCTTTACCCCTCAGAACTGCACCTGTGGATGCTCCATTCCAGCAATGGGGAATTGATTTTATAGGGGAAATTGCAGACAAATCAAGTGGGGGACACAGTTGGATTTTGGTGGCAACTGACTACTTTACCAAATGGATTGAGGCCATTCCAACTAAAAGAGCTACAAGTAAGGTGGTGACAGACTTCATACTAGAGAACATCATCATCAGGTTTGGAGTACCATCTAAAATAATCACTGATAATGCTATGTGCTTCAGATCAGGTGAGTTTGTTGATTTTTGCAACAGGTATGGGATAAGCCTGTCATATACATCACCATATCACCCACAAGGAAATGGTCAAGCAGAATCAAGCAATAGGAGCATCATGAAAATTGTCAAGAGGATACTGGACAAGAACAAGAGAGCTTGGGACTCAAAGTTGAATTTAGCAGTATGGGCTGACAGAGTGACTGTGAAAAGGGCTATTGGGAAGTCACCTTTTGAGCTAGTATATGGTGCATCAGCTAGATTGCCCATAAACAATCTCCTACCAGTTTACAGGTTCATTCAGGAAAATGATGAGGACATTGAAGATCCCATGACAGAAAGAGTGAATCAGCTGGTTGCATTGGATGAAGACAGGAGGAGAGCCCACCAGATCAATCTCAAAAGACAACAGGATATGAAATATCAGTTTGACAGGAGAACTACAAAAAGGAAGTTTCAAGTAAATGATCTGGTGCTCATTTGGAATGCTAAAGATCAGGAAAAGGGTAAACATGGCAAATTTCAACCCTTATGGATGGGCCCATATCAGGTTTGCAATACTCATGGGGAGGATTCTTATTTCCTCCAGGCCCTAGATGGTGAAATTCTGGAATTGCCTGTGCATGGCCAATTCCTTAAGTTCTATTTTGCATAATGACTGGTTGCTGTGCACATTTGTAAAATATGTATGTAGTGTAAATGCCTTGTACAGCTCGCGTTTTTTGGCTTTTGGTCAGGTCTGCCCGGAGATCTGGTTCTCGCTGCAGGTTTTCACCTGCACGTCCCCATTCGGAGCCACTGTTGACACTCATTTTGACCAGGGGTTGATTTATCATGATCAGGAGGTTTCTTCATTTGAAGCCTTTATCTTCTTGCCCATTTTTTCTAAGTGTTGGACCTCCTCAGCATTTTTTAACTGCAGCATCATGTTTTCCTGAGGAGGAGGTCATCATCATCATCTTGTCTTCGATGATGATCTGCATCATCATGTTCTTCGTCGACTGGGTTTTTCATCGTCATCATCATATTCAGTCATCGGGTGATGTTTGGTTTTTATCATGATGATGCTGCCGAGCTACAGTGCGCCCTGATCTGCTTGCGAGGGTGATGTTTCAAAGTCTCCGGTGATCTTCCATTTATCACCTTGCGCGAGCATGATGATGATGTTGCTTATTCTTTGAATTGCTCGACCTAACTTGTTTTTTCCTAAGGGTCGTGTTCATCATCATCATATTTCCAGTTATCATCCTGCTGCTTGTGGAGGTCATCATATTTTCTGCCTTCATGATATTTCGCCGGGGTGATATTTTTATCATCGGGTGATCTTGGTTAACATCATCCTGATGATGTTGTTGAAGAGTTGTAATTGCGACCCGATATTCACTAGGGTCATCATATTTTGGAACGTCAGGATGATCTTGGTCAATATCATCCTGATGATGTTGTATCGCTTCTTGTTCTTTGTTTCTCATCCTGATGATGCTGACGTCATCCGTATATCAGGGTGATATTTTTCTTTCTGCCTATCTGCATCATGATATTCGCGAAGGAGGGGGTGATATTTTCATATCACCCGGATATATGTTTGTTCGAACATCATGATGATGTTGATATCAAGGAGATATCTGCCTGCTGGTTTCGCGTGTTATCTATTGAGGGTGATCTTTTCAAGCAGCATCATCATATTCAGTTATCGCCCCGATCTTATAGAGGAGCTACAGTGCAACCTGATATTTGAACATCATCAGGATATTTCCAAATATCCGGTTGTCTTCCGAATATCATGATGATGTAAATATGATGATGACGTCATCAAGGTCCGCGGGGGTCATATTTCTAACACTGATCATCTTGAAGAGACCTCCTGATATTTGCAAACATGATGATGACGTCATCCGGATGTGAGGAGGTGTGCAGTAGGCGAATATGATGATGACGTCAGCAGGATATGATGATGACGTCATCAGGATGTTCATCGGCCAGACTTTTGTTATAAGCTCAGCAGGAGGATGTTCCTCCGAAGGATCAGGTTATGCCGATTATCATGAAGGTTATATTTCAAATATCATGATGACGTCAGGGTGATTTTTCGAACAACAGGATATCATGCTGCTGGAAGATGATGATGATGAAGTCTATACTAGTGTCGTCAGGAGCAAAAGCATCGACATGATATATGCTCATGACCTAGTATATAAAGTGTTATTGAGGTCATCGCGGGGTGCATGTGGGATATTGTTATCCTGCATTTTCAAATATCATGATGATGAGTCTCGGCGAGAAAAGCTTGCGATGGTCTGTATGATGATTTTCCCTAGGCCGCGGGTTGGTGCGCCATTAATGGCGATTGTTGCAGAGGTATGGGCGATGGCGTGGGTCGATCTTGTACCCGACTGGAGGTGTCAATCAACGGGTGATGGCGCAGGGCTCGAGAAATCTTCCTGTCTCCTCCCCTACCTGCTGCATTCAAGTTTGGGCGCCAATCCGGTTGTGTTTGAGCGCCATTTTCATGATACCGTGTATCTGGCGAGATTTTGGTCAACGTTGTAATTAATTGCTGAGCACCTACCTGGCTGTTATAAGCAGGTTGTGTTGTTCATTTGTGGTTGTTGAAAGTTGATGATTTTGGCTCTGTAATGCATGACAAGCTGATCTGGTTGCTCTGTACAGCTTACCTGTGAGTTTATGTATCTCTTGTTGTTTGTTTTTGGCATGAACCCACTGATTTCATGATTAAATTTATATGAGAAATGCTGTTTGGCATGTGTTGTGTTAATTCTGTCTCCAGTATTGCATGTATTCTTCTTCTGAATCTGGATGTTTAGTAATGTTTAGATTCTAGAGCATAGAATTCCTATGTTGACTGTCTGATCTTTTAACTTCTACTCAAGGGGTAGATTAAACTGTTTTCAGGTTGAACATTGGGAGGGATATACTGCAGTAGGGATACCATAAGTAGAGATAACCTAACACTTTGTATTGGGAGATGCCTGTAAGGCAGGTATCACATAGATCCCCTTGAAATCCAGTTTTAGTTGTTTATGCTGATCATTCACAGGTGTATGTCTATTGACTCCAGGCCCTGGATAGGCACCAATCAGGCTTTGTTTTGTGTTATAACCATATCCAGCTTTGCATCCACACTTAAACTCCAAAGCAAAATCTAAAACCAACATTAGGACATTAGAGTTAGTTTAGGATCCTCAGTCCTCTGTCTACAACTGCAAATAGGCCCAAAGCTAGCCCCTTTGCCCTTATCTTTCAGTTTTGGTCTACATACAGGAGGACTCATCTGCTTTCTGTCAACATCCCAGCCTTGCATGCATATCCTTATGGATGTTGAGTAGGGAATACCCCCCTAGGTTTTGCAGAGCCTGAAGAAGAAGAGGAGATAAAATATAGAGTCTATCTCCTACACTGTTGACCCCTTGGCCCAGAGATCCTGTTGATCACTGATGGCTACCTTGTAGGGAAATCTGGGAATAAGCATCCAGTCTGGGAAAAAGTCAACATATTCCATGAACAATTTACAATGGAAGGGTTCCTCTTCTCTGTCAAAAATTTTTACCAGGCCTCCATCAACTCCCCTTGGTCTATGCTTGGCCAGATTGAATGATCTATGGGCATATCTGACAATCTTATACTTTTCTCTAAAGGCATTCAGGTCAATGGGCATACTGGCAGTAGGGTCTAAATTGAACACAATTGAAATATAGGCTTTGTGAATCTAATTATGATAGAACCATTTCCAGATAGAACGGACCTTGTTTTGGGGTCATATCTACTTGCAATTGCTCTAACCAGGTTTGGATTGACAAAGACATTGGAGAAAATCAACTTGGCCAAATCAAGCTTCCAAGCATGGCAAATAGGGACTCTATAGTCTTCTTTGTTATGCCAATGCTCAAATAGGCTCCACGCTGATACGGGTATCCTAGCATCTCTACAATTCACACACAAGTCATAGATTTTATCATTTTTTCCTACTTGTCCTAGCCCTATTGCAACTTTCCTCAATGACCCGGGACATTGGATCATGAGGTCTTTTTCTAGACTATATTTTGAGGTGGAAGGTTGACTAGACTGACTCATCCTTCTAAACTGTGTTTATGCAATTAACTTAGGGCTTTTGCAACTATAAATTACTTCTTAACACTTTGAAATGAATGGATAGATGAATTGATGAGACATAGAGGAACATAAGCTACTTACTAGTTTTTGATGCTATTAGAGGCTTGGAATCACATCAACTTGCTCGTTTTGAAGCTCCTTTCGCTGGGAATGCAACTGTGCTCTTGAAAATGACAGACAATGCCCTAAATTATGCCCTTATAATGTTGGATTTCTTACCATTTGTAGTATTAATGGTGGCGGTGATGACCATTACTCAGTTTGTGCCGTGGACAATTGAAAGTCCTCATTCGTAGGAAATTTAAAATTGGGCCATTAATCCTTTCCTTACATTCTGCAATCGACGGCTAAGATCACGTGACTAGATTTGAAAATCTTTGTCACCACCTTTAGAAATACCTTGACCAATCAGAATAAGTCGAATCAGTTTTACCCTCTCCATAGATCACATCACCATTTTGTCTAGACCAGATGCGTGGTGCCTCGCACTTCACAGCCGAAAATGGCCCACCACTTACCTACCATGCGACGGTGCAATTAAGCCCCCATGCGCCCACCTTCCACTTGCTTTTCAATTCTTTAATAGAGAAGCACCGCATGTTGCCATCTCACGACAGCACAGCAAATATTCCCCTTAGAGAGATACCTTTACGATGGAGTGTAGCCATTGGATCAAAAGTTCTTCTGTGGACCACTATCATATTAGTTGATAGATGGCAGTTATCTCACATTGTCGCGGGGGGGCGGGGGGGGGGGGGTGGCGGGGGTGTGATGTCATGAAAAAGGTGATGTGAAATGCACTTTATTAAGCTTTAACCTAAGACTTAAGGCTTTGATTTTTATGGGCGACAACAGGTAAGGCTAGGATTAGGGGTTGGTCAACTCACAGGTGTGAAGACATTAAGTTGTGACTTAAGCAATCGGTAACCTTTGACAGACAGTCAACAGAGGGAAAGAAGAAAAAGCACAGAAAGCACAAGGCATAAACACTTAGAATTTTAGGGATTCAAAATTCAAATGGATGAAACTAAGCGAACCAGAAGCCCTAAATCCTAAGGAAGCACCACTAGGATGTTCTGTTGGACATCGTGGAATAATTTGCTTGGGTCTGCTATTTTAAAATTGATAAAATGCTATGACCGAGGAACCTAAATTTAGTGTTTGAATATTTATCTTATTGGTTTTACTCAGAGTAAATTTAATTCTTTAAGAAGATATTGAGTGTTCTGGGTGATTACAAGGATTCTTAAGTAGAGTTGGTTTAGAAATTGATCAAAGTATGGTAATGCAACACATTATTCTATAGTTTACAAGAGCTGGAGCCTACAAATTTTAAAAAACCATCACAATGAAATAAAGGAAAACAAATGAAACGCTACTATGGTTATAGAGAAGAAAAATGACTTCACATTTAGTTGAATGCTTGTAAAAATTATCAGAATCACACAATAATAAACGAAAATATTGATTTTTTTGATCAAAAATAAAAAATGTACGTCACAGATAGACAAATTGAAATAAAATTCCATAAACAACATTTTGGAGTTTGGAACATGTAATACAATATAAATACCTAGTAGCTTCTAAATCCATTCAAATTGCCAAATCATCTCATCATTCAGATTCTCCCGATCCTCCCTATGACCATGATATCCAAAATCATCCTGATCATGTTCTTCATTTTCTTCTATCTCCATATCTCCACTTAAGAGTGTCTCATCATCACCACTACCACTACATGTGGCACTGGTATTCATCATGTCACTATTATGTATGCTATTATTGTTTGAAGTGTTGCACAACCCTCTTCTTTCACATGAGGACCTCCAGATTGCAAGTGCCCTATCAAAAGGAAAACTCTGGATACCATGTCTAGTTGTATACATCCTCAAACAATTTTCCAAATTCTTGTCAAGTTTATTTTTTATATTTCATTTCAAGAACCCCAATGCATTGAAAACTCTCTCATCCTCCACTGACCCCAATAACATGGTTTGACATAAATCAACAAGTTTGAAAATTTCTAATAATGCATCACACAATATTTTGCTTTGACTTAAGGTTGCCCAAAGCTTTGTTATCTATCCATGTTGGTGTGGAGCCTCCATGAGTTTAAATTGTTCCTTCATTGAAATTGCAAATTGACCTAATTGATCATGGAGCTTAGATTGATTTAAAATTCCTTCTATTACTTGTACATTGAATTCTATACTTTTGCAAAAATGATTTGTTAAGGTCTTTATCTTGTTGTGAAAATTAGTTGGCTCACAGTTGACCCAATATTGAGGATACACTATAGACATGGCTTCAAGCAGTTCATCATGAGGGAATCAATCTCTAATCTCTGAGGAAAGAGATTTCACAATATTATTTAAATTAGTACTTATAGAATTAACAATCTTATCAAAAGCTTCCCTTGAAACAGGTTCTCTGATAGTGCACTTGACCTTGTTTAAATAGTACATTGGTATCTCAAATCCCTTTACAGAGACACATAACTCCCCACTACCATTAAACAATAAAAAAATAGCATTATTGGTCACATTTGTTATCAAATGCTAGCTGCTAAATTTTGGACTTATGAAGGACTGGCTTGATAGATATAGATTATCGAGGGTCATGCATATCATTCTACGCAGTCTAGTATATTCAGTAATATACATAGTCCTTTCTTGGGCTTTTTTCATAAGCATGTTCATTTCCTCTAGCATGGGAAGAATACCAGCTAAAACGATAAGTGCCTCTATGTTACTTAACCTATGTAAGAGGTCAAGAGCCTTGTCAACTATGAAGCAATGTTCATACATTAAACTAATCAAAGATTGATATTCTGCAAAAACTCTTTTAGCTGGTTCAAGCAAGGAGATCCATCTGGTATCAACATCCTTAAGAAGCTTGTTTCCTACAGTTATTTCCTCAGCAAAATGTTGAAATTCTAAAAACCTTTTGGGACTTCGGTAGAAGTATGAGTAGAGCTCATGGACTAGATCTTCAACTTTCGATACTGCAGGAAACTTGCTCACAATTTTAAATGCTAAATTCATTCTATGGGCCATGCAGTGAATGCCAATCATGTATGGTGAAATAGAAGTTTGTAGCTTCACACACAGACCATTCCTATGACCTTGCATTACTGAAGCTCCATCCGCCCCTACACACACCAACTTTCTCGCAATTGTGCAGTCATCCATACCTCCAATTTCATTCAAAGATTTATTAACTATCTCAAATAGATTTTGTGATGTTGCAGTCTCCTTCATTTTATAAACAGAGGGTAGATGAGGTTGGCGGACATGATTTGCCATAGTATACACATGCATACATACCTAGGAAGTATTATCTATTGCTGTAACTTCATCTAGAGATAATGCAATAAAAGTTCACTCTTTTATTTTTTCCTATAAATCACATTTTTCCACCTCAGCAAGAGAACTTTCCCATTCCCATCCACTCTTTATTGACCGGTGTGGGTTGGGAAAATTAGGAACGCCCATAAAAGATAATAAACTATTATTTTCAGGGTAGTCTATCATAGGACGCCCTTTGCTCAAAATATGAAAAACAACACCTAACTGAACAGTTTTTGCCATTTGTAATTCTCCCATCATCTTTCCAAATTGAGCTTCAATTGAACCTCCACCTGCATGAATCTTCGCCTTTATTTACAAATGCGCTTCATATTCGAGGGCATTCTTTACATGAAGACATTCTTCCTTTGTTTTCCATCTTATCACATGATTTTTCCTATCCATCTATGATTTGTTTTTCATAAACTTTGCCAATATGTTTTTCTATGGTGTCAAGTTTTAACTGCAACCTCTTCTCCCTATGATATTTCCAACTGTAAATCTTACACTTGCATTCTGTGGGAGGTTCATCTTTGCTTTTATTCTCCACCGGTTCAATGAATAGGAATTTTGACACCCAATCAATCTAAAAACTCCTTGACATTTCCCACTCACGCCCCTTTTTTTATTTGGCTTTCCTTTTCCCCTTGCGTGCACTTGCATGATCTTCATCTGCATTGATTTCTATAACTTCATTAGCTTCATTATCATTTGTTCTTGGAACATCATCTGTGGAATTGTCATCATTCCAGCTACCTTGGGTATTCCATCGAACATCATCTATGGCATTCTCATCATTCCTGGTACATTAGGTATTCCCTAGATTTGGAACATCATCTACAGCATTCTCATCATTCTCGATACATTGGGTATTCCCTAGAACATCATCTGTGGCATTCTTATCAATCCTTGTACATTGGGTATTTCCTGGAATATCATCGGTGTCATTGTCATCATTCCTGCTACATTGGGTATTCCTTGGAATATCATCCATGCCATTGTGATGCAAGTCAATAGATGGTACATGTTCTGATGTTGTAGCTAGATCTGATGGACCACCAACATTGCCAAAGTATGACTTTATGTTATTGTTTCTCCGTTTTGATGGCCTTGACCTCCCTTGAGTCTCTTCACCACCCTTAGACAACTTCTTCTTGCTCGACATCTCTCACGAATTAAAAGCTACAAAAATAATGTCATTTTGTTCAAGATGCAATCATAGATGATAGAATATAGATCTTTGGGTCCTAGACTCCTAGATTAAGATATCTCCCTAATCCTAATTCCTACTCAATCAATATCATCTGTAACAAAGACATAAATAATCAACACGAATCTTATATTATCACATAGTAAACTTGTAAAATAATGATCACTTACCTTTTAGTGACTTGCCAATGCCTATAGCTATAACTTCTCTATGATCCAAAATGAATCGAGGATTCGAGAGCCGAGCTTAACAAAATGTGTAAACTTAAAGGATTAATTAGAGTTTCAAATGCATTTATATTAATGCATATTTGGCAAATAACGCGAGATTTTCAAATGATATTATAATAATATGGTGATTCCCATGTACTATTAATAGGACACTTATAAATGTTAGGTGAAATGGACCTCCATCAAACACATATATAGTAATTTTCTAGGTGAATATGGCCCTAGAATTAGCATGGAGTTATAATGGTATTGGTGAAGTTGGTCCTTATACATGTGAACCGTTTAATTATACTGGCCAAATTGGTCCTCGTGCATGTCAACTGTTTAATGATATTGGTGAATTGGGTCCTCATGTGTGTCAACTATTTAATGATATTGGTGAATAAGTGGGTGAATTAAAACATGCCTCCGAAATTCTAGGCGAATCACCGTTAGAACCGCGTAGTATACCGTGGTGAAAATACTAACTATAAATGACTCAAAAATTAATAGGGTGGTGAATTGAAATGCATTTGACTAAAAATTCGTAAAAACTAGGTGAATTAGCCCCCCCTGCCGATGGTAATGTATTCGCCAATTCCTCATTCATGAAAATGAACTATTTGCCAATTGGTGAAGATTCACCACTAAAAAATCCCTATTTATCACAGGCTATCTAGTTTTTGTTCATATTGATCATGCAATAATAAGATATCTGATGAACAAACCAATGGTTTGTGGCTGACTTGTTCGATGGATATTGTTGTTATAGGAGTTTTATATCACTATTGTGGACAAACCTAGAAAGATAAATGTAGTTGTTGATTTCCTCTCCAGGCTCACAATTAATGATGAAGATCTAGTTGCTGATGACTCATTTCCTGATGAACACTTATTTGCATTAACAGTCCAAACTCCTTGGTATGTAGATATAGTCAATTATTTGGTTTTAGGGAAGACACCTCCACACCTTTCACCAAGAGAAAGGTGCCATCTAGTTGAATGCATAGGTTCCCTTATTCATGGGTAACTGGATATCTCTTTTACACAATACTTGATCATGTCAAGCACAACTGTATAAGAGAAGATGAAGTATATGACATTCTTAAAGCATGCCATGATGAACCTTGTGGGGGGCATTTTGCATCCAAAAGGACAACACTCAAGATCTTAACAATTGGATATTATTGGCTAACATTGCACAAAGATACAGTTCATTACACAAGGAGATGTGACCACTATCAAAAGATGGGAAGACCTACAAGAAGTGATGAGATGCCCCTGCAACCACAATTGGTGATTGCACCCTTTGAAAAATGGGGCATTGATTTTATTGGGCCCATTGATCCTCTCTCTAACAACAAGGAGTACATACTAGTATGTATTGATTATCTGACCAAATGGGTGGAGGTCAAAGCTCTCAAGTTTGCAAGAGATAGTAAGGTGGCCACATTTTTCTATGAAGAAATATTTACAAGATATGGAGTGACAAGGGAAATAGTTTCTGACTAGGGACCACAGTTCGCATCAACCTTAATTCATCGTTTGATTCAGGAATATGAAATCAAACATAATAAATCCATTCCCTATCATCCACAATCAAATGGCCAAGTTTATGTCACAAACAAGGAAATTGAGGCAATATTAACAAAGACAATTGCATTGAATAGAAAAAATTGGGCAGCCATATTATCAGAAGCAGTCTAGGCATACAAAACAACATGGGAAACCACAACAGGGTATACACCCTATGAACTAGTTCATAGTAAAAAGGTTGTCGTCCCTATTGAATTTGAATACAAAATATTGAGGATCGCCATACAACTAGGAATGGACTTATCTATAGCTCAATAAGATAGGCTACACCAACTTAATGCTTTAGAAGAATTGAGAATGGAGGCAATAACCACACATAAATAATCCAAAAACAAAAAATCAAATGGCATGAATAGTACATTAAAACTAAATGATTTCACACAAGTGATTGGGCCCTACTTTATGACTCCAGATATAAGGACCATAAAGGAAAATTGCTGACTAGATGGTTAGGTCCTTATGAAATATAAGAAGTTTTTCCCAATGGTGCAGTCCACCTTACCACAATTGATTTGGTGCTCTTGTAGCTTTTCATTCTCTTTCTTCTATGTTTTCACTCTCTTAGCCAACACATTCACTGATAATTTTGCATGATAAATATCACCTTCCACTATGGGGGTCCCATATCAATTTTTCTGACACTAAAATCAGCCTCAGTGACACTCTTCTCATCTTTACCTATTGTGGGATCAACAATCTCAAGGAATTGATTTACTAAGAGTGGGTCAATCACCATTCGAGACATTCTCCAAGCCTTTTTGGGTTGAGGGCTAACTTGAAGTAGCTTAGCCACCATGTCAAGACTAGTATTAACCATGGGAGTATATTTCCTTTTCTTATCTACAACCTTCTTGAGCCAAGTAGGGGATGGGAAAATAGATCTACTATTTGTATTACTGGGAAACACATTATCCAAAACAGAATCTAGCACTGCCTTATGAATTTGTTGCTGAGGATGTGACGGAGGCACATTTAATATAGAGTGTAAAACATTGTCTTGACTAGCTTGTTGAGAAGAATAAGGTATAGTACCTATGGGTGATAGAGTGGAAGAATTATCTCAAGATATACTTGTTGTTGTTGTGAAGAATCTCCTTCTTCTAACACCTTGACCTGAGATTCCTTCTTACCTCCAATTTCTTCTTTGGCACCTCATTGTCCTCTTCACATTGGCTTTTCAGCCTTTGGTTGTCTCTAGGTTCACCTCCATCATCCCCTACCCATAAGGCAATCCTTGAACTAGTAGTGTAAACATTTGGAAAATAATTTTGAATAGCAGGGGCAGTAGGAGAGATATGCTCCTGAGTTTCTTGTTCTTTTTAGGGAGAACTATCTCCAACGCATACAATAGATTTTGTTTTCAACCATCTTCAAGCCTTGTCCAATACAAATGATGAATGCACACAGATGTTAGTCATCTCTTTTTCTGACCATCTGACCTTAGGTAGTGGTCTTGAGCTCTCAACATAAAAGCCTTCATTTATCATATCTGAACCATCATCAATGACATCAGGAATATCCCATCCAAGGTTGAAATCCTTGATCTAATCAATAGTGGGCCTCATCCAGTCCCTTCTCTAGACTTCATATTTGTCATTGAAATCCTCTTAATAATCTTCCAAATGGGGTGATATAGGGATAGATGAGTTGGCCCTCAATCTCATTTATCAATCTTGCAAATACAAGATCCATTGCCCTCTGAAAGGTGGCTCCTTCATTATTGAGTCTAAAAGGCATACTCACATAAACAAATATTCCCCAATGGGTGGTGAAGACTGACTTGTGTTGCTCAATCTCTTTGACCATTACATGATTGTATCCTGAGAATCTATCCATCATTAACATTAATTCAAACCCTATCACTTTCTACAACAAATGGTCTATATTAGGTAATGGTAGTTGAACTTGAGGGACTTAATGTTCAAATTATTGAATTCTACATAAATCCTTATGTCCCCATTCTTCTTTCTCACTGAAACAAGGATAGACACCCATCCTGAATGCTTGATTTCTTTATTTATACCACCCTCCTTCAACTTCATTAATTCCTTTTCCATCTGAGGAGATGAGCCACTATAGGATTAACAAGCCTTTGCTTTTGCCTAAATGGTTGTGTACTTAGTTCTAAAGGAATAGTATGTTGGAACAAATCTTCCCTTTAGGCTTTCAATTCATCATATGACCATGCAAAAAACTTCTTAAACTTCTTCAATAGACTAACTAGTAGTTGCTTCTCCGCTGGCTTCAAATTTTCCCAATATAGATCATCTTTGGAGTTGGTTTGGTTCCTAGATTCACTCCTTCAACATCATCTTCACTGATTGTTTTGCTTCTTTCCTTGTAGCAATCATTAACATCAAACATCCTTTCAAGAGCCACAAGACCTCTTGGAATGGTATTAATATTGAGTTGAATGACCTCATTTCCAAACAATGTTTCCTTCCCATCCTTTACCTCAACCATTAGCTGCCAATCAATTTGTTATTTTTCAAATTCACTTATGCCATTCAATAAATCATAGATCTACTTGTTGTCATTGAATACTTGCCAACTATATATATTATTAGGATTGCTAGGCCTAGTGAGTACTTCAACACTATAAGTGCAATGAGGTGATGATAAAGATGCATCAAATTTTGAGGCCATAATAGCAAGTGTATCAACTATGACTTTTTCATTTCTATCCAGCCACTTGATATCAAAATCATCAAATAGCTCAATGGTATCCCATACAACATTCTTAAATACATTTTAATCATCCTCTTCCTGATGATGGATCACTGAGTGTGATCCGAAACGTTGAAGCAAAAACATACACAGTTTAAGCCAGAAGCACCATCACAAATTACATTTTCAATATTTTCTCTCTCTGTATATAAGCCTCTAACATGAGATATTACTAACTCTGAATCCCAAAGCACACTGAGACACTTAATTCCATACCTGGAAGCAATATTCAATCCAAGCAATAGAGCCTCATATTATACTATGTTATTGGTGTATCCAAAATTTAACCTGCAAGTGAACCTATAGGATATGTCATATGGAGGGATTAAAACAATACCTATGACATTTCCTCTTGTGAATAGGTTCCATCAAAATACATTTTCCATATATCATTGCTTTCAAGGCAAGAAGAATTTGGGCATGAGTTCAAGTCAATACAGTTGTTATCATTATCATCAAAGTTACCAATTATGTTGTTAGGCTCACTCTCTACATAGTGCACCTCATTCTTTGCCTTCTCTAGGTCATCCATAATATGTAACCTTTTCTTTCTTCTATGTAGTTGAACTTCTTTTCCATTGACTGGTATGGTGGTATAAGATAAGTCCATTTGTATACTACCAACAATTGAAGCTTCCCATTTTCTTGGCAATAACATACCCCATTTGGCTAGACAATCAACAATGATTATCATGTCCATCATAAAGAATTTACTAGAATATGCATCGAATCGCACCTCTACACCATTAACAACTCCAATAACATTTACCTACCTAGAATCTATTACATAGTACTTGCCAAAAGACCTAGAAACCTTCAATCCTAGCAAGTTCATGACTTCTAATGGCATCACATTACTTGATGCACTAGAATCTGACATGAAATTATGCACTGACCATCCCTTTATCAGCAAGGAAGTATAGAAAGGATCAACCATGGTTGGATTATTTACAAATCCTTTACCAAGGTAGACCTCAAGTAGTTCTTGAGCATTTGTTTCAGCAATTGTATGTTCTATAGAATCATCCAGAGGACTTGTTTGGTCTTCAAATATGGTTGGAGCATGGATATACTATAGGGCTCTATCTTTATGTTTAGGGATTCTAAGCATCTTCCAGACTAGTACTAGGACTTCCACTTGTCTCAAATTAAGAGCCATATCAATAGAGACATAATCAAGTAGAGGGGTGGACAAAGGCATGGTTGTTGCATGTGTCAGGAATAAAACGCATTACCTAACCACCCTTGTTATTTCCAAGCCTTGGCTGCAGATTGTCCCTCTTGAGGAGTCTTCTTTGCTTGATTCTATTTGTTGACAACTTCTTGTCACCTTTGAATTTTCAACCTTGTTTGTTGGTACACTTACATCTTTGTTGTTTGGAACATGTTTATTCTACATAGGGACATTAGGTACACATGACCTTTTCTTTTGTGTTGATCTTTTTGTAGTCATGCTCACACACTTATCTGTAGTGTCATTTCTTCTAGCATCAATGTCCACTTTTTATTTTCCTTTATCAATAGATGTATTTTCAACTTTTAGTGCTGCTACTTTCTAATTATCACCTCAGAGATTTTGATGTAGGAGCATCCAGAGGCGTAAGGGCAATCTTGCATCACCCAAAAAGAAGTTAATTCAAAACCATTGTACTTGTTCTCATTTCTTCCCATAATTAGTGTTTTAGGTTCCATAATATCTAGAATAATAATGTAGGACTTTTAGTTTTTCCAAAACCGCTAAAAATAGTGACCTCCCTATTTAGGAAAGTGTACCTGCTATTTTTAGAAAGTTTGCATTTGGGCACGTAATGAAGAAAAAACTTCTAGAAAGTTACATAACGGAAATATAAGACCTTTGGTGAAGGAATCAGGCAAAGATCATTTGTGAGCTAAAATATATTAAAGTTTTTGTTTTCTGAAAAGCCCCTAAAAATTTACGGAACGAGATATGAGGCACTAAAAATTCTCATAACGTCTCAAAAAGTTGACAGAAATCTGTTTACAGATTTCTGGCATGATAGTTCACATCATGAGCTTTCCAGCACTTAAAATGGTTCGTCAATCGGACACCCGAATCAAAAGTTATGCTTCTCGAAAGTTGACCTACTTTTGGAGGGAGTTGCAAATTTCAAAATTTAGCTTGAGGCTGCCAAAAAGTGCTATTTATGACTATTTTGGGAACCTTGGGCAGTAGTAGAGTTAAGGGGGGCTAGTGTAGAGTCCAGAATAGGGGGGAAAATAGAAACCCTAGCTTATTTGGGGTTACAGAAGGCTGAAGATTCTAGAGTCTTGAGGTTGGGAAAGCTGTAATGTGTTGCAGCCAGTAGAGGATTTATCCTTTGATTGTAATTGAGCTTCTGTAATGTAATGAGTTGCCTAGTTCAATAAAAGAAAGTTCTATTTGCTGTGTTTAATATTTTTTATTGTGTGTTTTGTGATTTACCCCCTTCATCAGATTTACTAGCCTATTTCTAAGCTGGTATTTACTTTGAACTTGTATGACACCCACATCAGTAAGGGCCTTAATGTCTTCATTTGAGGGCCTTGTTCTTTTGTATCTCTACTACATGGGTTCTTTGAGATGTTGGAAATCATGGTCTAGAACTTCATACTATACTTGATGGACATTAAATTCATATTGGAAGAATTCATCTTCTTCATGCTCATCAAATTGATTTACATCAACATCTTCATAATATTTAGGGGTACCCTCTTCATTTGGGAACTCTTTCTTCTTTAATATCCCAGCTACAACAACACAGTTTGTTGGATCATGAGGTAGGAAGAACACTTCACACCAAATGCATCATCTTGAACATTCATATGATCCTTCCTCAAAGGATCAAGTGTATCCTTGTCTTGGGGCCTTGGATTTCCTTGCCTTAGAACAACTTGTTTATCATCTTGCCTTGGTCTCTTAGACCAATTAGTATTATAAGGCATGTTATGTAACCTATGACCCTAATTAAAGTGAGTGGCATCATTATTAGAAGGAAAACCCTTCTCATTTCATGCAACCTATAATGAAAAATCTTTCATTGCCCCCATCAGCTTATCTAGCTTGTCTTCAGTAGTAGGAGGCTTGCTTGAGGATGTTATGTATCTGGTTTTAAAATACTTACGCCAACTATTTTAATATTTTTTCTAGATTTCCTCATGTTACTTTCTATATTGATTCCATGGTATAAGCCTCTCTTAAAGTTTGAGGGTTTTTATCATGAAGGAAACATCCTAATTTTGCATCAAATACTCCACAATAAAGAACCAAGCACATGGACTCATTTGGTCTTAGATTGGGAGGCACTTTTCACATTGTCATGGAAAACCTACTATTGAATTCTACAGTAGTATCATTATACCCTTTGTTATTGATGTTAACTCATGGTTTGCAAATTTGGGATCAATCCTATCTTTGTACTACAACTTGAAAGCTCTTATTAATTCTTCCCATGAGTTAATATTGTTGTCTAGAAGGCTTCTATACCACTCTTTTACACTTTCCTCTAATGATTGCACAAACAAATTCATCATAACATCCTCATCTCTAATTTCATACTCATTAGTCACATTGATGAATCTCTTAATGTATTCTTCACTAGTGATAGTGTTATTGCCTTGAAATTTAGGCACCTTACCCTTGATCTTGTTTGGTATTGAATTGGGATAATTTGGGATGTCATAGAATTCCAGCTAACTATATCTTTCCATTTCCAGGGGATGTCTTTGTGGTGGGAATCCTTGAGCATGCCTCCTATTATAGGCTTTCATATTTTGTTGGTTACCTTGTTGCTAATTTGCTATAGGTTGATTAGGAATATTATGATGTTGAGGCTGATTTTGTTGTTGAGTATTTTGGGCAAGCTAGGCTTGCTAAAAATCAATTTGAGCTTGTAGTTTTCTCTGTCTTTGTCTAAGGTGATCAAGAAGATCCAACCTTTCATCAAATTTTCTTTCCCTATGCTCATTTTCTAATTGTGTTTAGCATTGGCATCATGAAATGAAGCATCTTGTTCAAGTTCAATCCTATGTGTAGAGGAAGGGTAATTAGGATGTGATCCTACTCTCGTAGTTCTTATGTTTGTAAGATTTGATGCATTCAAATCTTCATATTGTGCCTCTTGGGATATGTTTTTATCTCCTCTAGTCATGTTCATTGAATCTCTTGGCATGCCATATTCATGTCTACAATTTCTTCTAATAGATCTAACCATTTTATCACTAGAATCATCTTATAAGGATATTGATCAACATGCACATCATCTCTAATAGAAGGACCAACATCGTCTCTTTGAAAACTATATATGATAGACATACGTTTGTTTGTAGTTTTCCAGGCACTACGCTACCTCCCTAAGTGTGCTACCATATCATTAGATTGTTGTGAATTATTTGAATACTTCCCT
This sequence comes from Cunninghamia lanceolata, assembly GCA_027924645.1. NCBI lineage: Eukaryota > Viridiplantae > Streptophyta > Pinopsida > Cupressales > Cupressaceae > Cunninghamia > Cunninghamia lanceolata. Next base: position 440,840 of record BSBN01001872.1, read on the forward strand.
CTTTCCATATTTGATTCTTGATTTTAAAATTTTGATGGGTCTAACTGAACAAAGTCACCACTCTTCACTTGGGAAGAAAAAAATTTCTTTATCAGTAGAGAATTTAGGATGTCTTGGCAAAGAACTTAATTCTTCCCCAATAATAGCACCATTTGTTGGTTCCCAAAACTACAAGTCCACAATCCTAGAGCATTTTCTCACCTTAAAGGCTAGGGGGTGTCATCAAGAAGGTAGAACAAGGGCTCATCCATATATCAAGGATGACTAAAGGCCAATTAATGATAGTGGGTATGCTCTCCTACACTTTAGGCTCAGCTAGACCCAAGAGGGTATTCCTTGTGGTATTCTTAACATGGTTTTGAACCATTTAAGATGAAACATGAAGAAATATTTACAACCATACCCAATGTACACTTGACCCCTATAATTGTCACTAGTTCAAGACAAACTAGTTGCATAAGACCTCTGGTTAAGCTAATAATACACCTTGTACATGCACCCATAGATGACAATGCTTATATCTCCATAAGATGAATTTATTTTACATTTAATACACAATGGCAAGATGCAGACATGATCTACTCCTACAACTAATAGGACAAAGGATTGATTAAAAATAATGCTAGCACTTCACAAATATGGACCAATGCCTACCCCATTGGGCAACAAAGTCATAGAATATAGGGATGAAGGAAATACATCCAGTAAAACATCCATAGAACTAGATATGCATTTACATACAAATCAAAGATTACATCTCATACAATGGATATACTTAATAATCCCGAGTGGAACTACAATAACCGATATACAAAAAAAGAAAACCTAATATAAAGGCTTTGTATTGCATTAGATGTTGTCACACATACATCAAACCTTGATTACAATCACACCAAGAAATGTGATAAGAGAAAATACGTAGCTGTGACTATACATTCTCTTGAATCAAATAGCCATGGAGACATACCATTACATAAAGATGTGCATTGAAAATCCTCCCTATGAGTTACAAGATGGACTTCATCCCCTTATAAATTAGACAAGCTTTGTTTGATTCCTTAGAATCACCATGAAGCACTTGCAAACCCAAAAATTAGCTCAACGACCAACCCCTTAAAATAAATACAACATTTTTTTTATAGCCTTTAGATGTTGTGCCATAATCTGCATTGAATGATCATCTACATCTACAATCTTCCTACTTATAATGAATGGCCTGGATCACACATAGGTACAATAGGTAGTTGAGAATCACCTACTGCATTCATGGTGTTCCTGGAAGTTGTTGAGGTGTATTGGGGATCAACCGACTGGAAACAAAGCGAACATCATAAAGGCGAAGCGCTTAATCAACAAGTTCAAGAACTGAAGGTGTTGGTTTTTCTTCTGAATCAGCATTAGGGTTTGCCAAATCCTATGCACATGAAGATTCAACCAACTAATACAGAAGGTTGCATGAGCTCCTCCCCTTCACTTCTGGTTCTGCCGCACCAAGGGGGGTGTCCCTATAACTCAAGATATAACCTTGACTAGCTCAAAGATAGAAAGATCTAACTTGACAACAACAGGCAGAATACTCTCATGTATGGACCAAGATCTATGTGATAGATCACAAGGTGGGCAACGTTCTTGGACATATATGTCTGGTCAGGTATGAGAGCATGCATGGGGTTCCTAATCCTACTCCTACAACTAACAGGTGGAAGTGATGAAATGGGTGGACATAATGTCCGGGATGCAAGACAAGGGGTTTTGGCTCATAACTACTGATCCAGGAGCAGACTGGTGCCTATCCATTGGGCAAGGAGTCAACTAGACGTATACAACAGATGGTTTGCAACTTTCACTCGAGTTTCAGGGGGTTGGACTGATGCTTGCCTTACAAACATCACCCAAGAATGGGTATCTAACTGCCTCTACTTACAGATATCCCTACTGACATGCAACCAGATTCAAAAGAAGGAGAATAACATGCAACAAATGGAGACAAGCAGATAGACACATGCAATAAGCATTTTTCATATAACATTAACACTGAAACTGAAAATATGTGCAAAATACATTCATGTTGCAACTCATAAACTCCAAAATGGGATAAAATAGCCAAGATCATGCCCTGTTCTTCATTATTTACACAAAAATGCCTCAGGCCTTCAACCCCCTTCAAATGAGCAACATAACCTGCTATATACAGCAAGGAAGGTTCCCAACATTAATTACATGGCAAAAGTCAAAATTTTCCAGATACACAATATCAGAAAAATGGCGCTCAACGCATTGAATGCGGCAGGTAGAAGAGGGGACAGAAGAGGTTCTCGAGCCATGAGCTACCAGCTAGGGTCTTCATTCATAATCGAGCAGCCACACCTTTTGTACCATCGCCCATTGATGGCTCAACCACCCGCGACCCACCTGGAAACCGTCGCAGCACTCAAAAAAGGAGTTCCTGCCAAAACGCACTTTCTGAAGGTTCAAGATAATACAGGGAGATTAATCCCACATGCACGGTGCGGGGAGCCCCTTGCCACTTTAAAAACATAGCCGCATGTATGATAAGCGTCGAGCGCTTTTGCCACACTCGACACACGCTTCTTCTCCAAGAGCCCATCGGCCAAACTTCTACCATCGGCTCACCCCAAAAAACTCTTGCCGACCTCAACGGTCTCACCAATCGCCACACTACACCCCCACCATCGGTATGACCAAAGCCATCGGCAAGCACAAAAGATCCTTCGCCGACAACACAAGTCACCCCGATGGTCCTTCAACAACCTCACCTTCCTCGGTAAGACGACCACCATCGGCCCAGCATCTCAAACCTATGCCGATATGCAATTTCCTGCCGATGCCTTCAAAAATCCTGATGACGTCATCATCATGTCCTGATGATGTCACCATCACCCGTCTGCTTATCGCGTAGCTCTCATATCCGGATGACGTCATCGCCATATCCTGCCTACTGCACACCTCCAAATATCCAGATGGCGTCATCGTCATATTCACAACATCGGGGGATCTCCATAAAATGACTTGTGTTAGCAATATGACCCTCTAGACCTTGATGACATCACCACCATATCGGCATCAGGTTGATATTCGGAAGATGATCAGATATTTGGAAATATCATCCTGATGCACAAATATCATGTTGCACTGTAGCTCCACGAAACATCAGGGTGATGTTAGATCATACCTGATATTTGGAAATATCACCCCGCACTAGACAATGCATGAAGCCGACAAGCGAATATCTCCCTTTGGAAATATCATGATGCAGACAGGAAGAAAAGCGGATATCACCCTGATGTTCAAATATGATGACCCCGATGAATATCGGGTCATGCTTAGGACTTTGTAGCAACTTCATCAGGATGACGACCGGAAACATGATGATGATGACCTCCTCCCCTTAAGAAAATATGATGCTGCAGCTAAAAAAAATATTGAGGAGGTCCAACACTTAGAATATTTTTTGAATTTTTAGGGAAGGTGCCTGCATGTTTATATGCTTGAAAACTGACTGCTCATGCAGGCACCAACAGTGGCTCTGTCTGGGGACGTGCAGGTGCAAGACTGCAGCGAGAACCCCAGATCTCTGGGATGCAGACCAGTCCCTTATCCATTGGGCACAGAGTCAAATACTGCACTGACCTGCATCACCAAACACACTTGATGGCCTAAGGCCACCAAGAAAAGAAAAAACATGTATCTCCCTTTGTCAAACACTTTGTTTTCATCTGCATACATTGGATCAAGCCTGGAGATACTGTCGTGATCCACCCACAAACAAACCTTATCATCTACATATTCAACCCTCTGATTTGGCTTGTCATTATCACCGCTATGCAGACAACCTTCAACATCTAGCAACAAGTGGATGCAGAATGTATCAGGCAATGCATACCCATATGGCATAGAACACATGTTATCATCACTATGCATTGCAAAATGATTTCCTAGCTGGACTGAAAACTGAAAACACTCAAAGTCCACCACAAAGCTAGGAAAAATAGAGCTCATTGTATATGGTGGCACATCAAAAGAAAAGCTTTCAAAATCACAATTGTGTACATCATGTACACAACCATCTGGTACACCAAGCTGGAAAAGATCAGGCTCTGGCACCTCTTTCAAATCAGGCACATTTTTACAATCACTTACCTGATGTATGTAGGTCTCTCTTTCATCAGGATGAGAAACAGAATCCAAGTCAAAAACAGTGTCAAGATCCTCACCATACTCAGACAAATCCTCATCACCATATGTGTCATAAATGGGTGACCCAGGTGCATCAGTTTCATCATAGTATGCCATTTGTTCATGGGCAGCAGAGCATGCATCTTCATCACTAATGGATTCCCCTTGTGGAGGAGTATCAGCTTGTGTGCTTATTTCTTCTCTATCCTGAGCACAATACTCACAATTGTCTCCACAGGTCCATTCAAAAAGTTGCTCATTGCTGTCCACAACCTCGTTATTGTTTTCATGGTTAGATGCCTCATCATTGCAATGGGAATCCTCATTAGTTCTTTCACTGGCACCTTCAATATTCATCTTTTCATCTTCACACGATGCCTTAATTACTTGGTCATTTGCAGCTTCACAACTATTATTCACACCAAGGCCTGGGGACAAGGATATCAACAGGCGCCCATTTCTAAATTTTTCTATATTTTCGGTGAACTTGTATGCCATCTGCATACTTGTCACCTTGAAATCCCTCAGTATTGCACTAGAGCCCTCCTCAAAAGCCTCAAAATATATGCCAACACAGGCTGAAATATCAGGTCTGAAGACTTCTGGGATCTGTGAAAGGGCTACTGCAAACCTATGACTGAAATCAACACATAGCTCTTTATCTTATTTTCTGATGTTCATCAATTCTGCAACAAGATCAGCAGGTTCTCTTGCAAATTCCTCTTTAAAACAGTCAGTAAGCTCATCCCAACAGGCAAAAAATCTCTTTGGAAAGCTCAAATACCAGTCTTTTGCTTTTGCATCAAAGGACCTAACAAAAAACCTCATCCACATATCCTCATCTCTAAATGAATGTTTTCCCATGAAACTGTGAAAATTTTGGATATGTGCATTCCCATCACATACACTGTGACCACCAAATCTAGGCATCTGACAGTATATCCTAGCAGGCATAGTTTCTACTTTATAATCAACCCATGACAAATCTAGTTGGTCATACAAAGGATCAAAAGGGCTGAGAAGAGGTTTAGCCTTCTAACTGGCAGACATAACAGGGTTATTGCCTTTTAACCGAGCCTGCTCAGCCTCTAAGAATATCAACCTATTTTTTATCTCTTCTATTCTTTTCTCTAACATTTCACCACTGAGTACGGGATAATTCATACTTTGATTCATAAAAAACTTACTCTTAGACATCCTTTGTCTGCCTAAGACCTGTAACCTCCCCTGGCATCTAACCTATGCAGCAAAATAGTAAATATATAAAGGGGAAGGAACAAGGTACCTTTTCTCATACAGATGCAGAAATATGAACAACACATTTTTGTCATGTCACATACATCCATCTTTCATGTGCATTTAGATCTTTTGCAGAGTCGCCACCTCTCCAGAGAGGACAAAATTTTCAATAGCTGAAAGCTACTTTTCCAGGTTCATTCCACCAGCAGAGCATCATTTTGTTGGTGACTCGGATGGGTCACAAATATATCACTTTTTCATCAATTTTCTCCCCAGCGGAGTCGCCATTTTGTTGGTGACTCGGATGGGTCACAAATATATCATTTCTTTTATCAGTCCATCCCCAGCAGAGTCGCCATTTTGTTGGTTTTTCTTCTGAATCAGCATCAGGGTTTGCCAGTTCCTATGCACATGCAGATTCAGCCAACTAATACAGGAGGTTGCGTGAGCTCCTCCCCTTCACTTCTGGTTCTGCAACACCAAGGGGGGTGTCCCTATAACTCAAGATATAACCTTGACTAGCTCAAAGATAGAAAGATCTAACTTGACACCAATAGGCAGAATACTCTCATGTATGGACCAAGATCTGTGTGATAGATCACAAGGTGGGCAACGTTCTTGGACATATATGTCTGGTTGGGTATGAGAGCATGCATGGGGTTCCTAATCCTACTCCTACAACTAACAGGTGGAAGTGATGAAATGGGCGGACATAATGTTCGGGATGCAAGACAAGGGGTTTTGGCTCATAACTATTGTTCCAGGAGCAGACTGGTGCCTATCCATTGGGCAAGGAGTCAACTAGATGTATACAACAGATGGTTTGCAACTTTCACTCGAGTTTCAGGGGGTTGGACTGATGCTTGCCTTACAAACATCACCCAAGAATGGGTATCTAACTGCCTCTACTTACAGATATCCCTGTTGACATGCAACCAGATTCAAAAGAAGGAGAATAACATGCAGCAAATGGAGACAAGCAGATAGACACATGCAATAAGCATTTTTCATATAACATTAACACTGAAACTGAAAATATGTGCAAAATACATTCATGTTGCAACTCATAAACTCCAAAATGGGATAAAACAGCCAAGATCATGCCCTGTTCTTCATTATTTACACAAAAATGCCTCAGGCCTTCAACCCCCTTCAAATGAGCAACACAACCTGCTATATACAGCAAGGAAGGTTCCCAACATTAATTACATGGCAAAAGTCAAAATTTGCCAAATACACAGTATCAGAAAAATGGCACTCAACGCATTGAATGCGGCAGGTAGAAGAGGGGACAGAAGAGGTTCTCGAGCCATGAGCCGCCAGCTAGGGTCTTCATTCATAATCGAGCAGCCACACCTTTTGTACCATCGCCCATTGATGGCTCAACCACCCGCGGCCCACCTGGAAACCGTCGCAGCACTCAAAAAAGGAGTTCCCGCCAAAACGCACTTTCTGAAGGTTCAAGATAATACAGGGAGATTAATCCCACATGCACGGTGCGAGGAGCCCCTTGCCACTTTAAAAACATAGCCGCATGTATGATAAGCGTCGAGCGCTTTTGCCATGCTCGACACACGCTTCTTCTCCAAGAGCCCATCGGCCAAACTTCTACCATCGGCTCACCCCAAAAAACTCTTGCCGACCTCAACGGTCTCGCCGATCACCACACTACACCCCCACCATCGGTATGACCAAAGCCATCGGCAAGCACAAAAGATCCTTTGCCGACAACACAAGTCACCCCGATGGTCCTTTAACAACCTCACCTTCCTCGGCAAGACGACCACCATCGGCCCAGCATCTCAAACCTATGCCGATATGCAATTTCCTGCCGATGCCTTCAAAAATCCTGATGACGTCATCATCATGTCCTGATGATGTCACCATCACCTGTCTGCATACCGCCTAGCTCTCATATCCGGATGATGTCATCGCCATATCCTACCTACTGCACACCTCCAAATATCCAGATGACGTCATCGTCATATTCACAACATCGGGGGATCTCCATAAAATGACTTGTGTTAGCAATATGACCCTCCAGACCTTGATGACGTCACCACCATATCAGCATCAGGATGATATTCGGAAGATGATCAGATATTTGGAAATATCATCCTAATGCACAAATATCATGCTGCACTGTAGCTCCACGAAACATCAGGGTGATGTTAGATCATACCTGATATTTGGAAATATCACCTCGCACTAGATAATGCATGAAGCCGACATACAGATATCTCCCTTTGGAAATATCATGATGCAGACAGGCAGAAAAGCGGATATCACCCTGATGTTCAAATATGATGACCCCGATGAATATCGGGTCATGCTTAGGACTTTGCAGCAACTTCATCAGGATGACGACCGGAAACATGATGATGATGACCTCCTCCCCTTAAGAAAATATGACGCTGCAGCTAAAAAAAAATATTGAGGAGGTCCAACACTTAGAATATTTTTTGAATTTTTAGGGAAGGTGCCTGCATGTTTATATGCTTGAAAACTGACTGCTCATGCAGGCACCAACAGAAGGAACCACCGATTATATTTGAGAAGACAAAAGGGCTCACAAAGGAAAGGAAAATCCCACAAACTTACAATACTTTTCACAATGGCAAAGACTTAGTTTGAAAATTTACCCAACCTATGATGAATAATTTAAAAGAAAAATTAAATTGGGTAACACAATCTCACTACTTCTCAGACAATGGTCATTAGATAGACAAATGGTTCATGTATTTTCACTTCTAGCATTACTAATTTTGATAACCCATAAGAATTTAGCAAGTTTAATTAACACAAGATCAACCAAGGATCCAACTCAATCAACAAATTTAGTATAATATTTTTCTTTAATCAATTAGATATAATCATCTACTCTCTCCTGCCTTTCTCAATGAACAATGAATGTGAGTGCTCTCACTTCGTTTTACAATAAGTTAAATCTTTCTTTATGAGGGATTTGTATTACATATGTAATAACTTGATTTTGAGAGGGTCAAATCATGAATATTTAAATAAGTGCCTAATGACACTATATCAATGACATGAGGGGTATACATTGAGTGATGCCACCATCTATTATATACATGATGCGACTAGTCATCCATCTATTATAAATGTGATATTAATAATTATTTGTATCATGCATATAAAAGAATGTTCTTGGTTGCTTTACATTTCTATTCATGAGTGGCATGCTACAACATCAACTAATAGTTATAGAGGAACAAATTGAATGGAAGAATAAAGCACGATGAATGACTCTAATTAAATGATCATACCATTTAGTGGGTTGTTGTCCACCAAGAAGGTTGATTTTAGTTTGGTGAGTTTGATCCAATGGTTCACATAGTCCCCATACTATAGATAGGCCTCTTCCCCCTCTAGACCAATTATAGAGAGGTAGGGGAGGGGTTGTCATAGCCCCTCTCCTAACTATCTATAATAGTTTTGATTGGGATAATGAGTTGGCATTAATTAAATACCCTTTTCTATTAGTTCTAATAGCTAAGTCACTTAAGTGAAAACTAGTTGTTTCACTCATTATGTTCAATAGCCTTATATGAAAAGCAACTCAAATGTCTAATTGAAAGGAGAAGAGGTGTAAGATAAATTTTAGAGAATCAAAACATGAGTACCAAATCAATATATTTTCTAAAACCAAAATTTATGCAACTAAGTAACCTAATTTAATATATAACATGGTGATGTGTACACACACATTAGATATATAATTAGGGTAGCACATTAGGTTAATAATTAATCAATAGTTTGAGGACCAACTCATCTATCCCTCTCTAAATAATTTGAGGCCTATCTATTGTAGGGGCAAGCTCATCTACTCGTTTATATTCTTGAGGTTGTTAGCAATTTTCCGAATTTGTTGGCAAATCATCCCCTTTTGCCCAACTTTTTTGAAACTCGTTTAGGAATAGGTGCTTTCCTCACATTGCTGACCTTATTAACTAAAGTGTTTCAAGGGAAACCTATGTAGGAGACCTTTTAGATGTAGGATGCTTGTCTACCTCATATTTTGCAAAAAATGAGCTTATGCATCTCCTGAGCTATTATTCTAGTCCATTTCATTCTTTTTGGTTTTTCTCTAATTTAACAATTTTGTTGTTGCCACTCTTGATTGTTTGAAATAACAACAAAGTGGTTGGTCTTGATGGAATGGTATGGAGGTAGTAAAGTGAGTTGAGGGGGGGGGGAGAATGAGATCTACTATTTAGTCTATACCTCCAATTGGTTTGCTAAAATCAAGTGGCTCTCAAAATTAATCACTTAGCTCTCAATTTACACTTTACCTCTATTAATTGCAAAGAGCTTATTACTCTCCCTCTTTTGTTGGGAGAGTGCCTAAAGATTCTTGCATAGGAAAAGGACTTAAGTAAAGATTAGTATAGTATAGTAAGATTGAGGGCCCCTCTCTAAACTATCTATAATAAGGATGGAGGGGATGAGGGGATGAGGGAATGATGGAGCACTCCAATAAGAGATTGTCATTCTAGGGTGCCTCTCCCCTTCCTTTCTTAATGGTCTAGTGTTAACCAGGCATTCCCCTCTTTATCTGTATATAAAATTGAAAAATACTAAAATAATATAAAATATATAAATGCTTTACTATTTTTACTATATCTTTTGAAATCATAGATTGTTCATTAAACAAGTGCCATGTAGTGTCTAGTACCTGCCATTTGATTGTGTTTGTGTTTGTATTGTAGTAAGATTGTGCTGTATGAATGTATAAGATTGAGGAATTGTATTAGAATATAGTTTACAAACTTAGGGCTTTGATTTCCATGATTGATTTGACATAATAATTTCAAAGGTGTTTATATTAATATAAAACTTAAAGGGTAGTTTAGTTTGCTCACCTATGGTGGACCATGAAATTAAGTACAAACTGACCATTAAGGCCCAAATATACATGACAATACTATATTGGAATGTATTCGATGCATGGTGAGGGAATAGATTTAAAACATATTGAAAGAGAAAACATTTTGTAGGAACCTGACAAATGTCTCTGTAAGTGGCACTACTGATATTTCTGGCTTCTCCTACACTCCCTGACTCATAGATTCCTCACAGTTGGTAATTGCTTTGGGGAGGTGGGGGGCCCAATCAGGTGCATGCATTCTTAAGAAGCGAATGGATATGAAGACATCCCTACATCTTGCTCTCATTTCCTTAGTGAAGAAGAAACTATGAACCTATAGAGCTCGATTGAGGCAGCCTATGCATCCATAGATTAATCCCCTTTGCATAGCCTTGAAAATGCATTCTGCTACTGATGAGGTTCTCAGTGTATGCAGAGGAAAAAGGCCACCTACCATTGCTTCTCCTTTCAGCAAGTCGTATCCATGGAGTGTCGCGTTCCACCGTTCCATATTGTAAAGATAATAAAAAACCAATCTTGAAGCTATTGCATGGACATAGTGCACATCTTGAATTAAGTCCATGATATTTGATAGGAGCGTGGAGACAATATCAAATCAATGGAGAATTCTATCTTGCGTTCCTTCCAACAACATCCGTCCACATATGTTTCGAATAACGAATTGAGCCTTTGTACAGTCTATATCGAAGATCTGGTTGAGGTCAACAATTTTAACCCTTCCTTTGATTTGTGGCTCCCAATGCATGATTGGGAAAGAGAGGTGCCTATTCACTTTGTCATTCTCCATATTTTACCTTGCAAGCCAAAAAACTTTGGTAAAGGTTAAGTGTTTAATATGAGTAAATGGCACATTTTATTTTAAAATTGATTATCGTAATGAACAAGTAAGTAAAACTTTTTAGTAAATTTGATGGAAGATACATAATCTAACATTTAAATAATATAATCGAATAATTAGCCAATAGGCTTTTATATGCGAACATTATAATGCTTGGATTTGTCTCACGTGCATAAAAAAATTCACGCCAGAAAATTTTGTGAACTTGTGAGTTGTTCTATCGGTGTATTCCTTGAACCTCCTATGGTGCAAGTGCTAGTTAGCTGAAAGCTTTTATATGTGAGCATTATAGTGCTCGGAATTGTCTCACACCATCAAAAGTAAAGAGCCACGAGTTCTAGATAGTGTTCATTGCAATAGTGTTCAGATCAAATCCTCCTCAGACTAACTTAAAGATCTTTGAAACTTGACAAAAGTTCAAAAATAATAGTCATTAAAACAATTATCAATAATAGTTATAGACTAAAGGAATAGTAAAGATTACAGTCAATAGTAGCTAAATACACACATAGAAATATCAAACTTAAAAAGATCTTTGAAACTCGAGGAATCTTGTTAAAATATGATAATGCTAATATTAAAGCTCGCAAAGATTCTTCTCTTGTAATCATAAAATTCAAAGTGTTGTACAAGCGAATTTTATAATGTTGGGCCGTTTGGAGTGTAGCCTTGTGAACAAGGATTTATTTTGGTTTTTTTCTAAAAGCTTTCCATTTTAATATTGTATGAAGTTGCAGTCGAAATTGAAATACAAATGGATAGGAGGTTCACGGAATACGCCGATAGGAACAACTGACGAGTTTAGAAAATTTTATGGCATGAGACAATTCCGAGCACTATATGCTCACATATAAAAGCCTATCGGCTAATTGTTGAAGATAAATTGTAGCTAAACTAAAAACTAAAATAGATAAATAATCAAAGACATATAGATAAATCAGAGACACAAATTTAACGTGGTTCACCATCAAGATGGCTACATCCACCAAGGAAAGCAAGACACACTATTCCATTAATCAATCCAATTACAACAGTCTTCATCTCTACCAAAAAGAGAATGAGAAGGAAAATATATAGACTCTTCAGGCAACTGAAGAGACGTGGGAAGAGGAAGATGAAAAGGCAGTGACGGTTGGGCTTCATTTCCAACAATCTCCCACTGAAGTCCAAACGACACTGCTATACCCACTTTCCTTGAAACTCATGGTTACTTAACTACAGTACTGGTCAAGTAACCATTCCATTAGCTGACCAATCTCGGTGAGAATTCCAACCAAGTCAACCAAACTGACACCATCAGCATGATTGAGCACAGGAATATTTGTTGAATCCTTAATTTGTGAAACCAGTTTATTTTTGCCTCTTGGAATGACAAGATCTATAACATCATCCAGCTTGAGCAGAAGCCCAATTGTGTGGTTGGGATGCTTAATGAAGTGCTTTCCTTCAACTTGGCATATGCAGCTTTGCAAAATATATCGTATAGTACACCTCTTGTGCCACCCATAACTCTTCTAAGAGTGACTCCAATTTCATTTACAGTTTCTGTTGCATCATTTAAAAGATAGAAATTTTTCATATCCTCAAGAATCGCACTTGCTCCTTTACACATTGTGGTCCCACAATCTCCACCTCCAATTTTCCTGTCCCACTCTGAGGAAAATGGATTGGGTTCTTCAAACTCCACCTTAATGCCATCATTAAGCATGACTCCTCTGTCAGTGTTAATCCTTAGTAAATCACACATATTGCTTTCCTCTGATTTGCAGTACCTGTATATTCCACTCTCTCTTGTAAATACAGGCAGTACATGGTCGCCTGCCTTCAGATTGGTTACTCCTTCTCCCACACTTTCCACCACTGCGGTTGTTTCATGTCCAAAGATGTGTGGGAAATTAGGAGTTTGGCCCTTTGCCTGCCAGAAAGTAAGGTCTGTACGACACAAGGGAGTGTAAGCTATTTTGATCCTGACTTCATTGGCCTGTGGAGGTGCCACTTGCACCTTTTCAATCTTCAGGAGCTCCCCTAATTTGGCAGCTTCTAGGCATTCCTTTTTGGCAGGTTCATGTTCCTCTCTAGTAAATGCCCCCTGGTCACTTTCAATAATAATTAAAGATTTATGCTTAGGATGTAAAATGAACTTTCTTGGTGTATATCTCAGAGGCATAACAGACTTGTTGAAAGTTTCTCCCAACTTTTCAATCGTGAAAACTCGCAATGCATCTCCGGCAACTGCTACCACACCTTCAGCACACTGATCAGAAGAAAAAGAAGTCACATATTCCAAAGTCTCATAAGAAAGAGGGGTTAAAAAAAAGTGTCCTTGATGAATATAACCTAGCCAAGGCCTGCTTGAAAGACATATCATTGTTCGGTGACCCCTCACAATAGCAGAAAAAAGTTTTGGAGCTCTCAAACCCAGGAATCTTGTATGCGTGTCTGAAAGTTGTCCAGTGACCATATCCACCTCAGTTCTAAGAAGAACACCATTCTATAAAATCATATTGGCCAGATGATCAGCACCATCCTTACCACCAACAGATGCTTGAACTTCCAGCAAGAGTAGAGATTCTGGTGGAGAACTCATAGCTTGGACACTCAAAATCTGCATACAGTCATAAGGATCTAAAGATAATATGCGAATAGTGTTGTCATATGATCCTACCACCAAAAATCTTGACCTCTGTTTGCCTTCAGGAACTGGAGCAATATCTAAACAAGCCACATCTCCTGACATTTCACATTTTTCCACCTCCATTAGTTGCCCTGTCATATCCATCTCAAAATAAATAAGTTCTCCCTCGCTGAGAGCAATTACAACTTGCAATCTATTACAGCCTACTTTTACGATTGTCTTTTTCCCAGGGGTTTTCCATTCATTTATACATGAATCTGCCCTAATGTGCCGAATTCCATTAGGATGCACTTGCATTAAGGAATCCTCCACTAGAAGAGATACAGCCAATGAAGGAGTAGTATCAAGAAATCCACTGTCACTAACTTCCTCAACTGTTTTACCAACCTCCTCATCCGGGGTTCGAGCCGGGATCTCTGCGTGCACATCTTTTTCCTCACAAATGTCTAGTCCTAGCTTCAACATCTTATGAATAGTGGTAGCAAAGGTATTTGGATCATCGAGGCGGAAGGCAGAAGTGAGAGAAACCATTTCATAGAGGAGCAATACAGGTCCTTTACAGACTTACCACTCTTATTTGCCTTTGCCCTCTTCCGCAACTCTACCATGATGGCTTTCCTATGTTGTGCATCACCTGTGCGTTCAAGAAGTGCTCTAAGTTTAATTTTGAGATCTTCTAAAAATTCTTCTGGTGTAGATGCAATTCCAAATCTAACATCCTTCTCCTCTTCAGCCAAATCCTCCTTATTTTTCAAGCCATCCCACCAATGTACATGGTGTTTTGTTTTAGCAACATCCATTGCTGCTGAAACCTCTGTTTCATTTAGCCTCTGTTTCATTCAGCCTTTGTAGGCTCTTCGATTCTTCTAGCATGTCAAAATCCTCACCTCCCAAATCTTGCAGAGGCCTTTCCCACACATACCTCGCCTGGGCAGTGCTCGGGGAATCAAGATCAACATCACCCATAATAACATCAGTGGCAAGATCAGCAGCCAAATAGAGAGGAGATTCATCTACTTCCATAGGCACAATTTCATCTAGCTCCAAGTCACTGTCCGAAGCTCCCACTTCATCAAAACTCACTCCAGAGCCACACGACAAAGACATGAGAGCTAGAGCCCAATCATCCAAAGCTGCTACATCCATTTTCCTAGAAATTCTTCACTATTTCCAAAACAACTTTTCCACCATTGGCTCTGATACCAATTGTTGAAGATAAATTGCAGCTAAACTAAAAACTAAAATAGATAAATAATCAAAGACATAGATATAAATCAGAGACACAAATTTAACGTGGTTCACCATCAAGATGGTTACATCCACCAAGGAAAGCAGGACACACTATTCCATTAATCAATCCAATTACAACAGTCTTCATCTCTACCAAAAAGAGAATGAGAAGGAAAATATATACTCTTCAGGAAACTGAAGAGACATGGGAAGAGGAAGATTAAAAGGCAGTGACGGTTGGGCTTCATTTCCAACAATCAGTCATTAGCAGCTAAATACACACATAGACTAAAGGAATAGTAAAGATTACAGTCAACAACAGCTAAATACACACACAGAAATATCAAACTTAAAAAGATCTTTGAAACTTGAGGAATCTTGTTAAAATATGATAATGCTAATATTAAAGCTCACAAAGATTCTTCTCTTGTAATCATAAAATTCAAAGTGTTGTACAAGCGAATTTTATAATGCTGGGCCGTTTGGAGTGTAGCCTTGTGAACACGGATTTATTTTGGTTTTTTTCTAAAAGCCTGCCATTTTAATATTGTATGAAGTCGCAGTCGAAATTGAAATACTAATGGATAGGAGGTTCACAGAATACGCTGATAGGAACAACTGACGAGTTTAGAAAATTTTATGGCATGAGACAATTCCGAGCACTATATGCTCACATATAAAAGCCTATCAGCTAATACACTCTTACTATAAAATAAACATTTTGAAGCAAAGAGAGTCTTGAGCGCATAGTATAGAAATCACACTCACAATCTGAACTCATGACATATATTTGTGGTCATTAAGAGAGCTTGCATAGGGAAGCTACAATTGGCACAACCACAACGTTTGAAGACACAATTTATTCAAGCTTTGTTTTAAGAAGCTAGATTTTGAAAGGCTCTATAAACAGACATGGCAGTAAAGTAATCCGTTGTTAGATGATCCACCCCCTATATTTGCAATGCCAAAGAAGTCCCCCCAAAAGAATAGATCTGTTTTAACAGATTAGAAGTGACTTTACAGTTCGAGCCACTTAGGTGATTCAACGCCAGAGAAAAAAACAAGACTCTAAAAGGAAATGAGAGTTCCTCTCTGTGTTCATGTCAACGGCAAGAAACTTGTGGTTGGAAAATTGCCTGGAGTTTTTCTTGTAAGTGGAATTCTAATATCCCTAACTATAAACAAAAATATGACATATATTTACCAGAACGAAGAGCCTGGAATAATTGGATGCAAATGCAATGAAGCATTGGAAGAGCTTGTTCATCTCAACAAAACTCCATTATTCCAAAGTGGGTTAAAGCGATCCGATCACTAAAATCATCTTAATTAGGTATCCATGCCATTGTTTCTCAATCACACAACAGAAGAAAGAGTTAGACAATGGCTTCCCCAACTCACAGCCTATGCAGGGGCTCTGTTTTGCTAGAATTGCATCATTGCATGATGGAGCAAACTAATGAGTCATTGAAACAGAGTATGCATTATGGTAAAGGCAATCAATAGACGTTGTAAGAACTGTAGCCAATCTACGTCTAGTGCAGGACTGATAAGACCAAATCTACTGCAGAAATTGTCCAATCTTTTAATATAGCTGTCAAATCCTTATCTCTTGACAGTGCCTTTTAATTAATATTATTTGACTTTGGAAGATTGCTTTGATTTCAATTGATTTTGCATATTCTAAAAAATGAAATTGAAATAATTCTCGGTACAAGATATTCAATTGATGTGATTTAGATATACACTATAAAGTCATAGTTTCATTTTGCAAACATTGATTTTATTTTTTGGGCATGGGTATTTGACACGTATAGATTCTATTTCTTTCATGAATTGATTTTAGGTATGGACCATATTACTTTCATTTACTTTTGGTATGGTTGATATTGACTTGAATATTAAATGTTTGTCTGGATTCACGTGAAGGCTGCAATAAGAGGGTAAACAAAAATAACCAATCAAATATTTTTTCCATCTTTACAGACTATAGTCATCACAAAAATAAACGAATATAATTGGTTACGAGTCAAGAAGACTAATTAAACAGTTCAACATATAGAATGTATTAGTACCCATGCCAAGGCAGGTACTAATAAAATATTTTCATAAGAAAAAGGGTCATACCACCATTGGTCCCCACTACAATGACTTAAGCTACTGCTGTTCTTCAAGCATTTTTTGTCCATTTCCCCCGTACTTTGTCCCTTTCTTTTATTATATTGTGAAGGTACCAAATTCTTATTTATTTCTTGCTAATTTTTTGTTAATTATTCATCTGGCTGAATATAATCATGTACACTGAAGTGACCTTTCCGTTCTTTTCGCCCAGTAAAAACATGCCATTGGTAAAGGCAACCAGAGAAATCGTTTTTTCTTCTCCTTTTCTTGAAATCTTCTTCCTTTCTTTTCGTTGATTATCTTGTCAAAGAAAGGAAGGCTATGGAATGCACTAGTATACAAATAAATATCGTACATGATGTCTTCGGCTTCAGAATCGTATCGTATACGCACCGTATATTTGCCAAGAATCGAGCATTCTTTATTTTAAAAGTTTCCCTTTTCCTTCTATATCTTTTCTCAAGAACTTTTTGTCGTTCTTCCCCTTTTCCATCATCTTTAGAAATTGAGATAAAGTTGCACTATGCACGGTCCATCACGGAGATTCACGGTGTAGATTCATCCGAGAGGGTTTGCCGCAGGGTTTAAATTTGACAGTCCACTTTGCCTGTTAAGGAATTTTTTTCCTAGAGTTTAGTCTTCAATATTGTTTGTCATGTGACAATTATTTTTTTTAAATGCAAGTCAAAATTATATATATAACGCTGAAGCTTTCTCAATTCAAAACAAATCTATAAAAAACAAATCTATTTCTTAAATAATAGAAGTTACTATTAAAAAATTTAAAAATAAAAGCAAAAAACTAGAAATTTAGAATAATATATTCTATAAAAAACAAATCTATTTCTTAAATAATAGAAGTTCCTATTAAAAAATTTAACAATAAAAATAAAAAAACTAAAAATTTAGAATGAATATATTCTATAAAAAATTAAATCTATTTGGAAATTTTTTTCTTCTATTTATATATATTATATAATTTAGAATGAATATATAATTATATTCATAAAAAAAATAAAAATTTGGGATTTATTCTATTAAAAAACAAATCTAAAACATATATATTTAGAATGAATATATAATTGTACTCATAAAAAACAAATCTAAAACATATATATTTAGAATGAATATATAATTACACTCATAGAAAACAAATCTAAAAATTTGGGATATATTCTATTAAAAAAAAATCATATATATATATATATATATATATATATATATATATATATATATATATATATATATACGGTAGATTTTCATATTAATTGTTTTTCTTACAGTTTTTAAAATAAATTACTTGTATATCAATACAGTCAAATATTTATTTTTATTGTATTTCTAAAATCCTTAAATACAACTATACAACTGTCAAATTTAAGCCCTATTTGGAGTCATGTAGACTATCGTATAAATATGTCTAACAAGAAATTTGAGTTACTTTAGGCAATTTTCTACTTGATTAGCACTTGCATTTGAAGGAGGTGTAACATGGTTACAATTGGAATGTTTGTAGACCATCCTAAAAAGACAATGTTTATCCAGCATTCCATCCACATTTGATTGTATTTATTAATTATTTGAAATTCAAAATTATATTATATATCAAATTTCAATTAATAAATATGGTCAAATGTGCATCCAAAATGTTGGATAAACAATGCATCCTAGAAATATGTCAAAGAAGTATGAGTCACTTTAGGCAATTCAATACTTGACTAGCACTTGCACTTTAAAGAGGTGTAATGGTTACACTAATAGTAAATTACATGTCAAATTGAAGAATGGGTTAGAAGATATATTATTTTATTTGCATAGAATAACATCTAAAATCAGGTGCATTTCTGGGCTAAGATGTCAGGTCAGAATGCTGGTATTCTCTTGCTAGACTTTGAGAAGGCATATGACAGAGTGGAATGGTCTTTCATTTTAATTATTCTCAAGGCTTTTGGCTTTCCGCAGGAATTTAGGAGAATGATAAAGATGATGTTTAGAGATGTCTCAACTCAAATTGAAATCAATGGGTCCCCTACTTCCTCCTTTTCTTTGGGGAGATCCATTAGGCAAGGCTGCCCCTTGGCCCTTGCTCTTTTTGTTATTGCTTCAGAAGCCTTGTTTTACATATTGAGAACATACAAGATCCCGTGTAGCATTAAAGGAATTGAACTTCCTGATGGCAACTCATTTTTAAACATGCAGTTTGTAGATGATACTGCCTTATATCCTGTCTTGGAAAAAGAAAACTTAGAGAACTTAAAGATCAGACTGAATACATTTTGTAAGGCTTCAGGTGCTAAAGTGTCTTTCAGTAAATCTATTCTTCTAGGTAGGTTCGATTCTCCCCCTGATTGGGTTGGTGAGGGGGAGTGGCAATAGGGTGGCCCCAAAAGGTTGGTTAGATTTTTGGGGATTCCTTTCGCCATTGATCCTTCTCTAAAGCATATGTGGGATTGGTTGTTTGCCAAGATTGAAGTAAAGATAAAAAATTGGAACAGACAAGTGTTGTCCTTGGCCAGAAGATTTCAAGTTTGTCAAAAGATTTTATCTGCATATACTATTTTTTATGCTTCCATGTGGCTATTCTCAAATGTGCAAATTGAAAGTATTCAAAAAGTGATCAGAAGTTTTCTCTGGTCAGATGGAACTAAGGTGAAAGTTTGTGAATCCAAAAAGATATACAATTTACTTACAAACATAATTGAGATTTATGAGCATAGTGTTAAAGCATGGAACTTGAATGTTAATGTCCAAGATCTTGTTGTAGTCTTTAGGTCCTTTTGGTCTAAGCACCTAGAACCCAAAAAAAGATGTTTTAGATGGTTATTAATGTTGAAGAAATTGCCCGTTAGTCATAATGGTTATGTCTATGCATTCTGTAATGTCTTTGAAACTTGTGATCATATCTTCTTTGAATGTCCCTTTGCTTGCCAAGTTTGGAACCTTTTCATGGGTAATGTATCAAACTGGTCTTTGAATGATGGTAAATGTAAGTTGGAAATTTTATTTGGTTCTATTACTGAGTTTAATTCTAAAACTAATGCTTTTTGGCTCTCTTTAACAACTGAAATTCTTTGGATTTTGTGGAGATTAAGAAACGAAGACCATTTTCAAGGCAGGAAAAGAAGCCTTACTGAGTTTGATTTAAGACTCACACTTGCTGACCTATTCTTATAGGTAGTGCTTTCATTGGATTCTCAATTTAAGAGCCTTCTGAAGACTACTGTACAAAGTTCTTCTATGACTAGCAATGAAGATTCCATGTAGACAGATGAAAGATCACAAAATGTAGGAAAGGCATACCAAAATTTTAATATAAGATTGGAGGATCTGTAGAATGAGTATAGAGCTCTTCACATCTCTGAGTCTGGGACTGCTGGTAGACACAAAGAAACAACAGATGTATCTTATGGGATTTCTAGGCCTCTTGACTTACAGAGGGATTGTCCACATGTGGATTCTCATATTGTCTCTAACATATAGATTGACAGGGTTGATAGTGGAAGAACAGAATTTGAAAATAGTGTTTCTGATCCAATGTTGGTGTGCAGTCATCCAGAGACTTCTTATCATGTGTAGCGTACTGACCAATCTTCAGAATGATATCTTTTGACAGGATAGAATTAGCTTCAGACTCTATGTTTCATATAGGAAGATCTTCACAATGTTCAATCTTCTTACCCATTTACTCAATATCTATATTTTGTATGGAATAGTATAATTAGGGAACCTATGTAAAGGTGGCTCTCTTGGCCACAATGATTGTACTCAAACTTCTTCATTTTTGGTAATATGATTGAGCTATTTTTAATCCAAAAAAAAATAGGTGCATTAGGATTGCAATATTACATTCTTGGATATATTATTTTTTTCATGTTTATTTGTTTTTCTAAATTATATACAAAATGATCACAAATAGAGGTGGAAATGTATTATTTTATTTACAACTTTGATATACATAAAATATACTCTACAAATAGATGCTTTTTATTTAGAGTATGCTATTATATATTTATTTATAATCTTTTGAAGGATTCTTTAAATTAAAATTTTTAATGACACGAGGTTCTCAATCCTATAGTGAAGCATGAGTTGAAAGGGAATGTGTAGCCAACACTTATATAGGTTAAGGATTTGTTGGTTATACCTTCTAGTCGTGATATGATTGAGATTACTTTTATTGGCTCAAGGAAAACCATAATTTTTGTGTTGCCTTAGATTATGGTGGCTTTATAGATAGAGATCAATGCAATGCCTTGTGATGGTGCCTTAAATAACTTCCCACAAGTCCTCAAACTTGAGTAATTTCCAAGGCAATGCCATCAACATCTATATGGACTATGTGTGCATCACAATGGGTAGGCTAGGTAAACAAAGCTATGATGCAAACACAATTTTTATAAAATTTTAAAATCAGATCAAACCAATCAAGCATTGGAGACAATGCCATTCGCAAGTGCATGATGTGAATAAATTGAGAAGCATGGAGAAACAAAGGTGCATACAAAAATAAACCCCTTAAAAAATGAAGCTAAATTAAAGAGGTTTATATTGTATTGGGTCTTGTAGAGAATAAGACTAAGGGTAGTATAATTAACTTCTAAGTTGTTCGGCAAGACAAATGTGGTTTAATCAACTTTTGACATGATATGAACATCACAACTACCCCACCTCGCTTTAATGATGGCATTTACCTCATCAACCTTTGTGTATGATACCCAATTTAAACTTAAACCCTATTACACAACAAGACAAAAATAGAGCCAAATCATTCACAAATGAAGAATAGAAGTAATGAATTGAAAGAAAATCAACATGAAACTTGGCTTTCTGTAAGCTATGAAAATGAAGGACAATAAAAAACCAAAAGGGGGAAAGAAGAATAAGAAAAGCAAGTTGATATTTGTTGAGAAAAAAAGAATAGGTTAAAGTCAATGATAATTTATAGAATTGAAATCAATAAGTGATTGTTTGGATCCCTTTGTAGTAGAATCTTATCACAATCTAATTTCATGTTTAGGCACTAGTAAAAACATTTAAGACATGTCTCTCTCAAATTACTAGGCATATAAAGTGCAGATTATCTATAGATGTGTAAGCTACAAATTGTTTGAATCTCTTTAGGCAATTCTTTGTAATACAACTATTACTCTAGAACTGATGTTTTATGTCGTTGAGAACAATTTTTCTAGCATGAGACCACTTTCTCGAACTAAATTTTGGGAGATTGAAAACTCACAAGAAAAACCTATCAAATAATTAAATTTCAATTCTCAATGATAAAATCAATTCTAAATGTTTGAAATTAAAAATATACATTTGCAATTTGAAATATGCAATTTTTCTATTTACAAAATTGAAAAAACACTTGTTAATAAATTATAATCATATTATCAAATATTTTCCTATATACAAAATCAAAGTGAAGTTTAAAAACTAATGAAAACAAGAGTATCCCTGCCTTGGGCAAAGATCGATAATTATTTTACTATTGCATTTATTTAAAACTTTTATAATCAACCCAAATAAAGCTACGAATTTTTCTTACAATGGTCATTAGATAGGCAAATGGTTTATGTATTTTCACTTCTAGCATTACTAATTTTGATAACCCATAAGAATTTAGCAGGTTAGACTAACACAAGATTAGTTCCAAGGATCCAATTCAATCAACAAATAGTACAATATTTTCTTTAATCAATTAGCTCCAATCATCTACTTTCTCTAGCCTTTCTCAATGAACAAGGAGTGTGAGTGCTCTCACTTAGTTTTACAATAAGTTAAATCTTCCTCTATGAGGGATTCATATTATGTATGCAATAACTTGATTTTGAGAGGGTCAAATCAAGAATATTTAAATAAGTTCCTAATTACACTATATCAATAATAGGAGGGGTATAGGTTGAGTGATGCCACCATCTATTATATACATGATACAACTAGTCATCCATCTATTAGAAATGTGATATTAATAATTAGTTGTATCATGCATATAAAGGAATGTTCTTGGTTGCTTTATATTTCTGTTCATGAGTGGCATGTTACAACATCAACTAATACTTATAGAGAAACAAAGTGAATGGGAGAATAAAGCATGAGGAATGGCTCTAATAAATGATCATACCATTTAGTGGGTTGTGGTCCACCACGCAAGTTGATTTTATTTTTGTGGGTTTGATCTAGTGGTTCACATAGTCCCCCTACTATAGATAGGCCTCTTTCCCATCTAGACCAATTATAGAGGTGGAGGAGAGGGGTGGTCTTATATCCTCTCCTAGCTATCTATAATAGGTTTGATTGAGATAATGAGTTGGCCTTAATTTTACCCTTTCCTAGATAATTCTAATAGCTAAGTCACTTGAGTGAAAATTAGTTGGGTCACCCATTTTGTTCAATAGATCACTTATATGAAAAGAAACTCAATTCTCTAATTGAAAGGAGAAGAGTTGTAAGATTTTAGAGAATCAAAAATTGAGTACCAAATCAATATTTTTTCTACAACTAGAATTTATGCAACTCAGTAACCTAATTAAATATGTAACATGGTGATGTATACATACACATTAGGTATATAATTAGGGTAGCACACGAGGTTAATAATTAATCAATAGATTGAGGGGCAACTCATAAATCCCTTTCTAAATAATTTAAGGCCTATCTATTGTAGTGGGCAAGCTCATCTACTCATTTATATTCTTGAGGCTATCAATAATTTTCTATTCTTGTTGCTTGAAACTCATCTAGAGGAATAGGTGCTTTCCTCACATTATTGACTGTATTAACTAAAGGGTTTTAGGAGAAACCTATGTAGGAGACCTTTTATATGTAGGATGCTTGTTTACCCTATATCTTACAAAAGATGAGCTTATGCATATCCCTCTATTATTCTAGTCTATTCCAATCTCTTTGTTTTATCTCTAATCTAACGATTTTGTTGTTTCCACTCTTGATTATTTGAGATAACGACAAAGTGGTTGGTCTTGATGGAATGGAATGGAGGTAGTCAAGTGACTAATGGGGAGAAAGAATGAGATCTATTTAGTTTATACCTCTAATTGGTTTGCTAAAATCAAGTGGCTCATAAAATTTATCACTTAGCTCTCAAATTACACTTTACCTCCATTAATTGCAAAAGAAATTATGACTCTCCCTCCTTTGTTGGGAGACTTCCTAAAGGCTCTTGCAAGGGTAAATAACTCGAGAAAAGATTATTATAGCTTAGTAAGATCGAGGGCCCCTATATAAACTATCCATAGTAAGGATGGAGGGGATGAGGAAATGATGGAGCACTCCAATAGGAGATTGTCACTCTAGGGTGCCTCTCCCCTTCCTTTCTTAATGGTCTTATGTTAACCAGGCATTCCCATCTCTATCTATATATAAAATTAAAAATACTAAAATATAATAAATGTTTTAGTATTTTTACTATATCTTGTGAAATCTTGGATTGTTCATTAAATATAATATCTTAATAAAAAGAAAAGGGTCATGTACCACCATTTTGGGTCCCCACTACAATGACTTGAGCTAGTGTTCTTCAAGCATTTTTTTGTTTTTCCATTTCCCTCATATTTTCCCTTTCCTTTCCCATTTTGTGAAGGTACCAAATTCTTTTTATTTCTTGCTAATTTTTTGTTAATTTTTTTTGGTTGAATAAAATCATGTACACTGAACTGATATTTCCATTCTTTTTGCCCAATAAAAATATGCCAATAGTAAAGGCAAACAGAGAAATCTTTTTTTCTAAGAGGCAAAGTGAGGGAATAGGAGTATGATGTGGACTACAATCTTGAGGAAAGTTGATAGTGAAGCAGGAGTTTGATAGTGTGACATAGAGTGAATGTTATTGTAGTAGCATTGTAGATGTACTTGTATTATCATTAGCCTATGCAACAAGATCTAAAGGTGGTAATTCTAGAGTCTAGTTGTTAGTTAGTAGTTAGTAAATTAAATGGCTACAACCTGGCATGTAAGAATCCTATTGCAACAATTTTTATAGTCATAGTGATAATCGTGCAAGCATGAGATCAATGAGGATGTTGTTACTGTTGGGAAATTTTGTGTTATTGTAATTGTTTGTTGTGTTGGTTGCACGATTGGAAAATCTTTTATTAGACCCTCTGTTTGTGATTGCATCAAATGGGATTAGACCAAGATAGATCATGGGTTAAGTGTTGAGGAGTTGATGAACTGATGTGAGTGAGCTTGATCAATGCAATTTTTCAAGAATGAGTTGACAAAAGAGGGGGAGGTCTAGTTAGGTAAGTTAAGGTGAAAATAATGGAAGTACACCACGTTTTGTTATTATACTTTGTAGGTATTAAATAAGGTATCTTCTAGAAAGGGAATGCTAGGTAGAAGATCCCTATCAGTAAGTAGATCACAGACTATGCTAGTCCATAAGAAGCTTGTAAAAAATGTATTGACATGAGGTTTTTAATAGGGGTAACTGTGGGTAGATCGCTAACCTAAAGACAATTCTCATCAAGTCAAGATGTCACCAAAGAGAGGATGAGGTGTTATCAATGTTGCTAGCAAAATGGAAGAGTTGTATGAGATGTTGAAGGCTATGCAAAATTGAATGGATGCATTTGAGCAAGGCCATCAAAGAAATTGTAACTAGGTAGGGCGAATGAGAGGGATGAATAGAAGGAGGTAGATCCTATTGAATCAAGTGGAAGCAAAGAGGACAAGGAAGAGATGATGTTGAAGCCCATAACTAACATTGGTAAGAGGACTAGAGTAGACATTTTGAACTATTTTGAAGATTTTGATCTTGAAGAGTGGATAGATTGGTTCATTGATTTAGAGGAGCATTTTGAGTATGAGGGCATTGTAGACTTGGATAGGTTGAAATTTGCAAAGACTAAGTTGAAAGGCCATGCTACAATATGGTGGAAGGAAGTTAATTAGAGAGGAATAGGAAGGGCAAGCCTAGCATTGAAAAGTGGGACCAAATGGTGGAGAAATTGAAATCCAAGTTCATTCTAGAAAATTACCAGTTGGAACTGTTGAAGGATTTGCACAATTTATGGTAGAGAAACATGAGTATGAAGGAATACATAGAGGAGTACTATAGGCTAACAATTTGATCTAGAAATCATGAAGGAGCTAAAAAAGTGGCAAAATATATCAATGGATTGAGAGAGTCCATCAAAGAGGAATTGGGTATGTGGAATATCTAGATAGTAGAAGAGGCCTACTAGTTGTTTGTAATGTTCCATTTCTAAATTATTTCCTATTGGAGGTTATTATAGCCCATTCCCTTATTTTAAGTGAGCTAAGGTATTTAAACAAAAAATAATTTATTTGATATTTAACCGCAGGAATAAGAGAATATAATTTCTTGGTCAATTAAATATTATATTAATTTTTTATCCTCAAAGTAGGTAATGGTGTTTTCATGGAGCCTTCATAACTCTCGAGGTTAATTTTAGCATATTTTGTGCCTTTTTAGATGATATTTAATGACATGTGGATTTGGGAGGCTACGGTCTTATTTTAGCTAGTAGTTATGGAGAGTGGTAAAAATAAATTTTAATTTCATTTTTACTATCCCAAGATGGGCATTAGAATATTGGGCACCAATTTGAGCTACATGAATCTATTTATATGATGAAGATTTCTTCCATTGGGATCTTTTGTCAATCTATCATTCTGTGAAATTGTTTGAACTTCTGTTCATACAGACGTTTGAGGATGAAAAACCTTGGGTGTTGGAGATTAGTGGATGAAAACCCATTGGTTTTAGGAGTCATGGGATTTAGCCCCTTTGATTTAGGAGAGCAATCTCACTTAGAGGTTGTATTGGAGTTGATTGGAGTAGCTTGTTGATTTTTGCTATTTTTGCTTGCAAGGTTTTTGGTGTTTTTAGTGTGGTTTAGTTTCCATATTTTGTTGTTGTTTTGGTTGTTGTTGTGAATGCTATATAGTACTTTATTATTTTCCATATATTTCAAGATGCCTCCTTCTAATATAGTATAATTTTATTTTGTATTTTGGTGCCCAAACTACCAAATCTTGGGCATTGGAATCATCTTTTTGGTAGTATATTTTGTGGGTTTGTTAGAAAAATTGTTGTTGTTGTTTCTATTGTATTTATTGTTATTACAAGATTTTGGTTGTGTATTCCAATTTCTAGAGGCCCTACAATAGATTTGGGAATAAATCCTTTGTTTGGTGCAAGAATTGTTAAAATTGTTGGATTCTGCAAGGCATAATTTCTAGATTTTTTTAATATATTTGTGGTTGTAGATTTCTGATATCATCTAGCAAGTGGATGTGTAATTTTTTGTGTATTCTTTTCATATTTTTCATCAAAAGTAATATATAATAAGTGTCCATTTGTTTGAGATTTAACAAATTGCCAATTTTTATTGCTTAGAACTAGTTAATCTTGTGCTTGTGGTTTGAGAAATTTTTATATGAATTTTTGAATTGAAGTATGATCTCAAAAAAAATTGTTAAGGGAATTATAGTGGTATTTGATTAAAGATGTTGCTAGCCTATAGGGTGTTTTAAAGATTGATGATTCCTAATGACAAAGAAATTAGATATCTTAGCTAGGAACAAAGGAAATTACAGATTGAATGATCAAGCACAAAGGGTTTGTATATAGAAGAAGTTATGGATGAAGGAGGAAAAGGAAAGAAGAAGATGAGTGATGATGAAAGAGAAGAATTCTTTCAGTAAACTTCATCAAATCTTAACCAGGGATGGAGGGAGTCAAATGAGATGATAAGAAGATTGGTAGAGAAACTAAGCATAAAAAATTCCCATTGAGGTGAAGGGTGTGTGCAAGAAGTTGAGTCCACTTTTTGCCCAAAAAGTGGAAGTGTTTTCCCTGATTTTCAGAATTTGTCACATTTGACCTAAAAATTTGAAGCACTTAAAGATTGAATCTTAAAAAAGTCAGTAATATGAAATGTAGTACTAGGAGTCTAGTTTCCAAATATGTAATTTATTTTAATACCCAGATGATATAAATTGATTTTCAATAGGCATGTCTAAAAACCACTATTTAAAAGTCACTTTTTAGGACCATACCATGCATGTGTACGTCAACCATATTTTGACCTAAATAAAAGTATTTTTCTAAACCCTTTTGGTAAAAAATCTGTAAGACACTGAAGATTGCTCATATATTTTTTTGTAATTTTTCTTTGAATATTTTTTTATTGATTTTTTATTGGTTGTAATTGTTGTTTTGAAAACCTCTTGTGCATGTCACGCATAAGATGACCTAAACTTATCATTTTTTTAATTTTTATTTTCAAATTGAAAAGAATTGTCTGAAGATTATTCACATATAATTTGTTTTTCAAAAAATTATTTTAATAAAAAGTTATTAAAGTAATAAGAAAACATGTTTTTTCAAGTTTATGGACCAATTTCATTGAAAAATATTTGAAAAATAGAAAAAATAATCCAATTGTAAAAAAATTACATATTTGAAATCTACACAATCTCATCTATAATGGGTTTTAATTTCTCAAATAATTCTGCAAAAACATCTTCAGACATATATCTAAAGTCACTCTTTTCTAGTGACACTGACATGACCTTCAAGTTGCAGGTTAAAGCAGGTCCAAAGCTAAGGGTCAGATCCCAAAGCCTTTTTTCTGACCTGAAACCCATAGCAAAAATTGGGCCAGAACTTGAAATTTTAAGAAACGAGATCCCGTTTAGTTTTTTTTTTAAATTTTAACCCTTTATGAAATGGGATCCCGTTTCTAGAAAATAGGATCCCGCTCTTGGCTCAAGGTCCCGAAGAGAAATAGGATCCTGTTTCATAAAAAGTGGGATCCCGTTTCACTTTTCCCAATTTCGCATTTTTGGCTCAGTCTGAAACTTCCACGAGAAGTGGACTCATCGTCTTGCTTTTACCCTGAAGGATCATCTGTAAGTAATAGACATGCAGGTCATTCCATATTAAAACCCTCAAAATCAATATTTAAACTAGAAGAAGAAGAGGTTGCAATTGTACCCACTACTTCTACTAAGGAATTTATTATAGAAGAAATTGCTAAATGGCATGAGAAATACTTGAACCAAGATGAAGGTTTTAGGGCAACCCTATCATTTGAGAAATTTGTAGTAATTACAAGAAAGGCTTCACACAAGAAGGGGCAAGCAAATATTTAGAGTAATAGTGGGAATGAATTGAAGAATAAATTGAACAAACTTTCAGTACACACCCTTGATGGTAGTGGGAAGATTTCAACATGGGCTTGGTTGCAAAAACTGTAAACTTACCTTACTCTAAATCCTATGAAGGAAAAAGAAGTAGTCCAATTTGCCACTTTGCATTTGGGGGGTGTTTCTTATGATTGGTGGTATCATGGCTTAGTCACGTAGGATGATAGTGTATAGACATTTTAAAAATTTAGTAAAAGATTCATTGATAGATTTGAGTTGAAGGATAAGGGGGCATATTTCAGAGAGCTTGCAAAAATCAAAGAGCAAACTTATGTAAATGATTATGTTGCTTATTTTTAGAGAGTTGTTATGGTAACAAAAATATCTCACAAGAGGATCATCTATATCTTTATTGAAGGTCTCTTGAGGCTCTAAAAGACCTAGTTAAGGCTTTTGCTCTAAAATCTTTACAGGAGGCTATTAGAAGAGCTCTTGCCCTTGAGCCATCTATAATGAAGAGTAAATTTTCTTATCAATCCAAAGCACAATCTTATTGACATTTTGATAAGGAGTCACATGTACCACCCCAAAAATATTTTCCACAAAGCACCAAGAAAGTGGATGAGACAACTAAGAATGAACTAAGGAGAAAGAAACTTTGTTTCACTTGTAGGGAACCATAGGAAGTCAGTCATAGGTGCCTCGGTAAGGGACACGTGCATTATATTGAGGTAGTATTATATGGAGATTTAGATGCGAAAGAGCTTGAAAGATTTGTAGATTCAAAAGAGCATATACTAGAAAAGTTGGAGGATGAAAGCATGAAAGATGGAACAATTGCAACTCTTTTAGGAGTTCCCAAATATCATCCTTTCAAGGTTCGTAGAGTGCTAGTGAGTCAACAAATGACTATGCTCATTGATAGTGGTGCTACCCACAATTTTATTGATGAAGGTTTGGTGGCAAAGAGAGGCTTGAAGATAGAAGAATTTGAAGGTTTCAATGTTACAATGGCCGATGGATTTACCATTCCTTATACTAGAATGATCAGACAGCTTAATACAACCCTTGGAGATTATAAGGTATGTGATTATTTTTAGGTTGTTGGCATAAGAGAATTTGATATGGTTTTGGGTGTTTAATGGTTTCATTCTCTAGAGGAGTTCTCACAAAATTATTAGACTATGGAGCTCAAGTTTAAAGCAAATGGAAAGAATGTTGTCCTTAGAGGGATCTCTAATTGAACACCACAGGTGGTTATAGAAAAAACAATGGAGAGGACTTTCCATAGGGGCCAAGTTGCATGGGTAGTAAGTTGTTTGATAATTCCCATGAATTCTTCCATGGATAGGAAACACACATCATTTTGACATCAATCAAATTTTGGATAAGCATAGTATGGTATTTAGTGATTTGCCACCAAGACTTCCACTGGATAGAGGCTTCCAACACATCATAGAATTGGAACCTAGTGCAAAACTAGTCATAATCACTCCTTACCACCACCCAAGAGGCTATAAGGAAGAGATTGAAAAGGCTATAAAATAACTTCTTAAGATGGGTTACATAAGGCCTAGTTCTAGTCCATTTGCATCTTTAGTGGTTCTTTTAAAAATGAAGGATGACACTATGCAGATGTATATTGATTACATAGAATCAAATAAGAGGACCATCAAGAATAGATATCATATTCTCAAGATACATGAGATGATAGATGAACTACATGTAGTTGTGTACTTCTCAAAGATTGATTTGAGATCAAGATATCCCTAGATTCATATGAGAGATGAAGATGTGCAGAAGACAACATTTATGTGTCATTTTGGACACTTTAAGTTTTTGGTCATGCCCTTTGGACTTACTAATGCTCCAACTACCTTTCATTCATGCATGCATCAATTATTTGGCAAGCATTTGAGAAAAAAAATACTAGTTCTCTTTGATGATATTTTAATTTACAGAAAAACACAAGAACATTTGAAGCACTTGGATACAGTTTCAGGCATTTTGGAGCAATAATCTTTCTTTGCAAAGATGTCCAAATGTGAGTTTGGACTAACATAGATTTTTTAATTAGGACATATCATAAGTACCAAGGGTGTACGAGTAGACCAACAAAAGATCCAAGCTATCCTAGATTGGCCACCT
Organism: Cunninghamia lanceolata; assembly: GCA_027924645.1. Lineage (NCBI taxonomy): Eukaryota > Viridiplantae > Streptophyta > Pinopsida > Cupressales > Cupressaceae > Cunninghamia > Cunninghamia lanceolata. The sequence continues at coordinate 472,292 of BSBN01001872.1, forward strand.
CCTACTACATTGACATAGTTGAGGGGTTTCTTTGGGTTATGTAGTTATTATAGGTTTATGAAAGTTTTTTCTCAGTTGTCTACCCCTTTAATAGATTTGACAAATAAAGGAGCCTTTGAGTGGTCTAAATCAGCTCAAGTAACCTTTGAAAAAATTAAGGAGGTAAAGAGTTCATGCCCTATACTTGCGATTCCTAATTTTTCATTACCATTTTTTGTAGAATGTGATGCACTTCGAGAAGGTATTGGGGCCTTTTCTAACTCAAAAGGGACATCCCATAGCCTTTGAAAATAAGAAATTAAATAGTTTGGAAAGAGGCTATTCCATTTGTGATAAGGAAATGTTGGCTATTATGCATGCATTGGAAAAGTTTAAACAATATCTAGTTTGTGGTAGATTTGTTGTTAAAATTGATCATAAAATTTTGAATTCTTTTTAAGTCAGAGGGATTTGAATGACTGCCAACAAAAGTGGGTAAGTTGCAAGCATGCGATTTTGACATAGAGTACATGAAAGGGAAGAAAAATCTTGTGGCTGATGCTCTTTTTAAAAGACCTACTTTATGCTCTCTTTCCACTATTTCTACTAATTAGAAAGTTTCCATCATAACTAAATATGTTAAGAATACATTTGCTTCTAATCTTCTTGATGAGATGGTGAAAGATGATAGGTACAAAATGGTGGAAGGGATTATCCTTTACAAAAATAGAATCTTTTTAGTGCCTGAATCCAAAATCAAGGAGAAGATCTTGAGGGGTTTTCATGGTACACCTTTAGCAAGACACCAAGGGTACTAGAAGACTTACAAAAAATCCATGAGAGATTTTCATGGAAGGGTATGAAAGAGGATGTTTATAAGCATATTAGAGAATGCATGATTTTCCAATAGGACAAAGGGGAGCAAATCTTTCTAGCAATACTACTTTCAACCACTACCAATTCCCAAACAAAAATGAGAGATTAAATCTATGGACTTTATCACAGGACTTCCCAAGGTACAAGGCAAAGATTACATTTATGTTGTGGTTGATAGATTGACTAAGTATGCATTTTTTTCTATCACTTCAGAATTTAAGGCACCACAAGGGGCATATTTATTTTTCAGAGATATATTCAGATTGCATGGTTTGCCCAAGAACATTGTTAGTGGCGGGAATAGCAGGTTCCTTAGTTTTTTTTGGTAGGAACTCTTTCATTTGATAGGAACTAAGATTAGTCCAAGTAACATCTATCATCCCCAAATAAATGGTCAAATAGAGATAGTAAACAAATCGATTGAGGGGTATTTGAGAAACTATGTTTCAAATCAGCAAACTACATGGATTAAGTGGTTGCATTTGGGAGAATATTGCTACAAGACTTCTTCACATATGTTTATTGGTATTTCACCATTTAGAGCTTTATATGGGTATGTTGCTCTTTATTTTGCTAATTTAGATAGTAGAGTCCCTGTGGCAGGTGATTTGGTAAATCAAAGTTAAGAAATAATCAGATCACTCAAGGATCACCTACAACAAGCACAAAACCAACAAAAGATTTATGTAGATCAAAAATATACATAAAGATCATTTTAGGTAGGAGTTATGGTTTTCTTGAGATTGTTTCCATACAAACAATCTTTCATCAAGAGAAGTGGGGTAGAGAAACTCAAACCTAGATACTATGGACGTTACAAGGTTTTGAGGAGAATAGGTGAAGTGGATTATGAGTTAGAGCTTCCACAGAATAGACAGATCCATAATGTCTTCCATGTTTCTTGTCTTAAAATGGCTCTTGGTCAGCATATTGTGACTTCAGTGGACCTTCTACCCTTGGATGACGAGGGCAAGTTGATTTTGATACTTGAAGAGGTGATAGATACCAAGGTGAAGAATTTGAGGAGTATTACAAAATATTTGGTTCAGTGGAAGACCCTACCAGTTGATGATGCCATATGGGAGGGACTAGAGATTCTAGAGCATCCAAATTTGTATTACTTGAGGAAAATAAATTTTGGGGAGGGTGGACTTGTAATGTCCCCTTTCTAATTATTTCCTATTAGAGGTTATATTATCACATTCCCTTATTTCTGGTAGACTAAGATATGTAAATAGGAAATAATTTATTTGATATTGAATTCTGAGAATCAAAGAATATAATTCTTTGGTCAATTAAATATAAATTTAATATTTTTCTCCTCAATGTGGGTCATGGGGTTTTCATGGAGCCTTGGTAACTCCCGAGGTTAATTTTAGTAGATCATATGCATTTTTAGAAGATATTTTATGACAAGTGGATTAAGAGGTTACGGTCTTATTTTGGTTGGCAGTTATGAAGAGTGGTAAAAAGAAATTTCATTTCATTTTTAATATACTAGATGGGTGTTGGAATATTGGGTGCCAATTTGAGCTATAGGCATCTATTTATATGAGGAAGGTTTCTTCCATTGGGATCTTTTCCTAATCTATCATTGTGTGAAATTGTTTGAAATTTTGTTTATACGAGCATCTAAGGACAACAACCATTGGGTATTGGAGATCAATGGACAAAAATCTATTTGATTCATGAGTCATGGGATGTAGCCCCTTTGATTCAGGAGAGAAATCTCACTCATAGGTTGTATTGGAGTTGATTGGAGTAGTCTATTGATTTTTGGTGTTTTTGCCAGTAGGGTTTTGAGTGTTTTTGTTGTGGTTTAGTTTCTAGATTTCATTGATGTTTTGGTTTCTATTGTGAGTTTTTTACAATAATAATTTATTGTTTTCTAAAGATTCCAAGATGCCTCCTTTTGATAGGAGAAGTTTATTTTGTATTTTGGTGCCCAAATTGTTGAATCTAGGGCATTGGAATCATCTTGTTGGTAGTAGATTTTGTGGGTTTGTTAGAAATTTTTCTATTGCTATTGTATTTTATTTTATTATAGAATTTTGGTGGTGTATTTCAATTTCCAAAGGTCATACAATAGATTTGGGAAGAAATCCCTTATTTGGTGTAAGAATTGTTAAAATTGTCAGTCTACAGGGCATAATTTCCAAATTTTTTAAAATATATTTGTGGTTGTAGCTTTTTGTATTTTCCAACAAGTGGATGTGTAATTTGATATGAATTTGATTCATTTTTTCTAGTAAAATAAATATATAACAAATGTCCCTTTGTTTGAGAGTAAAATTGTCAATTTCTATTGCTTAGAACTGGTTAATCTTATGCCTATAGTTTGAACAGTTTTTATATGGATTTTTTAATTGAAGAATAATTGCATAAGTATTTGTTAAGGGCATTACATTGGAACTCTCCATAGAGAAGAAGTTGAATTGGAAGATAGAGGAAAGGCAGAACTGTTAGTGTAGGTTTTTATTTCCTAGTTGGGTTATTTATTTTTCCCTATATTCCTAGGTTTTTCCTACACTTCTATTAATCTCACTTAGGTTAATAAAGCATGTCTTATTAGGTGAGTGGTTGCGAGGTGTCACCTTCCTACATGTGAGCATCCATTAGCTATCATGGGAAGATACTTTGCTATCTTTAGTCTAATAGATAGTTGCTCCTCATTGGTCGGTGTTGCCACCTCCTCCGTCTTCCTAGTCTATATAAGCATGCTACCTGGCTTGTATTTTGTATCTTTTTCTTTTGCATCCTCTTAATGCTATTTTGCTTCTAGCATTCACATTACTCTCTTGGAGACTAACTCTGTGCTTATGAGTATACTGATTCCAATGCATTTTAATTTCGTATCATTTGCATTCATAGTTTATATATCTAATCTTTGCACTAGTTTTCTAGCTTAATAATCTTTTCAGATTCTAACATGGTATCAGAGCTATTCTATGTGCAAGGATAGATTTTAGTTTTCTTATTTGAGAGATTTGGGGGGGGTGCTAATTAAGCTTATTGTAGTTTTTTGAGAAACCCAATATGTTCTTCTCTTGCATCTTTGGATGATCTGGAGAATCAGAAAAGTTTGACAAAAACATTTTAATATCTAGGGTTTGCACATGTGTTTTTATGAAATTTGGGTGATTGTAACATTTCTGGTTATACTGGAAACATTTCTGGTTGTTCCAATGCATTTGAGAGGCTTGAGAAAGTTAGATTTGGCTTTCGTTTCACTGAAATCGGAGATTGTCATACACAGTTGCGGAACTGAGGTTTCAAGCTCAAATCTGACAACCAACTTGCATATTTGGTGTTTTCAATCGATATTGCAGGTTCCAGCATGCCTTTGCTTGTCTTAGGTAGCTGATTTAGCCTTTGTATGTCATTTTTTGGTTGTTGGGGTCATTTTTTGTAGCTAAAGGCGTTCTGTTTACACTAGATCAACATCTTTTGTACATCAGCAAGAAAAACACCTTCTGGGTTTTGTTCACAGAATAGAAAAACCATCTAGGTATCTTTCTGTTTTTGCATGTAGTCTATATATTTTGCAGAAACATGCTCAAAAATCTATAGCATGACCCCTCTCTGTTGGCAGTTGCAGTTTTGAAGGTAGTTTTCAAATGCTCCGTTCTTGCTCATATGGACTCCTTTTCCCACAATTTTTTTTTATTTTGGCTATTTTTTCATGCTCTATGCACTAGTGTAGACATTTTTTTGATTTTGATGTAGAGATTTTTTAGAACTTGCAGACTCTCAGTCGTGACGTTGCACAGTTCTCGTTTTGAGAACTTCAGAGGATCATAACTTTCACATACGACCTCGTATCGAGGCGGTTCTTTTTTTGAAAGTGCATGATTTTTTGAGTAGATCACAGTGGTGCTATTTATTTCTCTAAGTATTGTGCCAAAGTTGTATTTTTAGCATATGCTTTTCATGAGGGTTTTGTAATGCATTGAAATCAAGACCACTTAGTATTTCTTGCTAGTGGAAGTTGTAAATGCACTAATATAAAGTGCCAAATCATATTTTCTTAGGGGGGTTCTTTGATTGAGTGAAAATGGGGGGTTGTCTTGGTTGTGTTCTCTTCTTTTCGACATTTCTTCTCTGCATTTTTTCATAATGGATCAAACAAATCTACCCATCCTAACTCCATACAATTACTTTGAGTGGAAATCATGCATGACAATTCACTTAAGGAAAGCTGGATTAAATAGGATAACTATGGGATTTGAAACTGAACCTGCTAAAGATGAAGATAAGCCTAAGTGGTTTAACAAATGTGATGAGGCATATGGAACATTGTGTTTGTCTATTTCTCTTGATTTGCTCTTTCACATTGAGTCTTTGAATACACCAAATGAAATCTGGACAAAGCTAGAAACACTATTTGGCACACAAGATTCAATGAGGGGTCATATGTTAGAAAATGAACTAATTAGTTTAAGTCCAGGCAATTTCAACACAATCCAAGATTTCTTCACTAAATTGAAATCACTAAGGTTGCAGTTAAAACAATGTGGAATTGAAAAGAAAGATGAACAACTGATTCTTAGTATTCTCTCCAAGCTAAGTTCAGAATATTCTGTGTTTGTTTCTACTTTCTATGCTACTAAGGGTGCACTTGGTACTCAATTCACCATGCCATCTTGAGATGATTTTGTTGTCAATCTCACTCAGGAATAGGACAAGCTAATCCAGATGGGCACTCTTAAGTCCTCTAAGTCACATGCCTTGGCTACTAACCAAGGCACAAAAGAATAGAAAGGACAAAGTAGTAACAACAATAGTAAGGATAAGAAACAAAAGAATAGCAAGGAGAAGAAGGTTCAGATATTGGTTGCTTCAAAAGCAACTAATGAGACCCAATCTTCCAAGGGTGACAAGCCTAAGAAAGAGAGGGTCCAATGTGCCTATTGTAAGAGACCTGGTCATGATGAACATAAATGTCTAAAGAAACAAATTGATCACTTGACACACATTCTTGAGAAGAATAATATTAGTGTTCCTGAGTCTATCAAACAGAGTTCTAATGAGGGGTCTAACAAGGCAAAAGAAAATAGCAAGGGGAAAGGAAAGGGCAAGGGCCTTGTTGCAGTTGCTTCTTCACCATCCACTTAGGTTCTTGATTTGGGTGCTTTGCACCACATGGCTTCATCTAAGGAAGAACTTGCATCTTTGGAGCCGTGTACTATGCCTTCTATTTTTATGGGTGATGAAACTCCTATTGAGGTGTGTGGGAGAGGGTCTGTTGATGTGGGGATGGCACATTCCATGATGTTCTTTGTGTGCCCTCATTATCAACTAATCTCCTATTGGTATACTAGATCACTCACTCAGGTTTAGGCAAGTGGGTTGAGTTCACTCCTGATTCAGTGGAAATTCGTGAGTTGCACCATGGTTCTACAGTTGCAGTTGGGAGAGCAGATCATTAGTCACAACTCTATTTGTTTTCTCACTTTGTTCTTGATCCTCCTTCGACTGTTTTGCTCACTCATTCTGATGATGTGAGTAGATTATGGCATGAGTGGTTTGGCCATCTTAACTTCCGCTACTTGCAGTAGCTCAACCAATAGAGCATGGTCATAGGGTTGCCTTTAGTTCAGTTTTCAGGTGGCGTTTGCCAAGGTGGCATTCTTGGTAAGCATCCTAAGGACATGTTTGACAAAGGTAAGGCATGGAGAGCTTCACAGATACTGGAGTTAGTTCACAGTGATTTGGCTGGTCCATTTCAACATCCTTCTTTCAGCAGGGCTAGATATGTCCTCACATTCATTGATGACTTTTCTCAATATACTTGGGTGTACTTTCTCAAACAGAAGTCAGAGGTATTTGATCATTTTCAGGACTTCAAAACTTTTGTAGAGAAGCAATCCGGGAAAGCCATCAAAGTTTTGCGCACTGACAATGGTGGTGAGTATGTCAACTATCAGTTTGAGAAGTTTTGCACTTCAGAGGGGATTGATTTGCAGCATTCAGTTCCATACAATCCTCAGTAGAATGGTGTTGCAGAACAGAAGAATAGGTCCTTGAAGGAAATGGCAAACTGCATGATTCACTCCAGATCTCTTGCACCACAATATTGGACAGAGGCCATTAACTGTGCTTGTTATATCTAGAACTGTGTTCCTCACCGAGCCTTAAAGGGAGTCACTCCTTTTGAAGCTTGGAGCAGTCAGAAACCATCAGTTAAGCACTTTTGAGTTTTTGGTTCTCCTACATGGGCCCACATTCCTGCAAAGAAATGCAAGGCCTTGGATCCGCAAAGTAGACCTTACATATTTGTAGGTTATCTTGATGGTGTGAAGGGTTATCGATTGTTTCACCCTACTACACATGAGTTGTTCATTGAGAGGAGTGTTCAGTTTGAGGAGGGCTCTTCGAGCTCACTTTCTATCACTTCTCCAACTCCTTCTACTTTGACATTGGAGTCACTTGGGATACATAACAGATCTTCTGATGAGTCATATTCACCTGAGCAGTCTTCTACCTTCACTTTAGATGCAGAGAGTGATTCAAAGGACTCACCTCCTTCCTCTCCTAGTCATCATTCAGAGGTTGATATTCTCCTCAAGATTCTCCATCTTCCGGTCCACTTTGGGCTAGACAGACCTAGACAGACCTTGCAGTCTGCAGGTGATTGGGTTGGGGATCCATCAGACACTAGGTGGACTCGTTCACAATTCCAGGATGCTCCACATGTCTTCATTGCTACTGCCTCAGATCCACAGTCTTTTCATGAGGCTTCTGGTATTCTTGAGTGGGATACAACTATGCAGGAGGAGCATAGTTCCTTTATGGGGAACCACACTTAGGATCTTGTCCCTCTTCTTAAGGGAAGAAAACTTGTTCGATGTAAGTGGATCTATTGGATAAAATTTGCAGCAGATGGGTCAGTTGACAAGCATAAGGCTCATTTGGTTGCCAAAGGATTCTCCCAGGTTCCTGGGATTGACTACTCTAAGACTTTTGCACCAGTTGCTAGAATGAATTCCATTTGACTTGTTCTTGCCATTGCTGCAGCTAATCGTTGGGAAGTACACCAGATGGATGTGAAGAGTGCTTTTCTTCACGGTGACCTTCAGGAGGAGATCTACATGGAGTAGCCATAAGGGTTCATTCAGGATTCTTCACTTGTGTGCCATCTTCGGAAGTCTCTCTATGGCCTCAAATAGGCTCCTTGGGCCTAGTATGCCAAGATGGACTCCTTCCTTCTATTAGTTGGGTTCACTCGGTGCCATTCTGTTCCCAATGTCTACATTCTGTAGAAGGATGATTCACTCCTATTTTTGGTTCTATATGTTGATGACTTGTTGATCACAGAGAGTTCTTCATCCACCATTGGGGCTGTCAAAACTGCCCTTCATGACAGGTTTTTGATGACTGACTTGGGCTTGTTGCATTACTTTCTCAGGATTGAAATCTTTCAGTCTTCTTCCAGGATCACCATCACACAGTCCAAGTATGCTCTAGATTTGCTCTCGAGGTTTCATATGGCTGACTATAAGCATGCTTCAACTCCCTTCCTTTCTGGAGTCAAACTTGAGGCTCAGTGTTCTTCTCCACTTGTTGATGGCACTTTGTACCGACAACTTGTTGGGAGTCTCATTTATTTGACTCATACGAGACTCAACATTTCATATGTTGTAGGCATGGTCTCTTGATTCATGCAGGAGCCTCATGAGCTGCACTGGAAAGTAGCCAATTGGATCCTTCACTACATTTAGGGTACTCACAGTTTTGGGATTCACTGCGCAGCAGGTATTGAGCTTGACTTGGTGGGCTACATAGATTTAGATTGGGTGGGTGATTCTTAGGATCACAAGTCTACTTCAGGTTACAACTTCTCACTTGGTTCAGGTCATGTTTGTTGGTCAAGCAAGAAGTAGTCTGCTATTGCTCTATCTTCTACTGAGGTCAAGTATCGGGGGCTGTGAATGCCACCATTGAGGCCATTTGGCTTCAAAATCTTCTCACTGAGTTTGGTATCCAGATCAGACGGCCATCAGTCATATTTTGTGACAACCAGAGTGCCATTCAGATCTCATAGAATTCGGTCCATCATCAATGGACCAAACACATCGAGGTCCACATGCACTACATCCGGGAGCTCATCCATGGCCACGTCATCGACCTTCGCTACTGTCTGACTTTTGAGCAGGTTTCTGATATCTTCACCAAACCCTTCACTAAGAGCAAGTTCCTTCATTTGCAAGCTTTGCTGGGGGTGCGAGATGCTTCATCTTCTGGGGGCTTCTTCCTCTCACTCGGAGTCCTAATTTTCTCTACTTTTGGGGGGTCTCTTCTCTCTCTATTTTGGGGGGATTTTTCTCTCTCTCTTGGGGGGAATTTTATGTACATGTGTACCTCATAAGGCTTGATTTTCTGGGACCCATTTCTACATCCACCTAAGCTTCACTTATGGGGGGTGTTAGTGTAGGTTTTTATTTCCTAGTTGGGTTATTTATTTTTCCCTATATTCCTAGGTTTTTCCTACACTTCTATTAATCTCTCTTAGGTTAATAAAACATGTCTTATTAGGTGAGTGGTTGCGAGGTGTCTCCTTCCTACATGTGAGCATCCATTAGCTATCTTGGGAAGATACTTTGCTATCTTTAGTCCGATAGATGGTTGCTCCTCATTGGTCGGTGTTGCCACCTCCTTCCTCTTCCTAGTCTATATAAGCATGCTACCTAGCTTGTATTTTGTAACTTTTGCTTTTGCATCCTCTTAATGTTATTTTGCTTCTAGCATTCGCATTACTCTCTTGGAGACTAACTCTGTGTTGCTATTTTGATTTCATATCATTTACATTCATATTTTAGATTTCTATTCTTTGCACTAGTTTTCTGGGTTAATAATCTTTTCATATTCTAACAAGAACGACTAAAAAAAGAGAAGAAGAACTAGAGAAAAAGGATGGGGTTTGGAGATAGAGGAGCAACCCCAAGTAATCAAGGGAGAGGTATCCCATACTGCAACAAAAGGGAAGACCAAGGTTCCTACTGTGGAGAGAAAGAAGATGACAATTCCTACTGAAATAGTAGGAAAAATGATAGTAGTACCATAGAGATGGTGACGGATGTTACTACAAAGATGAAAGAAGTGAAGATGCATACCATAGAGAGGCCCAACAAGGAAGTGGAGGGCATTCTCAACAGGGTAGAGGAGGATATGAGAGGAAAAAGTAGAAATATTTTAGAAGTTTTAGGTGTGGATAAGAGGGACCTAGGGCATTTGAATGTCAGGGGAAGAGGACAGGAGATAGTGCATAGACCACATTTATGGATGAGAGGTCACTTAGTTCAAAGAGGGACCTAGAATATGAAGAATCACTAGTCTCACAGAGAACCTTGAGATGTGATAGAAGGGATGAACCAACACAAAGAAAGAAATTTCTTAGGACTATATGTAAGCTAGGGGGTAAGTGTTTTGATGTTGTTTCAGATAGTGATAGTACAAAGAATTTGGTGTCTAAGGAAATGGTTGACAATTTGGGGTTGAGGAGGATGAAGCATCCATGCCTATATAGGATTGGATGGTTGCAACAAGGAGACAAGATATCGGTGGAAGAGCAATGTTTGGTGAGGTTTAATATAGGAGAGTATTATGATGGGGGTGATGTGTGATATTGCATCAATGGGTGTGCAATCTATTATTGGGAATACCTTGGCAATTTGATAGAACTGCTATGTATGATGGAAGAGCTTAGAACACCTACATGATATGGAAGGATGGTTAGAGACATAAGTTGATGCCATTGAAGGAAAGAGAGGGACAATTTTACAATAGCACTGGAGTTTGCGTTGGGGAGGAACGATATGTATTGATCCCAAGGATGTGTGGCATTGCTAGTTTCTAACAACACTGCAAATGTAAAAGATATATGACAAAAGAGAGGATGTAAGAGTAGATGTCACCAAATGGAAGTTGTCTAGAGAGAAAGACAGATGACTGAGAGGATGAGAAGTTGTATCGAGGAACATGCGACATAGGACAACATATATAGAAGGGTATGTGACAACCAAGAAAGGGATTGACAGATGTGAGGGATTGGTTGTGAGTGATAGCAGGTCAAAGGATGTCACATAGAGGATGCTTGGTGGAATATTGTATCACAACCACAAAAGAGGAAGCTAGATGAGATGGTGAACAATGAAGTAGAAAGCAACACATAGGGTGGATCGCTTGAAGCATGCCTGAATAGGTGGAAAGAGCGAATTGAGGAAGCAATAGGGTGGAATCTCCAAGAAGGGGCATGCTATCCTAGAAAATGAGGTCCACTCATTTTTTATTTACCTTGGGTGTGTAATGTAAGAGCATCCCTAGGCATCATGACAATCTTGTATCATTCTGGAAAAGTGGATTTTCTAGTTGTTTATTTGTTTGTTAGTTTGTGGTTACTAGTCTATGATAGAGAACGCGTATTTTGAGTTGTAATTTAAAATTGACTTTTGCAGTTTTGAGAATAGTTTAAATTATGATTGATGGGTATCATATTAACTTTTGAGGATAATTGGATGAGTAAAAGATTGTAAATTGATTTGAGAAACATCTTCTGAGTTGATAGTTGTGCATAGTTGTGACTATTTCCATTTGCAATAGGTTATTTGGAGTTTGTGCCAACAAAGGAATATTTGTAAGGATTTATTTTACTGTTAAGGATGAATGTTGAGTACTGCATGGAGGTTTTCCATCATTTTACCATTTCTATTTGGAAGTTTGTTATTTTTGGCTATCGACACCTTTCATTCAACATGGTATTGGGTTTCAAGTGTCATCTTCAAATTGATGTAGATCATTGAAAAACTTGGGAATGCTATTTGTACACAATTAAGAGTTGTTTGAAAGAAAGCAAAGTTGACAAAACAAAGTAGGAGAGTGAGTGAGTTTCAACAGTGAGGGAAGGAGAGAGGGAGTGAGGTCTGAGAGACAAAGTGAGGAAATAGGAGTATGATGTGGAGTGCAATCTTGAGTAAAGCTAATATTAAAGTGGGAGTTCAATAGTGCAACATATAGTGGATGTCATTGTAGTAACGTTGTAGTTGTACTTGAATTATCATTGCATAAAAGTAATGTGGGTAGCCTATGCGACAAGATTTGAAGATGGGAATTACAGAGTCTAGTTGTTAGTTAGTAGTTAGAAAGTGAAATGGCTATGGCCTGACAAGTAAGAATCCCATTGTGGCAAGTTTTGTAATCATAGTGATAATCGTGCAAACATGAGATCAATGAGGATGTTGTTATTGTTGTTATGAAATTCTATGTTATTGTGATTGTTTGTTGTGTTGGGTGCATGGTTGGAAAATCCTTTATTGGACCCTCTATCTGTGATTGCATCATTGGGTCACCCATTTTGTTCAATAGGTCACTTATATGAAAATCAACTCAAGTATCTAATTTAAAGGAGAAGAGGTGTAAGATAGATTTTAGAGAATCAAAACTTGAGTTCCAAATCAATATTTTCTAAAACCAAAATTTATGCAACTAGGTAACTTAACTAAATATGTAACATGATGATGTGTACACACATTAGGTATATAATTAGTGTAGCACATTAGGTTAGTAATTAATTAATAGATTGAGGGTCAACTCATCTATCCCTCTCTAAACAATTGGATGCCTATCTATTGTAGGGGGCAAACTCATCTATTCAAGTTTATATTGTTGAGGCTATCAACAATTTTCCATTCTTGTTGACAAATCATCTCCTTTTCCCCAACATTTTTGAAACTCGTCTAGAAATAGGTGCTTTCCTCACATTATTGACCTTACTAACTAATGGGTTTCAAGGGAAACCTATGTAGGAGACATTTTAGATGTAGGATGCTTGTCTACCCTCTATTTTACAAAAACTGAGCTTATGCCTCTCCCTTTATTATTCTAGTACATTTTATTCTTTTTGGTTTTGCTCTAATCTAAGGATTTTGTTGTTTTACTCTTGATTATTTAAGAGAATGAAAAACTGGTTAGTCTTGATGGAATGGTATGGAGGCAATGATGTGACTAACGGGAAAAAAGAATGAGATCTTCTCTTGAGTTTATAGCTCCATTTTGGTTTGCCAAAATCATGTGGCTTGCAAAATTTATCACTCAACTCTCAACTTACACCTTACCTCTATTAATTGCAAAAGAGCTTATGACTCTCCCTCCTTTGTTGGGAGACTACCTAAAGGCTCTTGCATGGGAAAACCACTTGAACAAAGATTAGCATAGCATAGTAAGGTTGAAAGACCCTATCCAAACTATTTGTAGTAAGAATGGAGAGGATGGGGGAATGATAAAACACTCTCATAAGAGGTTGTCACTCAAAGGTGCCTCTCCCCCTCATTCACCAAGCATTCCCCTCTTTATCTATCTATTAAATTAAAAACAATATTAAAATATAAGTTTTACTATTTTTTATTATATCGCTTGAAATCATAGATTGTTTATTAAATAAAATATTTTACTACCAAAAACAGCGGCCATACCTACCAGTTTGGGTCACCACTACAATGACTTGACCTAGTGTTCTTCGAGCTCTTTTTTTTTTTTCCATTTCCCCGTACTTTTGTCTCTTTCTTTACTCGATTGTGAGGATACCAAATTCTTATTTTTGTTTTGCTAGTTTTTCGTTAATTATTGCAGGATGACTAAAGTCATGTACACTGAACTGACCTTTCCGTTCTTTTCGTCCAGTAAAAACATGCCAGCGGTAAAGGTCACTAGAGATGACCCTCTTAACGTTATCTATTTTTTCCTCTCCTTTTCCTGACATCTTCTCCCTTCTTTTCATTGATTATGTTGACAAACAAAGTGAAGCTGTCAAATACAGATAAATATCGTACATGATCGAACTTCAGCTTCAGTATTGTATTGTTACGCCGAGAGGCGAAGCCTTGAGGTGTTTACAATGGCAGCACAAGGATGTGTGTATATTTTTATTCTCCCTATGTAAATTGACGTTTAATTAACTGTCATATTAAAAACTAATTTACCCATAATTTTTAAACTATTTAATATTTTGGATAGATACTTTCCCACTACCCAAAGCCTTCCGCGAATATGGGAAAAGCTTCAACGATGATAGTGGTGGAGTTGTTGGTAGTTAGGGTTTTCATGGATGTCATATGCACATTTCAAGAATTCTACACTCGGCTTTCTGTGTTTTGCATGCGAGTTAAACTTGCCTGCGTCTATACTTTCTATATCTATTTACATTGCTTTTTCCAGGTTCTTTGTTTTGACGAGATTGATAAGGCTGGGAATGACAAGGAGAGCGAGCAACAGCAGCTCAAAGTGTGAGTGATATTCGTATTTCATGTTTTGGTCTGTTTCTCTACGCGCTATTTTAATGCATACCCTTTCATTATAACAGAATGACTGTTAACCCTCAATTGCTTTTAACAGTGGCATTGGAAGAATTCTGCGTTTTAAGTAAATGTCGCTTCCCATACAATTTTGAAATAGGCTCACTCTTTGGGATTTTGTTTTTGAACTATAATGCATGTGCCAGAGACAGTACATTTTTTTTGGGTCTCACTAGGGTTTATGTTTTATTTCAATTTTGAGATTTTTTTCTCCAAAAAATAAATACCAAATTTATGTATAATTTTTGTTTTAAATTTAGTTATTTTTTTCAATATCGAAAGGGCCACAATTGTAACATTTTTTTTTTGGTGTTGTTGGTGTTATGATGGTGTTGCTAAGAACTAGAACTCTGAAAGGACATGGCTGGCTGTCACAGGGCACCTGAGTGGTAAGGATTTTTATGAATCCTTGCTTAGGTTATGAAGTTTGTCAGTTTCTAAACAAATTCTTCCACTTCGCCATTCATTATTCATGTCATGCGTCTATCATAGTTCATTTTTTCAATACATCTCATGACTGTAATCGAGATTGCATTCTGTTTATGCACTTGATTTCAGACTAAGTTAAAAGCGTATTAATGACTAAATAAACTATAGTTCTTAATTGATTCAAAATGTCATCAAAATGGGGGTGATTCAGATGCGTTTGGCAGAGGCAATGAAAGCCCGACGGGGGTGTTTCCTTCGGTCAACAAACTAAGGACGACCACCACGAAGAAAGCACCGCGTGAGAGGGTGATTTGCCTTGGGCAGGTGTTTTGAACACCCTGCCTTCTCCTCGACCCTCTATTCAGATGCTTTTACCACTTGAGCTCATTCCAATGGGCAGCCTTATGGTAGTCAGTTATTTTAAATTTAAAGGTTTTTTGCAGCAATTCTTGATAAGTTTGAAAATTCAGTTACACCATATTTAAAAATGAAATATCAGGCAAGGTTGATTTGTTTTAAAGATGTTCCCATCAAACTAGACAACCGATGTCCTTAATTTGTCTCATGAGAAATGAAGTTGCAGTATTTTTTGATTACATGCAAAAGTTTTGTTCTTCTCTGTTGATATTTAGAAAGGAAAAATTCTGACATGTTGACCTTTTTTTTTTAAATTACAAATAGTGGGATCCTGAATTTGACTACAATAAATGATAAATTTCAAGGTCTTTTGAAGGGAATTGCACAATTTTTTGATAAGATGCAATTCTTTTTGCCATGTTTATTGATGTGAATTTCTTTTTTATCAAACCATTAACACTGGGGTAATGAATTTTTGTCCATAGTAAACGATTAATTTCGAGGTAGCATGAAGGGGATTCCAGTGAATTTTGATAAGATGCAAAAATTTTAGCCGCTTGCAGGTAATGTCTAAAAATTGAAATTCAGACATGATTTTTAATCAACTACAAATATCAGCATCCTAAAATTGACCTATGTTAAGTGATAATATTTAAGACCTTTTGATGGGGAATTGAGTGATTTTTTATACGATGGAAAACAATTACCCACCTCAGTAGGATGTTTAAAGGATAAATTTGAGACATTCTTGGTTTTTTGTTTGAATGTTCATCTTATACTACAAATACTGACTTTCTAATAAGCGTGACTTAAATGATAAATTAAAGGTTTTTGAAGGGAAATGCAGTAATTTATTTATAAGATGGAGAAATTTCAACTATCTTATGCCATAAAGACTGTTCCAAAATCTGTGTGACCATGAATGATAAATTGAGGTTTTTTGAAGGGAGGTAATTTTTTGATATTATGCAAAAATAAAAGGCATGCCCGTGGTTCTAAAATGACAATTCAGAGATGTAACTCATTTTGTAAAATGATCATCTCAGGCTATAAACAATGGGTTTCCAGATTTCTTGCAGGTTAAAGATATATCTGAAGGTTTTTCAAGGGATTGACTTTAAATTTTTAATAATGTGCAAAAGATTCAGTCACATTCATGAGTTATTTACAAAATAAAATTAGATGTTGACCTTCTATTAAAATGGTCACCTCGGACTACAAACATCAACTCTTTAAATTTGTCTCAAGGTAAATAATAAATTTTGAGGGAGCAACAATATTTCTGAAAAGATACAATTTTTTTTGCAATGGCCATTGTTAATTTAAATTTACAGAGAAAATTCAAACATGTTGGCCTTTTATTAAAGTGTCATTTCCTTGGTTTTAAATATGATTTGTGGGCTATGGTCTTTTATTAAAGTGTCATTTCCTTGGTTTTAAATATGATTTGTGGGCTATTTCCTACCTACAGGTGGAAAGCTGATAATACTGTCACATGGCTTATTGGAATGACTCAATCAATCCCAAGGAATTCAACTACGTATTTCTAGCTGCCAGGAGTTCTTTAAAAAGGTCAGAGTGATAGGGACAAGTATGAGAAGGCAAGAATGCTTAAGGTAATTTGCCTCCTCTGTGCTTGCTGAATTTTGGTTACCTTTTTTGGAATGATTTATCTGAAATTTATTGACATTTATTGTTTTGGTATCCAAGAAATGTTGTTTTCACCATCTTGATGCAAAGGATTTTTCTTTGTGTTTGTGCAGGATTACATAGATAATATTCGAGACACATACACAACATTTCAAATCACAAGATAGTACTAAGAGACAAATTGCAGTCGCCACTTACCTTATTCATAGGCTTGCTCTGAGGGCTGGCAATGAGAAGGTGATCCAGTAAAGGCTGCTTGGTTTCCACTATATATTTGTATTTACATGAACATTTATGAATTGATACTGCTATGTGTGCTTGCATTATCATTTATGAAATGATACTGTTGCATCATTGGGCTTTAATAGGCCAGTTTGCTATTTGTAAACTGGTCTAAACATGAACTAAATTTCTATTCCAAGCAAGAATGAGTGTCTTATTACAGTGTTGTTAATGTTTAGCAATTATTTATGTATGCTAATCTGTAAAAAACAGGGCAGTAATTCGTTTGACTTATGATGTATTGATCAACAATCATTGGGGTTGTCTCTTTGTTTCTATGACTTTCTCCAATGGTGACCTGTGCTCTGAAGGTTGAACCCTCATTGAGGATAACACTTATTGAGGATATGAATATTCTTTTTACGTTAACATTCCTTATTTAATGAGAAAATTTCATGAACCAATTACATATTATAATTTTTATTTCTTACACTAAATATTCATTTCTTAATTTCTTCCATTTATAAATCTATTGTATGAAAGATTTTATCTTAAACATGAATAAGATGAATTAGACTTAGAAATTTTTTTATGTTATTAAAATATGTTAAATTTTATGTGAATTGTGAAATGTATAGATAATATATTTTATGAGAAAATTTTATGAACCAATTACATATTATAATTTTTATTTCTTATACTAAATATTTATTTCTTAATTTCTTCCATTTATAACTCTATTGGATAAAAGATTTTATTTTAAAGATTAATATGAATTAGACTTCAAATTTTGTTATATTATTAAAATATGTTAAATTTTATGTGAATTGTGAAATGTATAGATAGTATATTTTATGAGAAAATTTTATGAACCAATTACATATTATAATTTTTCTTTCTTACACTAAATATTTGTTTATAACTCTATTGTATCAAAGATTTTATCTTAAAGATGAATAATATGAATTAGACTTCAAATTTTGTTATATTATTAAAATATGTTAAATTTTATGTGAATTGCCAAATGTAATATTTGCAATATATATATATATATATATATATATATATATATATATATATATATATATATATATATATATATATATATATTGTCTTTATTAGTTACATGGTTTGGATATTATTAATAATTTGAAAATTAATTATAATTATGCTACCACTAGCAATTTTATATCTCATTCAAAATAAAAAGTGATAAATAGTTGTCCTATTTTTAATAGTTAAAATTTACTTTTAACTATTGAAAGGAATGCTATATAAGAAGTAATCATTACAAAAATTAATTAATTGCATAGGAATGAAAATAACAATTTAATACCTACAAATAATAAATAAATATGATAATTAATTTAATGAAAAAAAATTAACAAACCTAATCACACCAATTTTTTGAAAACAAATCAACACATTTAATCACATCAACTATAGAATTAAGGTTAAGGATAGAATTATGATTAGAGTTAGAATTAGGGTTACAAATATAATTAGGGTTAAGGTTATAATTAGAGTTAGGTCTAGAAATAGGGTTACAAATATAACTAAGGTTAGGTTATGGTTAGAATTAGGGTTTTGATTAGGATTGCAAGATTATAATTAGAGTTATGGTTAAGCATAGAATTAAGCTTAGCAACACAATTAGGGTTACAAATATAATTAGCCTAAGGGTTAGAGTTAGGGTTACAATTAGGTTTGGGGTTAAGAGAATTAGGGTTAGGATTGGCATTTAGGTTAGAATCAGGGTTAGTGTTATAATTAGAGTTAGAATTAGGGTTAACATTAGACTTAGTATTGGGCAAGAGTTAGGATTAGAATTAGGGTTATCATTAGGGTTAGAATTAGAGTTAGGGTTAACATTAGTGTTAGGATTAAAGTTATGATTAGGTTTAGAATTAAGGTTAGGGTTAGGGATAAGATTAGGGTTACCATTAAATATAGCATTACAGTGAAGGGTTAAAATTAGGGTTACAATTAGAATTAGGGTTAGGGTTAATATTGGGGTGAGGGTTAGAGTTAGAATTAGGGTTAGGATTAAGGTTAGGGTTAAGGATAGTATTAGGATCTTATGATTACATCTAAGATTAGAGTAGGGTTAAAATTAGGGTCAGTATTAGTATTGGGGTGAGGGTTAGGGTTAAAATTAGGTTTAGGGATATAATTAGGGTTATCATTATAGTTAGGGTTAGGGTTACAAACTTAGATATCTCAAGATTAAAATTCTAATTCGATTTAGGGTTATGGTAACAATTACAGTTAAAATTAGGGTTAGGATTACTGTTAGAATTAGTATCACACAATCATGTCATTAATTTTAGGAATTACATATGTTATGAAACTTTAAACTAATTTAACTTTAAAATACTTATTCTAATTTAATTTAAATTATTTATTGTGATTTGAAATATGAAATAATTATTCTAATTTAAAATATGAAATATTTGTGCATAAAATAATAAACATTTATAATAAAATAATAATAATATAACTACATTTATTATAATGTTTACTAATATTATACTACATATTTATGATTTAAAATTATTAAAGTATACAATAATTACAATTATAATTAAAAAAAATGATTAGAAGAGGCCTTCAGATGAATACTTTCGGTGTACTTTAGATATATTTTTTAAAATATAGCTATACTAGTATATGCACCGTTTATTTGCCAAGTATCAAAATTTTCCCCTTTTCCTTGGATATCTTTTTTGTTTTTCTATCCCTGGCCATCATCTCTAGAAATTGAGGTCACTAGATGCCATTATGAAGTTACTGCATATTTCCTAATTTTTAATTTACAATACAGATAAAGTCGCACACAGTCCATCATTAAGTTTTCTAAGCTCTTCCAAATGGAATTAACATGTTAACCTTTGAAGCTTGTGGAATCTGATGTAGTTATAATAATTTAAAAAATGATTTCTTACGTCACTACAAATGATTTATTGAAACGTCACTAAAGGAGCTCAAATATGCAAAACATGTAAGGTGTAGATACATCACATCCCAAAGAGCTTGAAGTGCATGTAGACGTTATAGTAGTTGCACAATGTTGTATGTAATAATTATGTTGATAGGATGAAATGAAATAATAATATGAATAAGACAAAAAAAATCTTTATAATATGATTGTCTAACATGTTAGTTTATAAATAATTAGGAGTTTCCAATTTTTGCGTAATGGATTTGCTTATACAGTAAATGTTCCTGGTATGAATAGGAGTAATACAAGGTTTATAGAATTTGGGTTTTCATCATTAACATAGGCGTTCTCTTGTATTATAGTATTTAGGGTAGTATTAAATTATGCATGTGTATTGAAGGATAAAACATTAGTATGATGGTGTAGATTATATCAATAAAAGAAACACAATACTTGGTGTTAGTAACCACATCAAGCATAGAAGGGTGCAAAGAATATGGATCATTTAGGTTTTTTTTCCTTAAAAAGACTTTTTTAATATTACCAATTGCTTAAATGCTAACATTACATATTGACCATCTTACAATACTAAATGCTATAGTTAATACAATCTCCTAGAGCTCATATTAAACCAAGCAATTGTAATTGCATAAACAATAACAAATAAGATATCGACAACACAATCACTCAAAAATATACTATACAAGAATAAATACAATTATAAATTGGAGACTATATATTATATATAAAATAAATATAATTAAGTTTTAAATACTAAATATTAGTAGTATCAATTATGATACAAATTAACCAAATTTTAGCATAGTTGTTTGTTTTTCACTATGGTTTCTTAGTATTTATGTGTTTCTTTTGTTTAATTTTTTGTTACTATTATTCTTTTGTACCTATAACTTTAAGAGGAAGGCATTTGTACATTTCCTTTGGATTCATATGTTTTGGAGTAGATTCTTAGCCCCATGTTTGTCAAAGAGTGGAAAGTATTATTGAAACTTTAATTGTATAGTGAAATCATTATTCTTCTCTAAATAGTGTCATTTTCAAATGTGTTAGGAAGGTGGAGAACACATTGCATTATATGGTTGACCATGCTTGTTTTTTAGTGTATTTGTCTAGTTGCCTCCATTGCTTTGAGAATGTTTTAAAATGTAATTTATAGCCTCTAAGTAATTTTAGCATGTAGGGAAAACATTTATGCACACACTATTGACTCATTTTTATTCTAAATAATGAAATGCATCCAATTAGTTAGCATGACTAATCTTTTTCTCTATTCCTCTCTAAAACTCCTCTCTCTATGTATTCATCTATCTCTATATCTATCCCCTTATCTCTTCCTCTACCTCTCTTTCTCTCTTCCTTTCTCTTTTATTCTCTCTATCTCTCTCCGCTTCTCTATTACTCTCTCTCTATGTATCCCTTTATCTCTCCATCTCTCCACTTCTCTATTCCTTTACCTCTCTTTCTCTCTTCCTCTCTCTTTCATTCTCTCTATCTCTATCTCTCTTTCTATATCTCTCTTCCTCTATCCTCTTCCATGTCTTTATCTCACTTCCTCTCTCACTGTTAATTTTAAATGTAGCTTGGACAGGTGTTCTAGTCTCGGGTGGTGATTTCGAGGTTGGAAACACAGCCGGAATATTTTTCTCTATACCTAGAAAATTGATTTCTCGAGAGACTTCTAGATATTAGGGTTTGCTAGAGTCAAATTAATCCTAGCCATTGATTTAGATTAAATCATGGCCATTGGTTTTCAATGAGGGGATTATAAAAGAGGATCAATGGGCATTTGGAGAAGACAGATCCGAAAAGTATTTGCAGCGATAGCAAATAAATAAATTTACAGCAATAGCAAATTAATTTGCAGTGAGAGCAAGGGCGCAGTAATAGCGTTCGAGACAACAGTAGTGGAATTTCTATAGGAGAAATTGGGAGAAGAATTTTTGAAGGAGATCATTGCCGGAGCTCTGCCAGTAAGAGCCAAGTAGTCTATGTATCTCTTGATTTGGTTTAATAAAATTCCTCATCTGCAGTACTGGTTTTCCCTTCGGGGTTTTTTCCAGGGACAATTTGTCCAAAATATTGTGTTGATTTTATTTTTCTGTCTCTGTGATTTTTTCGTGAAATTGTAGCTGTGTTATTAATTAATATTTGCTGTAAGTTATTTTTCGGCAGCCAAATAATCTACTTAAGATATGTAATTAATAATCAGTAGCTGCAATAGATTTTTCACATGGTATCAGAGTGGATCTGAGGGCAGAACAGGCACAGGAAGAAAGGAAAAATAATAAATAAAAAATCTAGGGTTTATAAAACCCAGTTTGACCTCTTCAAATTATTATTTTCTTTTGAGATGGCCTCAGCAGGTTTAAGAGATCAGGACAGATTGGATGGAGCCTCAAATTTTGGTGTCTGGAAAGCCAGAATTTCTTTATTGCTGGAAGAGAATGGTATCAAGGATTATGTGACCACTGTTGTACCTGTACCTACAGATGCAACATAGCTCTTAGCATATAAGAAGGAAGATGCCAAGGCAAGGAGGCTGATTCTTGATGGTGTTAAGGATCATATTGTTTCGCATATTACATAGTTAGATACAACAAAGATGATGTGGGATGCCATTATGAATCTGTACCAGAATGCTACCCTTAACCGGAAGCTGATTCTCAGAGAAAAGTTAAGGAATACCTGGATGAATAAGGGAGAAGACGTCACAAGTTACCTCACCAGACTTAGACTTGTCAAGGATGAATTGGCAGCTGTTGGAGACAAACCAAAGGATGATGAGCTAGTACGAATAGCCCTGAATGGGTTTACTAAGCAGTGGGATGTCTTTGTTCAAGTTATTAATGGACGAAACACCTTACCGAGTTGGGATCGACTATGGAGTGACTTCACTTAGGAGGAGCTTAGACTAAGTCTTGTCAATGGAACCAGTAGTAATAGTCATAAAAGTGAGGTGGAACAGGAAAACGTTGCCCTAGCAAGAAAAGGGAAAGCGAAGAAGGGGTCTGGCAAAGGATCAAATCCAAAAAGTGAGAAGAAGGACTTATCTAAGATCAAATGCTATGGCTGTCATGAGTTCGGCCACTATGTCAGCGATTGCCCACAAAGGAAGAAAAATGAAAAGAAAGGCAAGAAGCAGACGGTAGCTTCAGCAAGTGTAGATGAGCTTTCTAGTAGAATGGAGGATGAGTTTGCACTCATAGCTTGCATGACTAGCTCAACCTCACAGGGTGTTTGGTATATAGACAGTGGGGCGTCATTTCATATGACAGGAGTTAGGGAGTACTTCTCCAGCTACAAGGAGGAGGACATTAGATTCCAGATTCAGATGGGGAACAAGTCCAAGTGCGATCCAGTTGGGAGAGGGACTGTTCTATTTCAGAGGGAGAATGCAAGCCTATTTCCATTCATGATGTGTTGTATGTGCCAGGCTTGGGCATGAATCTAATTTCTGTATCTGTCCTTCAGGATAAAGGCTACAATGTACTCTTTAGAGGGGTGCATGTTTTAATCAAGCATAAGGATTGGAAATCACCCATAGCTATTGGAGTTAGGAGCGGCCGACTTTATAGGTTGCAATTTGATTCTCCTAAGGCACTAGTGAGCAGCAGTAATCCTAGAGATCAAGGAGAGCTATGGCATAGGAGGATGGGCCATATACATCATGGAGCACTTAAATTGCTTCGTGAGACAGTGACAGGTGTTCCAGACGTGAGCACAGAGCATGATGATGTATGTAAGGGATGTGTATTGGGGAAGTTTGTGAAAGCAGCTTTTCCAAGGAGTGACACCAGATCCAAGGGGGTTCTTGATCTAGTACATTCAGATATATGTGGACCAATGTCAACGAAGTCTCTCAGAGGATATGAGTACTTTGTTACTTTTATTGATGATTTCTCTAGGATGACCTGGATATACTTCTTGAAGACCAAGGATGAGGTCTTCAGTCACTTCCAAGAGTTCAAAGCTCTTGTGGAGAATTCAACAGGCAGGAAGGTAAAGGTTCTTCGGTCAGACAATGGAGGCGAGTACAAAGGGAAAGAGTTCTAGGAGTTCTGTACCAGGGAAGGAATCAAGAGAGAGTGGACCATTCCTTACAACCCGCAGTAGAATGGGGTTGCTGAGAGGAAGAATCGTTCTATGTCGGAGGCAACAAGGGCTATGTTGTATGACCAAGATATGCCACGTTACTTATGGGCAGAGACATGCAGTACAACAGTATACATACAGAACAGGGTTCCACATAAGGTATTGGGCAAGATGACACCAGAGGAGGCATTCTCAGGGAAGAAGCCAAATGTTAGTTGCTTCAGGATATTTGGGAGTTTGGCATTTTGTCACATTCCAGGGGCTACACGTTCCAAGTTAGATCAGACTGCAGAGAGAGGGTACTTTGTGGGGTATAGCGAGACCTCAAAGGCATATCAGATATTTATTCCAGGGACCAAGAGGATTATTGTCAGGCATGATGTCAAATTCATGGAGGACAAGGACAAGGCATATAGGAGGTCCAGAGATTTGCCAGCAGATGATCAGAATGAGCAGCCAACAGAAGCTCCAAGGATTGTTCAACCAGAACAGGGGCAGCGAAGCATGAGTACAGTTACTAGTACAAGCACAGGCTCAGGTGCTGAGAGTTCGCGGAGTATGGAACAACAGATACAGCAAATCTAAGAGATGGATCAAGAAGATATGGAGTTTGATATTTCATCCTCTATAGTTGGCAGGAGGAACCGTGAGGTTCAACAAACACATAAGGATACTCAGGAGTTTGTGGGAGCTCCTAGGACGAGTAATAGATAGCGGAAACAACCAGCTAGGTATAATGACTATGTGGCATTGGTTAGTCAGTTGGTAGATAGTGAACCTTCTAGCTATCAGGAGGCTGCATGGCAACAGGTGTGGCAAGATGCGATGGTTGAGGAATATACCTCAATAATGTAGAATGATGTGTGGGAGGTTGTGCCTAGACTGACAGATAGGGCAGTGGTTGGATCACGCTAGATCTATAAGATTAAGCATGGTGCAGATGGTAGCATCGAAAAATACAAGGCAAGGTTCGTGGCCAAGGGGTTCTCTCAGAAGGAGGGAATAGACTATGATGATACATTCGCTCCAGTGGCCAGGTATACTTCTATACGAGCTGTAATCTCACTTGCAGCGCATATGGGATGGCATATCCATCAAATGGATGTCAAGACGGCATTTCTTAATGGTGAATTGTAAGAGGAGGTATACATAGAAGAACCAGAGGGCTTTGTAGCACACAGTAGCAAAACCCACGTGTGCAGATTGAAGAAAGCTTTGTATGGACTCAAGCAGGCTCCCAGGGCGTGGTATGAGCTCATTGATAGATACTTGTAGGGAATAGGCTTTGTGAAGAGTGAGGCGGATGCTAACCTTTACTACTTGATGGTTGGGGGTGAAGTTCTCATTCTTGTTCTATATGTGGACGACTTGTTTTTAACAGGTTCACTAGGGCTCATAGAGGAGTGCAAGAGGGACCTTGCAGTAGAGTTCGAGATGAAGGATTGGGGCTTATGCACTACTTTCTAGGCATGGAAGTGTGGCAGATAGATGGAGAGATTTTCCTTGGACAAGGGAAATATTGCATTGAAATCTTGAAGAGGTTTGAGATGCAAGATTGCAGAGCCATGTTTACACCTATGATCACGAATTGGAAGAAGGTAGACGCATCCAAGGAAAAGGATGTAGATCCCACCTTATATAGGATGTTGATTGGATCTCTCATGTATTTGGTGAACACTAGGCCAGATATATCCTTTGGAGTAAACTCTCTTAGCCAGTTCATGGTTGAGCCGAAGAGAGTGCATTGGATAGTGACAAAGCATGTGTTG
This sequence comes from Cunninghamia lanceolata, assembly GCA_027924645.1. NCBI lineage: Eukaryota > Viridiplantae > Streptophyta > Pinopsida > Cupressales > Cupressaceae > Cunninghamia > Cunninghamia lanceolata. Next base: position 497,974 of record BSBN01001872.1, read on the forward strand.
CGGTATTTGTGTGGTACAATCGAGTATGGGATCAGATATGCTCGAGGTGATGGTATCAAGTTGATAGGCTATACTGATGCAGATTGGGTAGGTAGTGCAGTGGATAGGAAAAGCACTTCAGGGTGCTGCTTTAGTTTGGGATCAGGAGTTGTCTCTTGGTACAGCAGGAAGCAAAAGTCTATGGCTCTGAGTTCTGTAGAAGCAGAATACATAGCAGCTAGCATCGCAACGTGTGAGGCTATATGGCTTCGGAAGTTGTTGGTAGCCTTGTTTGGTTAGAGGGTTGAGACTACCATGATACACTGTGATAATCAGAGTTGCATCAGATTATCTGAGAATCCAGTGTTTCATGATAGGTCTAAGCATATAGACATCAAATATCATTTCATCAGGGATTGTGTACAGCGGAAGATTGTTCAGCTACAGTATATACCTACAGATCAGCAGGTAGCAGACATTTTAACAAAGGCATTGGGGAAGGCGAAATTCATCTTCTTCAGAGGTAAGTTGGGTGTTATGCAGAACACCTTCCTCGCTAAGAGGGAGTGTTAATTTTAAATGTAGCTTGGACAGGTGTTCTAGTCTCGGGTGGTGATTTCGAGGCTGGAAACATAGCCGGAATATTTTTCTCTATACCTAAAAAATTGATTTCTTGAGAGACTTCTAGATATTAGGGTTTGCTAGAGTCAAATTAATCCTAGCCATTGATTTAGATTAAATCATGGCCATTGGTTTTCAATGAGGGGATTATAAAAGAGGATCAATGGGCATTTGGAGAAGATAGATCCGAGAAGTATTTGCAGCGATAGCAAATAAATAAATTTGCAGCAATAGCAAATTAATTTGCAGTGAGAGCAAGGGCGCAACAATAGCGTTCGAGACAGCAGTAGTGGAATTTCTATAGGAGAAATTAAGAGAAGAATTTCTGGAGGAGATCATTGCCGGAGCTCTGCCAGTAAGAGGCAAGCAGTCTATGTATCTCTTGATTTGGTTTAATAAAATTCCTCATCTGCAGTACTAGTTTTCCCTTCGGGGTTTTTTCTAGGGACAATTTGTCCAAAATATTGTGTTGATTTTATTTTTCTATCTCCGTGATTTTTCTGTGAAATTGCAGCTGTGTTATTAATTAATATTTGCTGTAAGTTATTTTTCGGCAGCCAAATAATCTACTTAAGATAAGTAATTAATAATCAGTAGCTGCAATAGATTTTTCACACTGCCTCCCTCTTTCTATATATCTCTTTCTCTAGCCTCCTTGATGTCTCCCTATCTCACTTTTACATAATTTACATTATATAAACTATGCTATATAATAACAAATATAAATATATTATATATTATATATAAAATAAATATGATTAAATTAGAAATAAATATTTAATATAAATAAACGATTTTATAATATAATAGTATTTTAAAATATATTAAATAATTTACATTATATATAATATACTATACATTAATAAATACAATTATATTAGAGACTATATATTATATTTAAAATAAATACAATTAAGTTATAAATATTAAATATGTCTCTCTCTCTCTATTCGTCTATCTCTCTATATTATGTTTCTTTCTGTATTCATCTATCTCTTTGTCTCTCCCCTTCTGTCTTCCTCTACCTCTCTTTCTGTCTTCCTCTCTCTTTCATTCTTTCTATCTCTTTCCACCTCTCTTTTCCTTTCTCTTTGTGTATCCCTTTATCTCTATGTCTCTCCCCTTCTCTCTTCCTCTACCTCTCTATCTCTCTCTTCCTCTCTTTCATTCTCTCTCTATCTCCCTCCCTTTCTCTATCCTCCTCTATGTCTCTCTATCTCATTTCTAAATAATTTACATTATATAAAATATGCTAAATAATAACAAATATAACTATATTAAATATTATATATATAATAAATATGATTATATTATAAATAAATATTTAATATAAATAAATGATTTTATAATATAATATTATTTTTAAAATATATTAAATAATTTACATTATATAAAATATACTAAACAAGAATAAATACAATTATATTAGAGACTATATATTATATATAAAATAAAATTAATTAAATAATAAATATTAAATATGTTTAGTTTATCCTTCTCAAGATAGAAGACATCTGAGTGATGAAAACATAAAATAAAGGGATATTTAATGTGGAGATGTACTTTTGCATATGTCAAAGCAAATTTTGCATTACCACTTGGAAAGAGGGGACTGAGAATGCCACTATTGTCCAATGAATATCACTTTTTTCAATTATATATTTGTTTGGTGCAATTTCTTTTTAGCATAAAGTAGATTGATATAGACTAGCAGTATCAATTGTGACACAAATTAACTAAATTTGAGAATAATTGTTGGTTTTCATTATGGCTTCTTAGTATTTATTGTTAGAAATGAAAGCAACACTACTTTAATAGAAATCTGATTCAATACAAATTTCTGCAATCTTTAACTGTGTGTTATTAATGGAGATTGTAACACAGAAACAAAACTATGTTTCACATAAATGCAAAATCAAAAAATTGAACACATGACACAATGTTTAACATGGATAAAACCCTTTCAGGTAAAAAACTCCACACAGGAAAGAGGCCCAATGTTTGTATTAATCTAAAAATGATTTACAATACAACAACACCACCAATCTCTCCTTCAGTCTTCAATCTGACAACATTCTGGCAACACCTGAGTTCTTAAAATCTGTATTGCAACAACAAATACATGGAAAATACTTATAGAATTGTTTTCCAACCCATCCTAGGCATTCACGTTCTCTCTCCTAAGATTCTCCAACCTGTAAACATTAAAAGCCATCTTACAAGTACCTTCCACTTGTCTAAAAACAACCATGCAAAGGTTGGGTGCCCAAGACTAAATATGGCCTCTTACAACATCTTATGATGTGTCATAACTGTCATAGATTCCACAAAAGAGTATCTTTCCAAGATAGGAACCTTGGGCTAAATATAGTAAATATACAACTAACATATCCATCATATGCGTCATAGAATCACAAAATCTTATGACAACTTGCAGCTATCATAGATTCATGTACCAAACGTTATAACAGTTGTCATACATGCCAAATATAGTAGATTCCTCAAGGGAAAACACCTACCCTCATTTCTTTGAGTTTTTATATTTGCCAACAGTAAAAGTCACTCCGTAATTACCTCTAGTTACTTTGAAATTACCCCTGCCAATGAAACTAGTACATCTCCTCATGGATAATTACAAATTACATATAATAAATAGAATAAATACAATATTAGGATTTACAATGTTAATGGCACCTTATTCCAACATTTATGTGTTTCTTTTGTTTAATTTTTTGTTACTATTATTCTTTTGTACCTATAACTTTAAGAGGAGGGAATTTGTACATTTCCTTAGGATTCATATGTTTTGGAGTAGATTTTTAGCCCCATGTTTGTCAAAGAGTGGAAAGCACTATTGAAACTTTAGTTGTATAGTGAAATCATTATTCTTCTCTAAGTAGTGTCATTTTGAAAAGTGTCAGGAAGGTGGAGACCACATTGCATTATATGGTTGATCATGCTTGTTTTCTAGTGTATTTGTCTAATTGCCTCCATTGTTTAGAGAGTGTCTTAAAATTTAATTAATAGCCTCTAAGTAATTTGAGCATGTAGGAAATCATTTATGCAAACAATATTGACTCATTTTTATTCTAAATGATGAAATGAATCCAATTAGTTAGCATGACTAATCTCTTTCTCTATTCCTCTCTACAATCTCCTTCTCCTCTCTCCCCTCTCTCTCCTACTCCCCTTCTTTCTCTATCTCTTTCTATATATCTATGTTTCTCTCTGTCTCTATCTTTATCTCTATCTCTCTTTCTCTTATCTATCTCTTTTCCTCTCTTTCCCTCTCTATATTAATATATCCCTCTCTATTATTCTTTCTTCCTCTATCACTCTATCTCTCTCCTCTAGCTTTTTCTACCTCCCTCTTTTTGTCCTTCTCTCTCTATTCCTCTCTACCTCTCTCCTTCTCTATGCCTATGCCAATCTCTCTCCCTCTCTATCCCTATACCCATCTCCCTCTATCTCTGTGTGTGTGTATTTGTCTATCTCTATGTATATCCCCTTCTCTCTTCCTCTACCTCTCTTTCTCTCTTCCTCTCTCTTTCATTCTCTCTATCTATCTCCACTTCTCTATTCCTCTCTCTCTCTATGTATCCCTTTATCTCTTTATCTCTCCCATTCTCTCTTCCTTTACCTCTCTTTCTCTCTTCCTCTCTTTCATTCTCTCTATCTCTGTCTCTCTTTCTATATCTCTCTTTCTCTTTCCTCCTCTATGTCTTTATCTCACTTCCTCTTTTCCTCCCTCTTTCTATATCTCTCTTTCTCTAGTCTCCTCTATGTCTCTCTATCTCACTTTTACATAATTTACATTATATAAAATATGCTATATAATAACATATATAACTATATTAGATATTATATATTTTATATAAAATAAATATTTAATATAAATAAATGATTTTGTAATATAATAGTATTTTTAAAATATAATAAATAATTTGTACATTATATATTAAAATGCACTATACAATAATAAATACAATTATAAATACTAAATATTAGCAGTATCAATTACGACACAAATTAACCAAATTTTAGCATAATTGTTAGTCTTTCACTATGGCTTCTTAGTAGTTATGTGTTTCTTTTGTTTAATTTTTTGTTACTATTATTCTTTTGTACTTATATCTTTAAGAGGACATTTGTACATTTCCTTTGGATTCATATGTTTTTGAGTAGATTCTTAGCCCCATGTCTGTGAAAGAGTGGAAAGCATTATTGAAACTTTAATTATATAGTGAAATCATTATTCTTCTCTAAATAGTGCCATTTTAAAGAGTGCCAGAAAGGTGGAGACCACATTGTATTATATGATTACCATGCTTGTTTTCTAGTGTATTTGTCTAGTTGCCTCCATTGTTTTGAGAGTGTCTTAAAATGTAATTGATAGCCTCTAAGTGATTTTAGCAAGTAGGAAAACTATTTATGCAAACAATATTGACTCATTGTTATTCTAAATGATGAAATCCATCTAATTAGCTAGCATGACTAATCTCTCTCTCTCTCTATGTGTATTTGTCTATCTCTCTATCTATCCCCTTCTCTCTTCCTCTCTCTTTCACTCTCTATCTCTCCCCACTTTTCTATTCCTCTCTCTATGTATCCCTTTATCTCTTTGTCTCTCCCCTTCTCTCTTCCTTTACCTCTCTCTCTCTTCCTCTATCTTCCATTCTCTCTATCTTTGTCTCTTTTTCTATATATCTCTTCCTCTATCCTCCTCCATGTCTTTATCTCACTTCCTCTCTCCCTCCCTCTTTCTATATCTCTCTTTCTCTAGCCTCCTCTATGCCTCTCTATCTCAATTTTACATAATTTACATTATATAAAATATGTTATATAATAACAAATATAACTTTATTACATATTATGTATAAAATTTAAATATGATTAAATTATAAATAAATATTTAATATAAATAAACAATTTTATAATATAATAGTATTTTTAAAATATATTAAATAATGTATATTATATAAAATATACTATACAATAATAATAATAAATACAATTAATTATATTAGAGAATATATATTATATATAAAATAAATATAATTAAGTTGAAGGCACGAGTTTTCCACAGTCCATAACAGTAATGTGTAAGTGCTTCTGGAAACAACTGTGTATGTTTTTGTATCTCTATTTGTATATAAATATTAAATATGTCTCTCTCTCTCTCTCTCTATTTGTCTCTCCCTCATTGTATTTCTCCCTTCTCTCTTCCTATACCTCTCTTTCTGTATTTGACTGTGGGTCACAATGTGGATTTGATTGTTCATGTTCATGAGTTAGATCGTCTTAGGTCTGGTGTGGCTCCTACAATTGCATCGGTTCCTGCTAGGGTTTCTTCCCTAGACCTAGTCCCAGTTGCTCCTTCATTGGATTCCTTAACCCTCAAGGTAGATTGTACTGGGGACTTTACTTCTACTTTACCTTTGGATATTGTGCAACATCTCATTTCATAGATTAGACATCCTACCTCTCAACATGAGGTGTCTTTGGTTAAGGCGACAAAGGAGGATTTCCCTCTTCTTTCTCCTCAATCTGAAGATTGCAATAATGGTGTGTCATGGACGGTTGTTCAAGGAAGGAAGATATATCTTCCTAAATCTATCTATGAATCCCACACTCAAGTCAAGGGTGTGTGAATCGCAAGGACAAAGTCAAGCATTGTGTAGGCCATTGATCTTATGGCCTTTGGTTTTGTTGTTTTCTCATGGTAGCTTGGGTGTAATTGTGCTATTGTTCAATTATTGTGGTAGTTGAAGCCGTTCTTGTGTAAAAGGTTTCAAGTCCTTTCAAAACCTATTTTACCCCTTGATAAAAAAACAATTAATAACTACACCAAAATAATATGAGACATCCATTTAAAAAAAATAAAAAAACACATCCAATAAGGGCTCGACAATCAACCCTATCTATCAAGTAAATTTTTGTGATGGTTATTTATTTAAAGTTGTTGTTCAAATATTAAGGCTTACCTTATTCTTAAAAAAACACATATAAACTAAATATATAAAAAATAAATTATATATAAATTTTGATGATCTATCTAAAATTCCCCTCTCAAATAATACATTCTTCATAAAATTTTAATTGTATTTTATGACTAAAATGAATAAATGTGACTATATGACCATCAAATTTAGGCCCTTATGAAAGTGACATGCGAGTGTAAAGCCTTTTTATGTGTAAGTAATGTTTAAGGCCACTCATTATTTTAATAATATTTAAAAAATCAAAAGATCATTATATTAAATATACCAAGAGGTGTTTTACAATGGTGTCCATTATATACATAAAACCAAAACACAACCTACATATATTTAAAAAAAACTAAAACTATAAAATATATATCAATGGTTAGAGAGAAACTATTAAAAAGTAACACATAAGTATATAATATTTACTACACTTTTCAAAATAAAAACAAAACAAAAGAATTACTAAATAATGGATGGTGACTTTTTTTCAAAAATAAAATTAAAAGTTATGTACAAAATAAAATTAAATATGTCTATGTAGTAAATAAAATAGTTCTAAAGTAAAACAAAACAACTCTTACTAGACACTTTCTAGATAGATGTATTAAGATATTTATACTAGCTTACATATCCTACTAAAATAAATTAATATAAAAATATATGCTCCTATAATATATATTCTTATATTTATTATTAATTAGTTTCAAATAAAAATTACAACTAATTTAAATATCTTACCTAAATAAATTAGTTTAAAAATATAGATTCTTATTATTTTTATCACTTTCATTTATAATTTAAAAATAAATAATTTATTATAACTAGAACACAAAGCATGGAGCTTCATGTTGTGTACATAAAAACTAAAACGTAACTGACATATAGTAAAAAATTAAAATACAATTCTAAAAATAAACTTCAATAACAATAAATTTAATATGCACAAATTTAATAATAATTTATAATTCTAAAAATAAAATTTGACCAAATATAAAATTAATAAAAAAATAAAATTAAAAAATCAATTTAATTAAGACACTAAATTTCATATGCACAAAATTTAGTAACAATTTGTAATTAAAAAAAATCCATGCAAAAAGAAAAAAATTTCCCAAAAAATTTCAAATAACTTACATTAAATTTAATATATTCCAAATTTAATAACAATGTACAATTCCCCAAAAATAAACCAAAATATGTACAAAATTACAAAATAAAATTATTCAAAAATAAAATCTCAATTCAATTAAAGGATTAAATTTAATATACACAAATTTAATAACAAATAAAAAATACATGTAATCTAAATTTTGTGATGGTTGAAAGAAGACATATAAATTAAATATAAAAAAAATTCCCCTCAAAAAAGTTATAATTATATTTTATGACTAAAATAATAAATAGGACTATAAAGCCATCAAATTTAGGTCCCTATGAAAGTGACATGGGAGCGAAAAACATTTTTACCCTTAAATAATTTCAAACCCAAGTTCCAGGGCTTAAATTTGACAGTCAACCTTGGTTGTCAAGCAATTTTTTTATGACAGTTATCTATTCAATAGTGCCTTTCAAATAATATGACATATTTTAATATAAATAAATTATATAAAAACCAAATACATATATCATCATAATGTAAAATGTCTATGAACCCAACCCAATGTTAATGGAAACAAATATCCAATTTCCTTTTAATTTGTTTTCTCTCACACGGGCAGCTTAAGCGCCCCCCGCCCCCCGCAAAAAAAAAAAAAAAAAACACCTATTTTAATTTATTTTTCAAATATGGGCAACTTATTTAAGAACAAGCAATGATTTAAATTATTGTTTATCACCGCAATTATCCTTTACGTCATACGACATGCCATCTATAGATAAAATTGTATTTAAACCACAATAATTACCACACGAAAAACTCTTGTTAACACCCAACAAAATGACCCTGGCGGCGGATTTGTTAACAAAAAAAAAAAAAACATGACCGACGTCCACAATTTATCGGGAAAAAAATCTCCCACATATAAGCCTATCGGCTACTTATAAAATTATCTTCAAAATATCACCTCTAGCATGTGAAGGCTAGAGGATAAAATATGATCTATGTAACATGTCTTGTTCAAGGAGTGAAAAGGAAAAATTCAAGGATTTAATAGTTGAAGTGTGCATGCTTGATTATGATTGTTACGGAAGTAGATTGTGTGTCATGAATGCTCTTGAATATATGATTAAACACAACCCTTATTACAACGATGTTCAAATAGATATTGTTTCACTAGCCTTGCTATTTAATATTAGTACAGATGTTTCAAATATGTTGCACAACTTTAAAATGCATAATGGACAAACAAAAGTGCCAGAATTTGAAACTCATAGCAACAAATATGAACTTGACAATGAATTTGAGTGTTTATAAGGCTTTAATATTAAGCATTTACAATTTGTAAAATGTCATTATAAATAAACATTTATTAGCAAAGTCTCACTTGCCAATCCTCAAAAATCTTGTTTTCCTTCATCTTGCTACATCAACCTCATATCTTGCTACATTACCCCCATGTGACTTGCTCAAGGTGCAAAAGAAATTGGTAAGGGGTTAATATTAGACACAGGGAAATTTATAAAATATCATTATAAATAAAACTTTTCCAATCCTAAAACATCTTGTTTTTCTTCATCTTGTCAACTTGAGCAAGATACAAAAGAAATTGGTAAGGGATTGATATTAGACATTTGTAAATTTATAAATTTATAAAATGTTGTGATAAACAAAGCTCAAGAGGTAGGAATGGGAAATAAAGTTTGATAGGCGGGAATATGAAATCAACATATCACAAAAAAAATGTTGATGAGGAGAACAAGTCTATTAGGATAGTTTACCAATGCAATAAAATAATGAACAAATTTCAATTAATATTGTATAATTATTGTGTTGATAACTGAAAGGGGGGGGGGGGGTTGAATCAGTTATCCTAATAATTCAACTTTCTATGTTTTCTTAACAGTTAATGCAACATCAGATTCTATAAGCAAACATAACTATGAAATGTAAATAACACCAATGCACATGACACAATGATTTTGACGTGGAAACCCTGTTAAGGGAAAAAACCACGGGGTGATTAACCCAAGATATTATTCTCTGTTAGAAGAATAGAAGATACAAAATGACACTTGCCAATTAGGGCTCACTGCCCGAGCATACTGCTCACAAGAGGCTCACTGCCTATAAGAAACTCACTGTCTATAAGAGACTTACTGTCTACAGAAAAGGAAGGTAACTCAATGTTTGAACTGATGAGAAGCATCCACACATGCTGAGATTCAGTTCTGGTTAAGCTCAATAAACTGATCTACTGCACTTCATTCTTACTCCTTTTTGATGCAGCTATACTGTCACATTCTGGATCTCTTTTACTATCTTTACTCTACTCTGCTACTTATCTTCGCACCTATTCTCTTTTCTCTCACACACTTCACATTTAAATCAATCATGTATATATATATCCTCACAAGTGATTTCATCACCTTTCTAGTCGGCATCCGAAATAGTCAATATTTTCCTCAAACTCTGGTCTGTCGGCTGAATCCTTGCATACCAAGGAATGCGGATCAAGGTATACTTGTAGAAGTCATCAATCATGTCAGCCAATCATAACTTATGCCTTAAGAACCTTTACCATCATTAGTAACACATCCGGAATAATGTCTTATGTTCTGCCAGTCAGTTCTTCCTCTGTTCACAATGTCAATTAGGAACCTGATACTCAAGTATTCATATCTCTTCATCCTTTCAACACGGGAGGCTAAATCCTTGGATTCTATTTGTCAAGGTACTCCTCTTGACTTCCCCAAATCTACAGTTCACTGAGATACTTCTTTTGAGAGATTTGGACCTGTCTGTCAGATCTTACTGACTGCTCTGTTCTTGCTTACCAGACCTCAACACTTCTTCAATCTAACTTCCAGTAAAGACTCATCATGTCCTGCGGATGTGTGGGATAACCTTTGTTGCCATCAATGACAACATTCATGAGTCCATATAGTGTCTCTTGGCAACAATCTCCCCCTTTGGTATTGATGGCAACACTTAGTGAAAAATGACTAAGTGTCACACTATACTCCCCCTTGGTTGATGCTCTATTTTTATATATATTTTCTGGAGCTCCCCCTTAGTTGGATTCCTCATTTTTCATTGCTCCTCACTCCCCCTTTGACATCAATGGCAAAGGGTGGGGTCCGCACAAATTTTTTTTTTCTCAAAAACACTTCTATACTTAGCCACATAAGTATTTATACATGCTATACTTTACATAAACTGAAGGATATCTGCAAAAGATGTCTTCAATTGGACAAATTTTGTTGCCCAACTCTGCTTCATTCTGTCCAAAATTGTGATGTGACCACTCAATAGGAATGCATAAGCTTCTACCTTTTTCAGTTCTATCGGATCATTTGTTCTGGCTGTAGTTTGAGTATCACTTAAGGCCTCATGCATGGCCTCTAACTTAGGGATAATTATTCCTCTAAGTTCATTCAACCTACTGATTCTATTTTTCTTTTCTTCTTCAAGCTTTTTAATTTCATTCAAAACTGTAATCGTCTGACATTCTTGATTTATTATGGATGTGGTAAGTGGATCAAAATTTTGAGAAAGTTTTGTTAGTTTGTCCTCCTGTTCTTTCACTTTCTTCTCAATCTCCACTATTGCTTTAGACCAGGATATACAAAATTTGTATACATCTCCTCCGTCCTTGAGAGCATTTTCCAAGCTCTTTATCCCAATACCCATTACTCTCCTGTCATTTGCTATTAGCCCTTGCAACTCAGAGAATCTTTTATCCAAAACTCTTTCCTGACCTTCTCCTCAACTGATTTCTCTAGAGAATTGAAATGTGTACTAATACTATTAATCAGAGATTTGAGATTACCGGATGAGGAGGCTAAGGGATCCTTTTGAAAAGATGGCATGATCTTTTCTAACACTCTGGATGCGGCTGCTATAAGCTCACAGTCTTCCATGTGAGACTTCAGGAGTTTTTCTTTGGCCTTTGCATTAGCAAATGAAGCTATCTTCATTTTTTGTACCAGAGAAAGAGAGTCAAAATTAAATAGCCCTTGCAGAAGTTCCGGTTCATCAATTTCCATTGTCTCTTTGTCTAAGAATTTTTTGACAGTTTCTGCAGTGTCTCTTGCTGGAGATAGATTCTTCTTCTCTTCTACAGTCTCAGAACCGTCTCTTGGAGCCTTTTCTCCTTCTATAACCTTGGTACTGTCATCTTCTTTTTCCTTCACCTCTACTTCTTTCTCCTCTATTCTTTCTTCTCCTTTGGATCCGGAGTCAGCAAGGGAAACCGGAGGAGTGATGTTTGTTTGTTCATGGGCCACCTCTTCTAGAGCAAAGGATTCTAAGCCCTTATCTTCACCAGTGTCCATTAGTTCTTCTATCATTTCCTCAGTGGATTCCTTTTCAACACTTGTGGCCAAAGGATCAATGCCCAAGTCCTCTATAACAGGAAGATTGAATCTTTTGAAGGCATTCCTGAGGATCTCTTCTATTTCCATGGCTATCTTGTCAGTCTCTCCAAGCATGAGCTGATTCATTCTGGCTTTGCTCCGAAATTCATCCTTGCAATCCTTGAAGATCATGTTCATTTGCTTTGAATCAATTGAAGGATATAGCTGAATGGCTATCTGTTCTTGGATCTCAAGATCTTTTGCCATGGCAGTATTCTTTCTTATTTCTAACTCTCTTTCTAGGCTTTTGGGAATAAGAGATATAATTTCAATAAAAGCCTTGTTATATATGTTCAGATACTTAAATGCTGCTTCCTGCAAGATATTTTGGTCTGCTTCATTGTAATCATCATAGAATTCAGCCATTGGCTGAAGGTTTCCATCCACAGTGACTGATTTGATGACATCATCTAAAGACAGAGTGGGCTTTTCTACAAATTCTTCTACCTTTTCTTCTTCACCTTGACCGGTAGAGGGTTCACTGGATGTTTTCTTCTTCTCCTTCTTCATTTTCTTTATCTCTTCATCTAATTCAGTTTCTTCATCATCCTTCTGACTAACATAAGACCTTGTGGCCTTTGATTTAGTTCTTTTCTCTCCTCTGCTGGATGATTTTGCTTCTAGTTTTTATGTTCTTGAGCTTTTAGCAGTGACAGGTGCAGTTTTCTTTGATGATCTTGTCCAAGTGGAAGATTCTACTGGAGCACTTTCCTTACTTCCCTTTTCTGCCTCTTTCTTCTCTTCCTTAGCGCTTTCCATCTTTTCCCTGTTGGCATCAAGTGCCTCCTTTGAGATGCCTAAGCCTTTGGCAACTTCTTCAACTTCTTTTCTCACTTTCCTCTTTATTTTTGGTTGTCTGAGTTCCACATGAACTTTTACACTTAGCTCATCAAAGGTTCCAAACCTTTCTGCCTTTGGATCCTTTGGCTGACTTAGCAAGTGTTGAACATGTAGCTCCACAATTTGTTCATCAACTTCATACCCCATAGGCATGATCCAGACTATCCTTGGCTCTACTGCCTCCATTAGGCATTGATCAGTGTCTACCATGAAGCACACTATATCTTTATATTTTTCAACGAATGATTTTGGGATTCTTTCTTTGATTTGCATAGTATTTTGGAAGTTCTTAAAGTACCCCCACAAAGTTGTATTCCTTGCCTTGGCATCCCCAAGTTCATGCAAGTAATCTCTGATTTGAATTGCTACCGGTTTGTTATTTTGCCATGCCCATCCATTGGATCCGAGCAGCTCATTCATAAAGTAGAAAAATAAACACAATATCAATCCACCATATTTGAAGGAGTTCTTCTTGTCCTTTTTGATCTTTTGTATGTTCTCCATCAATTGACTTAGAAGTTCATAGAGATCATACTCTGCATTCTTTCTCAGCATCTCATAGGTAGTATACATTGTAGTTCCGGACACTGAATTCTCCCTACTGGAATGATATATCTTATACCCTATTATCATAGATGCAAACTTGATATCTGGGTCCGTGATATCTTCAATGGTCATTGCCCTCTTATCAAATTTTGATCCGGTGGCCTCAGTTACAGTTTGGTTTTTGATAGATTTGAGGACAGGTATCCCTCCGGAGGAGTATAAGCCAGTTACTGCACTAATTGCCTCCTTAGTGATTTTGCAAGGTCTGTTCAGCCATAGGAAGTTATCATGCATCCTACTCAATACATACCGGACCCATTCATCTTCTTCAAAGAAGGGGAAATGAATGAATTGATCAAAATGTTTCTCCTGGATGCCCTTAAGTTGAGGTTTAAGTTCAAAAGCATCATCTATCAATTGTTTATGATAGATGTCTCTTAGTTTGAATTCCCCGAACTCTTTAATATTCGCGTGTATGTAAACCCTAATATCTTTTGTATGCAACACACCATGCAGAACACTGGAAAATGCACCTAGGGGATCTACTTCCAAGGATTTATAGGAATGTTTCTTGAATTTGGGGCGAGGCCTATCAGTGATCTTCACAATATTCGGAGTAGACATCTTTTCAAAAGATTTGCAGAGAGATATTTGAGAACGGAAAATACCTTTAGCGCCTTTAGGTTTCACGGAGTGAGCCGAATCGATTTCTGGAAGAATTGACTTCTACAAATGATCTTTGATGGGCTTGAGGATATTTGTTGCAGAGCACCTCTTTTCTTCTTCTTGAATGCAGAATGAGCAAATGCTTAATAAGAGGAACCCTTATATTGTTCCGCAAACCCTAAAACCAAGTTGTAATAAATGCTCGACCTAAGTCATTTTAGTTTGCCTTAATCGGATGACTTGAAGAACCAGATCTATCTTGATCTGAACATCTTGCAGATCTTCCAAATCTTAACCATAGTTTATTTAGACATTTCTCTTATGAACCCTTTAATCCGCAACTCTCCTTGTGCCAGTTCCGGCACCAATTGACTGGCTGGGGGAAAAAGGTTTTCTTCATGTCTCCCCCTGAGCTAGAGCTTATTTTTTAATTTTCGGAAGGAATATCAGCACCAGAGTCTGGTGCGGATCCATCCCCTATATTCTCTGTACTTTTCTTCACCCAAATTTTGCTCATCTCATTTTGAACTTCATCCGCATTCACTTTTCATTTTCCCTTGTCTTGCTTCTGATTATGATGTACCAGACCTCTTTTGTCCTAATTCATGTTCCTACAAATTTTGGCAATATGACCGGATCTATTGCAAATTTGGCAAACAACATTTCTTTGCATATTTGATTGAAATCCTCTTGATCTACATTGATTAGCCATATGACCCATTCTATTGCATACAAAGCATCTACCATTGAATGAACTGTTTATTTGCATGTTTCTGCATTCATGAGATTTGTGACTATACCTTTTGCAGTTGAAACACTGTCCGGAGAAGGATGTATTAGACTGATTCATTCTCTTTCTACACTGATTAGCTTTATGACCAAAGTTATTGCAGTTGTGGCAGTATCCATTGAAGGATGGATATCTTTGAGCATTAGGCTATCTTACCAAAAGTCTTTTAGGCCTGATCCTTGGATTTTCTGATTCAAAAATCTTCTGACCGGATCTGGAGCTTTCACCTTTTTCATATCCCAGGCCACACTTGTCATCTGCCCTCTTTTGGCTTTCAAGGAGAACTTCAAGTTGAGTAGAACTTATCTTGAATTTCTCTTTGTATTCATTTGTTGTTTGAAGATCCCTTTTAAGAGAGACAATTTGATCCTCAAATTTTTCTTCATTATCCCTAGCATCTTCAAGATCAGATTCAAGATGTCTGATTATTCTATCCATTTTGTGGCAGTCTTCTAATTTTTCTTTGAGAGATTGTCTTAGATCATCTTTAGTCTTTCTTTTTTCTTCAATTTCTTGGGTGAATTTTATAACTCTTGATTCCATTTCATGTCTTACCATAATGACCTCTTTTGACAATTTTTCACATAACTTAGTTTTCTCCTTCAAGTCTTCATTTGTATCATTTGCTTCACCTTGACTTGCTAATTGCTGAAGTAGCTCCTTTCTCTTTTTCATAGAAAGTCTCAGTTTATCTTTTAGTTCTTTTATGAAATCATCAGCCTACTTGAGTCTTTCTTTTAATTCATTGACTTCAGAATTTGACTGCTCAAGATCATCAATGGTAGACTTAAGCTGCTCCCTCATACCATACACATCCATTTGAATTTCCAGATCTTCCTCAAGCTGTTAGGCTCAATTGGGAGGAACTTGGCTCTGATACCAATTATTGATAACTGAGAGGGGGGGTGAATCAGTTATTCTAATAATTCAACTTTCTGTGCTTTCTTAATAGTTAATGCAACATCAGATTCTATAAGCAAGCATAACTATGAAATGTAAATAACACCAATGCACATGACACAATGATTTTGATGTGGAAACCCTGTTAAGAGAAAAAACCACAGGGTGATTAACCCAAGATATTATTCTTTATTAGAAGAATAGAAGATACAAAATGGCACTTGCCAATTAGGGCTCACTGCCCGAGCATACTGCTCACAAGAGGCTCACTGCCTATAAGAGACTCACTGTCTACAGAAAAGGAAAGTAACTCAATGTTTGAACTGATGAGAAGCATCCACACATGTTGAGATTCAGTTCCAGTTAATCTCAATAAACTGATCTGTTGCACTTCATTCTTACTCCTTTTTGATGCAGCTGTACTGTCACATTCCGGATCTCTTTTACTATCTTTACTCTGCTTTGCTACTTATCTTCGCACCTATTCTCTTTTCTTTCACACACTTCACATTTAAATCAATCATGTATATATATCCTCATAAGTGATTTCATCACCTTTCTAGTCGACATCCAGAATAGTCAATATTTTCCTCAAACTCTGGTCTATCGGCTGAATCCTTGCATACCAAGGAATGCGGATCAAGGCTATACTTGTAGAAGTCATCAATCATGTCAGCCAATCATAACTTATTCCTTAAGAACCTTTACCATCATTAGTAACACATCCGGAATAATGTCTTATGTTCTGCCAGTCAGTTCTTCCTCTGTTCACACTGTCAATCAGGAACTTGATGCTCAGGTATTCATATCTCTTCATCCTTTCAACACGGGAGGCTAAATCCTTGAATTCTATTTGTCAAGGTACTCCTCTTGACTTCCCCAAATCCGCACTTCACTGAGATACTTCTTCTAAGAGATCTGGCTCTGTCTGTCGGACCTTACTGACTCCTCTGTTCTTGCTTATCAGACCTCAACACTTCTTCAATCTGACTTCCAGTAAAGACTCATCATGTCCTACAGATGTGTGGGATAACCTTTGTTTCCATCAATGACAACATTCATGAGTCCATATAGTGTCTCTTGCCAACATATTGAACCCTAATCCAACAATAATAATGAAACTTTCAACAAATATGATTATTGGTAAATGGTTAATATTGGACATTCAAAATTTTGTAAAATATCATCATAAATAATCATTTCTTGGTAAAATTTCACTTTCCCAATCTTAAGGCATCTTGTTTTCATTCGTCTTGCTATATCATCTTAATATCTTGCTACATTATCCTTGTACAACTTGATCAAACCACAAAAGAAATTGATAAAGGGTTAGTATGCTGGATTTATGATCAAAAGCATATGACTAAGAAACCCTATGATTTCTAATATTGTAGGACCACATGTGGACCTAATGATGGCATTCATCTCATCAACCTTTACATACAATACCCAGCTTGCACTTTTGCTTTTAACTTTTAAATACTTACGAAGCACTAGCAAAAAGAAAACTGTTCTTCCACCCAACAAAGACCTCTGTTGCATGTTGCAACAACTCACATATTTGTCAAAATTGACTCTTAATCTTTGATTGTATTTTTGTATTTTACAGAGATCAAACTGCTTTATGCATCTGAATCACAGATATAGTTGCAAGGTTCATATTAATTCCTTGTCATTGGGTTCCCTAGATGAAGTAAAGCTTGATCATCCAGTTTAAAGCTTAATATACCTATAATTTGATTAAATTGCAAGGTGTTGTATGAATATATTCCATGCTTTGTTGTGCAATTGCTTGTGGAAATAAATTATTGTGGATTTTATATTGAATTAGATTGTGGGTCGACATCCATTGAAGGGTAACTATAAATTGTGTAGTGGACATCGACTGATTTTTGGGCAACTCTTTTACAGTGACAAGCATGGGGTTTTTCATAGCTCCTTCAATTTAATGGTCCAACTATATATACTAGAGTTGAGTCATGGGTTGTGCCTGGAAGCTCGCGAAGATTTTAGGCATGAAATTTGGTTCATTTTTAAAAAAATTATTAGATGATTTGGAGCTTGTTTGATGAATATTTGTGGTGTTTTTAGGGTTATATGTTGCGAGGTCACTTACTTTGCTAGCTGTGTAGAAGATTCATTATTACAGGGGAAGGATTTTCACTAATTTATTTTTTTCCCTTCTTGGGGTTGCATTGTTTTATTCATACTCTTGGGTTAATTTTTATCTTCATAGTTTTAGTCTCCTGAAAGAATTTCTACACATTAAATTGATTGAGTTGTGGTCATGAGTTAATCTCTTGTAGAATTATAGTCAAACACAATAGACATGGACCCCACAACAAATCTAGGATAGGCCTTTTTAACCGATTATGTTAAGAGTTGCAAATTTAGGAAGAGTATTGAAGTGGAGTTTTTGTTAATTTAGTTTTATAGTGGGAAAGTGTATAGATTCTTGTTGTATTATTGTATAATATTGTGGTCAAGGCCAAGCTTAAATCTACATGGAAAGAATATATTCAATAACCTTCCAATTTCTTTTCTTGCCTATGGTTTCACGAATCAATAATGTTATCCATATTATGATTGCCATATTGTGTAATACAAAGTGGTCCTTCACTTTTTTTACTCATGCCTTTCAATGATGTTTTATTGGAATTTATAAAAGATGTTAAATAATATTTATTTATCTTTTTAAATCTCTATCACAAGTACAATGATAGGAATTATAAACATGCTTGCGGTCATAAGTGTTAGATCTAGATTTATATTGAGAAATTATGAATGAAATATGGGACAAAAGATATAAATAGTTTTATAGATTTTTATGTGTACTTTGAATGAATAAATGAATCTCTTTATTGAATTATTGCTTGAAAGTACACTCTCATTGATTGAGAAAAGTAAAGAATTAATAAACTGTATCTAGGCAAAAGTATATGTTATTGATTTGGTTATGAAATCATAGATTAATCTTAAACTTTTGAAATAATTGAGCATATTTACCATATAGATATCTATGTAAATGCCATCTTAAATGTTACTGGCATATATTCTATTTAAATTGAATTTTTTTCTTATCCCTGTTGCATGAATCAAGAAATAGATAGTAAAGCTGAGTAAAGATAGTATTGATATTTGAAATAATTATGCATGAAATCTCATTGTTAAAAGTAGAGTAAGCATACATCATTATTGATTTTATTGCTTGAAATGTATTCCCATTGATTGTGCAAAAGAAAAGAATTAGTTTTCTTTGAAAGAAAGTAGTTTATCTTTTGTGTGTGATTGGGGTTACTTCTTCAGCTAGGATGCCGAATGTGGGTAAACAGAGAAGGCTTTCCTCTTTTCAAGATTTGGCCATAACTATTTTAATTGCTTGGGCCAAGCCACCTGTTCATTGAAATAGATGAAAGACTGTCTAGCAAAACTTTATATATATATATATATATATATATATATATATATATATATATTTCTCTACCACATCCTGTTGTGAGATATTTGCATGTCATCATTTAGATTTGCATTTAGACATCAGGTTGCATCGGGTGTTCCCTCCTGGTAGTTGTTTCCATGTTGCTAGATGTTTCATGCAAATTTGGGTTTCCTTCGTGTTATGAAGGGATCTAGGGAAGTGTAATTGCTTCATGGTTGGGCAGAAAAGTGCTTGAGCCATGTTCCCGTCTCTTGGCTTGTGGATGACCATGTGGGTTAGTGGTGGCTGGAGAGTGTGATTTGATCTATTATTCATTACTTGTAATTGATTATTGTATCTTGTTATTATTTGGGATGACTTATGGAAAGAGAACCTAAGATGGATATTGTATATTATTTTATTGTGCTAACCTGGATATAGCACATGCTTTTGAAAGATGTAATGTCATTATTGTTGATATATATAAGATTTATTCTTTTATTTGGGATAATGTAAATAAGTGGATTATTTACCTCAGTAACTTTTGTTATGGAATTATGTACTTTACACTTGATATCAGAGCACAATTCCAACATTGGGAGCTCTAGGGTGTGTATTGTTTGGTTTGTTCGAGCATGTGTGGATCTTTCTGTGTTAGCATGTTGTGAGTAGCATGTGCCTTTTTTTCTTTGTTGTTATGTCTTCCTTGCATGTGTGTGGTGAGGAATACATTGATTTCAGGGTTATATAGACCCTAGTGGTTACCTAGAAGTTGCTTATGTGTGTTTTCCATCTTGATCATCCTGAATGCTTGGCATGAACCCTTGCAGTGTGTGTGAGTGCTTGAGTAACCATTGTAGGGTCATGTTCATGCTTGTGTGACCACTTTTGATAGTGAAGTTATGAGAACCTTTGTGTGAAAGAAAATACAATGTTCTTGAGTATGATTGAACTTGATTTACTCTTTTAAGAGTTATGCAATAGTATGTGAAAGAGGATGTTGTTCGTATGCTTGATATGTGAAGATTATTGTTGTGGTAATAATTTAAAATGTACCTTGCATTGTGCACGCTGTTGTGGGTATGTTTGTTACAAAAGTAGCATATCCTCGAAATGCTTGTCATATTTGTTCAAATAATTGCCTCTGCCTAGTGAATGGTAAATGTTTGCTTGAAATGCATATTGCATTGTCTTATTGAGAGCATGTCCCTGAGTATGGATTCATTATGTGGTTGTAAGAAGGATAGTATTGCATTGCATTGCTAGATAGATCATTTAGGGTAATAACTTATGTTCCTAGATTGCATTCTTCCCTAGGATTCATGTGGGAACCTGGGTGTATTTATTGCATTACATTGTTTAAGATAAAGAGGAAAAGGGGTGCAAAAAGGGTCATTTTCATATTCCTTGTGATGTTGAGGTGTTAGAATCTTGAGTGAATTAGTAAACCCTATATCTTGTGACTTTGGGGTTGTGATTTCCCATTGTTTAGTGTGCATTTATATGCTTGTCGTCATGTTCTGAAGAAATTTTGGTTTCATAATAATTATGTTACATTAATGCATTATCCATATGATTGGTGAATCCTTGATTGGTGAGAAGTGTTAACCACTGCTTGTTGGTGAGATTGATGTGTATAGATAACTTAGTTTGTTAACTTGATGTTGAATGCACAAGACAATTGAGAGGGGGGTGAATCAGTTGTATCTTAAAAATTCAAAACCCTCATAAACATTCAGATCCATATTAATTCAATTAACCCTTAATCTATTAGAATGATTAACCATGAAAGCTGATAACATAAACATAACCAAATCAACATCATACACAAGAAGACACTAGATTTATGTGGAAAACCCAAGAAGGGAAAAACCACGGTGAGGATTAGTTCACAATATAAATTAATATCAACACCGAATAAAATAAGGCTCATTGCTGAAGGGCTCACTGCCCAAAAAGAAATAAAGGCTCACTGCCAGAATAGAAAAGAAGATAGAGAAGAATGTTACAACAAGAAAACCATCTCAATGCAACAGAGAAGTCCACCACAACATCACCAACACCTTTGTAGTCTAACTGATGAATTGTAGACACCTTCTACTCGGTGCATCTAGTAATCTAACACATGAAAGATTGCACTGCACTTTATAAATTCACACTCTACTACTCTGCAATTCACATCTTGCACACCACACACATACCATACACATCCCTCAACACCTCAACACTCATTTATAATATCTTCAACCTTGAAAACATTCTCCAAGGTTGGCAATGCACCTTAACCAAGTAAATTCAAATTAGGTCAGCCGCACCAAAACATTCTCGTGGTGGAAAGGAATGAAGGCAGACCAAAACACACCTTAGCTTGGACCTAAAACCATTCATACACGCCATGCCACACTTCCAAAACCATCGAAGCAAACCCGCAATTAGTGTAAACACCCAAGGTCAGTTGTGAAAGGAAGCAAGGTACATAGAACACACTTCCTACACCAATCTAATGAGGGGAAATGTATGCAAATTCATTTTAATCCTTACAATTGCAACAATGTTAAACATATAACATAAAGATTACAACAACAACACAACACATAAAGAAGGTGATGCAAGATATATTGTGGGGAAAACCTTTTCAGGTAAAAAACCCCACTCTAAAACCTGCACAATGTATTATCAAATCTGTGAAAGGATTACAATACACTTGCAATGCAATTTCTTCCAAGAGTCTCTAAATGTCATTTTTGGAGTGATTTTGACAGCATAACAGTACTTGCACAAAAACTATGCAACTACAACTCCAAATTATGCAATATATAGAGATTACAAGGCAATATTGAGAAGCCTCCAGAGATAGGCATCCATCTTGGCCACATGGCCATTTTCCCCCATCAAAGGATACTTGTCCAACTACAAATATCTCTCTTACATCAGTCATAACATGGCAGATTTGACTTCCCAAGGATAGAGAGCTCCATGCTAAAAATAGACTATGACAGATGCTCTTACACATCTTACAGCTGTCATAGATTTTCCCAACATAATAACCTTAATGTTGTAAGAGAATCTGTCATACAAGACTAAATATAGCATTTTCCTCTTTCAACATGTCATAGCCCAACTTGGGTACCCAAAGATGCCTTTCTCTCATGTAAATATATTCATTGACACTTGTCTTCACTTGTCCCGAGAATCTCTATACTTGGCTCTTACGCATCATAGATTTTGTCATACACAATAACACTTCTGTCATACCACAAGATGCCGACACATGGCATATTAGTGCCACCTCAAATGGGATGCCCAAATCCACATGTGTTTGACTTGAGCACTTAAAGCATATTACAAGTAGGATGACATGTCACAATGCCACCACAAAATAAATGCCAAAACTGAATGTGCAAGTAAAATACAAATTGAGCAAATAACCAAATAATTAATTAATAAATCAATGTTAGGAATTTCAAGGTTGAGATATGATTCTCGCACTTGTCGAACACCTTGCAAGAGCCAATAGAGAGACAAGATTTAACTGCTAGGGGCCAAGAGGCCCATAGACTCCAAACACCATTTGAACTTATTTGTGCCCACAGGTTTAGTCAATGCATTTGCAACATTCTTCAAAGTGTCAACCTTTTCCAATATCACCTTCCCATCTTCTACCATATCTCGAACAAAATGAAACTAAACATCAATGTGCTTTGTTCTAGCATGGAAAGTAGGATTCTTTGCTAAGCAAATTACACTTTGACTATCACAATGGATAGTAATCTATCCTGCATCAAAATCAACATCTGAACACAACCTCTTAAGCCAAATGGCTTTCTTACAAGCATGTGTTGCTGCCATGTACTCTTCTTCTATCATAGATAAAACAACCACAGGTTGTCTCTTACTCATCCAACTAATAGCACCACCAAACATGGTAAACACATAAGCACTGGTGGATCTCTTGCTATCAATGTCACCTGCCCAATCATAATCCACAAATCCATGAATACTCACAAAATGCTGCTCAAGGTCCAGTAGGATAACCATGATAACATAAGGAATACTATGAAGTACCCCTCAAATATTTGAACACTCTCTTCACTGCATCCCAATGTACTCATCCAGGATTAGCCATAAACCGACTAAGGACTCCCATTGCTTGGACAATGTCTGGTCTTGTACAGACCATAACATACATCAAGATGCCAACTGCATTAGCATAAGGTACTCTGCTCATATCCTCCATCTCAGAAGGAGACTTTGGACAATCATCAACAGATAACTTTATCCCCATCGTAATAGGAATAGTCAATGGTCTGCAATCCACCATACTGAATCTCTCCAACACAGTGTTAACATACTTACTCTGGCCTAACCAAAGTTTTATGTTTGCTCTATCTCTTCAGATCTCCTTTCCCAGAATGTACCTGGCTGCCCCTAAGTTTTTTATTTCAAACTGTACTGACAACTGAGACTTTAAATCATAAATCACATTCTTACCATTCCCGATTAGCAACATATAATGCAATAATGAGAATATGATTATTGTCAAACTTGTAATACACACAATGATCTGATTTCAATCTTAGAAATCCAATAGACAACACAAAGGCATCAAACTTCAAGTACCACATCTTAGGATATTGTTTCAATCCATACAAAGACTTCGTTAACTTGCAAACCAAATTTTCTTTACCTTTCACTATGTAGTGCTCTAGCTGTGGCATGTAAATTTCTTCCTCCAAGTCACTATGAAGGAAAGCTGTCTTCACATCTATTTGTTCCACTTCTAAATCATAAGCTACTGCAAGAGATAATAGGAACCGAATAAATGTCACCTTTACAATGGGAGAGAAAATATCACCATAATCAATTCCCTCCACTTGTGAATACCCCTTTGCAACCAATCTGGCCTTATACTTCTCAACATTGCCATCTACACCAAATTTCTTCTTAAATACCCATTTGCATCCAATAGGTTTCTGTCCATCAGGCAAAGGCACCAAGTCCTAAGTTTTATTCTTTTCCAAATAAGCCATCTCATCTTCCATGGCCTCTTTCCAGGAACCTGCATCTTTCATGCCCATAGCCTCTGTCATAGTTCTAGGCTCATCAGTGTTAGTAATCAAAGCAAAAGCACAACTAGAATCAAGCAATGTATAACGAAACCTCTCAAGTTGCTTCATGTTTCGTGTGGACCTCCTCAAAGGTTGAGGTGGAGGTTCTACTTCTTCTGAACTTTGAGAGCTGCTAGAGTTCTCCTCATCATCAGGTCCAACAGGGCCTTTTGGTTCAGTTTTCTCATGGGTAGTAGGAAACTGAACCACATCCTCTTTCTTTTCTTTTTCTTCTGGCTATAAAACAATAGGAGAAGGTGTTACCTCTCTGTAGATAACACTTTTGCTCACAAGATTTTTTCAGCCACAGGATCCCAAAGCTTGTACCCTTTCACACCAACACCATAGCCAATGAAGATACACTTAACTGCCTTGTTCTCCAATTTTGACCTCTTCTCCTTAGGCACATGTGCATATGCCTCACAACCAAAAACATGAAGATGTCTCAATGAAGGCTTCTTACCAGACCACACCTCAATGGGTGTCTTATCAACAAGCATTGAAGTAGGAGACCTATTAATCAGGTAGCAGGCAGTGGCTATAGCTTCAGGCCCAAACTTTTGTTTGAGGATAGTACCACTAAGCATACTCCTAGCCATCTCCATCAACATTTTGTTCATTCTCTCTTTAACTCCATTTTGCTATGGGGTATATGGAGTTGTCTTATGTCTTTCAATCCCATGTTCTTTATAGAACTTGTCAAACTCTATGGAATAAAACTCACCACCATTATCAGTTCTCAAACACTTAATCTTTTTACTAGTCTGATTCTCTACAAAAGCTTGAAACTCTTTTAATCGACTAAAGACTTCAGATTTACTTCTGAGAAAATAAATCCATGTCCTCCTACAGTAATCATCAATGAATGATACAAAATACAATGATTTGGAAATTGAAGGAACATTCACAGGACCAAACACATCAGAATGAATAAGATCCAACACACTAGAAGACTTATGAGAACTCGAGTAAAACTAAACAGGGTTTTGTTTTCCATATATACAATGTTTGCAAAATTCAAACTCAAGATTACAATCATTTAACCCAGGTCGACAAGGTTTTTATTTTTTAGGGCTCTAAGACCCTTCTCACTAATGTGATGAAGTCTCTTATGCCACAACAATGCCTTTTCAGTAGGAAGTTTCATTTCCAAAGCATGAGCATGCCTAGGTACCTAGAAAGCACTACCATCAGAAGTAGAAGCAACACATTTATTTATTGCTGGTTCCAATGGTGAGGATGAAGAATTTGAAGATCTTTTCTTCAAAACAGAAGAACTATTGCACTAAGTAGTGCATGCATCTATCTGAAACAGAGTAGCTCTTCGAGTACCCTTAGCAAGCACCATAGCTCCTATTGTCATCTTGAATCCCCCATCTGAGAAGACAACCTGCAGACCTGCATCATTCAATTTACTTACAGTGAGTAGGTTTCATGCCAAACTGGGGATGTGCATAACCCCATCGATCCCCTTCACTCATCCATCAGGGAATCAAATCAAGACTCTTCCACAACCAACTATCTTCACGTGAAAGTCATCACCCAAGTACACCTTCCCACCGTCGTATTCTTCATACTTTGTAAACCAACCTTGATGTGAGGTCATCTGGAAGGAAGCACCAGAGTTAATCAGCCACACATCTTCTGATGCATGGGTGGCCAAGGTTACAACAAACACATCACCATCATCTTATGACTTGTCAGAATCAGAATCAGAGATGTTTTTCTTCTTTTTCTTCTTCTTCTCTTTACACTCCTTTTGGAAGTGCCCAGATTTACCTCAGTTCCAACAAAGTGCCTTGAACTTTCCAAGAGATTTAGATCTCCCACGGTATTTGGATTTGCCCTTTTCAGCTTTCTTATCTTTCTTTTTCCCTTTCTCTTTGGGTCTACCATGAACTATAAGAGCCTCCTTTGTTGATTCGGAAGACTTTCTCCGCATCTCTTCAGATAACAGCGAAGACACCGCTTCATCCATCTTGAAGGTGGTTGTAGTACTCCCAATGGCCACGACAAGGTGGTCCCATGAGTCTGGCAAACAAAAAAGCAAGGTCATGC
This sequence comes from Cunninghamia lanceolata, assembly GCA_027924645.1. Classification (NCBI taxonomy): domain Eukaryota; kingdom Viridiplantae; phylum Streptophyta; class Pinopsida; order Cupressales; family Cupressaceae; genus Cunninghamia; species Cunninghamia lanceolata. The sequence continues at coordinate 524,401 of BSBN01001872.1, forward strand.
AACGATCCTCCTCCTTCTTTACACCAATACATGTCAATTGTGCAACTAACATGTTATAAGCATTTAGGTGATCTGCAACTGATCCTCCATTATCCATCCTCGGAGAATATAGCTTCTTCCATAGGAATAACTTGTTTACCAGGGATTTAGCCTGATAAACATCACCAAGTTTCTTCCACAACTCCTTCACGGTCTTCTCTTCATGAACATTCAACAGGACAAAATCAACCAAATAGAGTCTCACAAGACCCTTAGCTTTACGATCTTTGAGATCCCATTCATCATGAGGCATTGCCATTGGTTTTGTGTCAAAAATTGCTTCCCATAGATCTCTGTCAACAAGCATGTCTTCCATTTTGAGTTTCCACAACTTGAAATTGCTGCCATTGAACTTTTCCAATTTTATTCTACTGGATGTGCCTGCCATCTTCTCCTTGCAACAAGATCACAGAATACTCTGCATAGACTCCCACTTAATCAAAGATTAGCTAAAAAACTCCTACCCAACAATTGGGATCACAGATGATCAAGATTTGATACCAACTAAAAGGAAGCAAGGTACACAAAACACACTTCCTACACCAATCTAATGAGGGGAAATGTATGCAAATTTGTTTTAATCCTTACAATTGTAGCAATGTTAAACATATAACATAAAGATTACAGCAGCAACATAACACATAAAGAAGGTGACACATGATATACCATGGGGAAAACCTTTTCAGGTAAAAAACCCCACACTCTAAAACCTGCACAATGTATTATCAAATCTGTGAAAGGATTACAATACACTTGCAATGCAAGTTCTTCCAAGAGTCTTCAAATGTCATTTTTGGAGTGATTCCAGCAGCATAACAGTACCTGTGTAAAAACTATGCAACTACAAGTCCAAACTATGCAATATATAGAGATTACAAGGCAATATTGAGAAGCCTCTAGAGATAGGCGTCCATCTTGGCCGCATGGTCATTTTCCTACATCAAAGGACACTTTTCCAAGATGCAAATATCTCTCTTACATCTATCACAACATGGAAGATTTGACTTCCCAAGGATAGAGCGCTCCATGCTAAAAATAGACTATGACAGATTCTCTTACGCATCTTACAACTATCATAGATTTTCCCAACATAACAACCTTAAATGTTGTAAGAGAATCTATCATACAAGACTAAATATAGCATATTCCTCTTACAACATGTCATAGGCCAACTTAGCCATCCAAAGATGCCTTTCTCTTATGCAAAGATACTCACCGACACTTGTCTTCACTTGTCCTGAGAATCTCTATACTTGGCTCTTACACGTCATAGATTTTGTCATACACAATACCACCTCTGTCATGCCACAAGATGTTGACACATGGCATATTAGTGCCACCTCAAATGGGATGCCCAAATCCACATGTGTTTGACTTGAGCACTCAAAGCATATTACAAGTAGGATGATATGTCACAATGCCATGACAAACTAAATGCCAAAACTGAATGTGCAAGTAAAATAAAAATTGAGCAAATAACTAAATAAATAATTAATAAATCAATGCTAGGAATTGCAAGGTTGAGACATCTTAATTCCCAACAGACCGAACCTATGTTAACACCATAATAATTTAAAGTACACACTTCCTCAAAACCAAAGATGACTTGCGGACAACACACCATGCTTGAACATAATATAGAATATCCCACAAATATCCTAAAATCTAACAAATTCCTTCGCAACAACTTTCACGTGAAGAAAGCACGCACCTAGTATACTCAAACAACTCTGCCACACACTGCAACTCAAGAAATCAACTTGCGGAGTACAAAACTATGAACAAATTCAACTGAAGGTAGATATGAACCTTATAAACACACTTCTAGAAATGCAAGACCTGAAACCACTTTGTGGAGAAATGAGGAGCAAAAACATTTCTCCTAGACACCTCTCCAATACACAGTTCACACACTGGTGAACACACCTTCCTTTGCACAATGATCTAACACACAAATTCTAAATGCAACATCTCTGAATATCTCTGATCAACATATCCAAACTATACAAGCAGATCTTCAACATAGAGGCAACGCAGAGCAAAACTGAAACCACTCTGTATGCTAGAACAACTTTACAATGCATTGTTTCCTCTTTTATTCAAATTTTCTTAAAAGCACTTGGAAACCAAGCACCAGAAGCATATCATCAACATCTTCAGCACTTCCTCATCATCAGAAATAACATCAACTCAATACCAACTACTCACATTCTTGCAACAGAACTCTTTCTCATATAGTTGAAACCAATGACAACACAAGCTTGTTAACATCAATGACAACACTAACTACACATACTTGCAACACTTGAATTTGTCCTAGCTTAATATTGGTTGCTAGATGTTTGCTAGTGTATGACTATGTGTGCCTTTCATAATGATTATGATTCGCTTGAACATGATGCAATTTTTATTGCTAGGCAACTTGAGTGATGTTTGTTTGGTTAAGTAGAAATGATCTTAGATTATAGATGTGTTTGGAGTCTTAGAAGACTCATTTGTTTGGTGTGATTGAGTGTGTTCTCTTACTCACCTCAGTTTGGGATCTAGGCGTAGTGTAGCATTGTACTTCCTCTCTAGTGGCTAAAATTAGTCACATAGTTCATGTATTGTGGAACTTTTGAACTTTTATATTTTATTCATTTGACTTTGGTAATTTCTCTGAACGTTGTAAGGACCAACATTGAAATTTTATTCTTATTTATAAAATTGTATAGTCATGTTTGATTTACTGTTGAAATTACGCATATTTTATGCCTTATTTTTGGAATTGACTTTTCCTTTTCTTTGGAATTTATTTATTTATTTATTATTGGTGACTATCCTTGAATGTTTTAAACTGTTGGTCATGTATAAGGTTATGTTTTATATCATGTCCATGATGGGGCTCTGATGAGTTGTATAAGGGAGTAGGATGAGGAGAATATATTGTTTCATGGCATGTGTGTTACTAAGAGCTTTGGTAGATTGAATTCTTTAATTGTTTTTAGATGCAATGAACATTGTTGAAGTGTTGAGGAAGTTCTAAAATGGATATTTGTGTCACTATGGATCACTTGATATGAGTTGAATTTTGCATGAGATTAAATGTTGTCTATGTGAAAGAGATGTAGAGAGCTCGTTTGGATTGAATCTTGTTGTTGGAGAGTGTTGTGTTGGTGTGTCCTTTGTTTGAGAGTTTCATAACTACGCTTTTGTTTTGACATAGCGTAGGGTGAGATGGAACCTTAGTGCACAAGCACGTAATGTATATATTTATGGTATTATAGTTCTCTTCTTACTTTTGAGTTTTCCAACCTTGGGAATTGGGTTGCTTCTGAAGTTTCTCCTTAGTAGTTGAAGGTTTCCTAGCTTGATGCTGGAAGGGATGCAATTCTTGTGTGATAAAGTTGTTGTATTTTGTATTCCATTTTATGAATACTTGGTGTTAGGCCACAAGGAAGCCTTGTGTTACCTAGTCAATCATGAACTCATGATCATGTTGTATTGTTGACCTTTAGGTCTAGCTTAGTTAAGAATTGAAGTGGTGTTGCGAGTAGTCTTGCACCTTGTCGGTAAGTACAAGTAGCAGTTGTAGATGTGCTCCTAGTGAGTATCAAGTTGCTAAGTCTTGCTTGATGGAAGTTCTTGTGTTGTTAGAAGGTGTGGTTAGATTCTTCCCTTTAAGAACTTATTTGGTTGATCTTAGTTTTGGTGTTAGAGAAACCCTCTCTTTTAGAGTGAAATGTGAGGAAGTACCTCATGTAGGGAAACCATGTCTAGAGTTGAGGCATGCTTTTGGCTTAGGATGAAGGTGCAATAATGGTGCCTTTAACCTTTTTGATTTATCTTTCCCTAATCCTTGAGTTCTTTTGTTGCGGGTAGTGCTTGAGGAAAGACTATTGAGAGAGTAATCTTTTGCAATTCTCCTTGAGAATGGGTATGGTAGCCTTGTAAGTTTCTTAGACTTATTTGATAGCTTGAGAGGTTATCCCAGCATAGTTGTGGTCCTAAGTTTTACGGACTTGACTTGCTTGTGGTCTGTTGCGCCTTTTGGCTAGAGCCTCTTCTCATTGCAGTAATAGTTGGAGGATGGAGTGGTATAGTCTCAAAGGAGTTATATGCACAATGGATGGTTTTGGGCCTTAGGAGAGTGTTTTGTTGTTTTGAGATTTCTACCTAATGTCAGTTAGGAGGACTAATCTTTTTATATTATATCGTATTACCATGAGATTGCATGTGCATTGTGATGTTGATTCATGCTTGTATATGTCAATGATGAATTATGATTTATGCCTCATTTGGTGTGCATTAAATATGTGATTATTATCCTTATGCAATTGGGTGGTAGTTGTACCGGGTGATGGTTATATACATTGTATTGGCAGTTGTGCCATGTGTATTGATTGTATTGATTGATATATATACTCAAATTTTTATTGATATATGTAATGTTAAGTGCAAAATAGAGATATTGATCTGTGTAAGGTCGAGTAGGACCAATATTTTGTGGATGGTGCCACATGGGAGGATGTAAAGGGCATTAGTAGAGATACTTTGTTTGATTTGATAATAATTTATTGATACTTTGATTGTTATAGTGATACACTTCTATTATTTTAGTATGTGTGTGATAAGACATTGAGATGATGTCTCTTCCTAGTGGGGAAGGATGTCACATTTCATTTTTGGACTTTATTATTAATTTAGATTATTGGATATTTACTATGATTGATTTACTATGAGTGATTCCACCTATGTAAGAGTAATTGTCATTAATGTTATAAATGCATGATTTTCAAAGTTAATTTAACAATTGAATATTAGTGGTACGATTATGGATGTACATTTTATTTTGCTTCGACTAGGATTATAAGGACTAACCTATTAATGGAAATCTAAGTGTGACTGAGTGCAAGAAGAATGTCGTTTAGACGAGAACATGGTTGAGGTGGAAATATTCTAGCCACCTGGAAAGAACTGATATGATGGATAAATCTGATGCATGCACACACTCATGTAGTTTCATGTCATACTACATCTCTGAGTGGCTTTATTTATGCACCGCTATGTGGTTGCTAGTCTTGTTTGAGCATTTTATATAGTGAATGGATGCAATTGATGCTTAATAATTAGATAAAATGTGATTCCATTGCTATAGTACGTTCATTTGAAGGCATAAGTTAGCCATGTAATTATAATTTCTTTTGACTTTAGATTTAATGAAATATATGAGTTATTTTCAATTGATTTATTTGTTAATTATTAAAAGTGTATATTTGCAATATATATATTTACTTAAGTGGTTTACTTGTTTTATTAATAAATAATTGAAGTGTTTTTATATATTTAAATAATTTGATTAATAAACATATTCTTGTTAAAGGAAATATGTATTAATAAAGATAAATATAGAGTATTAAAAATATATATATTATAAAGGGAAATCTAAATATAATAATAATAATCTATTGACATGCAAATTGGAAGTGACAGAAATAAAGGAGAGAGTTAAAAAATTTCAAAGGAAAACTAGTTGTATTTCAATGCCAAGGGGCATACAAACTGAAGGAACTAGAGTTTTTAAATAAAAAGAGGATCTAAATAAACAATGCCAATTTTAGGAGAGAGTAATCATTAAAAACGGAGATAGAAGGAGGAAGAGATGACCATTATTTTTCAATGATAGACAGTGAGAAAGGAAAGACAAAGAGAAGGAGCGAATCAACGTTAGAAGGAAGAGAACAACCTTTGAGAAAAGCGTGTAAATTGGGTATTTTTCTCTAAATTTTTATTTGCAAAAGTTTGCTATGTAAACTGTTAAAAACTATGTTATTATACTAGCTTTCATATTATCTTCCAAGCTGGTTCATGTAAATACTCTTAGCAGTTTGGTTTTGTTTATAATTTTATGCCTGGTTATTTTTCTTGTCACCTTAAAATGACTCATATCAACTGGAGGAATGATCGTCGTCTTTAAATCTTTGTTGAATTGTTGGATTGACTTGTTCACTACTTAAAAAACTACCGTTGATAAACATTTACCAGACTATGTTTAAGCTTTGTTTATTAGGCGTATTTTAGTTTTGCTTATTCGAACCTTTTAAAACAATAGACAAGTCTAAAAATCGCTATTGAAGTTTATTTTACCCTTGATACTGCTGGTAATTTATTTCTATTGCTGCTGTTTATAGTCTTTGTAACAAACTAATCGTTGTTCCTGTAGAAGTCTAAAACAGTTTCTATAGAAGATTAAAACTTTAAACCCTATAGCTGTTACTTTACTTCCTGACGCAACAATTGTTATTCCTGTCACAACAATTTTTATTCCTATCGCCGTTATTTTTCTTCCTATCACACCAGACTCTGCTCCTATAGCAGATAGAAGGATTTCCTTGTCACAATCTTTGATTTATGCTAGTAGCAGTAGGTTCTTTTAACTGTAGGAGATATTCCTTAGTTCTTGTAGGGTATATTATTGTATTTTAGTAATAGTAAATTTAGTATATATATTTAAGAGCAGAATAATAAGGTCCTATGGCACACCTTATCATAATCCTTGGGCTATGAATTCATTCTTGTAATAGTTATTTACTTCCTACAGCATATAGCTTCTGTAGCAGATAGCAAGGTTACTATAGTAACTTAGGAATATATCAACCTACCTTTTACTCATGCCTTTGAATGATGTTTTATTGGCATTTATAAAAGATGTTAAATAATATTTATTTATCTTTTTAAATCTCTATCACAAGTAAAATGATATGAATTATAAACATGCTTGCGGTCATAAGTGTTAGATCTAGATTTATATTGAGAAATTATGAATGAAATATGGGACAAAATATATAACCAGTTTTATAGCTTTCTATGTGTACTTTGAATGAATAAATGAATCTCTTTATTGAATTATTGCTTAAAAGTGCACTCTCGTTGATTGAGCAAATTAAAGAATTAATAAATTGTATTTAGGCAAAAGTATGTGTTATTGATTTGGTTATGAAATCATTGAGCATATATACCATATAGATGTCTATGTAAATGCCATCTTAAACGTTACTGGCATCTATTCTATTTAAATTGAATTTTTTTCTTATCCTTGTTACATGAATCAAGAAATAGATAGTAAAGCTGAGTAAAGATAGTATTGATATTTAAAATAATCATGCACGAAAGCTCATTGTTAAAAGTAGAATAAGCATACATCATTATTGAATTTATTTCTTGAAATGTATTCCCGGTTATTGTGCAAAAGAAAAGAAATAGTTTGCTTTGAAAGAAAGTAGTTTATATTTTGTGTGTGATTGGGGTTACTTCTCAGACTAGGATGCCAAATGTGGGTAAATAGAGAAGGCTTTCCTCTTTTCAGGATTTGTCCATAACTATTTTAAGTGCTTGGGCCAAGCCATTTGTTCATTGAAATAGATGAAAGATTGTCTAACAAAATTTTATATATATATATACCACATCGTGTTGTGATATATTTGCATGTCATCATTTAGATTTGCATTTAGACATTAGGTTGCATTGGGTGTTCCCTCCTGCCAGTTGTTTCCAGGTTGCTAGATGTTTCATGCAGGGTTGGGTTTCCTTCATGTTATGAAAGGATCTGGGGAAGTGTAATTACTTCATAGTTGGGCGGAAAAGTGCTCAAGCCATGTTCCTATCTCTCAGCTTGTGGATGACCATGTGTGTTAGTGGCGGCTGGAGAGAGTGAGTTGATCCATTATTCATTACTTGTACTTGATTATTGGACCTTGTTATTACTTAAGATGACTTATGGCAAGAGAGCCTAAGATGGATATTGTATATTATTTTATTGTGCTAACCTGGATATAGCACGTGCTTTTGAAAGATGTAATGTCATTATTGTTGATATATATAAGATTTATTCTTTTATTTGGGATAAAGTAAACAAGTGGATTATTTAACTTAGTAACTTTTGTTATGGAATTATGCACTTTACAATTCCTTACAATTCCTCCTATTGATGCATTAACTTGCACTCAATGAAATCAACTTACAAGAGATTGTAAGTGCCATCGATGTGTTGTAGCTTGTGAGTGTGCAACAAGAGATGAACCCCTTCCCACACTGTAATGCCCCTCGTATTTTGGTTTGTGATAGTTGTTAGTTTCACATTTCTCTCTCTGTTAGTTCTGAGACAGTTGCTAGTCTTTCATTGCATTTATTCAGTTTTGAGACACTTGGATTAGTAGGTTATGGTTTATGTTATTTGGATGGACTATGTTCAATTGATATAGTTTAGACATGTGTTATGAGTCATGATGACATTTTTATTACTCCAGTTATGATGAGTTGGACATGATTAGTAATGGATTAATATTAGCATGTTTTATTAGATCTGTTGATATCTAAATTCAAATGCAGTGGTTATAATCTTGTTCAAGAGCAGGGACGGTGTAGTACTACTTGCTTTGAGCACCCTACTACGCCATATTTCTTTGACTCTGTGTGTATTGACATATGTGTATTTGATCATATACAACCAATTGTTTGGATGCAGGCTACAGGTACCAAGCCTCGACTCCACTTGATATAGTAGGTTTGAGCGGGCTCTTGCACCAATGGATATCAGTGATGGGAGATAATGCGAGGTTGATTCCGCTAGGTCAGTCCCAGTCTTGTGTTGTGGTCTTGTGTCGTGATGTGACGTTGGATCCTCGTTTCTTGTTGTTGGTCGTCTCGTGTTGTGGAGTATTGTGAGTTTGTTTAAGTTATGTATATGTGTTCTTGCTATCTTTATGTTAAATCCAATAGTATTCTAAGAAGTTGTAAAACTCAGAATATTGTTTAAGTAAAATGTATTACTGATTAAATTAATTACTTTAATGTTTGTTTTATCATCATAAGTGTTAGTAAGGTTAATTATTATGTTTTTATTTAACAAAATAATATTAGGTAGTAAATTATTAACTTGAGTTGTCGATTGTGAAATTTCAAGATTTGGGGAATCTCTATTTTAAGTAAAATTTTAAATTCCTGGAGGAGTGGGGATTCTTGGTAAAAGATGGATGGTAGTGGCAATTTATGAGGTTTTACAGGGTTTTAATGGTGCTTGAGGGTTGTTGTGGGGGGAGAAAAAAAGACAAAAATTTTGGGGAGAAAACAGGGGAGATTTTGGGGGAAAAAAAGGGGAGTCAAAGACAGTCTGAGAGAGAGGGGAAGCAAGGAAAGAAGAGGAGCATTGAAATTAGCTTAAATCTGGTATGTCTTATTTCCATTGATTGTGAGGATGAAACTATTTTTCTGATCATGTATCAAATTAGGTTTCATGCTTTGTATAGCTTATTGAGATCTTTGTTTTCGATTCTGTTATGGTGCATGCCTCTGCTCTATGTATTCATGTACTCCAAGATACTGTAACTGTTGCATTGGTTGGTAATTGTTTATTTTCATGCTTTGAGGATTATCCATTCTAGGTTCATCGCTTCCTTTGTCGCCTGCCATCGCATTGTTTGTATACATTGAGAGTCTATCCAATTTTCTTTATTCTCTATCTTTCCTTCATTTTTTGTGAACTATTTAACTCAAAGTTTGTGACATTTAAGAGAAGCTTCCTTACAAATCTTTTATCCTTGCATCTACTTTTAGGATGTTTGAAGGTATCAGATACCACTCTATTTATACATTTTGTGCTTGTCTTGAATATCCCTCTCTTCGAATCTAGTGGGGGCAGATCTTTTGATGCCAAATTTCAAGTTGGTTATACTCGGCTGAGTCAGTTGTTATTACCAGAACGTAAATTTGATTGCTCACAGAGTTGGTTGCTTTGAAACTTTTGTTACCCTGTAACGCCCCTCTACTAAACTCTTAACCAATCTTTGAAACTTGGTAGTCGATCCTCATACCAGAGTTGGTTGTCCTCCTTTCTTTTTGGGCTTGGTGTTGATCTTATCCGTAGCTGAGAGTTTTAATTTTCTGAATGACTATTGTCGCAACCAAACAAAATTCATTTTCCTTTTTAGGTTGTTCTGTCCTCATGTGCCAATGTATGTATTTTAAACTCCAATATCTCTAATTTTGGTCATAGCAATCATTCCTTGGATATCGTATTTCATACTAAAATTCCAGTTATTTAAATGCGCTTCTCCTCACCTTAAAACACACTATTCTGGGAGGTATCTTTTCAATTTGATATCTTTCATTCAACTAAATCCCTACAACTGTTGAATCGGCCCTTACTATTTTTTTTTGGCAAACTCAATACTTCATGATGTTTTTAATTTTTTTATGACCATACGATCTCTCTCTGAACGCATTTCGCACCTCAGTAAATCTTTTGGTTCAATTCTCTTGCTCCTTCATTATTACTGCCAGTCATGTATTCCGTTCTGATTGACGATGGCTTTATGAAATAATGATTTCATATTTCTTTTTAACAGTTTCTATTTCTTTTGAAGTAATAAATCCTTGTTGAGTTTTCTCGTAGTTTTGTTTTAGAATCTTGCCTCAAGGAACTCGCTCCACGGGTTAGAGTATCCTTTAAGGCTATTAATATGATGTTTCTATGATTGTTAGATTTAATTCAATTTCTAAATTATAGATAGTGATTCATTTATAAGCTTATTGACTTTTAACTACCGTCCTTATGTAAATAGGTAGGGTCATGAATTTAGAATATAGTTCTTAGTTGTGTATAGTATTTCTAGATGGTGAATTTAATTAGAATAGGGATGAAAAGGTTTAAGTCAGTTGTAAATTAGAAGATTATTTATATATTTAATTTCTAATTGTAGTCCTAGCATGTTAAATGGGAAGTGGAGGTTTAAGCAGAGAAATATATATTTTGGTAATTTTATTTTATTGAAATTGTATTTAGTAGAATGTTAATCGGGATGTCAATGGTCTTAGCGAAATGTATATATAGGTAAGTTTGTTGTTTAGAAATTATAGTATTAGGATGTAAAATTAGAAGTTGATACTCATAGCGAAATAGATATATATTGTAGTGTTTTGTTTTGAAATTGTAATTGGTAAATGTTAGATGGTAATTTATACTTATAGAAGAATATATTTAAATTTATAGTTGTTTTGATTAAAAATTGTAGTTGGTAAAATGTTGATGAAAGTTTATGCCTATTGTAAATAATTATTTATAGTTTGTTTTATTAGAGAATGGTAGTCATGAAAATATTAGATAGGAAATTTTGTTTGGAGTTGTATAGAAATTATTAATTTCATAAGCTAAAATTCCTTTGAAAGAAAGTTAAAATCTCATATGTATTTTCATGTTTAAAAGTATATTGAATCTCACTCATTTGATTGTTTTCCTTGTCGTATCGAAATGCTTATTTTGGGGCATAATATCTATTTGGGTTTGAGTTTTATAGTTATGTTTTGGCAAAGTGTGAAGTGAAGTAACTAGAGTGATGTCATGTTTACTTGCATCAAGACACGTAAGCATTGTCCTTGTCGGGAAAAGGTTACTTCAATATTGGTATTGTGTTCAATCTACCTAACTCCAGAGGTGTGGCTTCTTGGATTTCGGTTCAATATTATGGCATGTCATTGTGATGGGTTAATTGATTCGAGTTTTGTTATGGATGGGGGAAAAGTCTTGTGGGTTTGGAACTTTATAACTGGCTTTGTAATGTGTTGAATTGAGTTTAAACAGATGCCTAGTAGTTTCTTGTTCTTGCATGTCATTTTGTTCCTAGATGTTGGATAAGGGTTGCTAGTGTAGAAGGGAGAGTGGCTTCCATGGTGGGGCCAGTGCCCAAAGTGGCTGCTTGGATAACCCCATGGAAGTTGTAATCAAGTGATAACTTAAAAATATATCTAGGTGGGTTGGGTAGTCTTTCACATAACAAGATGAGTATGTTGCCTCACCCATGCCTTAAGTGCTCTCAAAGGCTAAGGATGGGATGAGAAGGCCTAGTTGGCAAGGTCGAACTCCTTGTCCACATGAGAGGATGTGTCAGCTCCGCATGTGTCACCCTATGGTGCCGGTGCCAGAAAAGGGTCACCAGGATAACCATAGATGGGGGCCGGCTTCTAGTGAGAGATAGCCTGGATAACCCATGATTAGGACCATGCGATGACACTCTCCTCACTACAGCTTAGCTACTTCCCTCTTTATGTTTTCATTGTTGCCTCTGGAGCGTTGCCTTGTCTTGTGTAGTCTTGTTATCATGGTCGGTTGTGTCAAGTCTATATTCGTATGATTATATTAATGTTGTTTCTTTGGCTTAGTGGAATCCTCATTGTTATCTCCTCACTTGGAGGGGTGGACCTCAGGGTTCCACATGGTTGGGTGGCAGAGCTATCCATTGGTCTTCTTGGAGAATCAGTTTGAGTCCAATGCAGAAGTATTCCAGTTTTAGATCTGCATTACACTTTCAGAGTTGTTCTATACTTCCATATGTATTCATTTGTAAACTGACGTGATCGGTCTTGTAATCTTGTATTGTAACTTTGTAAATTAATTATCCTTGCAGACGTTAATGTTTTACTTACTTGCAATGGTATGATGCATATCACTTGTGTTGTTAAGACTTTATGATCAATTGATGTTGTTATGTTTCCCTAGAGAAGTTAGAAGTGCATTTTTATTTATGTTGTGTAAAATGATATCTTTGGCTACTGTTATTGCATTTACTTGATTCAAAAAAAAAAAAATTTGTAAATTTTGCACTTGTTGTCTAACACTCTAGGGTTGCATGACGGGGCATCACACACACATCCTTCTCCCATGAAAACAACCCCATTGGGCTAGGATTTTCTAATATTTTATATTGTTTTTTAGGGGAATTTCTTAAAGTTATCATTGGTTGAAATTTGGGCCAAATATGGTGGCTCTTTTGGGACATTATTTTTACTCATGATTTTGGAAAACCACTTTTGGTTTCTGGTTTTAGTTTTTCCTATTTATTAGTTCTTGGGGATGGAATTTTGTATGGATTATATGGTTGATGGAGTTTTATATAGATTGTATGGTTGATTTGTAAGTACCATTATGCTTTTAAAATTGCTCCAATTTTACATGTTGGTGATATACTCATGTAACGGCATCGCGTAAGACTTGTATTGTAACTTCATAATGGTTGAATGATATAATTGATTTTTCTTTGGAGTGTGGGGGTTTTCTCCCAAAAGAGTTTTCCTCGTGTAAATCTTTTCATGGTATAATTTTCTATGTGTATTCTTTTGTGTAATAGTCAAAATATTTGTCTCACATCACCAATAGTATTTTAGAACCGCCTAAAATGTCTCTAGTCAAGAACTCATCAAAAATGTCTCTCAATGGGAATTATTGAACCTACTTTTTCTTTTGTGAGTTTATGTAAGTTGGTCATTTTACTTTCTAAGACATTAAGGTACTAGTTGTAAAGAATGTGTTAAAGTAATAGGTTTAACTATTTCCTTCAAGTGTTAAGTTAGTCACTCTTCGCTACATGTAAACTTCCCTCTAATCAATGTGAGTGGATTGAAAGATAACATGTGATGTTTGGGTATAGAATCAGGTCCTTTTGGATGGGCAAAGCTAGGTGATATTTTGTTGAGATGAATGCTTCCTTTGTTAAAATAATCCAACTCTAACTTCTACAATTTACTTTTTCTAGATGAAGATAGTCATGTAAGGAATTCTAGGATTCAAAATCCTATTTAAAAACTCCATTCACTAGATGTAAATGCAAGAAAAATGTCATAGTAGATCAACATGATAGAAATATCTATGTTGTTTAAAACTTCCTATTGTTGGCCAACTTTACATAAATTATCTTTTTAGCAAATTTTATATTTGGAGCATGTCACAATTGAAAATTGAAAAACTGAAATCAAGATTGTCAAATATTTAACACCAAAGTTTTAGTAAGTCGTATTTCTATATTTCCCATGGATGAACCCAATACACCTCTTAATGGTGCAAATGCTCGTAATAAGTCATAAATTTTTTATGGGTACAATTTTTTTGAAAACATGTGTTGTGTTTATCACATAAGATCTATTAAATGTATGGATATTAAATGCACCAATTATATTAAAAGACTTGTATTTGCCAAATATTACATATCCTATTTATTTTAAAATATAATATATATTAAAAAATTGTAAGCTACCAAATAACACAAGTTTTAAGATACCTATTATATATAATAATGATTTTATTATTGCTTTTTCTTTTATAATCAACCCACCTAATAAGACCACAAACATGTTTTTTAATTAATAAAATCACAAATAATTAGCATACTTAATATTTTCTTATTAAAATGCTAAGATATCATTGTGATACAAGTGGAATACCCCTCGCATATAATAGTTATGAATGAAAAAGATACATAAACATCTAATCATATAGATTTTTATTAAAAGACATAAAACCATTTTATTTACTAAGGGTTAGGTCCCATCCCATTGTTTAGTTTATTTTGGCTAGTAAGTTATTTCATTTTTTTAACTTATATTTTTTTTAATAAGATTTTGAGATATCATTTTGATATGACACTTCCATATTATTTATACACAACAATTTTTCAAAAAAAATATGAAGGGAAAATTAGAGGGAAATGTAAATGATGAAAATAAATGTATGAAGCCATGTAGCATTTTTCTCATTTGCTTATTTTCAACCCCCTTTTTTTCCACAATAAATTTTCAATTCCTAAGTAGTTGCTCCACTAAAATAGGAAAAGATTCTAAATTATTCTTTTGACATAATTTAAAATCTGCATGGGACCACCTCTCCTACTCAAATTTAATCAAAAAAATTATTTATGCAACTAGTGGGACCATGGGGTAAGGGTTGTTTTATTTAATTAACAATTATTTTATTTTACTTCAAAACAATTTTACTTAACACATACACACAAGACATAAAATTAAATTTTTACTAAATAATTATTGCATTTTCTCGGTATTATTTATATAACTTTTGATTCTAGTATTTAAAAACCACCATTCATTATTAAAAAACTATTTGTGGTTGTCAAAGCTTTTTATTTAATATTTATTTTGTTAAATTAAATTATAGGTAGACAAGAACATATAACTACTTTTTATTTTTATTTTTTATTTACTTATAAGTTACTTTATTTTATTTAAACAATAATTTATTTATTTAAAAAAAAAAAAAAGTATATGGACTACTAGTCATAAATTAAATTATTTATTTACTTGTAGTTGTCAAAGCTTTTTATTTAATATTTGTTTTGTTAAATTAAATTATAGATGGATAAGAACATATAACTACTTCGATTTTTTATATATAAGTTATTTTATTTCATTTAACAATAATTTATTTATTTATTAAAATTTAAGTATATGGATTACTAGTCATAAATTAAATTATTTATTTACTAGTGGTTGTCAAAGCTTTTAATTTAATATTTATTTTGTTAAATTAAATTATAGATAGATAAGAACATGACTACTTTGATTTTTTTAATATAAGTTATTTTATTTCATTTAACAATATTTATTTATTTATTAAAATTAAGTATATGGATTGCTTGTCATAAATTTAAATTAAATTATAAATACAGATAGAAGTGCTTTTGGATTAAATTGAGTGAAGCAAAGAAATACACATAGTTTAATCCAAAAACACTTCTGGAAAACTCATGCCTACTAAATTATAAATATATAAAAAGAACATATAACTATTTTTTCTACTTATTTACTTATAAGTTACTTTATTTCACTTAACAATATTTTTTTATTTTTTAAATTTAAATCATAAATTTTATTTATATATTTTTAAATGAAATGAAATTATTTATTTACTTTGTATTTAAAAAGTATGTTCAGGCTTAAAATTTTCCCTTTCATAATGAAAACATCATATGCTTCTCCTTCAACTCCACTTAAGTTAAACCTCTCAACAACAGTATTGCCACTATACTATATGCTCATGTACAATAAACATATAAGTATAAGGATTACATTTATGCATGAATTTGTTGGTCCCTGGTGGTTCTACTTAAACATCATCCACTTCAATGGTTAAACAGTCAATAATAATTTTACATCTCATCCATAATCAAAAGAACTCTACTTAAATATCATCCACTTCAATGGTCAGACAGCCTATAGTAATTTTACACGTCATTTACAACAAAAAGTGGTAAATATTTGTCCAATTTTTATTGGCCAAAATTAACCTTATATTGTTAAAGTGGATGATATTTA
Source organism: Cunninghamia lanceolata (assembly GCA_027924645.1). Lineage (NCBI taxonomy): Eukaryota > Viridiplantae > Streptophyta > Pinopsida > Cupressales > Cupressaceae > Cunninghamia > Cunninghamia lanceolata. The sequence goes on from BSBN01001872.1 coordinate 540,571, forward strand.
AGAATAGTTATAAATAGTTGTCCTATTTTTATTGACCAAAATTGACTTTTAACTGTTGAAGTGTAGCACTTTCTCTGTATACATATTGCAGTGACGATTAAATAGGCCTTGACCTGGATAACCCGTTACAGAATGCGAAAATTTTCAAGTCTCAACTAGGTAACAGGAAACCTCCAGATGATCAGGACAGAAAATTATACTCTTAACAACACCACATGAAAGAAAGCAATACCATCTGAAAACAAACAGAAATGATTATATAATTGTGAAATATACGATACAGATTAGTTATTCTATTACATGCGATGGATGATCAAAGTGCACCACAAAACGCAGCCATTACTAAAACAATAGAAAGTGAATCAGCGGACAACTACACCCTTCAAGTCTAATATGTAGAGTGGTGGGTAACCGCTTCTCACATAGGCGTTGATGGACTCTACGAACCGGCGGACATACACAGTATTAATATTGTGGTCATAAGATTTCAACGAACCTGACTTTAGCTCTGCCATGCAAGAAGCAAATATGAATAGCTTTACGGCCTCCTCCCTGCTACAATCGACATCCACTGATGCGGTATCAATATCATCTGCTATTAACGACTTCTTTGCCTCGCAACAATCAGATGTGAACACTTTTATAAATTTCTTCTTCCCACAATCACCATCACCACATACAATATGAGTATCCTCAGCTTTTAACGACGACCTAGCCTCCTTCGATGCAACACGACCGGCTTTTAACCAACATTTCTGAGTGTTGTCGTAGATCCACTCAATATAAACTGAGTTACGTTTTGACTCACATTTGAACAAAAATGGGCCACCTTTAGAGCAAATCTCATGTACCAAAGGGTCAGCTAAGATTATCTGCTCAGCCAAAGATTGAGAGCGAGCTTTTGCCCCTCCAGCAACGAGCGCCTCTATGTTGCCCCTCACAATCTTTGATTGCAAGTCATTACTGGGCTTCAAACGCTCCAGCCAGTTCCCCCAAAAGTACACCCGCCTCCTCATTGGCAAAGGCAGTAGGTCACATAGCAACTGTACTGCTCTGCACAAGATTTTATTGATATACCCAACAATAGACAGCCTCAGTGTTGTGCTAAACCCCATAACTGCCGATGTAAAGCTTAGAGATGCAGGAATGAGCCAATGAATATGCTTTTGAGTCTGTAGGAACAAACCCACAAAGTTTAAAGTCCTCTGCAACTTATCCTCCACCAATAATAAATTGACAGGCAGAAAGTAATCGTGGTCGAGACGAACAACCGCGCGGTTGTCCAATATCACTGAATCCAGCACTTCTTCAAACTCCATTATATCGCCCGTCACCACTTCTTCCCATATTTCTTTATGGTTTTTCACAAATACAGTCTCTGAAGCCACTTTTGCAATGTACTGCACAGTTTCCCACATTTCTTCTGTGATGTAATATATAGGCTTATCCTTTATGAACATCTTGTTTCCTTCCATTCGCTCCAGCACAAACTTCTTGCCCAGGTATTCCACTGAGACTGACCCACCATTCTCAGATTTCGCAATTATCTCATCAGGGTTATTAGATTTCCGAGGATCCTTCTGCTTTTTCACTTTGGACACATCTCCTGGTGTAGTGGCATGAGAGATCACTTTTTTGAATACTCGACCTTTGAATCCCTGGAGCTGTTTGTAATCTGTGTAAGGGAAATAGAAGCAGTGGAGCAAGTAGGCAATGCTACAATGCACGACCGCCCAAAGAGGCGTCGTCTTCATGATCTGAAAGAGGCCAAGGCTAAGTTGCAACGGCAGCAACACCCTGCCTACAACTGCCTTTAATTCTGGCATCGTTTCTACACTAATGAACCACAAAGACAAGCCTCTCCTCTAATCTTCTTCCTTTCCTCTTATCCCATAAAAACACTGGATCAGTTCTTTCTTTTCTCCTTCCCACTAAAAATATGCCAGAGCAGCCAGTAGATTGACTTGAGAGCTCTTTAATATTCTTCTTTCCTTTTCTGCCTTCTGTTCCATTTTTTACCAACTTTTCCCAGATTCCTATCTTTGTCTACAACCTGGTGGTATTCAATCTTTTTCCTATTCTTCAAATTTTTAAGAATCTTGTTAAATCTATTTTCTATTCTTTTGTCTAAGGATGGGTTTGGTAAGGTATCATATTCATAATCACTAGATTGGTACGAAGCCCAGCTTGATCTTTCTGCTGAATAAAATAACTTATTAGAAGCACTCTCTTCCGTACCGTGGAAATATAAAATTGCTTGATGTTAAAAATAAATTAGAAGCACTCTCTTCCATACTGTGGAAATATCATGTCCATTATTTTATAAATAAGTGCGAAATCCAATAAATCCGAAACCCAAAACAATAAACAAATTTAAATATTACAGGCGTACTGAGGTGGTCTAAGTGATGGGGAGCAGTTGCTGATTCACAGGATGGCAGCCTCCCTTATTTAATAATTAGTCGGGTGGTCCCAGGCTGGCACGTTTAATTATATTTGTCCTCCTCCTGTTTTATTGCTTGTTCTGTCTACGTTGTAAACCAGTCATAGGTGATTGTAATATTGATGTGACAGTTACAGCATCCATCACGTTGCCAATGGCCTCCTCTGGGTTTGTGTATCTCTGTACGTTCATACCTGGAAGAAAAATAGCATTCACATTTAATTATTCCTTACTGTGTTTGGTGGATAAGTTGGGAAGTCGTATGGTGACTGGGGGTATCGTTTTCAGAGAATTAAATTAATATGTGACGGCAATGAATATGCCGTCCAAAATTTCCGAACAAAACAATAAAATATAAGACTGAAAATTTTAATAACCATTTCACTGACAATTTTTCTGGCTCGTGAACACAGTTTACCGGGACTGAAATGTCCGTGGGCCGAGCATACACCACCACAAAAAGCCCATCTGCCCGTCTCTGTTTATGAGATTAGAGCTTCTGGTAAAATTGTGTAATACTTTATAAGATAAGAGCTTCTGGTAAAATTGTGTAATATTTTTTTTTTTTTTTTAATCGATGTTTCGGATCATAATCCGTGATCCAAACAAAAAGATGAGAAAAAACATGCCATAAATAAACATACAGAAAGAATTCCTTAAAAAGAGAGAGGGGTTAATCAAACGCAAAGAAAATGTCCCCCATGAGTTGGATTTGACTCTTCATCTTTGCCGTCAAAGTAAAAGTGGATAATGGATATTTTAGATCCTGCATTTAGTACGATCAAATATGATATACATATATTTCCACAGGACATGTGGCTGAATTTGAATTATGTATCCACGTTCTTTTCGCTGCATTGGTATCATTTAATTATTTCATGGCTGGCATTGAACAATGTGAGGGTGAATTGAACTTAGGACGGCCAGAATAGTGCAGTTGAACTTAGGATAAATTTGATGTTAAAACGTCAAAACTACGTCGTCAGAAATAATGGTGTAACTTAATTTCAGGGTTAACATAGTAATTTAAGTGTAATACTCGTTTAAAACATTATATGGTTAAGGGAAAAAGGGTTATTCTTAAATATCATGGTCAATTTTGGCCAATAAAAATATGATCAATATTTACCACTTTTTATTATGAATGAGGTGTATATGAATTTTTTGATCATTGAAGTGGATGATATTTAAGTAGAGTGGGGAAATATGTCATTAACATGTTTTTTGTTGAGATGTCATAATAAATCCAAAAAAATGTTAGACCAATAGTTGTGCATTAAGTCATGTTTTTAGTGTGTCAATAGGGCATCATATGATTTGTTGTTTTTTGAATCTAATGGGCACATTTTATTCAACTATTGAGTTCTCTCTTACAACTCCTAGTTCCATACTATTTAAACTAGCAATTGGACCCATAGGTTCAATGGGTACGCCGATAGTTTTATAATTATAGGTAAAATTTAGTTAGAGTTAGGTAAGTTTGGTTTTATACTAACTTATATCAATAAAATTTAGTTAGAATTAGGTAATTGAATTCAAAACAAACAAAATTTTGGGTATTGTTTTGGCATTGTATTGCTTTGGCACAATTTACAAAATTCAAATTATCTTATAAAAACTTAATATTATCATCCCCCACATCCATGAAATCTATATTAGATGTGTCCGTGGATCAAGCTGATTGTTGAAAATTGACCCCTTCACTTCTTTGTTGTGACCTAACTCTACCTAAATTTTATTGAGACAGGTTAGCATAAAACCAAACTTACCTAACTCTAACTAAATTTTCCTATAATCATAAAACTATCGTGTGCCCATTGAACCTATGGACCCAATTGCTAGTTTATTTTAGTTGTGGGCATCACAATTTACTAGTCTTTGACATCTAATTCTTAAGTTTTTCATTCCAATTTTTTTTCATGATAGTTTAAATGTGTAATAAGTGCATACAATTACACAAATCATCAATTAACTTGCTCTATCATTATTTCACCTTAAAGGAGTTGTTTGTCATCATGTGGGTTTTTAAACAAGGCAGCCATAATCAATAGAGAGGATTATAAGGAGCATGCTCCACGCCCAATCCGTGGAAACTTTGCCCAGCTCAGAAAGTGGAAGAGCTCAAGTCAATGATAAGCATGTTGCCCATTTGGGGCATAGGAATACCGGTGGCCATCATCTTACTGGGCACTGCTGGCACTTACATGATATACCAGGCAAAGCTTATACACAGAAAACTAGCATATCAGGTTTAGGGTTGATGGATTAGCATTTAATGTCGAGGTTAGGGTTAGAGTGTCAAGGGTAGAGGGATTAGGGATAGGGTTTAGGGTTGAAGGTTTAAGGATTGAGGGTTGAGGCTTTAGGGATGAGGGTTTAAGGCTTAAGATATAGTGTCAAGTGTTGAGGGTGTAGGGATGGGGTTTAAGTTTTAAGGGTTAAGGGTTGAGTGATAGGGATTAGGGTTTAAGGTATAGTGTTGAGGGTTGATGGTTTAGGGATAGGGTTTAGGTTTGAGGGATTAGGGTTTAGGGTTGATGAATTAGGGTTTAATGTTGAGAGTTGAGGTTTGAGGGTTGAGGGTTGAGGTTGAGGGATAGGGTTAATGGTCAAGGGATTAGGGTTAAATAAGAGTGTCGAGGGTAGAGGGATTAGGGTTTAAGGTATAGTACCGAGCCTGTTGAGGGTCTAGGAATAGGGATAGCATTTAGGGTTTAGGGATGAGGGATTAGAGTTGAGGGATGACATATTAGGGTTGAGGGTTGAGGGATTAAATGCTAATCCGTCAACCCTAAACCCTAATCCTAAACCCTCAACCCTCAACACTATACCTTAAACCCTAACCCCTCAACCCTTCACTCTAATCCCTAAATCCTCAACACTATACCTTAAACCCTCAACACTATACCTTAAACCCTAATCCCTCAGCCCTCAACCATAAACCTTATCCCTAAACCCTAATCCCTCAACCCTGAACCCTAATCCGTTGTCCCTCAACTCTAATCCCTCATCCCTAAACCCTAAATGCTATCCCTATTCCTACACCCTCAACAAACTCGATACTATACCTTAAACCCTAATCCCTTATCCCTAAACCCTCCAACCCTATCCCTAATCCTTATACCCTCCACACTCTACTTTAACCCTAATTCCTCAACCCTCAACCCTATCCCTAAACCCTTGACCCTCGAACCTCAACCCTCAACCCTCAACGTCAAACCCTAATCCCTCAACCCTTAACTCTGATCCCTCGACCCTTAACCCTATCCCTAAACCCTCAGCCCTCAATGTCAAATTCTAATCCCTCAACCCTTCACTCTAATCCCTCAACCCTAAACCCTATCCCTAAACCCTCAACACTATACCTTAAACCCTAATCCATCAACCCTAACCCTAAACCTTGTCCCTAAACCCTAATCCCTCAACCCTCAACCCTAATCTGTCATCCGTCATCCCTCAACTCTAATCCCTCATCCCTAAACCCTAAATGCTATCCCTATTCCTACACCCTCAATAGACTTGATACTATACCTTAAACCCTAATCCCTTATCCCTAAACCCTTCAACCCTATCCCTAATCCTTATACCCTCCACACTCTACTTTAACCCTAATTCCTCGACCCTCAACCCTATCCCTAAACCCTTGACCCTCGAACCTCAACCCTCAACCCTCAACATCAAACCCTAATCCCTCAACCCTTAACTCTGATCCCTCGACCCTCAACCCTATCCCTAAACCCTCAACCCTAAACCCTCAGTCCTCAACGTCAAATTCTAATCCCTCAACCCTTCACTCTAATCCCTCAACCCTAAACCCTCAACACTATACCTTAAACCCTAATCCCTCAGCCCTAACCCTAAAGCTTGTCCCTAAACCCTAATCCCTCAACCCTCAACCCTAATCCATCATCCGTCATCCCTCAACTCTAATCCCTCATCCCTAAATCCTAAACGCTATCCCTATTCCTAGACCCTCAACAGGCTCGATACTATACCTTAAACCCTAATCCCTCTACCCTTGACACTCTTATTTAACCCTAATCCCTTGACCATTAACCCTATCCCTCAACCTCAACCCTCAACCCTCAACCCTCAACTCTCAACATTAAACCCTAATTCATCAACCCTAAACCCTAATCCCTCAAACCTAAACCCTATCCCTAAACCATCAACCCTCAACACTATACCTTAAACCCTAATCTCTATCCCTCAACCCTTAACCCTTAAAACTTAAACCCTATCCCTACACCCTCAACACTTGACACTATATCTTATGCCTTAAACCCTCATCCCTAAAGCCTCAACCCTCAATCCTTAAACCTTCAACCCTAAACCCTATCTCTAATCCCTCTACCCTCGACATTAAATGCTAATCCATCAACACTATCCAAACAAGGCCGTGAAGCATTACAATTTATATAGAACAACAAAATGAAACCCTTATCGTGTTTTAAAGAAAAGCAGTCTTCCTTCTTTTTTTCACAGTCAAACAAGATCAAATGAAGCATTGAAGACATGGCCGTAACAAGGAAAGAGTTCTGTGTGGTAAGAAAAACGTAACCCTTATCAAGTTTTTTTAAAAGACTCTTTTCTTCTTACTTATAGTCAAACAATGTAAACGAAGCTTCTGTGTAAGTATGGCCGCGTGAGAAAAGAGGGTTCTGTGTAAACAAAATGAAACCATCATTGACAACACAAAAACTTCACATTGTTTATATCAAAATACAAGAGGTGAGGCTACAAAATGCATTACAAGGAGTTGTCGTGCCTTACGATAAGGTATTTCACACACCCAACTGACAAAATGAAACCCTCTTCACAGTTTTAGATATGCAGAGATAAAGAGTTCACGATCCAAGTAATCACAAAGAGGAATAGTGGACTTACCATATAATGCAGCTGAGGAAAGGATAATGACTGCGGCCAGTTGAACAAAGCCTTTGCCATTTTGCCATTTTTTCACAAGTTCGACACATAGAAAACCAAACAAATGCTTATCAAATAGAGAAGACTGAGAAAGTAGTTACATGGCCGCGGTCATTTATAGAAATATAAGCCATCAAAACACAGTGAAAGCCATTTTAAAGCTTAGTTTCAAACTTACCAGAGGTGGCTGCCATTTTTGCTGAAGGAAGTGCAGTGAAAAACCATTGAAGACCATCGAATGGAGCAAGGAAAGCACACAGAACATGAAACCCCAAGTCGGCGGCCAGAGTTGCAAAGCTAACTCAATGACAACAAAAATGAAATAACCGAGATTTTAGGGTTCTCACTTGCTTTTGTTTCAATGTCCCTTCCACATTTTTGACCATGCAACATTTTAATCATTTTTATCCAAATGGGATCGGGGTCAACACCTTATGTTGATAAGTGTCTAGTAATCATAAGCAGAGGTGGCCGACAACACTTAGAAATATGGCTCGATGTATTAAGTCAAAGGTGGACATGACCATGAAATATGCCCTTAGAATCTGCCAAGGTCTTAATCATTATTTGTGGTCAACTCACATTGGAGTCAAGATATTATCATTTGATATTGCATGTGGTCAAGTGTCTTTGACCTCACACATATGTTTTTTTATTATTCCTTCACATATTTCAATATATGTATAGAGATCAAAGCAAGAGCCTTGTGTGTGAAGAAATTTGCAGAATGAAGATATGGTCAAAGGGGGTCAATGCAACATGGTGGCACTATAGAGGCATGGAGTTGGCATTTTTTCAAGCCATATGGATAATGGTGACGTGGCAGAATATCGACATTGGAGTCCATGGTGTCAAGCCTTTTAAGGCTTTTATTTATTTTTGCAAACATGTGTAATAGTTCATATTTTTTATGATTTTTATAGAAAATAATTTGTGATATCTTGTAAATATTTTGGTAAAATTATAAACTAGATATCATTTTATTTTTGCAAAAAATCATATTGATATGATATTGATTAAAATTGCCATATCATTGTAAAGTTAACTTTAAAGCAATGAAATTATGAATTGCTTTTAAAGTTTAACTATTTTTAGGCAATTTATAGGCTAATAAAATAGATCAAATATTCTATTTTGATTTGTTTTATTTGGAGCCATATATGACAAATTTTGGAGCTTTCATGAGCAGAGAAAGATAGTTTTATGGTGGGACCACATGAAAGGGTAGTTTTGTAGCTTTACTTCACAGATTGGAGGTAGATTCAATGCTTTATTTTTTGCTTTCATGAGTAACTCAAAAATGGAATTAGGGTCTATTTTTAGGAGTTTTTTCAGTTTTCTTCACAAGAGATCATTTGGAGACATTTATAGGAGAAAAATTTAGTTTTTTCTCAGTCAGTTAGCATCAGTTTCCTCTCTCTTGCAGAGTTGTATACAACAGTTGGCTCACACATTTTATTTTTATGCATTGTATTCCTTTCAGTTCTAATAGCAAATCATCTTGTTTCACATACATTTTTGCAATCTTGATCTGATGTTATATTGTGACTATTTCAGTCCATTATTTTGTCTCAATACTGTTAAAATTTAGTTTCTTCCTAGTTGTAGTTTGTGTTTGACATCAAACCTTGTTGCAAATTACTTAAGGAGTAACTATCAGTGGAATTGTGAGGATTTATATTAGAGGATCTACTTGTGAATGATAGAACTTCATCTAGTTTAGATTTCAGAGTTAGTTCATATTTTAGTTACATCCTTCTATCCCTTTTCCCCTCAAGTCAGTAGTTTAGAAGTTACAAGAGAACCAACTTACTCTGGAGATTCATTCTCATGAAAGGAGACCATCCGAGAATGATTCCATGTTTCAACAAGTAGTTAAGCTTTCGCAAAGCTTAACAAGGGTGCATACTTAAATTGACAACAGTTTTTGGCATGTCGGTGGGACTCTGGAAGTAATTTCAGAGGGATCTATACCCTCATAGCTGTTGTTATGGTATATGCAACAGTTTTACCAGCCTTTGGAGGCTTTCAATATACATGGCGACTCATTTTTCTTGTTTGGATGTAGATTAGTGCTTGCAGCTTATGAAAACTAGGTCTAATCTAGACCCATTTGACTATTTACAGTTGTCTACACCTAGAAGGAGAGGCAGATCAACAAGCAGAACAACTAAGTCATCAAGAAGATCCAAGTCTACACCTTCCTGATTTAGATCTACAAGCCCAGTTAAAAGAAGTAGAAGTCCAGTACTTATAGTCCAGATATCGATAATAGCTAGATAGTATGCATTTGCTACTTTCAATGGAGGCATGCCATTACAACTTATGTAAAGAGATGGTATTCCAATGGCAGCCTTTAAAAGTTTGCCTTATTTCACTGGAGAGCATCACACTACTATTGTTGAACATATTCAAGATGTAGCAACCTTGTGTTCCATGCACAATGTCATGCAAGAAAATGTGGCAATCAGGCTTTTAGCTGCTTCATTAAAATGAAAGGCCTTACAATGGTTCAGAGGACTTGCTAAAAATTCAATAACATCCTGGGATTTACTGGGAGATGGGTTACACAAGCACTTTGACGACAAGTCTGATCACCTCTCACTGCTGGAGCAACTGAGCACCATCAAAAGGGCACCCCACAAACACATGGCTGATTTCTGTTGGCAAGAGACACTATATGGATTCATGATTATTGTCATTGATGGCAACAAAGTTCATCCCACACATCCGCAGGACATAGTGTGTCTCTACCGGAAGTCAGAGTGAAGAATGTTGTGGTCCAGTAAACAAGAATAGAGCATGTGGCGAGGTTCGACAGACAGGTCCGGATCTCTCAGAGGAAGTATCTTGGTAAAGTGCAGATTTGGGGAGATCAAGAGGACTACCTTGAGTGATAGATTCCAAGGATTTAGCCTCCAGTGATAGATGAGGAAAAAGATATGAACACTTGAGTATCGGGTTCCTTAGTGACAGTAGGAACAGAGGAAGAACTAACTGGCAGAACATCAGACTTTATTCCAGATGCGTTACTGATGGTGGTAAAGGTTATGAAGGCATGAATTATGTTTGGCCGACATGATTAATGATTTCCACAAGTATATCCTTGATCCGCAATGTTTGGTAAGCAAGGATTCAACCAACAGATCAGAGTTTGTGAAAACATTGACTATTCTGGGTGCCGACTAGAAAGGTGATGAAATCACTTTTACATATATATAAACAAGATGGATTTAGTTGTGGGAAGTGTCGTTGTCGTTGTTGATGTGCAAAAAAAAGTAGAAGAGCAGAACAGAAGCAGTAAGGAAGGTCTGGTATGTGAAAGGAAAGCAACATAAAAGAAGAGGAAAGATGAAGTGCAGTAGATCAGTGTACTGAGCCTAATCGAAACTAAACTCCAGCATATGTAGATGCTCCCAATTAGTTCAAGTATTGTATAACACTCCTTTTGTAGATAGTGAGTCTCTTGTAGGCAGTGTGCCTCTTGTGAGCAATGTGCTTGAGCAGTGAGCCCTAATTGGCAAGTGCCATTTTGTATTTCCATTCTTCTAACAGAGAATACAATCTTGGGTTAATCACCCCATGGTTTTCTCCCTTAACAGGGTTTCCACATCAAAAATATTGTGTCATGTGTATTTCCATTTCATGATTATGTTTGCTCATTTGGATTAATGATACATTGATTACTAATAAAGTTCAGAAAGCAGAAATAATTAGGATAACTGATTCACCCCCCCTCTCAGTTATCAACAATTGGTATCAGAGCTAAGTTCCTCCTAACAGAGTCTAACAACTTGAGGAAGATCTGGGAATCCAAATGGATGCATATGGTTTAAGGGAGCAACTCAAGACTGCCCTTGATGATCTTGAGCAGTCAAACTCTGAAGTAAATGAATTAAAGGAAAGACTCAAACAGGCTGATGAGTTCATGAGAGAACTAAAAGACAAATTAAGTCTCTCTATGAAAAAGAGAAAGGAGCTACTTCAGCAATTGGCAAGTCAAGGTGAAGCAAATGTTACAAATGAAGATCTAAAGGAGAAAACCCAGTTATGTGAAAAGTTATCAAAAGAAATCATTATGGTGAGACATGAAATGGAATCAGGAGTTATGAAGTTTACCCAAGAGGTTGAAGAGAAAAGAAAAATTGAAGATAATCTAAGACAATCCCTCAAGGAGAAATCAGAAGATTGCTACAAGATGGATAGAATTATCAGACATCTTGAATCTAATCTTGAAGATGCTAAAGATAATGAAGAAAAACTTGAGGATCAAATTGTCTCTCTGAAAAGGGATCTTCAAACAGCAAATGAATATAAAGAGAAATTCAAGATAAGTTCTGCTCAACTTGAAGTTCTTCTTGGAAGTCAAAAGAGGGTAGATGACAAGTGTGGTTTGGGATATGAGAAAGGAGAAAGCTCCAGATCCGGTCAGAAGAATTTTGGATCAGAAAATCCAAGCAACAGGCCTAGAAGACCTCCGGTAAGACAGCCTAATGCTCAAAGATATCCATCCTTCAATGGATACTGCCACAACTGCAATCACTTTGGTCACAAAGCTAATTAGTGCAGAAAGAGAATGAATCAGACTAATTCATCCTTCTCTGAACAGTGTTTTAACTGTAAAAGGTATGGTCACAAATCTCATGAATGCAAAAATATGCAAATGAACAAATCATTCAATGGTAGATGCTTTGCATGCAATAGAATAGGTCATATGGCTAATCAATGCAGATTAAGAGGATATCAATCAAATATGCAAAGAAATGTTGTTTGCCAAATTTGCAATAGATCCAGTCATATTGCAAAATTCTGTAGAAGCAAGAATCAAGACAAAAGAGGTCCGGTATATCATAATCAGAATCAAGATAAGGGGAAACAAAAAGTGAATGCGGATGAAGTTAAAAGTGAGATGAACAAGATTTGGGTAAAGAAAAGTATAGAGAATGTAGAGGTTGGATCCACACCAGACTCTGGTGCTGATATTCCTTCCAGAAATTAAAAAGTGAGCTCTGGCTCAGGAGGAGACACAAAGAAAACCTTGTTCCCCCAGCCAGTCAATTGGTGCCGGAACTGGCACAAGAAGAGTTGCGGATTGAAGGGTTCATAAGGGAAACATCCAAACAAACTATGGTTAAGATTTGGAAGATCCGCATGATGTTTAAAGATCAGGACTGATCCGGTTCTTCAAGTCATCCGAATAAGGCCAACCGAAATAACTTAGGTCGAGCATTTATTGCAACCTGACAATAGGGTTTGCGGAGCAATATAAGGATTTTCTCATTAATCACTTGTTCATTCTGCATTCAAGAAGAAGAGAGAAAAGGAGCTCTGCAACTACTTCTCCCAAAGATCAAGACAATTCTTCATACAGCTCAATCCAGATTTCATCGTGTGTGCCCTAAATAGCATAAAAGGTATTCTTCGTTCTTGATATCTCTCAGTAAGATTCTTTGATGATGGCTACTCCGAATATAGTAAAGATTTCTGATAGACCTCGCCCCACTTTTAAGAAACATCCATACAAGTCCTTCGAGGTAGATCCCCTAGGAGCCTTTTCCAATGTTCTGCATGGCGTATTGCATACAGAAGACATTAGGGTTTACATACATGCGAGTATTGAAGAATTTGGTGAATCAAAGTTAGTAGATATCTATCACAAATAGTTGATAGATGATTCTTTTGAGATTAAACCTCAGTATAAAGCCATCTGAGATTAGCACTTTGCCTAGTGCATTCATTTCCCCTGCTTTGAAGAAGATGAATGGGTCCGGTATGTGTTGAGTAGAGTGCATGACAATTTCCTATGGTTGAATAAACCATTTAAGATCACCAAAGATGCAATTAGGGTAGTAACCGGTCTGCACTCAACCGGTGGAATACCTGTTCTCAAGTCTGTCAAGAATTAGATAGTAAGTGATGCAACTGGATCTAAATTTGACAAGAGAGCTATGACAATTAAAGACATCACTGAACTGGATGTCAAACTTGCATCCATGATAATTGGTTACAAGATTTATCACTCCAGTAGGGAAAATTCAGTACCAGGAACTGCAGTTTACACAGCCTATCAAATGCTAAAAGAAAATGCTGACTATGATTTGTGTGAGCTTCTTCTCAGCCAACTGTTGGAAAATCTGCAAAAGATTAAGAAGGATAAGAAGAACTCCTTCAAGTATGGTGGTTTGATACTCTGCTTATTCTTTTATTACATGAATGAGCTTCCCGGATCCAATGGATGGGTATGGCAGAATGACAGACCAGTTGCCATCCAAATTAGAGACTATTTGCATGGGCTTGGGGATGCTAAAGCAAGAAATACAGCCCTGTGGGGATATTTCAAGAATTTTCAGATCATGATGCAAGCAAGAGAAAGAATTCCCCAGTCTCTTGTTGAGAAGTACAAAGACACAGTATGCTTTATGGTTGAGACTGATCAGTGCCTAATGGAGGTAGTAGAACCAAGAACTGTGTGGATCATGCCTCTGGGGTATGAAGTTGATGAACAAATTGTGGAGCTGCATATTCAACACATGCTAAGTCAGCTAAAGGATCTAAAGGCAGAAAGGTTTGGAACCTTTGAAGAGCTAAGTGTAAAAGTTCATGTGGAACTCAGACAACCAAAAATGAAGAGGAAAGTAAGAAAAGAAGTTGAAGAAATTGCCAAAGGTTTAGGCATCTCAAAGGAGGCACTTGATGCCAACAGGGAGAAGAGGCAAAGGGTTGAGGAAGAAAAGAAAGAGGCAGAAAAGGAAAGCAAGGAAAGTGCTCCGGTAGAAACCTCAACCTGGACCAGATCATCAAAGAGATCTGCACCTGTCACAGCCAAAAGCTCAAGAACATCAAAACCGGAAGTCCAGGCATCCGGCAAAGGAGAGAAAAGATCAAAGATAAAAGCCACAAGGGCTTATGCTAGTCAAAGAGACAAAGAGGAAACTGAATCAGATGAGGAGATAAAGAAACTGAAGAAGGAGAAGAAATCATCTGGTGAACACTCTACCGGTCAAGGAGAAGAAGAGAAGGAAGAGGAATTTGCTGAAAAACCCACTCTATCCTTGGATGTTGTAGTAAAAGCAGTCACTGTGGATGGGAACCTCAAACCCTCAATAGAATTTTATGATGAATATAATGAAGCAGATAAAAAGATTCTGGAGGAAGCCACAGTTCAGTTTTTGAACACTTACAACAAAGCTTTTATTGAAATTATCTCTCTATTCCCAAAAGCTTAGAGAAAAGGCTTGAAATGAGGAAGAACAATGCTTGAGCAAAAGATCTCGAGATCCAGGAATAGGTCGCCATTCAACTCTTCCCTTCAATCACTCCGCAGCAAATGAATATGATCTTTAAAGAGTGCAAGGATGAGTTTCGGAGCAAAGCCAGGATGAATCAGCTCATGCTTGGTGAAACTGACAAAGTGGCAAAAGAGACTGAAGAGGTCCTCCGAAATGCTCTTAAAAAGTTCAACATTCCCATCATAGAGGACTCTTGTAAAGACAAGGGCTCAGAATCCTCTATTCCGGAAGAGGTGGCTCATGAACAAACAAATATCTCTCCTCCGGTTTCTCCTACAGCTTCCGGACCTAAAAGAGAAGACAAAATACAGGAGAAAGAAGCAGGAGTGAAGGAAAAAGAAGTTGACAGTACCAAGGTTGCAGAGGGAGAGAAGACCTCAACAGAGAAGACCACAACTGCTAGTGGTAAGAATGTAGAAGGAGAGAAAGCTCCAAGGGACAGCCTTAAGAATGCAGAAGAGAAGAAACATTTGTCTCCAGCAAGAGACACTGTAAAAACTGTCCAAGAATTCATGAACAAAGAAACAATGGAGATTGATGAACCGGAGCTTCTACAAGGACTATTTAATTTTGATTCACTTTCTCTGGTACAAAAAATGAAGATAGCCTCATTCGCTAATGCAAAGGCTAACGAAAAACTCCTAAAGTCTCACATGGAAGACTGTGAGTTGATAGAAGCTGCTTCCAGAGTGCTAGAAAAGATTATACCATCGTTTCAGAAGGATCCCACAGCCTCCTCATCCGGTAATCTCAAAACTTTAGTCAATAGTGTTAGCACACATTTTGATTCTCTAGAGAAGTCAGCTGAAGAAAAGGTCCGGAAGGAGTTTTTGGATAAGAGATTCTTAGAGGTACAAGGATTGATCATTAATGATAGAAAAAATATGAATATTGGGATAAAGAGCTTAGAAAATGCTCTTAAAGATGGCGGTGAAGTATACAAATTTTGTATTTCCTGGTCCAAAGCAATAGTGGAGATTGAGAAGAAAATGAAAGAACAGGAGGATAAACTGATAAAACTTTCTCAAAATTTTGATCCACTTACTACATCAATAATAAATCAAGAATGTCAAATGGTTGCAGTGTTAAATGAGATTAAGAAGCTTAAAAAATAGAAGAGAAACAGAATAAGCAGGTTGAGTGAGCTCAGAGGGATAATTGTCCCTAAGAGGCCATGCATGAGGTAATAAAAGAAGCCAAAATCACAGCTTAGACAAATGATCCAACAGATCTAAAAAGGGCAGATGCGTTTGCATTTCTATTGAGTGGTCATATATCAATTTTGGACAGAATGAAGCAAAGTTGGGCTACAGAATTCATTCAACTGAAAACAACTTTTGCAGACATACTGCAGTATATGTAAGTACTCCCTATGTATATACATATGCGGCTAAGTATAGTTAAATTTTTGAAAATTTTGGTATGCGGTCCCTACCCTTTGCCATTGATGTTAAAGGGGGAGTGAGGAGTAGTGAAAAATGAGGAATCCAACTAAGGGGGAGCTCCAGAAAATGTATATAAAAATAGAGCATCAGCCAAGGGGGAGCATAGTGTAAACACTTAGTCATTTTTCACTAAGTGTTGCCATCAATGCCAAAGGGGGAGATTGTTGGCAAGAGACACTATATGGATTCACGATTGTTGTCATTGATGGCAACAAAGTTCATCCCACACATCCGCAGGACATAGTGTGTCTCTACCGGAAGTCAGAGTGAAGAATGTTGTGGTCCGGTAAACAAGAACAGAGCATATGGCGAGGTCCGACAGATAGGTCTGGATCTCTCAAAAGAAGTATCTTGGTAAAGTGCAGATTTGGGGAGGTCAAGAGGAATACCTTGAGTGATAGATTCCAAGGATTTAGCCTTCGATGATAGATGAGGAAAAAGATATGAACACTTGAGTACCGGGTTCCTTAGTGACAGTAGGAACAGAGGAAGAACTGACTGGCAAAACATCAGACTTTATTCCGGATGCATTACTGATGGTGGTAAAGGTTATGAAGGCATGAATTATGTTTGGCCAACATGATTAATGATTTCCACAAGTATATCCTTGATCCACAATGTTTGGTAAGCAAGGATTCAACTGACAGATCAGAGTTTGTGAAAAGATTGACTATTCCAGGTGCTGACTAGAAAGGTGATGAAATCACTTTTGCATATATATATACAAGATGGATTTAGTTGTGGGAAGTGTCGTTGTCATTGTTGATGTGCGAAAAAAAGTAGAAGAGTAGAACAGAAGCAGTAAGGAAGGTCTGGTATGTGAAAGGAAAGCAACATAACAGAAGAGGAAAGATGAAGTGCAGCAGATTAGTGTACTGAGCCTAACCAGAACTGAACTCCAGCATATGTAGATGCTCCCAATCAGTTCAAGTATTGTATAACACTCCTTTTGTAGACAGTGAGTCTCTTGTAGGCAGTGTGCCTCTTGTGAGCAGTGTGCTTGGGTAGTGAGCCCTAATTGGCAAGTGCCATTTTGTATTTCCATTCTTCTAACAGAGAATACAATCTTGGGTTAATCACCTCGTGGTTTTCTCCCTTAACAAGGTTTCCACGTCAAAAATATTGTGTCATGTGTATTTCCATTTCATGATTATGTTTGCTCATTTGGATTAATGATACATTGATTACTAATAAAGTTCAGAAAGCAGAAATAATTAGGATAACTGATTCACCCCCCCTCTCAGTTATCAACAATTTCAACTACCAATTTCAGAGAACCTGGGATAGGATTCCCACTATGGTAAAACCTTTGTCAAGGCATGTTTTTCTATTTTATCTCAAAGCTTTGAATAGTGAAATTTCAGTAATGATACAGTCTATGGGAGGGACCACCCTTCTAGATTCTTTTGAGACTATTGTTAGAGTAGAAAACCACCTTATTCAGGCAGGGAAGATAGCCCCAAGGCCCCCTTTACCCATTTCCCCTTAAATCCAGCCATCAATGCCTATGGCAGTGCCTACTCTAGTTGTTGTCCCACCTGTTCCAGCAATAGGATATCAAACAACCCAACAAACCGCTGTCCCAGTTCAAACTCAAAGTACCCTATCAAAATTAGTATTATCCTAATCAACAAAACACGTAATATCAACCCAATCAACAATATAGACAACCCTTTCAAGATGATCCTCAGGGACAGAGAAAGAACTATAACCCTCAGCCTTTTCAAGCTTATAACCCAAATACTGCTAGTACCTCAAGAGAGCTTGTACCCACATAGAATAATCTAGTTCAGGATAGCGACTGGTGTTATCCATGTCACCAACCACACATTCAAGCTGCCTGCATGAATGGAGTGAGAAATCAAGCACTCATGGTTCAGAACAGCTATGCAAGTTTGGAGGGGGTTAATCGTGAAGCTTCAAATCAATACAGTAAGGCTGATGTGGTCTTAATGAATTGGGAAGAATCTAATTTTTGTGGTGTAAAATATTTCCAAGGTTAGAATTAGCAAAGTACACCTGTTTTAGCCAACACAAGGTCAAAATTGAGGGTTGCAAATATAAATTAGCAAGCTGCTGTAGTACAACAGCAGGCTATAAGGGATAAAAACCAATTTTATCCATCACAAACTGCCCCTGTACCACATCAGAAAGTACAAATTCTACAAAGGGACCAAACAGTATCGGTGAAGGAACAGTCCAAAATGCAACAATAGTCTTCACAAGGTCGTATTGATGCAGTTGCAGCAAGAGGACATCATAAGGTAAATCATGTTGCTTTTAATATAGTTGATCATCTTAAAATTGCAACAGTGAGCATGTCATTTATGGATGCTTTACGCATCCTAGGCCAAAAGAATTTGTTACAAAAAGCATTGATTAAACTCTCACTTTTCGAGCATTCTAGCCAAGAGAAGACCAAGGTTTTACTTACCAATAATTTTGAGATCAAAAGTGGACAGCAATTAGATGAGGTTAAACCACCACCTTTCTATCTAAGTCTCATTATCGGTGATAAATTGGTTCATAACTATATGGTAGACTCAGGGCCAACTAGTTTAGTTATGCCCAAGAGTGTAGCTGACTCATTAGGATTGGTTTATGAGCCTCTTGCAAAAGGAGTAGTACAGTTAGATGGGTCTGCACTTAGTACTATGGGGATAATCAAAAATCTGCCACTCACATTGCATGCTTGTCTTAATTTTGCCATCCATCAGGATATCTACATTATTGACCTTCCACCTAGCTTTGCAATCTGTCTTTCTAGAGAGTTCACAACCAAATTGGGTGGGTTTCTTTCATCAGATTGGACTTACTTATTCTTTAGAACAAGATATGGTACAAAAGTAACTATACAATCCAAATGACTTGCAAAAGACCATATTGAACCCTATGTTCCCAGCCCAATAAATGCTAATCTATACATCACCCGCAGGCAGCAGGATGAATCCATGAGCTCAGATCCCAATGCACCTATAGAAGACATAAGTTTAGATGATTAGGCAGCTGAAGATCATGAAAGTGACCCTTTCCGGCACATTGATGAGGTAGGATTAGGCATCTATATGATACAGGAACTATACGCAATGATTCCTAATCTAATTAAGAATCAAAATCAGTTAGAACAACAAGAAGATCAGTTGTAGAAGCTGTACTTTGATGGATCAAGGACCAAGACGGGTGTTGGTGGAGGTAATATGTTAGTTTCACCTGAAGGAGATAAGTACTATGGGTAAGTGCAAGAAGATGGGGGGCCAAAAAGTTGCCAAATTAATTTTAAAAAAAAATTAAGTCATAACGCGAGTGCATTATAACGCGCTCGCATTATGACTTCCTATAAATAAAAAAAGGGTTTCCAATTTCATTTTCTTGTTTTCTCCTCTTAACCCACGGCTTGCAAACCCTCAAAAGCGCGCTCACGTTTTGCAAAACACTATTCAACACAAAAAGTTTATCGATTCATCGCTAAAATGCCGCCACGACGTCGAGCACGCCAAAGGGGTGAGTTATATTTGTTTTTTTGTTTGAATTTGTTTCTAAATAGGTAGGTTTTTGTTGATTTTTTATGTATATTCGTTAATTGTCAGGAAATGTTAATGCACCTCCTCCTCCTCCTCCTCAAAATCCACAAAATCCTGAGGAGGAAATACCTGCAGAACAACAACCTCCTCCATTCATTCCTCGACATGCCCCTGGAACACAAGAAAATATAATGGGGCAAATTGAAAACAACAAAAAGGAAATTGAAGATATAACTATAAGGTTGAAAGATCCTTCCACTTCAACCTTGCATAGGTCCACACTTGCTGAATCTCTTGAGTCTATGTTATCAAATGTAGATTCAATTAGCAAGCAAATAACTAGTTGGATGGATAAAAAGAGAGAGTTTAGAGATTACTATGCAGACAAGTTGTCATACCAAGATGTGAAAAAATTACAAATTACAAAATTAGACTTATGTTCAATTTTCACAAACCCACAAACAAATCAACCTCCACCCATTACATGCAAGAGGTTCCCTATCCATTGGTACAACAACCAAGTGATAAGGGACAATTTCAGGCAGAGGTGGTGGATGGTTTTTGACCATCCTCCATGCAATAATAATGAGGTCCCACAATACTTTTTGAGGAAACTCTACTGTGAGGTTGTCCTCAATAAAATGCCAAACTATTTTGATATGCGGGACTTCTAGGGTAGAGGTGGGGGGTCAGCACAAGATAGACTAGGGGCACGTCTTGACCCACAGCGAGTAGTGAGATGAGTAATCAGCAGACCAGCCCATGAGCATGTTTCTATCCCCTCCATTGTGAAGGAGAGTGTTGAGGTCGATACACTTCAGTCGATTAGTGCCTGGACCCAGAGCATCATAGAGCATGCCGGTCCTGCAACACAGAGTGGGTTGGGAGATAGTGCGAGGAGTAGGGTCCCACCCCATACTTGCCAGGCTTGCGGGTCAGCCTATGGTTATGACCCCATGGACAGTCAGGACGCAGGTGCATAGGCTACATCTGCAGCTGAGCAAATGGTGATGACAGATACCCTCCTGAGTGAGACTTTCAGCCTTGATACTCAGGTAAATATTAGCAAGTTTATTGAATTTAATTTATTAAATTTCATTTTTGAAATACAAGATTAACTAATTTAAATTGATGATTTTAATGAAATTTCAGGGTCATAGCGTTGATGCAGTTTTCAGTGGTTCTCCACCTGCGTTTTTCACTAGATCATCCACTGTCGAGGTATGTAACTAGTAAACAATTATAAATATTACATGTGGATAGCATTATTATACGAATGGTATTCTAATATCTAATTTTGGATGTTGAATAGGTTAATACTGTAGATTTCACGGACACCTGCCAGCGGTGGTGGACTTCAAAGCTTTACGGAGGTAATAAAATAAATAGTTTAATGAATGAATTGTACTTACTAAATTTTTGTATGTGATTTATGTGCTTTATTGTGTGTACTTCCATGTTTAGATGAACGTGTGTGTATGTTAGGAGCCATGATTTGCATCACTATTATAGTTTTCGTAATTGAATAATGTTGTTTTATTTCCAAATGATGCAGGCTGCAGAGACACCTCCCCATGTTCATAGGGCAATGGAGTAGGGTGTGGCCTCTGCGATTCATAGCTCCATGGCATTGACAGGGGTATGAGGCAGATTAGTAAATTTCAATTTACATTCATTGTTATAGTTATCTATTTTTGAAAAATCAAAAGATTATTGATTTGAAGTTTAATTTCTATCTGGATGGTTTCTATAGGACATGACATCACTAGGGCCTATTCCTGCTACTGAGGCAAGCAAGGAGATAGATTATATGTTAGCGGTAAGTGATTATTTTGTTAAATGTTTCATTTTTTATAATATGTAATTTCTATATATTAATGTCTATACTTTTTATTGTAACAGGTAAAGATGCAGGAAGACCTAAATAGGAGTAGCCCTCAGGTTCGTAGTAGACCACCCACATGCGCGTCTCCATCCCCTAGAAGATCAAAGGTTGCTTGTGATTTATTATCTTCACCAGCCAGAGGGGAATGACTTTTTATTGTGTTCCTTTGTTATATGCCTATATGGCATTTGTGGACATATATTTTGTATTGTACATAGTTGACATTGTATGCCTATATGGCATTCTTGTAAGCCTATATGGCTATTTTGTATATATGTTATACTTATATCGATAGATATTGATGTATGCCTATATGGATATTTGGTTAATACAAATCTTTTTTATTGATGGCGTCCATACTTGCATTATAAATCCACGTTTGAATGGATATTTGTAGATGGCTACTTCAAATATTTAAAGTCCGATTGTATTACATAGGATGTTTACATTTTCTTTGATAGGATTGATAGGCCATGGATTACATGATGGTGTTTGATGGAAAAGTATGGTACTATAATACTCTAGTTCATTCTTAATAGGCTTGTGATTGATAATATCTTTGCATGATTGCACTTGATCTTGGATCATGGGCATGTTGTTAGGATTTTGATTGCATTGTGGTGTTTGATGGATAGGCATGGTACTATGTGACTTTTGGATAGGCTTGGGAGAGGTACACTAATTGAATTTGTGATTTCTAGTTTGAGATTTTTCCTCCACTAGAAGTCCTTGGAGGAAATCTAAAAAAGATGATTTGGATGTAGTGGGTTTGGATTGATGGGATAAGTTGGAATGTAAGGATTATGAGATGGAGGATTTGAATAGGATACATAGGATAAACAGTTCTCACATGCGGTTGGGATTGGAGATATGAATTGAATATGAGGACCTTGGTCTAAAGTGGTTCTTCCCTTACCAAATGTACCATAAGGATGACCATTAGATGTGTATTTAGGATTGGCATGATAGCTAGTGCTAGTCATTTCTTGTTTGAAATATTCTTGCATGTTCATGAGTGGGAGATGAAGGTTTATGGAAAGTTTGCATGTAATGATCTCATAGTTAATGCTATTATCATCTTGATATCATCTTGATCTACAATACTATCATCATCATCATTGTCAAAGGGATTTTTTGATTGATTTGGATAAAAGATCTCATTTAAAGGATGCATGGTTTGAGGACCTATTTTGATTGTGATTTTGGGTTTTGCATGAGCCTCGCACAAGGTAATAGGCATAAGGTTTTTATCTTGCATAATGATTTTTTCAAACCAAGGGTCCATGATGGAAATGATTAAGGATGATAGAATGTTTGGATTTTGGACTTTGAGATGTTTATGGTTGTAAATGTTTATTGTTTGGACTCAAATTTTGTTAAATGGTTGTTTGAAAGAGGACACATCAAATACAACAATAAGATTGGTTTAAGTATGGATGCAAATGATGTTTACTAGTTTATTAAATGAAGACACATCAGGTACATTAATTGCCTATTCTATTGAAGTGGGTGTATCAATCTCCATGGGCTCAGCAATATTCTGGTTTGAGGACATGGTTGATACATGGTGAGACTAGGAGTCTTGTTTCAGTGGGATTTGAGCATAGGTATAGCAGTGATGATAATTATGGTGTCATGGATATGTAGGTACATTTGAGCATTGGCAAGACTTGACCATGTTTGTAGTTGATAGGTATGGGTTATGATGTTTGATTCATGATTACAGGTGGTGTTGTGGTTTACTTTTAGCACATTGTTCTTATCTCTTAGATGCTTGATTAGTTCCTTGACTATGGTTACTCATTTGTAAACTTGTTTGGAAAGTTGAATCTATGATTGAATTGGTGAAGTCTATAAGTTATATTATTTGATATCTCAGTTTGGAAGTTACTAATGTGATGATGATTTTGCATGTTTTCAATGGTTGGGATCTACAAGTTATGCATTTTCTTGGGATGCACACCTCATTGATTTTAGTGGGATGACTTGAATGCATATTGCCTATATCCACGGGATTGATTCAGTGTTGATGTAGACTTTGTTATTTTTCCTTGTCTATGCTCATTTGCACATTGGTATGTTGCATTGGGATGAGAGGATGGATGATGAGAATGATTGGATAGTTGGTTATTGGGACTTGTAGCATGTTTATCATGATGTCATGGATATCTTAGTTGCATAGTTTAGTGTGAGCTTTTGACAGTAATGATGGTTTATCTTCTTAGATTGGAGATCTTGGTTCTACTTTGGAGTTATTAGTATTATAGTTGAGTGTGTGTGGACCATGGTGATCTTCATTTAGGAGATGGTTATCACAATGCCGTGTGTAGTTCATATCATGGTTCAGTGGGAGATTTGATAGTGATGTGTATTCGTCACCTAGTGATGGATGATCTTATATAGTGGTTGGGTGTAATGGACAAACTCTTGGATTATGATTATTATTTGTAGTGAGAGTGCTTTGACATCTTGGCTACTATTTTTAGGAGATGGTTATCTTCATGTGGTTGTAGATGTTGATCCTTGGTTTAGAGGTGTTTGGTAGTGTGTCTTGGTGGACTCTTGATTCTAGATTAGAGTATTAGCATGATACAAGTTCTCTTGAGACTAGGATGTCTGTATTGGTGCATGTTATCTTCTAGGAGGAGATGTTAGATCATGATGTCATGTTTGGATACCTAATTTTGTAGTTGGAGTTTTGACAGTGGTCTTATTGGTTCTCTTGGTATTGAGTACATTGGTCATGTGCTTGGGAGCTTCATGATAATGTGGTGTTGCATTTGGAGCTTAACATGGATTGATTGGTTGTAGGTTCTCATACATACTTCGAGACTTGGGTGAGGCTAGAGTTCTCTTGGGATTAGAGACACTTGTTGAGATGGTTACCCTTTAGAGGTTTTAGCAGGAAGACCAAGGAGACTTTCACTTGGATATGGGCGTGAGTTAATTATGGACCTAGAGAAGATTCTTATTGGAGAGAGTCATTATGGCTTGATGTATCTTCAAGGAGCATTCTCATTCCCCACTCTTGGTCTACTCGGTAGACTATCATCTAAGAGGTATTTCCCATCCTTTAGATAAATTTTTTAATGCTTTATCTTCTCATGGTTATGGATCTTGAGCTATGGTTATTGGTTCTAGAGGGTTCGTTCGAGGGGTGTCTCTAAACATGCTTTTTCTCAGGTGCTAAACTGGAGTTGTCTAGATGCACAAGTGCGCCTCCCTCAATGAAGTTTGTTTTGTTAACTTAGTTCATCCTAGTGGCTCAAGGGGTTGTTATATTCTTTAGGTGCAATCTTTCATAGACTAAAACATTCACTCCATTTTAAGGTGCTCAAAGGAGGCTCTAGAGATGGAAAATGGCACCTTAACTCACTTATGTAAATTTTGGACTTTTAGGCAATTGCAAGATGTCTTGGAGGGCTCAATTTTTCAAGGCGCCCATTTTGTTCACCACTTGTAGCATCACTTGTTCAAGGCGCATGTTTGGGATTCTCTGGCGTGATGTGTGATTTGGTCACAACAGGTGCCTAGAGTGAATAGGCTTTCATCTTGACTTAATACACTGCCTCCTTCTGACATTTTTTGGGGCAGCAGAAAGCCTTTCACCATGGGCAAATGTCTCAAAGATATAAAAAAATGAGAGAGGTTATTGTAGAGGCACTCTACATGATTGCGTTGCCTCAGACGGAATGTTTCTAAGTGACACATTTTTTGAGTAACATCTCATCAAAGATTGCTGCCTTTTTGCACTTTGGATTCTTCGGGGATATCGTCGGTACAATGTAGCTCAGACTGTTTCAACATGTTTGGGTGAAAAATAGGACCATGCCTAGCGTAAATGTACCCATTTTGATGTGTTGGAACAGTCAGTTTGGTCGCATCAGGAGCAGGATGAAAGTTACACCCCTTTGCAACTTTACACTGCCTCCTTCTGATGATTTTTGGGGCAGCAAAAAACCTTTCACCACGGGCAAATGCCTTAGAGATATAAAAAACTGAGAGAGGTTATTGTAGAGGCACTCTACGTGATTGTGTTTCCTTAGACAAAATGTTTCTAAGTGACACGCTTTTCGAGTAACATCTCGTCAAAGATTGCTACCTTTTTGCACTTTGGACTCTTTAGGGATATCGTGGGTACAATGTAGCTCAGACTGTTTCGACATGTTTGGGTGAAAAAAAAGACAATGCCTAGCATAAATGTACCCATCCGGACGCGTTGGAACAGTTAGTTTGGTCGCATCAGGAGCAGGACAAAAGTTACACCCCTTTGCAACTTTACACTGCCTCCTTCTGATGATTTTTGGGGCAGCAAATAACCTTTCACCATGGACAAATGCCTCAGAGATATAAAAAATTGAGAGAGATTATTGTAGAGGCACTTTACGTGATCGCGTTGCCTCAGACATAATGTTTCTAAGTGACACAGTTTTTGAGTAACATCTCGTCAAAGATTGTTGCCTTTTTGCACTTTGGACTCTTCAAGGATATCGTCGGTACAATGTAGCTCAGACTGTTTCGACATGTTTGGGTGAAAAATAGGACTCTTCAATAATTTGAGTTTTTCACCACTTGCTTCCTTTTCAATGTTAAATTTAATAACACTCAAATATCATTACTAACAACAATACTATTAACTAATCTATAATGTTAAATTCCTAAAATTGAATCACAATTAACATTGCAACACTACAAAAATTGAAACTTGAATAGATATATATCAAACTTGGTGTGAAAACTATGTTATTTCCTCCTTCTCAAGTTGGCAAAGCAGAAAAGGTGGTGGAAAGATCATGCAAAGGTGGTACAATGTGTCAAATGTGCATGTGAACTTCCCAACAACATGAAAGCACTTCTTTTTTGTTGGAGCATGTGCAGAATCAGTAAGAAAATAGAGCATGTGGGCCTGGATCATGGGGGTAACCACTTTTTTACCATTTCAATAGAAAGACAAAATACGAGCACGTTCTAACGCGCTTGCATTTTCTCCTGCTATAGATTCATCACATCCTTTGCATTGATCACATCTCTTTCCTGTAAGAGCTTGCCAGATGCTCCACCATATGATAGGCATAACAATGAAGGGGCAAGCCCTCATAATCAAGTTCTTGATAGAAAATACCCTCAACCCTCAATGTCAAACCCTAATCCCTCAACCCTTAACTCTAATTCCTCGACCCTCAACCCTCAACGTCAAATCCTAATCCCTCAACCCTTCACTCTAATCCCTCAACCATTCACTCTAATCCCTCAACCCTAAACCCTATCCCTACACCCTCAACACTATACCTTAAACCCTAATTCCTCAGCCCTCAACCCTAAACCTTATCCCTAAACCCTAATCCCTCAACCCTCAACATTAATCTGTCATCCCTCAACTCTAATCCCTCATCCCTAAACCCTAAATGCTATCCCTATTCCTACACCCTCAACAGACTTGATACTATACCTTAAACCCTAATCCCTTATCCCTAAACCCTCCAACCCTATCCCTAATCCTTATACCCTCCACACTCTACTTTAACCCTAATTCCTCAACCCTCAACCCTATCCCTAAACCCTTGATCCTCGAACCTCAACCCTCAACCCTTAACTTTGATCCCTCGACCCTCAACCCTATCCCTAAACTCTCAACCTTCACTCTAATCCCTTAACCCTAAACCCTATCCCCAAACCCTCAACAATATACCTTAAACCCTAATCCCTCAACCCTAACCCAAAACCTTGTCCCTAAACCCTAATCCCTCAACCCTCAACCCTAATCTGTCATCCATCATCCCTCAACTCTAATCCCTCATCCCTAAACCCTAAATGCTATCCCTATTCCTAGACCCTCAACAGGCTCGATACTATACCTTAAACCCTAATCCCTCTACCCTCGACACTCTTATTTAACCCTAATCCCTTAACCATTAACCCTATCCCTCAACCTCAACCCTTAACCCTCAACCCTCAACATTAAACACTTATTCATCAACCCTAAACCCTAATCCCTCAAACCTAAACCCTATCCCTACACCATCAACCCTCAACACTATACCTTAAACCCTAATCCCTATCCCTCAACCCTTAACCCTTAAAACTTAAACCCTATCCCTACGCCCTCAACACTTGACACTATATCTTAAGCCTTAAACCCTCATCCCTAAAGCCTCAACCCTCAATCCTTAAACCTTCAACCCTAAACCCTATCCCTAATCCCTCTACCCTTGACACTCTAACCCTAACCTCAACATTAAATACTAATTCGTCAACCCTAAACCCTAATCCTAAACCCTCAACCCTCAACACTATACCTTAAAACCTAAGCCCTCAACCCTTCACTCTAATCCCTCAACCCTAAACCCTATCCCTAAACCCTCAACACTATAACTTAAACCCTAATCCCTCAGCCCTCACCCCTAAACCTTATCCCTAAACCCTAATCCCTCAACCCTCAACCCTAATCCGTCCTCCCTCAACTCTAATCCCTCATCCCTAAACCCTAAATGCCATCCCTATTCCTACACCCTGAACAGACTCGATACTATACCTTAAACCCTAATCCCTTATCCTTAAACCCTCCAACCCTATCCCTAATCCTTATACCCTCCACACTCTACTTTAACCCTAATTCCTCAACCCTCAACCCTATCCCTAAACCCTTGACCCTCGAACCTCAACCCTCAACCCTCAACGTCAAACCCTAATCCCTCAATGCTTAACTCTGATCCCTCGACCATTAACCCTATCCCTAAACCCTGAACCCTAAACCCTCAACATCAAATTCTAATCCCTCAACCCTTCACTCTAATCCCTCAACCCTAAACCCTATCCCTAAACCCTCAACACTATACCTTAAACCCTAATCCCACAACAATAACCCTAAACCTTGTCCCTAAACCCTAATCCCTCAACCCTCAACCCTAATCCGTCATCCATCATCCCTCAACTCTAATCCCTCATCCCTAAACCCTAAACACTATCCCTATTCCTAGACCCTCAACAGGCTCGATACTATACCTTAAACCCTAATCCCTCTACCCTCGACACTCTTATTTAACCCTAATCCCTTGACCATTAACCCTATCCCTCAACCTCAACCCTCAACCCTCAACCCTCAATCCTCAACCCTCAACCCTCAACATTAAACCCTAATTCATCAACCCTAAACTGTAATCCCTCAAACCTAAATCCTATCCCTAAACCATCAACCGTCAACACTATACCTTAAACCCTAATCCCTATCCCTCAACCCTTAACCCCTAAAACTTAAACCCTATCCCTACACCCTCAGCACTTGACACTATATCTTAAGCCTTAAACTCTCATCCCTAAAGCCTCAACCCTCAATCCGTAAACCTTCAACCCTAAACCCTATCCCTAATCTCTCTACCCTCGACACTCTAACCCTAACATTGACATTAAATGCTAATCCATCAACCCTAAACCCTAATCCTAAACCCTCAACGCTCAACACTATACCTTAAACCCTAATCCCTAAACCCTTCACTCTAATCCCTCAACCCTAAACCCTATCCTTAAACCCTCAACACTATACCTT
Organism: Cunninghamia lanceolata; assembly: GCA_027924645.1. Lineage (NCBI taxonomy): Eukaryota > Viridiplantae > Streptophyta > Pinopsida > Cupressales > Cupressaceae > Cunninghamia > Cunninghamia lanceolata. The sequence goes on from BSBN01001872.1 coordinate 569,623, forward strand.
AAACCCTAATCCCTCATCCCTCAACCCTAAACCTTATCCCTAAACCCCAATCCCTCAACCCTCAGCCCTAATCTGTCATCCCTCATCTCTAATCCCTCATCCGTAAACCCTAAATGCTATCCGTATTCCTACACCCTCAACAGATTCGATACTATACCTTAAACCCTAATCCCTTATCCCTAAACCCTCCAACCCTATCCCTAATCCTTATACCCTCCACAGTCTACTTTAACCCTAATTCCTTGACCCTCAACACTATCCCTAAACCCTTGACCTTCAAACTGCAACCCTCAACCCTCAAAATCAAACCCTAATCCCTCAACCCTTAACTCTGATCCCTCGACCCTCAATCCTATCCCTAAACCCTCAACCGTAAACCCTCAATCCTTAACGTCAAATTCTAACCTCTCAACCCTCAACGTCAAATTCTAACCCCTCAACCCTTCACTCTAATCCCTACACCCTAAACACTCAACACTATACCTTAAAACCTAATCCCTCAACCCTAACCCTAAACCTTGTCCCTAAACCCTAATCCCTCAACCCTCAACCCTAATCCGTCATCCGTCATTCCTCAACTCTAATCCTTCATCCCTAAACCCTAAACACTATCCCTATTCCTAGACCCTCAACAGGCTCGATACTATACCTTAAAACTGTAATCCCTCTACCCTCGACACTCTTATTTAACCCTAATCCCTTGACCATTATCCCTATCCCTTAACCTCAACCCTCAACCCTCAACCCTCAACCCTCAACTCTCAACATTAAACCCTAGGTCATCAACCCTAAACCCTAATCCCTCAAACCTAAACCCTATCCCTAAACCATCAACCCTCAACACTATACCTTAAACCCTAATCCCTATCCCTCAACCCTTAACCCTTAAAACTTAAACCCTATACCTACACCCTCAACACTTGACACTATATCTTAAGCCTTACACCCTCATCCCTAAAGCCTCAACCCTCAATCCTTAAACCTTCAACCCTAAACCATATCCCTAATCCCTCTACCCTCGACACGCTAACCCTAACCTCGACATTAAATGCTAATCCGTCAACCCTAAACCCTAATCCTAAACCCTCAACCCTCAACACTATACCTTAAACCCTAATCTCTCAACCCTTCACTCTAATCCCTTAACCCTAAACCCTATCCCTAAACCCTCAACACTATATCTTAAACCCTAATCCCTTAGCCCTCAACCCTAAACCTTATCCCCAAACCCCAATCCCTCAACCCTCAACCCTAATCCATCATCCCTCAACTCTAATTGTTGATCCCTAAACCCTAAATGCTATCCCTATTCCTACACCCTCAACAGACTCGATACTATACCTTAAACCCTAATCCCTTATCCCTATACCCTCCAACCCTATCCCTAATCCTTATACCCTCCACACTCTACTTTAACCCTAATTCCTCGACCCTCAACCCTATCCCTAAACCCTTGACCCTCGAACCTCAACCCTCAACCCTCAATGTCAAACACTAATCCCTCAACCCTTAACTCTGATCCCTCACCCTCAACCCTCAACGTCAAATTCTAATCCCTCAACCCTTCACTCTAATCCCTCAACCCTAAACCCTATCTGTAAACCCTCAGCACTCTACCTTAAACCCTAATCCCTCAACCCTAACCCTAAACCTTGTCCCTAAACCCTAATCCCTCAACCCTCAACCCTAATCTGTCATCTGTCATCCCTAAACTCTAATCCCTCATCCCTAAACCCTGAACGCTATACCTATTCCTAGACCCTCAACAGGCTCGATACTATACCTTAAACCCTAATCCCTCTACCCTCGACACTCTTATTTAACCCTAATCCCTTGACCATTAACCCTATCCCTCAACCTCAAACCTCTACCCTCAAACCTCAACCCTCAACTCTCCAAATTAAACCCTAATTCATCAACCCTAAACCCTAATCCCTCAAACCTAAACCCTATCCCTAAACCATCAACCCTCAACACTATACCTTAAACCCTAATCCCTATCCCTCAACCCTTAAACCTTAAAACTTAAACCCTATCCCTACACCATCAACACTTGACACTATATCTTAAGCCTTAAACCCTCATCCCTAAAGCCTCAACCCTCAATCCTTAAACCTTCAACCCTAAACACTATCCCTAATCCCTCTACCCTCGACACTCTAACCCTAACCTCAACATTAAATGCTAATCCGTCAACCCTAAACCCTAATCCTAAATCCTCAACCCTCAACACTATACCATAAACCCTAATCCCTCAACCCTTCACTCTAATCCCTCAACCCTAAACCCTATCCCTAAGCCCTCAACACTATACCTTAAACCCTAATCCCTCACCCCTCAACCCTCAACCCTAATCCCTCAACCCTCAACCCTAATCCGTCCTACCTCAACTCTAATCCCTCATCCCTAAACCCTAAATGATATCCCTATTCCTACACCCTCAATAGACTCGATACTATACCTTAAACCCTAATCCCTTATCCCTAAACCCTCCAACCCTATCCCTAATCCTTATACCCTCCACACTCTACTTTAACCCTAATTCGTTGACCCTCAACCCTATCCCTAAACCCTTGACCCTCAAACCTCGACCCTCAACCCTCAACGTCAAACCCTAATCCCTCAATGCTTAACTTTGATCCCTCGACCCTCAACCCTATCCCTAAATCCTCAACCCTAAACCCTCAACCCTCAATGTCAAATTCTAATCCCTCAACCCTGCACTCTAATCCCTCAACACTATACCTTAAACCCTAATCCCTCAACCCTAACCCTAAACCTTGTCCCTAAACCCTAATCCCCCAATCCTCAACCCTAATCTGTCATCCATCATCCCTCAACTCTAATCCTTCATCCCTAAACCATAAACGCTATCCCTATACCTAGACCCTCAACAGGCTTGATACTATACCTTAAACCATAATCCCTCTACCCTCAACACTCTTATTTAACCCTAATCCCTTGACCATTAAACCTATCCCTCAACCTCAACCCTCAACCCTCAACCCTCAACCCTCAACCCTCAACTCTCAACATTAAACCCTAATTCATCAACCCTAAACCCTAATCCCTCAAACCTAAACCCTATCCCTAAACCATAAACCCTCAACACTATACCTTAAACCCTAATCCCTATCCCTCAACCCTTAACCATTAAAACTTAAATCCTATCCCTACACCCTCAACACTTGACACTATATCTTAAGCCTTAAACCCTCATCCCTAAAGCATCAACCCTCAATCCTTAAACCTTCAACCCTAAACCCTATCCCAAATCCCTCTACCCTCAACACTCTCACCCTAACCTCGACATTAAATGCTAATTCGTCAACCCTAAACCCTAATCCTAAACCCTCAACCCTCAACACTATACCTTAAACCATAATCCCTCAACCCTTCACTCTATTCCCTCAACCCTAAACCCTATCCCTAAACCCTCAACACTATACCTTAAACCCTAATCCCTCAGCCCCCAACCCTAAACCTTATCCCTAAACCCTAATCCCTCAACCCGCAACCCTAATCCGTCATCCCTCAACTCTAATCCCTCATCCCTAAACCCTAAATGCTATCCCTATTCCTACACCCTCAATTGACTCGATACTATACCTTAAACCCTAATCCCTTATCCCTAAACCCTCCAACCCTATCCCTAATCCTTATACCCTCCACACTCTACTTTAACCATAATTCCTCGAACCTCAACCCTATCCCTAAACCCTTGACCCTCGAACCTCAACCCACAACCCTCAACGTCAAACCCTAATCGCTCAACCCTTAACTTTGATCCCTCAACCCTCAACCCTATCCCTAAACCCTCAACCCTAAACCCTCAACCCTCAATGTCAAATTCTAATCCTCAACCCTTCACTCTAATCCCTCAACCCTAAACCCTATCCCTAAACCCTTAACACTATACCTTAAACCCTAATCCCTCAACCCTAACCCTAAACCTTGTCCCTAAGCCCTAATCCCTCAACCCTCAACCCTAATCCGTCATCCGTCATCCCTCAACTCTAATCACTCATCCCTAAACCCTAAACGCTATCCCTATTCCTAGACCCTCAACAGGCTCTATACTATACCTTAAACCCTAATCCCTCTACCCTTGACACTCTTATTTGACACTAATCCCTTGACCATTAACCCTATCCCTCAACCTCAACCCTCAACCCTCAACATTAAACCCTAATTCATCAACCCTAAACCCTAATCCCTGAAACCTAAACCCTATCCCTAAACCATCAACCCTCAACACTATACCTTAAACCCTAATCCATATCCCTCAACCCTTAACCCTTAAAACTTAAACCCTATCCCTACACCCTCAACACTTGACACTATATCTTAAGCCTTAAACCCTCATCCCTAAAGCCTCAACCCTCAATCCTTAAACCTTCAACCCTAAACCCTATCCCTAATCCCTCTACCCTCGACACTCTAACCCTAACCTCGACATTAAATGCTAATCCGTCAACCCTAAACCCTATCCCTAAGCCCTCAACACTATACCTTAAACCCTAATCCCTCAGCCCTCAACCCCAAACCTTATCCCTAAACCCTAATCCCTCAACCCTCAACCCTAATCCATTCTCCCTCAACTCTAATCCCTCATCCCTAAACCCTAAATGCTATCCCTATTCCTACACCCTCAATAGACTCGATACTATACCTTAAACCCTAATCCCTTATCCCTAAACCCTCCAACCCTATCCCTAATCCTTATACCCTCCACACTCTACTTTAACCCTAATTCGTCGACCCTCAACTCTATCCCTAAACCCTTGACCCTCGAACCTCAACCCTCAACCCTCAATGTCAAACCCTAATCCCTCAACCCTTAACTCTGATCCCTCAACCCTCAACCCTATCCCTAAACCCTCAACCCTCAATGTCAAATTCTAATCCCTCAACCCTTCACTCTAATCCCTCAACCCTAAACCCTATCCCTAAACCCTCAACACTATACCTTAAACCCTAATCCCTCAACCCTAACCCAAAACCTTCTCCCTAAACCCTAATCCCTCAACCCTAATCCGTCATCCGTCATCCCTCAACTCTAATCCCTCATCCGTAAACCGTAAATGCTATCCCTATTCCTAGACCCTCAACAGGCTCGATACTATACCTTAAACCCTAATCCCTTGACCATTAACCCTATCCCTCAACCTCAACCCTCAACCCTCAACTCTCAACATTAAACCCTAATTCATCAACCCTAAACCCTAATCCCTCAAACCTAAACCCTATCCCTAAACCATCAACCCTCAACACTATACCTTAAACCCTAATCGCTATCCCTCAACCCTTAACCCTTAAAACTTAAACCCTATCCCTACACCCTCAACACTTGACACTATATCTTAAGCCTTAAACCCTCATCCCTAAAGCCTCAACCCTCAATCCTTAAACCTTCAACCCTAAACCCTATCCCTAATCCCTCTACCCTCGACACTCTAACCCTAAGCTCGACATTAAATGCTAATCTGTCAACCCTAAACCCTAATCCTAAACCCTCAACCCTCAACACTATACCTTAAACCCTAATCCCTCAACCCTTCATTCTAATCCCTCAATCCTAAACCCTATCGCTAAACCCTCAACACTATTCCTTAAACCCTAATCCCTCAGCCCTCAACCCTAAACCTTATCCCTAAACCCCAATCCCTCAACCCTCAACCCTAATCCGTCATCACTCAACTCTAATCGCTCATCCCTAAACCCTAAATGCTATCCCTATTCCTACACCCTCAACAGACTCGATACTATACCTTAAACCCTAATCCCTTATCCCTAAACCCTCCAACCCTATCCCTAATCCTTATACCCTCCACACTCTACTTTAACCCTAATTCCTCGACCCTCAACCCTATCCCTAAACCCTTGACCCTCGAACCTCAACCCTCAACCCTTAACTCTGATCCCTCGACCCTCAACCCTATCCCTAAACCCTCAACCCTAAACCCTCAACATCAAATTCTAATCCCTCAACCCTTCACTCTAATCCCTCAACCCTAAACCCTATCCCTAAACCCTCAATACTATACCTTAAACCCTAATCCCTCAACCCTCAACCCTAATCCGTCATCCGTCATCCCTCAACTCTAATCCCTCATCCCTAAACCCTAAACGTTATCCCTATTCCTAGACCCACAACAGGCTTGATACTATACCTTAAACCCTAATCCCTCTACCCTCGACACTCTTATTTAACCCTAATCCCTTGACCATTAACCCTATCCCTCAACCTCAACCCTCAACCCTCAACCCTCAACTCTCAACATTAAACCCTAATTCATCAATCCTAAACCCTAATCCCTCAAAGCTAAACGCTATCCCTGAACCATCAACCCTCAACACTATACCTTAAACCCTAATCCCTATCCCTCAACCCTTAATCCTTAAAACTTAAACCCTATCCCTACACCCTCAACACTTGACACTATATCTTAAGCCTTAAACCCTCATCCCTAAAGCCTCAACCCTCAATCCTTAAACCTTCAACCCTAAACCCTATCCCTAATCCCTCTACCCTCGACACTCTAACCCTAACCTCGACATTAAATGCTAATCCGTCAACCCTAAACCCTAATCCTAAACCCTCAACCCTCAACACTATACCTTAAACCCTAATCCCTCAACCCTTCACTCTAATCCCTCAACCCTAAACCCTATCCCTAAACCCTTAACACTATACCTTAAACCCTAATCCCTCAGCCTTCAACCCTAAACCTTATCCCTAAACCCTAATCCCTCAACCCTCAACCCTAATCCATCCTCCCTCAACTCTAATCCCTCATCCCTAAACCCTAAATGCTATCCCTATTCCTACACCCTCAACAGACTCGATACTATACCTTAAACCCTAATCCCTTATCCCTAAACCCTCCAACCCTATCCCTAATCCTTATACCCTCCACACTCTACTTTAACCCTAATTCTTCGACCCTCAACCCTATCCCTAAACCCTTGACGCTGGAACCTCAACCCTCAACCCTCAACGTCAAACCCTAATCCCTCAACCCTTAACTCTAATCTCTCGACCCTCAACCCTATCCCTAAACCCTCAACCCTAAACCCTCAACCCTCAACATCAAATTCTAATCCCTCAATCCTTCACTCTAATCTCTCTACCGTAAACCCTATCCCTAAACCCTCAACACTATTCCTTAAACCCTAATCCCTCAACCCTAACCCTAAACCTTGTCCCTAAACCCTAATCCCTCAACCCTAATCTGTCATCCGTCATCCCTCAACTCTAATCCCTCATCCCTAAACCCTAAACGCTATCCCTATTCCTAGACCCTCAACAGGCTCGATACTATACCTTAAACCCTAATCCCTCTACCCTCGACACTCTTATTTAACCCTAATCCCTTGACCATTAACCCTATCCCTCAACCTCAACCCTCAACCCTCAACTCTCAACATTAAACCCTAATTCATCAACCCTAAACCCTAATCTCTCAAACCTAAACCCTATCCCTAAACCATCAACCCTCAACACTATACCTTAAACCCTAATCCCTATCCCTCAACCCTTAACCCTTAAAACTTAAATCCTATCCCTACACCCTCAACACTTGACACTATATCTTAAGCCTTAAAGCCTCAACCCTCAATCCTTAAACCTTCAACCCTAAACCCTATCCCTAATCCCTCTACCCTCAACACTCTAACCCTAACCTCGACATTAAATGCTAATCCGTCAACCTATATCACAAGATTTAAGTTTGTGTTCAAATTGGACAAAAATAAAATTAAATATAAGTTATAGACAAAAAATAAAATTCAATAAAATTCACCAAAAACTATTGCAATTAAATTTGATTAGTAATATAAATTAACAAGTTCTTTTAATATTTATTATTTTTAATAATTTAAATTACAAATTTATAATGTTATAAACTTATTAAATCTATTAAAAATATTAAATTTAAATATAAAATAATAAATTTAAAAATATTAAAATATAAATAATTTTAAATGTTTAATATAAATATTATAAATATGCTAAATTTTATATATTAAATATATTAAAAATTACAGCCCTTAAGCGCGCAATGTGGTATTGAGAGTATTTTGTAGAAGGAAAACTACAGTGTTTGAGTCGCCGTGGGTTTGTGTATCTCTGTGTGTTCATACCTGTAGGAAAAATAGCGTTCACATTTAATTATTCCTTACTGTGTTTGGTGGATAAGTTGGGAGGTCGTATGGTGGCCGGAGGTATCGTTTTCAGAGAGTTAAATTAATATGGGACGGCAATGAATATGCCGTCCAAAATTTCCAAACAAAACAATAAAATATAAAACTGAAAACTTTAATTAACCATCTCACTGACAAATTTTCTGGCTCGTGAACACAGTTTATCGGGATTGAAATATCCGTGGGCCGAGCATACACCCCCACAAAAAGCCCATCTGCGCGTCTCTGATTAATCAAACGCAAAGAAAATGTTCCCCCATGAGTTGGATTTGACTCTTCATCTTTGCCGTCAAAGTAAAAGTGGATAATGGATATTTTAGATCCTGCATTTAGTACAATCAAATATGATATACATATATTTCCACAGGCCATGTGGCTGAATTTGAATTAGGTATCCACGTTCTTTTCGCTGCACTCTATCATTTAAAACGTCAAAACTACCAGTGCAGTTGAACTTAGGATAAATTTGATGTTAAAACGTCAGAACTACGTCGTCAAAAATAATGGTGTAACTTAATTTTAGGGTTGACATAGTAATTTAAGTGCAATATTGGTTTAAAACATTATATGGTTATTTTGGCCAATAAAAATATGATAAATATTTATCACTTTTTATTATGAATGAGGTGTAAAATTGTTATGAATTCTTTGATCATTGAAGTGGATGATATTTGAGTGGGGAAAATGTGTCATTAACATATTTTTTGTTGAGATGTCATAATAAATCCAAAAAAAAATTATACCAATAGTTGTGCATTAAGTCATGTTTTTAGTGTGTCAATAGGGCATCATATGATTTGTTGCTTTTTGAATCTAATGGGCACATTTTATTCAACTATTGAGTTCTCTCTTTCAACTCCTAGTACCATACTATTTAAAATATTGGGCTTTCAATGTACCAGTCCTAACACAACTACTAGTACCCACACCATTATAGGGCCCTCTCCCCTATGTCAGGAGTAGAAACAATAATTGTCATGCATTGCCAATTTTGATTTCGTTTCCATTTTAATCTCATTTTATTTTTTTTACAACTTTAAGGGAGAAGACTCACTAGTTGTGTACCCTAACTTGGTGCTTCTCAAAATCATAATGTGGAATGAGTTTAAACATAAATTATAGCAACTTGCCAAATTTATTGCTTAAACTTAAGGTTTCAAGTCCATGTCACCAAATTCGATGCCACTAATATCTCTAATCATAGAAGGCATAAAAAATAGCACCTTTGTAACCCTTGACCCCTTTAATGGCTCAGAGCCCCTTAATGCCTCACAAAACTCTCCCTGACACATGTCAGCAAGGCGCAATACCTAAGGTGAGTTGGGGAAGCCTTGCTGAGGACCAACACAAATGCAACACATGGAGCCCCTAGAACGAGACTCACTACTTCCTTTGCTTCTATGGGCTTCAACGACAGGCCCACCACAATTTGATGTGGAAACTGTTGGCACCTAGGTTTTGAGTCTTGTATTTGCACCATCTTATCAAATTCATTAAATTTTCCTAAGGGGTCCCTGTGCTTTTACCCTGGTGCATGTTGTTGGACTCCTGATTTTGGCTAAGTCTGAAACCCTAAAAACCCTGAAAAATTGGCTAAGTTTGAAACCTGAGGGATCCTCCAAATTCTAGTTTCTACATTTCAACTCCTATGGATCCAAAACCCATCTCAAACATCCTGACAGTATATTTTAAAATAACTTAAAGTATAAGATAGGTAAATAGTAAAAGGTAAATACAAACTTATGCTTAAATGTTATTTTAAAATATACTATCCTATCAGGATTTTAGGAATTGAGGGCATTTCAGTACCTGAGGCAATTTTGAGACCTGAGGCAATTTCAGGACCTAAGGCAATTTCAGGACTCCAGGGGTTGATGGGACTTTTGGTCCTGGTCCAAAATCCATTTGCGCCCCTGGGACTCACCAAAGGTCCAAAATCTTCTCGGACCCCCTAAATTTTCAAGACCAATTTAGAGGTGCAAATTTCAAATCTTCAAATAATTTTTTGAGAAAGGGCTAAGTATTTCATGCCATTTCAGGTCAAACTTTCAATTTCAAGACTTTCAATACTTTTGGTCTCATCGAGATTTCGAGACCTACCGAGACTTTTGGACTTTTTCCAAAAGGATCTAAAAATCCTAAGTCCTCTCGCTGACCTGACACCTGTTGAAGGCCCAAGAATGTCTAGAAACATGTAGAAATGCACCAACTACTCTCTAGATTGCCACTAATGCAAAGTGGGTGGTTGAATTTGATGTCTTTAATGCAGTTGGTGGAGTTGGTGGGGTTTTCCCTCCCATTCCAACATCAAATCCGAGTTGCCAAGGCTATAAATAAAAGATTGGAATTCATTTCAAGGGTTGGTCACTGAACCAATTATCTGGTCTACAAGTATCTTAGGTTGGTTTTAGGGCTTCGAATCACGTCAATCTTGGCAGTGAATGGAGGAATCTTGGCAATGAATGAAGGAATGCATCTGATACAACGTAACAAAGGATTGTAATGTATATCTTCATGTAGTGGTGTGTCTTCATGGCAGATTGTGATAATTCAAGGGAATATATGAAACCAGTTATATATTTTCACGTACCACACTTACTGGTATGTTGTAATAGGGAATTGATAATGTATGGCAACATTTAAATCAATACAAGCTTTGTGTTGGGTCATTTCTTTTGTTGCAAGTGGATAATTATAATTTTCTTAGGATTAATAAGTATGCCCAGTGTATGAAATGTAATATGATAAATATATGTGAATACATTTTAGTTTTCTATTGATGCTGATTCGATCCATAGCCTTCCTCTTTATTGTTTATGACTCAGTTGCCCAATGGAGTAGGCACCGCTCCATATTGGGGATGGATCAATCACTATTTTAATCAAACCCTCATCCTATTAGTTGTAGGAGTAGGAGTAGGTTTAGTTTAGGGTTTCTCATACTATCCATGATTCAACGTAATAACCAGGGATAAGTCTGAAGTGATGCAAAACAATTCAAGTCATTTCTAAACCATGAACATGTATGCCTGCACTATGTATCTTATTTAAGTAAAGTTAAGAAAAGTTATCTTAAGGAATGTGATGTAGTTATATTTGGGTATAAATGCATAGTGTGGTAATTAGCTTAATCAGAGGCCTGTGCAACCATTTTTTCTTGACCTAGTGACATCTTTGGGGGTCAAGTGTACATTGGGTATGGTTGTGTTTGTTTGTTTGTGTTCTATTTCATGTCTCTAGGAATATCCCTCCTAGGTCTAGCTGAGCCTGAAGTGCAGAGGAGTATACCCACTCTTGTCAGTTGGCCAGAATCCCTCGTGACTTGTCGGTAAACCTCTTTCAATCACCTTGACGACATCCCTAGCTTGAGTGATTGTGAAATGTTTTAGGGTTTTGGGTTGTGGTAATTTTGGGAACCAACATTTTGCTATTGTTGCCAGGGAGAATTTAAGGGTTTAAAGAAATTGAAGACTCTGCTAGTGAGCTGAACCTAGAATCAATTTGCAGCCTTGAAGATTAGTCACACTTCAAGGAATTCCTCTTTGGAAGAAGTAGTGAATCTGCTATCAAGGAATAAAAGTTTGTTACTTCAGCCCCTTAGTTGTTGTTGGTGATTTGAAGACCCCATCTCAAGGTGCAACAGATGGTGAAATAAAGATACACATGGTTTTCTTCCTAATCTTGGAGGATTGTTGTTCTTGTCATGTTGAAGGAGCAAATTTGTATGCCTCGTACTTTCTTCTCTGCATTGTAGAATGTTTTAGTCATGGCTGATTGGTATGAACATGGATACCCTAGGGATGCCCCTTCCTATGCATCTTCTTATATTGCAGACCCTAGAAACTATCAAGCTTTTGACCATTTTGTCAATGCATATTCCAGGCATGGCTCTGCATGTTATACAAACCAAAACTTATATGCACCCATGAAAAATCAAAATGACTTAGCAATGCAGCAATGTGAAATTGATAAGACTAAATAGTTGTGTAATGGGTGGAATTTGGATAGTTGAGTTTTTGGTAGTTTTGTGTGTATATCCTCCTTTCACCCTTACATTCAAGGACCTAGGGTCGAGTTGCAATGTGCTATCATACCCTAGGTCACTATTAAGATGTAGGGAAACTTGGATTTTTATGATTAGATTGACAATTTCCTTCTCTTATGCCCAATTGTACCTTAAAACCCTAATTATGCAAATACGACAGTAAACGGATGAATTACAGAAAATGCTTCTACAGAAAGATGTAAAATAACAAATAACTGTGCACCTCTTTTCGGGGTCTGAAGGTAGAAAAGTCAAGGAATAAAGAGCAGGCGCCCAAGTCCAAGGCCCTACTTTTTGTCGAGATCCAGAAATAAGGTCTGCAACCTGTATCTGCTGTATTAGAGATTTTCCGTTGTAGAACTTTAAGGACAATGAGCGGGCTCCCAAGTCCAAGGAGCTATTTTCTTCTCTGATCTACAATTCTGGCACTTTGTTGTACCCTCCTGCAACTTCACTTAGTCTATAACTCCAACCTATAACCTGCAATCATGAAAACTTTAGGAGGGGGTTGTGGTGTTTAGAGGCTCGCCTCAGTCAAGCCCTGGAGAGACATTCAAGCCTTCTGAACATCATTGTCAGATAGAGAGTGCATGCCTTGGGAGGCAGAGGCAAAAACCAAATGATAAATGCTCAATAATCACAATAGATGTCACCTTGTAGTGAAGATCTCATGGGAGGAAGAAGCTCTTCATTCCATGAGGAGATGGATGCTCAAAGCTGCAAACACAAACACATAGACAACACAAATCTGCTCTTGTAACACAATGAAAGCCTTGAATCACCTTTAGAATACAATAGCTTTCTAGTAATCATCTAGTTTACAAATGATTGCCTAAACATGCTTTTATATGCAACTACAAACATTCCTGCCAAGATTTCATAAATTCAAACTTACCGTGTTGGCCTAGGGACCAAATAACAGTCATAAACTAACACTAGAACTTTGGGCCTAACCCAAAATAGGGCAGGACTAGGGCACGGACGCCCAAGTCCTCCCTTATTTTGGGCAGGGTTAGGTTCAAGGGATCCCCCTAGGTCCCATTTGTCATGATACCCAAGGTTCATTCCATTAGGATGTTGAATTATGATGAAATATGTCCTAAATGTATACTAGAGACCCAGGAGCTAAACCTTTTGAGGGAAAAGCCCCCAAGGGGACATTTTCTGACATTACAAGTTGCTAGAGTCCTTATGGCAACAAGAAGAAGAAACATAAATTAGATTAGGCTACTAGAGTCTAGGGTGCAGTCCAATGCATTCCCTGCTGCCTGAAAAAATCAATTTGCTCAGTCCCCTACTCCTCCCTTGGATCCAGTATACAATCAACTAGACCTCTCATGGGTTTTCTACAAAACACAAGGCATGCCAACCAAGGTCTACAGTTTGATGGGTACAATATTTGGGAAGGAGACACACATGTTTCATTTTTAGAATTCATTGAAGAACATCAGTTTGAGGATGAGGAAATGTGGATGAGGTTATTTGTTGGGTCCTTCCGTGGAAAGGCAAGAGAATGTTTTTAGAGTTTTCCCAAGTAGTCCTTTGCCTTGTAGACTAAACTTGTGGTAGCATTTGAAAATGAATTTGCCAAAGGTCTTGACCCTACTGATCTTGTCATAGAGTTGGAAAAAATTAAAAGACAAGAGGGAAAGTAAAGAAAGGATTTTGGTCACAAGTTTGCTATTTCTCTTTCTCATATTCTTGAAGGTTTCAAACCTAACATTTCCGCTTGCATTGATATGTTTTTCAAAGCATATGAAACTAAATTGAGTTATGTGTAGGAAGATTTGAAAATAATGAGTATGCAGTAGGCATATTTGTCCCTAGACTCTATGGAGAAAATGAGAGATGACTACAGGGTGTATGCACAAAGACGGGGGATGAAAAAGTCACCACCATAGGACTTTTTGGTCCAAAACAAGAAAAAAAACAAGTGCGTTATAACGCAAGCATGTTATAACGTGCTCGCATTTTGACTTGCTTTAAAAGTAAAAAAAAAAACTTCATTTTCTCCCATTCACCTGCGGCTAAAGGAGTTTGTATGTGAAAAAATAGTCTTCAAAGCACAAATGCGTTCAAGGAAAGTCTTTCCAAGCAAGTGCAAGGGAGAAATCGACACTTTCACGATGCCACCTCACCACCAAAGATATCGTGAAGCAAATTTGGAGGGCCTAGCAACCAAAGAAGGTAGGGTTTGTTTATTTTTTGTTAGTTTGAGAAGAATTTTTAACTTTTGCAATGTTTAATTAGTTTTTTATTTTCATTTTCAGTTAATGAGGCAATAGAAAACTCAAATCTAGTTGAGGAGGGTCAAAATAACCCCCAAAACCCTCCAAACCCTCAAAACCCACCCTCACTTCGTCACAATGTAAGGGATAGTCAAGAAATCTACTTACGGATAATAGAAGAAAATAAGAAACATCTTCAAACTCTTATTCAAATTCTAAACAATCCAAGTTGAAGCACTGATCATAGGAGAGTGCTTGCCAAGTCACTAGAGCAGATTGTTTCCCACACTGATTTAGTGACAAAATAAATCACCAAATTTCAAGAGTATAGGGAGAGGTGTCGGCAATACTATGCCCACAAGTTGTCATATGAACAAGTGAAAAATGAAAAAAATACAAAATCTCAATTATGTGCATACTTTATTAATCCCAAAACTAGCCAAAGATTAGAAGAAACTTGCAAACGGTTTCCTATTCATTGGTGTAAGAATGAAGAAATATCCCAAAACTTTTGGAATAGATGGTACATGGTCTTCGATGAGCACCCATGCAATAATGATGAGGTACCACAATATTTCTTGAGGAAACTCCATTGCGAGTTCGTCCTCAAGAAGATTCCCAATTATTTTGACATTCGTGAGTTCTAGGGTAGAGGTGGTGGCTATGCCAAAGATAGAGAGGGTGCTCAACGAGATGAAAACCGTGTGCCTGTACCCTTGTTGAGTCTAGAACATAGGTCACTCCCTTCAACTTTGAAGGAGAGTATTGAGGTGGAGACATTACATTCATTGACTACTCTCACCCAATCTTTATCACAACATGCCGATGATCTTACCCAGGCCGATGAGGGTGAGAGAAGTAGGCATCATTTGTCCCCACATTTGTGCAGTTCATGTGGGAACCTATGTGATTATGGGACACAGGACTCATGGCAGGACTCTCGGCAAGATGTTGCGATGTAGGAGTAGCATCCAATGACGGAGACATCCATATTGATGAGATTGTTCTCACCGATGATCTATTATAGACTACATTTGGTATTGACTCTCAAGTAATTTTTTACAAGTTTCATCTTGATTTAATATATTATTATTTGAAAGTTGTAATTAATTTTATATGACTATCTATATTATAAGTCAAAAATAATGTATGTAATTGTCTGCACAATGAAATTCCAATGTCAGAGTCTTCATCCTTCCTTCATTAGCCATCCATTGGCAGGTTATGAGAGGAGGTCAAGTCAGCAAGTATGTAATTTATCGCATAATCATAATTATTGTAGATATGTCAATGGTAATATTATTTTGTGACAATTTGATGATTTCAATAGTCACCAACACCTCCACAATTTCATTGGTCCCCTGGACGTAAATCCACCACTTTTACAAAGGTAAATTTAACCATTTCTAATCATTATGCATTTTTAAAATAATGTTATGTATTTATTTTGGTCGAATAATCTTGAACTTGATTTTCAGATACTGAATGTGGAGACTCCTCATCTTTGTGAGTTGGCGCAAATATGCATTGTTGTAGCCATGATGTCTTCAAATCCTTTGACCGAGCTATGAACCAATAACATGTGAAAATGTCATAATTTTGTATTTCTTGTTTTATGTCATGTCATTTGATGTACGCAAATGATATTTATGTTTAGTCAATTTTACTTCTTGATGCTTCTCACAGGAGGCCACAACTCTAGCCCGTCCAACTACGGACAAAGAAGCTCAAGACAAGATGATGGAGAGTGATCATTAGATGGCGATACGTGATCGATTACATATGTGATGTTATATATTTCATGTACATTTTCTATAGTAATGTGCATATTGTTTGATTGTATTAATAGGTGGAGCTGGATGAACTTCTGTCGAAGAGGTCTACCTGACGACAGAGAGAGTATGAGTCACCGATTGGCTCTCCATCTTCACGGTCAAGCAAGGGCCTCTGATTATTTCATTAAAGCCCATAGGAAACTAGTTTTTGGGACACTTTTTGTATGCCTAGATGGCTTTGTATACATACTTTTGTATGTTACCGATGTATATTTTTGTATATATGCTTGTATGGCTTTGTTTGGACATGCCTATATGGTTTTGTATATAAACTAGAGGTTATGTTCATGATATTATGTATATGACCGTTTATATTAAATATTTAATATGATGATCAATTATCGTTACAGAAATTTGGTTTTACATGTACCAATTGCATTTTCTTGAAAGTTTATAAATCATTTTCAAATAATCCATTTTGTGCATATCTTGTAATCATTGCATTCTGTGGGACTGTGCATTTCTTTGAGGCATCATTTCAAACAATTCATGTGCCTTGTCTATGCTTCCACACTTTCCATACATGTCTACAGGGGCAGCTGCACATACAATACATGTGACAAAATTCTTATGTCATTTATGCTTTGATGGTTGTCCACACCATGTTCACCAGATCCTATTCTGGCATAGGCAAGGAGGAAGTTGGATAAGGTTGTGCAATTTGGTTTTAGATGTGCCAAAATTTGTGTTTGGTTGAAATTTACTTTTGTGCATTTGCTTGAGAGTTTTTAAAGCCTTATGAAAAATCCATTTCGTGCATATCTTGTAATCATTGCATTCCATGAGACAACATTTATTTGAGTCATTGTGTCAAACAATTCACGTTCATTGTATATGCTTCCACACTTTGCATACATGTCTTGCAGGGTACTTACAACTACAACATTTGACAAAATTCTATATCCTTTATGCTTTGATGGATGTCTATACTGTGTTCCAAAGATACCATTTCTAAGGTTTTTGGAATTTGGCTTTATACTTGCCAATTGCATTTTCTTGAAACTTTCTAAAGGCTTATCAAAAAATCCATTTTGTTCATATCTTGCAATCATTGCATTCCATGAGGTTACATTTCTTTGAGGCATCATGCCAAACAATGCACATGCCTTGTCTATGCTTCCACACTTTGCATACATGTCTCTGAGGGCAGTTGCAACTATAACATCTCACAAAATTCCCATATGTTTTATCCTTTGATGGATGTCCATTTTGGCATAGGCAAGGAGGATACTAGCTAAGGTTGTGGAATTTTTCTTTACACCTGCTAATTGCATTTTCTTGAAAGTTTCAAAGCCTTATCAAAAAATCCATTTTGTTCATATCTTGTAATCATTGCATTCAATGAGGTGACAATTCTTTAGGGCATCATGCCAAATAGTTCACGTGCCTTGTCTATGCTTCCACACTTTGCATGTACATGTCTACAAGGGTAGTTGCAATTACAGCATGTGACAAATTTCCTATATCCTTTATTCTTTGATGGCTGTCCATACACTATTCCAAACATTCTATTTTGGTGTACAGATAGGGAGGATGCTGGAAAAGGTTGTGGAATTTGGCTTTACACATGCCAATTGAATTTACTTGAAAGTTTCTAAAGTATTTTCAACAAATCCATTTTTTGCATATCTTGCAATCATTGCATCCCATGAGAGGACATCTCTTTGTGGTGTTGTACGATCAAACAGTTCGTGTGCCTTGTCTATGCTTCCACACTTTGCATACATGTCTCGTAGGGTAGTTGCAACTACAACTTTTGACAAAATTGCTATATCCTTTATGCTGTGATGGATGTCTATACTGTGTTCCAAAGATACCATTTTGAAGGTTTTGAAATTTGGCTTTACACCCGCCAATTGCATTTGCTTGAAAGTTTCTGAAGCCTTATCCAAAATTCCATTTTGTTCATATCTTGCAATCATTGCATTCCATGAGGTGACATTTCTTTGGGGCATTATGCCAAACAATTCACATGCCTTATCTATGCGTCCACACTTTGCATACATGTCTACAAGGGCAGCTGCAATTACAACATGTGACAAATTTCATATATCCTTTATGCTTTGATGACTGTCCATACACTGTTCCAAACATTCTATTTTGGTGTACAGATAGGGAGGATGCTGGCAAAGGTTGTAGAATTTGGCTTTACATGTGCCAATTGTATTTACTTGAAAGTTTCTAAAGTCTTTTCAACAAATCCATTTTTTGCATATCTTGCAATCATTGTATCCCATGAGAGGACATCTCTTTGTGGTGTTGTATGATCAAACAGTCCACATGTCTTGTCTATACTTCCACACTTTGCATACATGTCTCATAGGGTAGTTGCAACTACAACTTTTGACAAAATTGCTATATCCTTTATGCTTTTGATGCCATCCTAGCTCAACCATACATCAATTTGGCTCTTTACCTTGAACACTTGCTCACAACGTATCATGCCTTCATTATTCACATGAATTCTAACCTTCATGGTCCTTTAATATAACATATATCTTGTCTAGAATCATGCAATAGAATATATGATCTCAACTTGCTATGTTCATGCAATGAACTTAGTAATTCAATCTCCCACTAGCTCACACTAGCTTCACTCTAGGTCTAGAACAAAACCAAATGTTGATTGGAAGACCTATAGAAATTCACCATGGTTTGAAAACACTCATACATGCTTAAATTCACTATAACAACCTTATCCATGCATGGGCAGAGCTCTGTGATCAGTATAACATGTACTTGCTTTGTAAGTGGTCTAGGAGCTTGTAGTCCTTCTTAGAGACCTTTTATGTAATAACTACCTTAATACACCCGATAATTGAGATCTAAGACTTGATTTAGATACCCTTTTGGCCCTTATTAAACGTATATAAAACTTAGGTAGTCTTTTTTTTTACTGAATAGATAAAACTTGGATTGTTAAAATTAAATTAGGCCTATTTTAGGGAATGTTTTGTAACAGCAGAGACCAAATGGATTGATCAGGCCCTAATATTGATAGGCAAGGTGTAAGTGAACATATCTAACATGTCTAAACACTCCCCTTGTAGATATCACTCACCCAACATAAGAGATCTCAAAAATACACTAAAATATCACTCACCCAGCACACCTTTGCATGATATACCTATAGATGATGAAATAGTTCATTGTGATTTGATATTGTTTGTTCTTCTTCATATTCCATTTCTCATAGTAAGCCTAATGATGATCATATGGATAGTGGTGAGTACATACATTCTAATGATCTAGACCTTGTGATGCACCTTGTAGGACATGCATTGATGACATAATCTTACCTCCTACTAATGACATTCTTGTATTTTATAATGATTCTCCTCTCACATGCATTGAGTGAGGTTCTAGCTTCTTAGAACATTCATGGTCTATCATTATATTGAGCATCTTGTCTATGGTCCATCTCTTATCATTGTTTCTACCTAGCTATTATGAGTATTTATGATCAAATATTGACATATTTTTCTATTTTAGAGAATTTACATAATTGATCCTACATTTTTATATCTTATATACCATGCCTTATGATATTACATTGGTATATCTTAAATATCATGATCTCATATTACTATATCTTGTCTTATAATCTCATCTTTTATTATGTACTTTATAGAGTATACATGTTATCATCCAACACTTTTTTATCTTATTTTGAGAGTTTAGTATTGATCCTTATTGTTTGTATCATTCTTTGATCCTATGTACATATTGGGAGACATCATTCTACCTCTCCTTATCTATTTGAGCTATCATTGATATATCCCTTATTCACCATTATCTATTTGATCTATCATTGAGCTATCGTTGATCTATCATGGACACTAGGGTTAATCACACAAATAGGTTAATCACCATGTAAATGGCATGAAATTATGTAAATACAATGTATTTTAACCTCTAATCATGGCTGTCATAGTCAATACAACAATGGATCAATCCATTATATCTTTGTATTTTGGTAATCAGGTAGAATGAATAACATGCATCTCTGAATGTTGTTCACACATGTGTAGGCATAGATTAAGGTTTTAGGCATTGAAATGTGTCCTCCACCGGTGGCAATGTATGCATAAACTAGTCATGAACTTGGTGATATTATAGGAGATGCTTAGAGGTACTACAAGTAGCTAGAATTAATTAGGTGTTTTTCATACAAAGATCAAAGACAACCCTAGGTTGACTATCATGTATCAAAGGCATTATTGTCTTCCTAGAGGACACTTATACTCTGGCGTTACAAATGCGAAGTAGGGAGTGTAGAAGAGAGAAAGAAGAGGACTGTCATAATGAAGAGACAGTTGTGTTGGTAATCAGAGAGTAGAAATCCTAAATTAAGAAGGGAAGACAACCCCATCAAGTCAATCATGTCATTCCCACATAAAGACAACCCTAGCAAGGCCAATAGACCAACTATGACACAATACACTTATGGACAAGCATGCAATCATGAATTAGCATGCAATATATGGACAACCATAAATTTGTTTGATGAACAAAGCTTCCATTTGGGGGGATCTAGTAATTAAAAAACTAATCATATGAATGCTAGGATAGTCGTCAAGGTCCTAAGAGTATGTGCTAATCATCATACCATTATTCACATTTTACCACTATCAACACATATTAGGATAGTGTTGTCCCAACAAAATAGACAAGGTTGTTATAAAGATCTTAGAACACCCATTTTATAAATGTACTACTTGATTGAATCCTCAGGGCTAGGAGTGACATTTTGCATTCCATAGGTCGTGGGGCCAAACGGACTTCACTAATGCATCGGGATTGGTGGGTAAATTCTAGGGGAGGTCTCGTTTCATGTGCAAAGCACCCTAATCATTTGGGGCAGCAGGCTACTGGCAAAGTCTCTTAAGATCCCTAAGACACAACAACTGCCAAACTTTGACGGAGTAGTTCTCAGAATTTGTGGTAGCTAGGAATGTTCCATTTGGACCTATAGGTGCATGTGGGGTCCATCCACAATAACCTCTCTCAGTTTCGGTCAACTTCAGTCTAGTTGACTGTGCTGAAATTAAATGCATTCTTGTAAAATGCTTCAGTTTCATGCAGTGGAAAGGTACTAGGAGTGACATTTTGCATTCCATAGGTCGTGGGACTAAACGTACTTTGCCAACGTGTCAGCGTACGCATGTAAATGTTAAGGGAGGTCTTGTTTTGTGTGCCAAGAACCCCAATCATTCAGGACAACAGACTACCAACAAAGTCCCTTAAGATCCCTAAGATGAAAAAACTACCAAACTTTGACGAAGCAGTTCTCAAAATTTGTGGTAGCTGGGAACATTCTGTTTAGACCAACCGGTGTACATGGGGTCCATCCACAATAACCTCTCTTAGTTTTGGTCAACTTTAGTTTGTTTGACCGTGCCAAAATCAAATGCATTCTTGCAAAATGCTTTAGTTTCATGCAGTGGAAAGGTGCTAGGAGTGACATTTTGCATTCCATAGGTCATGGCACCGAACGGACTTCTCCAACGCATTGAGGTGGGTGGGTAAATGCTAGGGGAGGTCTCGTTTCATGTGCCAAGCATCCTAGTTGTTCTAGGTTGTAAGCTACCGACAAACTAGAAAGTTGCTAAGACTGAAATTTTGCATTCCATAGGTTGTGGGGTCAAATTGACTATGCCAACACATTTGGGTGGGTGGGTAAATGCTAGGGGAGGTCTTGTTTCATGCGCCAAGTGTCTCAGTCGTTCCGGGCTGCAAGCTACCGACAAACTCGAAAGGTGCTAGGAGTGACATTTTGCATTCCATAGCTTGTACGGCCAAACAAACTTCCCCAATGCATTGGAGTGGGTGGGTAAATGCCAAAGGAGGTCTTGTTTTGTGTGCCAAGGGTCCCAATCATTTCAGGTTGTAAGCTACCGATGATGTCACCTTGTCGGTAGCTTGTAGGCTAGAATGACTGGGATGCTTGGCACATGAAATGAGGCCTTCCCTAACATTTAACTGCAAACCCTGATGCATTGGCACAATCTATTTGGCCTCACGACAAGCATATCAAAAAATAAGGCACCTGGCAAGGTTGTGCTGCATGAAACTAAAGCATTTTGCAAGAATGCATTTGATTTCGGCACGGTCAAATGGACTAGAGTTGACCAAAACTGAGAGAGATTATTGTGGATGGACCCCACATGCACCTGTAGGTCCAAACAAAACCTTCCCAGCTGCCATGAATTCTTAGAACTGCTCCGTCAAAGTTTGGCAGTTTTTGCTCTTAGGATCTTAAGGGACTTTGCTGGTAGCCTATTGCCCTGAATGACTAGGGCACTTAGCACATGAAATGAGACCTCCCCTATCATTTACCCACCCACCTTGATACGTTGGCTAAGTCCATTTAGCCGCATGACCTATGGAATGCAAAATGTCACTCCTAGCACCTTTTAACTACATGAAATTGAAGCATTTTGCAAGAATGCGTTTGAATTTAGCATGATCAAATGAACTGGAGTTGACCGAACCAAGAGAGATTATTGTGGAAGGACCCCACATGCATTTCTAGGTCCAAATGGAACATTCCCAGCTGCCATGAATTTTGAGAATCGCTCCATCAAAGTTTAGCAATTTTTTCGTCTTAGGGATCTTAAGGGACTTTACCGGTAGCCTGCTGCCCTGAACGATTGGGGCTCTTTGCACATGAAATGAGACCTCCCATGGAATTTAACCACCCACCCTAATGCATTGGTGAGGTCCATTTGGCCCCACAACCTATGGAATGCAAAATGTCACTCCTAGCACCTTTCCATTGCATGAAACTGAAGCATTTTACAAGAATGTGTTCCTTGCCACTATAGGCTAACGAAATTGATTTAGCAAAAATTGAGGTAGGTGTTTCTAGGTGGACCTAACATCCACCTATACATGCAAATAAGATGTTCCTAGGTGTCATAGTTTGATGGAACAGTCGATGTAAAGTTTGTCACATTTTTTTTCTTGGGGCTCTTGTGATGGTGATAGGTTGTCATTGATGTCAAATTTGTGTTCAGTTGATGTTGCAAAGTTGCCATAGTTGTTGATAGGAGTTGTCATACCACTGAGTTTATAGATGCAGATATCAGTTGGATTTCATGCAAGTTTCTTCAAGGTGATGTCATCAGGTACTATGTGCTCTGATATAAGTTATGATGTGAAAAAATGAAAGGTTGGACAAGAGAATCTCAATTGGATCTCAGTTGAACAATATTTGATGTTATTTGATGTCATAATTATTAGTGATGTGTTGAGGATAGTCATAATTATCAGTGATGTGTTGAGGATAGTCTTGTGCTTCAAATGTTGATCATACAGGAATTCAATGACTCATATTACATAGAAGTTCTATTGATCTTGTTTAAAGTTGTCATCATCATCAGGGATCTTCATCAAGAGGATAGATGTTGTGCATTGCATATGGTAGAGGTATTAAGGTTTGATCATGGCAGATGGGAGAGTTAAGTTTTGTATTACAAATGGCAGATGGCAGAGCACTTCATATGATTGTGTTAGATTTTGATTTATATAAAATTCAAAACAATAAATCTCTCAAAGTTTTCACAAGGTTCAAGTTTATGCATAGTATTTCGGAGTTGAATGTTAATTTTTATACTGTTGATCTGTATGGTTATGTGTTTGATTGGACATAAGTTTTCAATAGGCAAAAGGTCTCTATTATTAGCTATATTCAGTGGTAGAGGTTTTGTACATATCAAGGCAAACTCAAAGGATATTAATGTGACCTAAAATCTTTTGAAACATATTTCAAAGCATCTATTTTAAGATGTCATGCACTTTATGTCATGTTTTTGTGGTGACTTGAAGCACAGGTTAAGGATGACTTAAGTCATCACTTGAGGGTATTGGCATCGTATGCAAACCGGCCCTCCTTCTCTATTGCTACCGACTCAGTCGGTCCATCCTCTGGTGCTCGGGCGGTAAAGTGTAATCTAAGGTTGAGTTTAAACTTGCAAAGGGCGTGCAGGGTCAATCAAACCGTTGACATTTAAATTTTAAGCCCGACTCCCATGGTTCATTTTGACGTTCCAGAGAACGTAATTGCTATTGAATGTTATGATTTGTATGTTAGAAAGTTTCTTTTAACAGGTGCAGTTTATGTCCGATTGGAAAGGAATTTTTTAATTCCTATAGTTGCTTTTAGAAGAGGATTTATTTCTTATCTTCTCGTGGCAAAAGAATTAAAAGAGAAAGTTTTTTGATTTTCTTTCTATTTTGTTAAGGAAAGATTTTTTTTTAAGATGATTTTTGAGAAGTGAAAAGAATGAAAGACAATTTTTTATGGCAGATTGATACAAAACCTTGAAGAAAATTTCTTTGTGGACATAATTTTTTTTGAGAAGATTAAAAGTCTATTGAAGATTTTTTTATGGAAGATTTGTGATGAAGGATCATGTCAGTTTTTTTTTATGGAGAGTTTATGATGATCTCGAAGTTTATTTTATTTGAGGCAAATTGACAAATTTCTTTTGGATCTGAGGAGAAAAATAAATAGGGGCAATATGATTTATTGAAGACATTTTGAGAAAAGATTTTGAAAAAGATTTTATTTGAAATTTGTAGAAGTGATAAGATTGAAATATGAGAGAAAATGAAAAATTAATTCATTTTATTTGAAGGCTCATTTTGATATTATTTTGTATGGCAAATGATCAGGAAATTGAAGAGAATTGAAATGAAAGGTCTCAAATATGAAAAGATATTCTTTCATCTCTAAGAGGAAATATAAATGGGATTGTGGTTTCATGAATCTGGAGAATGTGAAAGGTTTTGGGGATTAGATATATGTTCTTTTATGTTTGCAGGTGACAATATAAGATGCATTGTTTTTGAAGACATTAAAAAGAGAAGATGAAAGGACAAAATGATCTTCAGTGAGAGCAAATGACTGTGCAGAATGTGAAAGGTGAAAAGACATCCAATTTACATATAATAGTTTTTCAGGTGCATTAATATGTATGACTTGTTAGACAGAGATGAAATATATAGAGAAAAGTAGTGTTGTTGAGCATATCCGGATGAAGGATTGATTTTGAATAGAATGGCCATTTGACAGACACATGAGAGAGAATAAATGTTCTGTATTGAAATGGAGAAACCCTCTGAATTTGTGTTTTCAGTTTGTTCTGTAATAGGGGTTGGTGCTCCTTGAAGCTGGTGCTTCTAAACAGTATGCCAGTGAGGCTTGTAGGTTAGTAAGACCTCTCAATAGTCAGTGAGACATAATATTCAGCCAGTGAGGCTTTGTAAGATGTTTTCAAAGTTAAGCCAGTGAGGCACTTCATGAGTGGTTTTTCTACCCCGAGAGGGTTTTCCACTCCAAATATTTCTGTGTTAAAATTTGTCTCTATGTGTGCATATTTGTGTTTTGTTTATAAGTTTTTGATTCACATCTTTCACTATCAGTCTTGTGCATTTGAGCTCAATAGATCATTAATGTCTTTCTTTCTACGTGTCTTGTAAAGTTTGCAAAAAGTTAAGAATTTACATAACACTGATTCACCCCCCCCTCTCAGTGTTGTCCTTGACTCCTACATCTTGAGAGATTGTTTGCGTTCGATATAGCCAATAATGACCATGAGGCTTTGCCACCAAAAAGACATCCCCCCCAACATTTACCTGCCCACTCGGATGCGTTGGTGCCATCCGTTTGGCCCCAGGAGATGCCTATCCTAAAAATTCAATCATAATACCTTTCTAGTAGTTGGAAATTCAATACTATAAAGGTGTTCTCACTTGATCCAATGTCTTGTAGGCCATCAATTGAGGCTGCCCTTACCTCTGCTATCAATTGTTTGTCATTAAAACTCATTAACACTCATTATGAAATAGTAACATCATTCAAATGAATTAGAACTCATAGTAACATCATTAAAACTCATTATGAAATAGAAAGTAAAGGACATATCATCATGAAATAATCATGAAAACCTACCTTACTTTGCTTCCAAAGGCAACTTCATTAGGATTATGCCTACCTCCATCATACTAAAATTCTGCATGCAAATGTAATTGCACTATTTAGCTAAAATGAGTAGTTAAAATATACAAGGTGAAATCAGGATAACAAATAAAAGTAACATACCTTTCTGTCATTCCACTAATTCAATCCAATGAACCATCAGGGTCTACTCTACTCTTTATTGTGTCGCGTATTGCCTCGTGATCAAACTCATGAACCTTCCACAAGGTCCTGTTCAATGGTCTACCCCCATATTTGATCAAATGAACATTTGAAGCCACAACAAGGTTATAATAATGAAGAATCTTCCTATGTGGCTCAAAGTCCTCGAACACCCACACATCAAACTTCTTCAGTGGGTACCTTCTAAGCCATGTTCCAGTAACAACCACTGATCCTATAGGGTACTCGATGTTTTCTCCATCTATAATAGGGGAATCTAATTTCTTTTTTTCCTCAACACAATGACACAAATAATAATCTATTCCTTCTTCATTGTCTTCAGCTACAATAACTGCATAAACATGCCCTACATTGATACGTGCATTCAGTTTGATGAATATAGTCAACAATACAAGAAAAAATACAAAATAAGATGGCATATTGAATTTTATGAAATTAGAATGCTGATAATACTTGGTTGAACTAGATTTGAAACATGGTCAAAATCAACCAATGATTCAATCTTTGTCATTTGTAGTGCTGTTGGTAGTCGATAATGGTCAATCAGGCATAGGCCTCTTGTACACCAATCATCAACCCACTCGTTTGACTCACAATCATACCAAGATTCAAATGTACATGGAGAATAAAAGCATGCCATATGTAGTGTATGAATAGTCCATGAACCTACATTAGACATTCTAAAAGAGTGTAGCTCACTTGATCCTGTCAATGTACAACAATCCTCATATTTTGCAATGTTAGTATCATCAACTAACCAAAAATATCTACGAACTGTAGACTTACCTTCATTACCTGGACCCATTGTAGTGTTACACCATTCGACAATAGATCTCACATCTATCAACTTTACATTATCTTTGTACTTCGACTCTTCTCGTGCCAATACTCTTTTGATACATGCTCTTGCACCATCATGCTCCCCCTTTACATGCCCAGTCTCACAAAAATTCCACATATGTTGAACACCATTCACCTTTTGCATCCTACTCAACCAAAGGAACATCTGTGAGTTCTTAAATTGTGATGCACAATTATCTGACCATATGATTTGCTGACAAAATGATATGTTCCTGCTGGCCAAATCACGGTAGAACATCTGAAAGTAACCTTACACAAACTCCATAGAATGTGTGAGATCATCACTAATATAAAAATGATATTCCCTCAAGATCTTCCTATCATCCTCTGTACTATCTTCTGCATGAATGAATGCTATTTGCACAAATATAGCAACCTGCGTAGAGTTGTAATATTGTGATTGCACCTCATTCTATGGCTGTAGTGTGTAGTTTTTTGCAAAGTCAACAACTGAAACTATGGTACCAAGTGGAAATGTGTCCTTGCATAACTTGAATTGCAAGTCCAACCATCGATTCTATGGGTATGCCTTGCATACTCGTACACTATACTGTCACGAAATGTACACATAAACTGATACACTGGAATCTTTTGAATAACCAAATCACACCTCTTTGCTTCTTTACCATTTTTGTATTGTAGGTGACTGTTTTATACTCGCTGAACTCTACTAGTTCATTTCCAATCACATGTGTGCTTTCCATATGTTGAGATATCGGCATACGTTGCAAGCCACCACAATGCTGACATGTGCCATCCAAGCATAATTTCCTATAGAATATTTGACCTTCCTCTCTTTCACGTAAAATTGTTGATATGAAGTCTCTTGAAGTAGTTGGTGGAGCACGCATGCCATGTAATCCTATAGAACATTGTTAGTATGCAAATCTAAACATATAGACCGATAAACATCAAAATGGTTAGAAAATTTAATATGTAATCTACAAAAACAAGTAGTGCGTGTGTGATTTATTTTGACATTAAAAGGTTTTAGCATTTCAAAATATCTTTGACAAATTTTAATTTGAGGATACATCTCTAGAAATTTACTAAAAAAATGTATTTGAGTTATATCCAAAAAATGCTTTGGATGTGGCTCACGGTTTCGACTACCGATTCTCCTTCTCACAACATCTCTTGCATTAGGAGATACCCTTGTGTTATTTTTCCAAAAGTCTTCAATGATGGATCTCAAATTTTCAACAACTTTGTCTTTCTGTGGGAGTCTCCCAAAGAATGCCCACAATTCATTGGTGTTTGGGTCCTCAACTCTTTCATGTCTTCCAACAACTCTCATTAGAGTTTTTCTACTTATTTTTAATGCTTGACTTGTATTTCAAATGAGGCGAGCTTTCTCTGTTTGTTGGCTTACTATTGTTGATGTAATGACACATCGTGTGATATTACTATCCTTGGTGCGTGAGGTGGAACCCACACTCTCATATGCACTCAATAGAGTCTTGACAATTAATTTTTCGCTTGAGGCATTCGATGTTCTCAGGCCAAGAATCTTCATAGTGGGCCTAAATTTTAGATTTCTCATCATTTCAACAAATAGTTGACATCTTCCAGTTTCATTTAAATTCTCAAAGAATAATTTTCATATCTTATTCGCATATCCTTGGCAAGTACGCATGGGAATCTTATCATGCATGGGCTTCAACACATTCTCATCAATATCGATTAGAAACTTAGGCTTCCTATGCAAAATTCTAGGAGGAGTTTTAATTGGCAAAGTTGACTCAACATTAGGAATTTCTTCAATATTTACTTGAGATGGGATAGATGACATACCTTTAATTGGAGGTGAAAAAGATGAAAATGGTGTACCTTCAACTTGATGTGTGAATGATGGCATGCCACCAAATTGAGAAGAAAATGAAGTTGTACCTTCTACTTCACCTGTGAAAGATGGAGTGTCTCCAATTTGAGAAGATAATGATGGTGTTCCTAAAACTTGACCTGTGGATGATGGAGTGCCTCCAACTTGGAGATTTATTTTCCTCATTGTACAGAGGTTTGAGAGGAACCTCCTGCAACAATATAATGAAAAATACATGAAATAACAGAAATAGCAGAACACAAAAGGAATTTATTGATTGCAAGCCACTTCGAGGGGGCAACCTCCTTTGATCAATCTCAATACAATAAACTTGTGGATGCTTTCATTGGCCTCAACACGTACTTATATACTAAGTCTAATCTAAACAACTATTGCTCCCCATGAATGTGGGATAATAGAATATACTCATGGGATGACTTACAAAGAATATGCGTCCAACAACAATATACTAACAAAGTAAAGAGAAGGGTTAAACACATGTTCCTAACATCCCCTCCCTCTTAGAAAAGCTTTGTCCTCAAAGCTTAAGATGTAGAAATTGTTGCTGAATCTGAAGGAGTGGTTCCCATGTAGCATCCTCTAGTTGCATTTCGTGCCACTGAATTAATACCTCTGTGATGGATCAAGAGTGAAGCTGACGAGTGCGCCTGTTGAGGATGGCCTCCGGCTCTAAAATGATGGATCCTTCGTTATCCAGTTCTGGTAAAATAGTTTGGGCTCTAATGTTGGTGCCAAGAACTTTCCTTAGACAAGAGACATGAAATACTGGATGAGCGCGGGAAGAAGGAGGAAGCTCCAATTTATAAGAAACTAACCCAATCTTCTGAAGAACCTTATATGGCCCATAGATCTTTGGATCCAACTTATGATGCCCTTTGAGTTTCAGGGAGGATTGCTTGTATGGTTGTACATGAAGAAAAACCATATCACCTACTTGAAAAGTGCGCTCAGAATGGTGCTGATCAGCTTGTTTCATTTGATTTCTTGTCATGTGAAGATTGTCCTACAAAATGTGAAGAATTTGATCTTAGGTTCAGAGAACTGTGTCAACTACCTGAACTGGTGAGCTGCTGGGGGTGTATGGAAGGAGCACTGGTGGTGCCTGACCATAGACTACTTCATATGGAGTCATTTTAGATGCAGTGTGGTAGCAGGTATTGTACCACCATTCAGCGAGAGGGAGCCACTTTGCCCACTGATGCTGTTGTTCTGAGGTGAAGCAACGAAGATAAGTTTCTAAACATTTGTTGATAACTTCAGTCTGACCATCTATTTGTTGGTGATACCTTGAACTCATCTTCAGTTTAGTGCCAATGTGGTGAAATAGTTCTGTCCAAAAATGACTGGTGAAAGTTGCATCACGATCTGAGACAATTGAAGAAGGGATTCTATAAAGATGGAAGATCTGGTACATGAAAATCTGTGTGACTGAGGAGGTGGCATAGGGATGGCTGAGGGCCCAAAAATGACTATATTTGGAGAGGCGATCAACCACAACCAAGATCATTGTCTTCCCTCCAGATTTAGGGAACCCTTCAATGAAATCCATAGAAATATCTGTCCAAATCCATGTAGGGATGGGCAAGGGTTCGAGTAATCTAGGAAGGAGTGTCGTTTCACCCTTGTTGCACTGTCAGGTATTACATTCAGCCACCATCTGTTGAATTTCCCTTTTCATTCCCTTCCAAAAGAAGTTACGCAATGCTCGCTCATAAGTTTTGAGGAACCCAGAGTGCCCTACCGATGGAGAAGCATGGAGTTCATAGAAGACAGCCTGTTGAAGATCTGTGCTCTGGGGAAGCACTAGATGACCCTTGTATCTCAGAGAAGCACCATCCCAAGAGTAATGCGATACAGCAGAAGGGTTATTGGCTAACTGTTGGATGATTTGAGATAATGAAGAGTCATTGACATAGCCCTGCTGAACAAATTCCAACCAATTTGGAATAGGCATAGAAATAGCTGAAAGAGAAGCTTGGTCATCAAATGTGTGAGAAAGAGCATCCGCCACAATATTGTCATTACCCTTCTTGTAAGTAATCTCATAGTCATAACCCATGAGTTTGCTAACCCATTTCTGTTGTGTTGGGGAGGAGACCCGTTGTTCCAAGAAATATTTCAGACTCTGGTGATCAGTCTTGATGCAGAAATGATTCCCTAATAGGTATGGCCGCCACTTCTGTACTGCATGCAAAATAGCCATCATTTCCTTCTCATATGTAGAGAGTACTAATTTCTTACCTGAAAGGGCTTTGCTGGTGAACGCAATGGGATGTTCATCTTGAAGGAGAACAACAACAAGTCCATTGCCGCAATAGTGAAGGTCTTAGAAAAATCTGGCATAGCTAGAACAGGTGTAGTACACATAGCTTGTTTTAGTTTTTCAAATGCACACTTAGCAGCATGTGTCCATGTAAAAGCATCCTTTTTCAACAGAGTTGTTAATGGAGCTGCAATCTTCCCGTAATCCTTGACAAACTTGCGGTAGTAGCCAGTCAGTCCCAAAAAACCACGGAGGCTCTTGAGTGTCTAAGGATGCGGCCAATTTTTCATGGCATTTATTTTGGTAGGATCCACGCGAACCCCTTGGGCTGAAACAATATGCCCGAGATACTCTACTTCCTCCTTCCCAAAAACACATTTAGACTATTTTGCACAGACATGATGATCAGAGAGAAGTTGTAGTACAAGACCTAGATGCTGGAGATGCTTAGCCCATGTTTTACTATAGATGAGGATATCATCAAAGAAGACTAGAATGAATTTCTGCAATTAGGGCCGAAATATTTTATTCATCAATGCTTGGAATGCGGAAGGAGCATTAGTGAGGCCAAAGGGCATGACAAAAAACTCATAGTGGCCATCATGTGTGTAGAAAGCTATTTTAGGGATATCATCCTCATGAACTCAAATTTAGTGATACCTAGAACGAAGATCTAACTTGGAGAAAAAATGAGCACCATGAAGCTCATCAAGAAGCTCATCAACAACAGGAATCAGAAACTTATCCTTGATTGTGATGTGATTAAGTGCTCGAAAGTCAATGCAGAGGCGCCATGACCCATCTTTTTTCTAGACAAGAAGAACTGGTGAAGAAAAGGAACCGGTACTAGGGCAAATAATACCTTGCTTCAGTAAGTCCTGAACGAGCATCTCAATCTCCGTCTTTTGGTGAAATGGGTAGTGATAGGGCCTGATGTTGGGAGGAACACTTCCAGGAAGGAGCTAAATACGATGGTCCTTTGGTCTTGAAGGTGGCAATCCCACTGGTTAAGCAAAGACACATGCATATCTATCCAAAATTGGTTGTAGATCTGAAGGAGTAGTGGAGACCGCTGATGGTTGCATCTGAATGGAATGGAGCTAAGTGATGACACCATGTGAATTCTTCTTAAGGAGCTTTTCCATGCGATGTGAACTGATGATGCTGAGAGACCCTGGTTGTAAGCCCTTCAGTGTGTGTTTTTGCCCATTGTTTGAAAACTACATCCAAAGTTCAGCAAAATCCCATAAGATGGGTCCAAGTGTGTGTAACCATTGAGTGCCCAAAACCACATCACATCCGCCTAAGGGCAAGGCAAACATGTCAGAGCGTGGGTTATAATCTCCAATAGAGATACACACATTGCGACACTTCTCTTTGCAAGGTAAGGTGCCCCCATTGGCAATCATGACTTCAAAGCTGGAGCAAGGATGGACAAAATAATCAGCCTATTTGGCGATCCTAGGGTCAATGAAGTTATGAGTGCTACCTTGAATCAATGAGTATTGTAAGAGGGAGCTTCTTGAAGCAACCCTTGACCCGCATGGTTTGTGGGGTGGTGACTCTTGCTAAAGCATGGAGAGATATCTCTGGGTGGTCATCCTGATAAGGAGGGTCAACAGGTGGCTGCTGAATGTCAACCTGATCATCTACTATATCTTGAGCATCTTTATAAATTTTAGTTGCAGGTGGAGAATCCACATCCAAGAGATAGAGCTTTTGCTCAACACATCTATGTCCCCGAGTGAATTTCTCATCACAATTATAACAAAGCCCTTTTTCTCTACATGCCCGCATCTTTGCTTTAGACAAATGCTTGATAGGAGTGGTTCTAGGAGCTAGCGTGATTGGAGGTCTCTGGGAAACCATATTTATGAATGGAACAAAAGTGGATTTGGAGCGCTGTTGAGCTGTGATCTTGTCCTCCGCCAACTTAGCCAACCCTAGGGCTTCCATCATTGTGTTGGGATGGAACATTTTAACCTCAGATTGGATTGCATCCTTCAGACCACTGACAAAATAACTCCTAATGAATTCATCAGACAATCCCTCTGTGTGCTTGGCCAGTTTCTCAACTTCTGTCTGATATTCTCTCACAGTGCTAGTTTGGCAAAGTTTAGTGAGTGCTCTTGTGAAGTCATCAAAAGCACTAGGGCCAAATCATTGCAAAATGAGTTTGCAAAAATCTGTCCATTTTGGCTCTTCATGAGCCTTGATGTACCAACAGAACCATTGAAGGGCTTCATGTTCCAAATGAAAGGATGCAAGTGGGACTTTGTTGACATCAAAAGTATTATGCAGACTGAAATATTGTTCTGCCCGATATATCCATCCAGTCGGATCATCAGTATTGAAGCGAGGAAAATCAAGTTTTGGCCCACGAAAATTGCTGGAAGAAGACAACCCAGTGTCTGCAGAAGACTCTGGCTGCCGTCTATTGTTCATGGCTGAAAGTTGAAGATTGAGGCTGAGAATTTTTTCATCTAGATCTTGGAGTTTGGTCTTGAGGGCTACAAGTTCATCCTCCATGTTTTTTGCTCCTACGCGAGCGACAACCATAACCAGGATTTTTTTTAATTTGGGAATGGGTAGAAAAACAAAAACACAAACTTTTTTAGTAAAGGAAAATTTGGATTTGGGGAAAACTCTAATGGGTAATTGGGGTTTGACTAGGTTTTGGACACTTTTTGAGGGATAGGGAAGCAGAAAATGGGGATTTCAGAAGCGGGGTGAAAGAATGGGAAAATTTATCCAAGAGGAACAAAGGAGCAGAAATAGGAAATGAACACTATGGAAAAATTTGAAGGTGATTGGGTGAGAATCGAAGAAGTTATGGCAAACCCTAAAAATAGACAAATGTGGGTTTTCTGGCTTCCATAAGTGGAATTTGGGATAGGGTCCTCAAGGAAGGAAATATGCAGAATGGAAATTTAGGGGTTCCAGTGAATTTTCAGGGGAAACAGAGCTAAAGCAAGGAAGATATGGCGAAACGATCTACAATGGGATCTGCAACAGGATTTGCAATGGTTTTGGGCAGATGTAATCTATGATTTATCAGCTGGCAATAGATATGGACCCCAGGTATGTTTGGCTTCCTAAAGGTTCAGGGGATTCACTCAGCTACCAATGCTGTCTAACGGCTTGCATATTGGGGCAGTACCCCTCACTCCATAGCTCAGGTAAAACTGATAATCGCTTTGCCACAAACAACAGCTCTTGGTTTACCTCACGGATGAGAACTAGTCAATCAGGTAGGGGCCATTGCCCTTTTCGCTAGCAGGTCCTCTCAATGGGCCAGCTACTTCAGGGTTCCTATGGTACTCCTCACAATGCATTTTAGGGCTATGCCCAGGCACTTCCCATAGTTAAGCGGATAGGGATTATTCCCCGATTTAAACCTATAATTAAAATGAACAATACAGATCCAAAGAAAAAAGAACTACTATAATAATCACAGCACCTGGAGGCCACTACGAAAAATAATTCGGCAAAAATTCCACCCAGCGAGCCCAAGAAAGCGCTCTGATACCAGATGAGAGGAACCTCCTGCAACAATATAATGAAAAATGCATGAAATAATAGAAATAGTAGAACACAGAAAGAATTTATTGATCGCAGGCCACTTCGAGGGGGCAACCTCCTTTGAGCAAGCTCAATACAATAAACTCATGGATGCCTTCATTGGCCTACATGTACTTATATACTAAGTCTAATCTAAACAACTATTACTCCCCATGAATGTGGGATAATACAACATACTCACGAGACGACTTACAAAGCATATGCGTCCAACAACAATATACTAACAAAGTAAAGAGAAGGGTTAAACACGGGTTCCTAACAGGGTTTTACATTAGTTCCCTTTGTGCCGCCAATTCCATCTCTCTCTTAGCTTCATTATATGTGTCATGTTCCTCTTCAATTGGCAATGGTGGAATGTCTTCTTGTATGGTTGACAATTTCCTACTTTCTCGAATTCACCTCATTCTTTCTCATTTCATCTCATTCTCAGCTTCACGCTCTTCTGGTGTTAGAGTCTTTTCTCATTTCCTCGGCATGATGATGATTTCTACAAGCATGATGAATAAGACAATGATAATTATAACCTTTATAATGACAATGAATAATGGTCACAATGAAAAAATACAAAATAAGTTATCATGTTTGGTGATTTGCATCGCTTTAGGAGCTCCAATTTCATGAAATTCATCATTGTCCTTATTTATTAAGATATGATAGACCATGATCAAAGTCATCATAAATCCTAGGAAAAAATCATTAAAATATATGATAGACCAAAAAATTGTTCCAAAAAGCACTCAAATTCCTTGAATTGACAACATCAAGATCATGAGGAAACTCCCCTAATTCTTGCTTATGTTCATGTGTGAGCATTTCTTGAGGTAGAGAAGTATTATGGAGGTATCTAAAATACTTTTGAACTCATACAAATGCACAAATATCATGCACCTCCCCTTGTGGTGAAAGACTAGCTTGATTTATACCCATTTTCTCAACCAAATCAGCAACTTGTTCTTCATGTTCATGGCTGTTGTAGGTTTGATAATACTCATTTTTGTGATGCCCAGGTTGTCCTAGACATGCATAAGGTTCATAAATTCTGAAAAATCAATCTGCAGTTCATTTTCTTGACCCATGGAAAAAGTTATAACTGCTATCCCAAAGTCTAGAGGAAGATGTGTGAAGACAAAAATCATGACTTGAATGAAGCCCTTTGCGAGTAGTTTCAAATTGGGCATGGAGTTTACCTTCTTGGACCATGGTAGATGTTGTGATGAGAATTTTTAAGCTTCAAACCACCTTCACAAACCTTATAACATCCCAAAAATGTGCATAACTCTTCATGTTCAATGGTTGTCCATGACTAGCTCAGCATGACAGTCTTCCTAGGACAAGGTGACATTTTGGCACAAGATCATATCATTATCCCAGTAATGCATCACCAAAGGAATTATTCATCATAATGTGGGATCTAGGACAACATTAGTGAAGGTTTCAAGATGGAAATGATGCCATGGATGCCTGTAAACTTATGATAGTCCTATTGTTGATCTATTTGTGACAATCTTCTAGGGCAGTCTACATGGTATTTTGCATGCTAATTCAGCTATCAAGACTATTCTTGTGATGAGAGGACCATGAGTTAGGTGTATGAACAATTCCCAAATAATAAATGACAATAATCTAGCAAAACATGAGGTCAAACAAATGTATAACCATTTTATGATAGTCCTATCTATGACAGTCTTATGCAACATTTGCATGGTAGCACCTTGAAAGTTTGCACAAGGAGAGCTTCTTCAACTCAATGATAGGACCTTGGACCATTTTCTATGCTATGAATGCTATAACTAATTAGTAACATGACTCTCACAAGGTGGTTGGGTAAATCTTTTGTATTATAGTCCTTTTGTAAAATGAATGATGTGTGTTCTTATTGAGTCACAAACCCTCTTCCATTGTCATAAAAAGAAACATGCACATTAGGTCTTATTGGGAAAATTCTCAAGCATTGGATCAATAATCAATCCCATGAAGATACTAAAACAGCCATGATGACAATCCCCTAGATCTATAGCATATAATTTTCAATTTCAAAACATGACTGTGCTATTTATAATAGTCATAAATGACTGATCAACATTGAGAAATGACAATTTCAAAGGCTTATAACCACATTTGCACTGATGATCACACTTTGTAACTTTAATAACATCAAGACAATCCTTCAAAACTTGCCTAGAAACCTAAAATATGACCCTAGCATAATATGGACAGTCACTAATATACTGGATAGTCACTAATTTAACTCTTCTTCCATGAGGATTGTCTTGCAAAGTGCCATAGGACTATTACTAATTATGCCCCTCATGATCCTTGTCTTCCTAAGGATTTAAGAGCCTTAGTTCATATGCATTTTCTTAGATTAACATGGTTTCATGACAAGTCTAATGGCTCTTTCTATGGTTGCAAGTTAGATCAATATGTCTTCACAATTTCAACAAGTTACATGAGGTTTCATGGAGGATTATTCACATGACAACCATAACAAGGGCTATTATTAGTCAAGATAATGTCATGATAAGGTCATCCAAATGGTGCCATAACAATAGTAAGATTTCATAGGAAGAAGGAAATGTTTTGATGGTAATGGAAAGGGTAGATGAAGAGGTATTTTTTTGTCTTATATAGTCATGAACAAGTCAAGAAGGGACTATCACAATCGAAAATAATAAAAGACTACCCAAGCCATTAGGACACTCATATACAAAGGTCTCCCAAGTTGTTAAATTCCTAAGTGAGGACTATATGAGAATGGTACAACATTACTAAAGGCCCTAAAACCCTTAAGGAAACTACATATGTAGTGAGAGGGATTATTACAATCCAAGATGGTCAAAGAGTACGGTCCTTGACTTATTTAGGGTATCCATACCTAGGACTGTCATAACAATCATTAAACTAATCTCTGTAATTTAGGGTATTGAAAGGTATAAAGTTGATCAAGGTAACCACCATCATGTAGTAACAAAGGACAATTAGGAAATTTTGAAATATTGTTGTGTCATGCATACAAATCATCATGAATAGGTGCATAAGGAATGTCCTAGCCCAAGACACTAAAGAGGTCTCCACATTCTCCAACCTTCTCTAAGAGAATTCATACTTTGAAACATGCATGGAGAAGTTATCAAAAAGACACCTAACAATTATGTCTAAATGATCAATACAGACAAGTAGGATTGTCATAATAAGGGGCATAGGATAGTCTAAGATTCAAGCCATTGCATGGTTCTATTGAATGAATCATTATTCATATTAAGGAATAAACCCTTCTATATCATCCTAGAGAAAAAATTAAGAGTCTTGGAATCAATTTTGGCTCAATTGATCATGAATATGAGTATGACAAACAGTTGTTCACTAAAATTATTTTATGAAGTATTTGATATTGTTTTTCTCTTGTATAGGTGAAATGAAGACATGAAAGGCCGAAACAAGGTGGAAACATGATGAATTTGGAGTCTCTTTGACTGAACTAACTGATATACCTACACATGCATGGATACAATGGTCAATAATGATAGACAAATATGTTAAAACTAAAAATAGATGATCACATGGATCTTTTACCTAATTTCTTAGCCTTATATGTTACTGCTACACCATTTTCAAGGTTCTGGTTGGCTGGATCAATAAGAGGAAACCATGGAAAGGCCTTGAAAATATTTGAGTGATGGAAGAAATAGAAGCCTTTTAGGAAAATGGGTGTAGCCTTTTGGGAGAATGGAGTGTTTGTTACAAAAAATGAATTTTTAATCAAGTTTCCATCCTAAAGCCTTTCTACCCTAGACTTGTACATCAATAGTTTCTATGGTAGCAATTACAAGATACTTGGAGAAGAACTCGCTATTGCATCATGAGCTAAGTGAGTTTCTAGAGCATGTATGGTAGTGCAAGGGCACATGTGGCAGTGTTGGAGTGCATGTAATGACAATTGAGAGCATGTATATATTTTCTAGAGAATTTCTAGAGCATGTATGGTAGTGCAAGGGCACATGTGGCAGTGTTGGAGTGCATGTAATGACAACTGAGAACATGTATATAGTTTCTAGAGAATGTTTTGAGGTATCAAAGTGATAAGAAGCAATTTCTCGAGTTTGTCTTTGTTATCACAAGCCATAGTTTGATTTTGGTTGCAATGTATGAAGACATACATACACGGTTCATGTGTTTTGGTAAACAACTTTTGACTAAGTATGAAAACATATTTAAAGAACATATATATCTTAGAACATAAATAACATAAAGACATAAAGACATAAAGAACATAAGAACATATATAAGTGAATTAAAATGGACATAACTTGAACATACCTTAGTATTAGATATTGGAGTTGACCAATTCTCCAAAATATGGCTTCAAAATCCTCAAATTATTCTTTTTTGCAAGTTTGATTATGAATTCTATATAACTCTAGAATAGGATTAGTGAAATTTATGAAAAAAACAAACATATATCATCAAATTCAATCTATATATCAATGGTAATTATCTTTGAAACAATATCACACATGAAACATGAAACTTTCAGTTTAAATAATCAAATTTTCTCTAAAAACATGAAAAATCAATTCTTATATGTTGAAAAAACAAAAAAGCTATGTTCCACAGTGTTTCGGAGATGGGGGGATGGTAGGGTATGCATTTCGGGGATGGCAGTCCAAGGACCATTTTTTTGGGATGGCGGGGGGATGGCAATATATACGAATTTTTCAAATATATATATATGATTTTCAAAATATTATATATATAGAGAGAGAGAGACAGAGATACTCAAATTTCTACAAGTTAATGGACAACAGTATAAGACTATAAGATGAATAACAACAATAAATATTAACAATAGCATAAAAACAATAAAATTAGTCATGATAGTAATTTTAATCATGACAACAGTATAACAACAATAAAATTTAATCATGACAGCAATATAATAGCAATTTAATCATGACAGCAATATAATAGTAATTTTAATCATGACAACAATATAACAGCAATATTTCATTACCAGTTGTGAGTTTTTTTCTCTAAACATTATAAAATGTATGTTTGATT
Organism: Cunninghamia lanceolata; assembly: GCA_027924645.1. Taxonomy (NCBI): domain Eukaryota; kingdom Viridiplantae; phylum Streptophyta; class Pinopsida; order Cupressales; family Cupressaceae; genus Cunninghamia; species Cunninghamia lanceolata. Next base: position 609,710 of record BSBN01001872.1, read on the forward strand.
TTGGGGACGGTGATGGGGATGGGGGACAGGGACGGGGGTCTCAGAGTAGGGGACGCGTCCCCGTGGAACATAGTGAAAAAGGTGGTGGATTGATCTAAAAATGATTCTCAATGTGTCAAACAACATGAAAAGTGTTTTCTTGTCCAATATACTACATGAAAAGAAGGAATAACAATCATGTGGGGTTTGAATCACAGATCCCACATGCCTTTTTCCCATTTTTCATGCTTCCCATAATGCTAGTACATTCTTGGAAGCATGAAAACATGAAGCTTCATGCATGCAAAAATCATAACCTTCTCAATGTTGGTGCCAAAATCATGGTCTAGGATGTCATGCTCTCACATAAAATATATTGTAACTATGCATGTAGTGCATCAAATAGGTAATCAAGTGATGGTCCAAGAGTATCCCTAGACTCAAATATCCATGTGGTTCGTGCAATAGAACTTGTCTATACTAGGAGGGACAAATGTAACCTTGTATCTACATGGGAGAGTCTCTCTCTCTCTCTCTCCCTCTATTTCTCTATCCTTCCTCTCTACAACTCTATCTAGCTCGCTTTCTCTATATATCTCTCTCCCTCTCTTTGTCGACCCCTTGGAATGTGAGGGAGAGAGATATAGAGATAGAGAGGTAGATATATTTAGATAGAGGGAGGATAGATAAAGAAAAATATAAAGGGAGAAATAGGTAGATAGAAAGGGATGTATATAGAGAGGGAGGGAGACATAGAAAGGGGGAGGGGGAGACCTGGATAAATAGAGAGAGATAGAGAGACTAGGAGACATGGAGAGATAGAGAGGGACATGGACATGGATAGGGGGAGAACCCGGGGACATCCAAAAAGAGATGGAGAGATAGATATAGAGTTAGAGAAAGGAAAAAATATAGAAAGACGGGCAAATAGAGAGATAGAGAGGGATAGGTGGAGATAGAGATAGGGAGAGGGAGAGAGGGGGATTGAGATAGACAAAGGGGTCTATAGAGGGAGAAAAATAGATAAAGAGGGAGATAGAGATACATATATATAGAGAGAGGGGAGATATAGGGAGATAGGTCTAGCGAGGGAGAGATAGATAGGGAAATACAAAGAGAGAGGTGGAGAGGGATATATTAAGAGATAGGGTTATGCAGAGAGATAGAGATAGGGAAAGAGATGGAGAGATGTCTAGAGACATAGGGAGAGAGATTTCAAGAGGTAGAGGGATGGGGAGAAAGATAGAGAGGAGGAGAGAGATAGAGAGGGAAGGAGAGAGAGGTAGAGAGGGATAGATTAAGAGATACAGATATATCTAGAGAGATAGAGATAGGGAAAGAGATCAAGAGATACAACTTCCAGAGACATAGGGAGATAGATTTGAAGTAGAGGGATTGGGAGAGTGATAGAGAGGGGGAGTGAGATAGTGAGGGAGGGAGAGATATAAAGGTAGAGTTAGAGAGAGGGAATCGAAAGAGAGAGAAAGATAGAGAGATAGGGAGAGAGAGAGAGATAGAGAGGTAGGTATAGTTAGAGAGAGGGATAGAGGAGACAGAGATATCTCTCCTAGGATCAGTCTCCTCTATATCTCCCTATTCTCCTCTCTACCTAAACCATAAGCCTAAACCTCTAAACCTTAACCCCTAACACCTAAACCATAAACCCAAAATAATGCCCCTAAACCCTAAACCCTAAACCCTAAACCCTAAACTTGAGCATCCCTAAACTCCTAAAGCCTAAATAATTCCCCTAAAACTTAACCCTATGCCCTATTTACTTGAGCAACCCTAAACTCATGTAAACCTCAAATAATGCCCCTGACCCCTAAACCCTAAACTCGAGCAACCAGGCTAAACCCGTAAACATATAGTTCGATAGGGGATGATGGAGGATCAATATGGATGTAGAATTCTTGGATCTTGATTATCATTATCCTCATTGGGATGTTATTTGATAGGATCCAAGTTATTTGTTTGATTATCTATGTTTTCTTAAGGACCACGTGTCTCATCATGGGATATTGATGGATAATGAATAGGACTAGCATGGGATGATGGATAGGACTAATGGGATGATGGATAGGAGTGATGTGGGTTACTTTCTCATGGATAAGATCTTGATCATAGATAATATCTTGATCATAGGGAGGATAAGCATGGATAGCACGGTATTAGATATGGATAGGGTAAGTGGGGATACATTGATATTCATTGGATTGGAGAGTAAGAGTTGGTGATAGGGGTTCACTAGGAGATGTTGGAGGATCAATGATGGGATCGATGTAGAGGGGTTGACCATGAGATGGTAAGGGATCCGAGATGTGATTAGATGGGATGTTTGGATTTTGATTAGGATGGGTGGTTGGCATTTCCATATGCTTCTGACTAGGCTCTTAACATAGCTATTGGGTTTCTTAGATGAATGTGATGGGTTCTTGGATGGGATCAATAATCTTTGGATGTTTGACAGCATGGCTACATGATGGGGTTTGACTTGGACTTATGGTAGGAGACTCTTCAATGAAATGGATAGACATAGGAGTGGATGATGGTGTTGGAGTGGTAGACATGTTATTAGGAGGTTCTTTGTTAGGACCAAGGATAGCAATTTGAGTACATGATGTTCTTAGATTCCTTTCTAATAGTCCTTGGGTCACTCCTTCGTGGCTTCATGGGTTAATGGACTAGGATATGCATATAGTTGATGGACAATGATGGAAGATGTTGTGGGGTTAGCATTAGGATCGAGTGAATGGATATAAGAGGCCCAAATGGATTAGGATTGGGAGTGTTAGAGGGGGTTGAAATTGGATCAGTGGATTTAGATGGCTCCATATATTTTTCTTTTATTTTTGGATTTTGTAAAGAGTCTTTGGAGAAATATTTTCAAGTGTTCATGGGTTGATGGATTAGATCTTAGAATGTTTGATGGTGGATTAGATGGTGAGTTATATGGTGGATGGATGATAGGGATTGATGGATTAGGAGATAGCTGGACTAATGCATTAGGATTAGGAGGATTAGAGGGAAATTATAAAATAATTCCCCTTTAACCCTAACCCCTAAACCCTAAACTTGAGAAACCCTAGAAAATCATAAACCCTAAATAATTTACCCCTAAAGGTCTGAGAAACCCTAAACTCATAAACCCTAAATATGCCCCTAAACCTGAAAAACACTAAACCTATCTCTCTCTCTCTCTCTCTCTCAAAACCCCTAAACCCTAAATAATACCCCTAAAACCTAACCCCTAAACCATAAACTTGAGCAACCCTAAACCCCTAAAATCTAAATAATTCCACTAAACCCTAAACTTAAGCAACCCTAAACTCATAAACCTGACCAACCCTCTCTCTCTCTCTCCAAAACAAGAAAAACTAGGACTCTCTCTCTCTCTCCTTATCACCCTATCTCTCCCCTCTCTCTCCCCTCCATCTCCATCATCTCTTCCTCTTCCTCCCTCTCCTCTCCCATGTCAACAAAGAATATAGAAACAAGAAAACTAGGACATGCAAAGAGGGACGAGGATATAAATTGGGATGATGAAATGGAAACAAGATAATTTATGAAATTTCATTGGATGGGAAGAATGATGAGGAAAGGTAGAGAGGGGAGGGAAGTAGAGAGTGAGAGAGAGGGTAGGAGGTAGAGACGGGAGGGAAGTAGAGAGTGGGAGAGGGTAGGAGGTAGACAGGGGAAGGAAGAAGAGAGAGGGGGTAGGAGGTAGACAGGGGATGGAAGCAGAGACTGAGATAGAGGGTATGAGGTAGATAGGGGAGGGAAGTAGAAAGTGAGAGAGAGGGTAGGAGGTAGAGAGGGGGGAGAAGAGAGTGAGAGAGAAGGTAGGAGGTAGAGAGGCGAGGGAAGCATAGACTCAGAAAGAGGGTAGGACATAGACAGGGGAGGAAAGTAGAGAGTGAGAGAGAGGGTAGAAGGTAGAGAGGAGAGGGAAGAAGAGAGTGAGAGAGAAGGTATGAGGTAGACAGGGGAGGGAAGCAGAGACTCAGAGAGAGGGTAGGACGTAGAGAGGGGAGGGAAGTAGAGAGTGAGAAAGATGATAGGAAGTGCAACTGCCCTTGTAGACATGTATGTAAAGTGTGGAAGCATAGACAAGGCATGCCAATTGTATGACGTAACATCTCAAAGAGATGTTTTGTAATGGAATGCAATGATTACAAGATATGCAAAAAATGAATTTGTTGAAAAGGCTTTAGAAACTTTCAAGAAAATGAAATTGGCATGTGTATAGCCAGTTGTGCTCAGCAAAATGTGAGTGCATTATAATGCACTCGTGTTATGCTCAACTTTCTTTGATGTGTTTTTATTAGTTTTTAGCAAAATATGGAGATAATTTGGAGCATGCTCCCCATCAAGATGGCACTTTTTTCAATGAAAACTCAAAAAAAATACCACTATAATCTTAAGCTCTTTGTTAGCTATCTAACCATATAATTTTTTTCACATTTTGAGTACGTTAAGGGTTTCATCTTGAATTTATTTTGTTAGTGTGTCTATTTTTTGTCAAAAACTAGTGTCTAGTATTTTTGACTTTTTTTAACCGTTCATCGAAATTTGAAATAACTTACATTTTTAGAAACTAGACTCCATTCTACACATATTCAAAAAAAATAAATTTGAGTTTTGATTAGTTTTCAAAAATTTTAGGGGGGAGCATGCTCAAATTTATGTTTTTCAAGATGTGTCCACTTTGAAAATTACTAAAAAATCAATTATTCATGAAAAAATTATCAGAAAAATTAGGGATAAACTACATAGTGTTAGATAATTTCTCACTAGAGCAATTATTGAAATACTAAAAAAAAGTTGACATTTTAGGGGGAGCACACCAGACGCTATGTTATGTTTTTTTGAGAAAAACATGACTAATTTGTGTGCTCCCCCTTTTTGAACCTCTTAATCTCAACCATATTTGGAAAAAAATAGCAGTTTAGAAACTAGATTCGGAGCACTATGACTCTTGTTTTTGTTCCATCTTCGAACTTTGAGTGTAGCTATCTTCAATTTCTCATCCAACATCAATGTTTCCTGATTTCAGAAAAAAAGTGGCATCTTAAGACCCCATTTTGGTCCCTCATCTTTGTGCACTCACCCTATATAAAGGGTTTGTTATCCACAAGTGCATGTGTTGCTTCTAATCAACATGCTAATCTAAACAACAATGTGGATACAGGCAATCAAGTGAATAAAGCATCAGATAAGGTATGTGGTTTGGTGAACAAGGAGGATGATGTATACGGAGATGAACAGTCAGTAGGATCAACTCATGAGGTTGGTCATATTGAGTGTACACATGTAAATGAATTAGATTGTGAACAAGGAACTTGTTTCTTATTTGATGTATTACCCTCCTAGGTAAGTGCATGGAAATGGTATATAAAAAAGTGGCTACATAAATTTTTTTGGCAAAACGCGCTTGTGTTATGTTTAAATGGCCATAACGTGATCGTGTTTTGGTTTGGTGAATACCAAGCCAAAATGCGAGTGCGTTTTGTGGACCACAAAATGTGAGCAACGCTAGTGTTTTGTGCAACTCAAAACACAATCGCATTTTGTTTTTTTCAAAATTTTATCCCGCCTTTTTAAGGTTGGGATTGTCTTGGGCAACTGAGCCTAAGGGTTGGACCTCTATGAGACCTCCCAGAGACATGTTTTCATAGTCAATAACATTTCTGAACTTAACATCGTTTGATTTATTCATTTGATAACAAAATTTGATGAAACCACCACCAAAATGATGAGCTAGTTCTTAGCTTTCTAACCATATATATATATATATATTAATTTTGAATAGGTTAAGATATTTATTTTTATTTTCTTTAAACAGTGTCTTCATATTCTTCAATCGCATATGTATTGATTTTTCTTTATAACTTTTGATTCGCTTATCAAAATTTAAAAAAAGTTATATAGGATTGTTCTATACTTCACTCTTTATAGATTAAAAAAAATTATATTTTCAATTATTTTTGTGCAAGTTATGTGACACGCATGCTCAGTGATGCAGTTTTTAGGATGCATCCACTTTGAAAAATCATAAAAAAAAATATTCAATAAAAAATTACAAAAAAATACATAACTTCTAGTACTCACTCTTAACTATATTTCTACCAACTGGTTTTTTAAAATACTAAATGTAACAAAAAAATAGGGGGCCTACACATCAGATACTATGTTATATTTTAGTGAGAAAAATATGAATGCTTTTGTGTGTGCGCAACATTTCACCCTCCTAATCTTAACTATTTTTTTAAAACTTTAGTAGTTTAGAAACTAGATTCCAAGTACTACAATTCTTGTTCTTTTCATTTCTTCAAATTTTGAGTGCATGCATCTCAAATTACTCATCCAAGTTCAGGCTTATCTGATTTTAGGAAAAAGTGGCCACTTTTGACCCCCTTTTTGTATCCCATTTCCATGCACTTACCCTCCTTTGTTCTCATTTATGATGAGGAAGCAATTAGTATTTGCTTGCATGAGGTAGATGTAGAGGTGGTTGCACATGATGATAACCGATCAGAGATAGATGTTGGTCCAACCACGGAGTTTCAGTGTGAAGAGCTTGCCCTAGATTGTGAAGATGGTGATCATGTGGATGCATATGAGAACTTTATTGCTTTGGTGCAAGGTATGTTCTCTTCCTCATGCAGAGTGTGCTTCATCCAAGCCACTAAGAAATAAATGTGGAAGAAGTGTGTCATCAGTCTCGTTGCAGCATGTGTGACACAACAAGTTACCAAGGTGAACTTGAAATAGAGAGACAATTGGAAGAACTTGGTTCTTCATGTGAGGTGTCTCATGGTTCTAATTTGTGTGTCGATGTTTTAAATTTTGGATTGAGTCATGCTTATGATTCAGAAATTAAAATTCGTAGCAGCACATATGAAAGTTCTATCCAAGAGCTTGGTGGAAATGCAAATGAATATAAGTCTTTCCACTTTGATGTGGAATGTTTATCAATTCTTGGATGTGTTGGTGCTATAGTAGAGGTTGAGTCCTTTGTATGGAACATTGATGTGAATGAGTAGCAAGGCATGTGTATGCCTGAACTTCAACAAATGGTAGCCCAACTTGAAGGTATACCCAAGCTGGAGTCTTTCCAGTTTGCTCTGCAAGATGAAGTGTCTTCTCTAGTGGATCAACAATGCATTTAGGCACAATTCTCCTTTCCATGTTTGAATTGGAGGTGTTCTTCTTTTACCTCAATTCACATGAAGAGGTTAGTAGGTATGACAGTGTGGTAGTTGATGGTGGATGCTCCCTTTCATCTGCCTCTTTTTGGTGCTGACCTGGTTCTATATTTTTCACTCCTTGCTTCTGGGAACAAACATGATGTAGTATGGAATAGGTTGAGCACCTATAATTTGTGGATGCCCTATAGCAGTATTTTCAATAGTGAAGTTTTTCTTCACATCATGTGTAGTGGTTGCAGATTGGTGCATGCAGATGAACAATTCTAGTTGTTGTAGCTGAGTGATGAAAATTGTTTTGGTTTGAGGGAGATTAACTCCTTCATCCAACTTGTCTTTGACAAAGGCAAGTAGTTTCATCAGTCTTGTGCAGGTTTGACCTGTAAGTGCCTACAAATTTTTAATACAGTCAATTTTCCTTCTATGCCCTCATGCTTATAACTATATGTCTTCTTGTATATACGCCTGTGTTGTAAATATGTTATTTCCCCTATTTTGTTTTTCCTTTTGGTCTTCCTGGAGATGTTTAGGATTCTCATTGTGCCATTGTTTGGCACACATCCCCAACTAGATCCAGTGTTGGCACCTAGGTTTTCAATCTCATATTTTCACCATCTTATCAAATTCATGAAATTTTCCTAAGGGATCCCTATGCTTTTACCCTAGTGCATGTTGTTGGACTCCTAATTTTGGCTAAGTCTAAAACCTAAGGGATCCTCCAAATTCTAGTTTTTGCATTTCAACTCCTATCCAGATCCAAAACCCATCTCAAACATCTTGACAGTATATTTTAAAATAACTTAAAGCATAAGAAAGCTAAATACAAACTTATACTTAAATGTTATTTAAAAATATATCGTCCTATTGGGATTTTGGGACCTGAGGGCATTTCGGGAGCTGAGGCAATTTCATGACATGAGGCAATTTCAAAACTTGAGGCAATTTCTAAACTTTGGGGCCCAATGGGACTTTTGGTCATGGTCCAAAATCCCTTTGCGCCTCCGCGACCCACCAAAGGTCCAAAATCTTCTCGGACCCCTTGAATTTTCAAGACCAATTTGGAGGTGCAAATTTTGAATTTTCAAATAATTTTTTGAGGAAAGGGCTAAGTATTTCATGTCATTTCAGATTAAACTTTCAATTTTGACTTTCGACACTTTTGGTGTCACTGGGATTTTGAGACCCACTAGGACTTTTGGACTTTTTCCAAAAGGGTCCAAAAATCCTAAGTCCTCCCGTCTGTAAGGAAAGCAAAGGTGCAGAATATAGCTTCCCTAATGTCAATTCAAAGGGGATAATGCAGATAGGTAACTTTCAATTCAAATACAAAGATGAACACACTAGAAAAATAGAATAAACATTCAAGACAACAAAGAATGACACTAGATTTATGTGGGAAAACCCTTTTAGGTAAAAAACCCACCACCACAAGAGAGACTATCTTTATTATAGTAAACTTGATAGTTACAATAAAGATCCCAGCTCTTTTGCTCAGGTATCGATTCTCTACAATTATATAAAACCATTCACTTCATCTGTACATCTACAAAATAAACTGTATAATTGAATCTCTTCATCAATCTTCAACGACACCAGTAGATCTATATTTATTTCTAGTCTTCAAGAGCAAAACCGTTATTCAACTTTTGCCCTAACTATTCAATCTAACTTCCCCAGTGTCACTGCCTTCCAACTATCACAACTATTCACATACTCATGAGACCATTAGTCCCACATGCACCAAGTCGCATAGGACATCTTAGTTTATATCCACAAACAGTCAGTAAGACTATCGTTGGCAATTTTGTTGCCGACGATGCCAGTCTATACCTCATCGGGAACACCTAAGCCATCGGAGACCGCTTCATTTCCTACACCGATGGTTCCTTGTCACATCGATGTCTTTGACTTAGCATATACATAACATGACTTACTATAGCCGGTAATCTAATGTATCATTCCCCGATGTCACCGATACAGCCGGTCATCCTTTGTATCTTACTTAATGTATCTTTTCAATGTACATTCGCAACATACAACCTCAACATACAACTGTAGGATACACACGAAATGATACTCACATGCATTTGTAGTATACAAACAAAATGTTCACAACATACATTTGCGATATACACACAAATTGTATATTCAGTGAAACAACATGAAATTCACGCCGATACATTCATATCGTTGAAACCTTGCATAGTAGTCAAGGGCTTCTCACTCCCACTGATACAAGAAGTCCTCCCGATGGTCACTAGCATCGGTGAAACACAAGTCATCGGTAGAGCCAAACAAAGATATGTCGATAGTGTTCTGTCACAATAATGACTATTCACATTGAACCATTGAACCCGATGAACTCTTGACCAATTCAATGAACCCTTGGACCATGTGATTCATATGAACAACACCAATGACTAAAAAATGAGGTTTCAAATAGTAATTTGAGACACAGGTTCTCTTCAATCTCCCACTTGTCGAAGAGATTACTACTACCTCTTAATCCTCATTCGATTATTGAGAACTATTGGCCCGAAGACCGATTTCATTTGAACACCATTTGAACTTGTCCATGCTCACTGGTTTAGTTAAGACATCAATGACATTTTCCAAAGTGTCAATCTTTTCTAGCTTCACCTTCTTGTCTTCTACCATATCACGAACAAAGTGATATTGGACATCAATATGTTTTATCCTAGCATGAAATGTAGGGTTCTTCACCAAACATATAGCACTTTTACCGTCACAGTGTATTTATATCTGCCCTGCATTAAAACCAACATTAGAACACAACCTCTTCAACCAAATGACTTCTTGGCATGCACGAGTAGCTGCCATGTACTCTGCCTCTGTTGTGGACAAAGCGACTATAGCCTACTGCTTGCTCATCCAACTGATAACACCACCATTTAACGTGAATACATATCCACTGGTGGATCTTCTACTGTCAATGTCCCCTGCCTAATCAGAATCAACATATCCCTAAATGCTTATAGATCTTTGAGATCCAACTGAGTTTCCATGATAGGAAATAGCAAGGTTAGATGTTCCTTTCAAATACCTCATAACTCTTTTCACAGCATCCCAATGTGATCTGCTTGAATTCGCCATAAACCAGCTCAAAACTCCCACTGCTTGGGCAATGTCTAGCCTGGTATAGACCATTGCATACATTAAACTACCAACAACACTTGCATAAGGCACTTTTTCATGTCGTCAATTTCATTCAAAGATTCTGGACAATCTTCAATAGATAGTTTCATTCCCTACAAAATTGGAACAACTAGCTATTTGGAATTAGACATATTAAACTTATCAAGAACATTGGTAATATACTTGCTCTGGCTGAGCCAAAGCTTTCTCTTAGATCTGTTCCTTTTGATTTCCATTCCCAGAATGTAATTTGTTGCCCCCAGATTCTTCATTTCAAATATTAAGGACAACTGAGATTTTAAATCTAAGATCATCCCCTTACCATTGCCAATGAACAACATATCATCCACATACAGTGCAATTATAAGAATCCAATCACCTTTAGTTTTATAATAGACACAATGATCAGATTTAGATCTCACGTATCCCAAAGATAAAACATACGTATCAAATTTTTGATACCACATTCTGGGAGATTGCTTCAAACCATAAAGAGACTTTTTAAGTTTACATACCATATGGTCTTTACCTTTTACAACAAAATGCTCTGGCTGGGACATATAAATTTCTTCTTGAAGGTCCCCATGAAGAAATGTTGTTGTCACATCCATCTGCTCAATTTCAAAATCATATGCTGCTGCAAGTGACAACAGAAATCTAATGGATGTTAGCTTAGCTACAAGAGAAAAGATTTCTCCATAATCTATACCTTCCTTTTGAGAATAGCCCTTAGCAACTAGTCTTGCCTTGTACTTGTCAATACTACCATCTGGACCATATTTGTTTTAAAATACCCACTTACAGCCCACATGTTTTCTACCTTCAGGCAAGGGCAACAGATCCCAAGTTCCATTTTTCTCCAATGATGACATTTCATTATCCATGGCTTCCAACCAAGAATCTGAATCAGATAAACTAATAGCTTCTTTCACAGTCCTAGGTTCATCAGTATAAGTAAGCAAAGCATAGGCACAACTTGAATCAAGTACTAAAAATCCATACCTATCTAGTTGTCTTCTTTCACATGTAGACCTCCTCAATGGCTGAGGTGCAGGTTCAAGTTCTTTCTCTGGATCTGAATCTTCGGAGCTACTCAAACTCATGTCTGAATCATCTACACTTGGTGCTTGTTGTTCCTCTTTTACAGGGGTCAGAGGAATATGAACAACACTTTTTTCTTTCTTCTTTTCTATCTTCTCCAGCTGAGGATTAATAACCAAAGATTTCAGCTCTGAAAATTACATTCCTGCTGTAAATTACTTTTTTAGTTTCAGGATTCCAAAGCTTGTACCCTTTAACACCGACTCCATAGCCAATAAAGATACATTTTACTACCTTGTAATCCAGCTTAGATCTTTTTACCTCAGGAATATGAGCATATGCCTCACAGCCAAAGACACGAAGATGTCTTAAAGAGGGCTTATTTTTAGACCATGCTTCCATAGGCATCTTATCAACCAATGTTGAAGTCAGAGAACGGTTTAGCAAATAATAAGTTGTAGCAACTGCCTCAGCCCAGAACCTTTGTTCAAGACTAGCATAACTCAACATACTTCTTGCTTTCTCCATCAATGATCTATTCAACCTTTCAGCAACTCCATTTTGCTGTGGAGTATAAGGTGTAGTCTTATGCCTTTTTATACCATGATCTACACAATATTTATCAAAATCCGCATTGCAATATTCACAACCGTTATCTGTTCTTAAGCATTTTATTTTTCTACCAGTCTGATTTTCCACAAGAGTTTTAAATTCTTTAAACCATCTGAACACTTCTGATTTATTTTTCAAAAAATATTCAAATTCCCTCCTTGAATAATCATCAATAAACGATACGTAGTATCTTGATTTAGATAAAGAAGGAACATCAACTGGACCAAAAACATCAGAATGTACATAGTCCAGAACACCAGAAGATTTATGAGAACTCGAGTAAAAAGAAACACTGTTATGTTTTCCATATATACAATGTTCACAAAAATCGAACTCCAGATTACAATCAATCAGCCCATCTACCAGGGTTTTGTTTTTTAAAGTTTTTAATCCGTTTTCACCTATGTGACCAAGTCTATGATGCCAGAGCATTGTTTTCTCTACAAGAAGTTTAACTTCCATAGAGTTTGCATCATGTGTTACAATAGTAGTTTTTTTAGATTTTACAGAGACACTATTACAACACACTGGTATAGCATCTAACCTATACAAAGTTCCAATGCGTTCACCCTTTGCCAGTACAATAGAACCCCTAGTCATCTTACAGCCACCATTCACAAAAGTAGCTTGCACTCCAACATCATTAAGCTTACTAACAGAAAGTAAATTTCAAGCCAGACCTGGTATGTGTAAAACTCCATTCATTCCCTTTATTCTGCCATCCAGGAACTGGATTCTGACTCTTCCTCAGCCAACAATTTCCAATGTCGAATCACTTGCTAGGAACACCTTCCCACCAGCATATGGTTCATACTTGGTGAACCATTCTTTGTGATATGTCATATGAAAAGATGCTCCTGAATCCACCAGCCATACATCCTCAAATGCAGGCATTGCTAAGGCAGCAATGAAGGCATAAACATCAGTCTGAGAAGAATCATTGTCAGAGAAGTTCTTCTTCTTCTTCTTTTTCTCCTCTTTACAGTCTCTTCTGATGTGTCCTTTATGTCCACAATTCCAGCACTTCATCTTGGACTTTGTGCCAGGAGATTTCGATCTCCCCTCTAATTTGGACTTAGACTTCTTGTCCTTCTTCTTGCCTTTTTCCTTTGATCTACCTCGAATAGACAGGGCCTTTTTGGTCATCTCAGAAGATTTCCTTTGCATCTCTTCAGATAACTGCGAGGCAACAACGGTTTTAGTTTTAAACGTGGTTTTTGTACTTCCAATAGCCATCACAAGATGATCCCATGAGTCAGGTAAAGGACACAACAGAAGCATACAGCAGTCCTCCTCTTCTATTTTTACACCTATAGACGTCAACTATGAAACAATTAAATTAAATGAGTTTAGATGGTCTACTATAGATGCTCCTTCATCCATCTTCAGAGAGTACAACTTCTTTCTGAGGAAAAGTTTATTCACCAAGGACTGGCCCTGATAAATATCTCCCAACTTTTTCCACAAAAGGTTTACAGTTGTCTCTTCATGAACGTTCAATAGAATAGAATCCGTTAAACTTAATCTTATCAGTCCTCTGGCTTTCCTATCTGCTAGGTCCCAATCTTCTTGCTTCATGGCTGCAAGTTTAGTCGCAGACACAGCAACCCAAAAATCTCTGTCAACCAGCATATCTTCAACTTTAAGCTTCCACAACTCAAATTTTGTGCCATTGAACTTTTCAATGTCTATCTTTCCTGATGTATTTGCCATCTAATGTAATAAAATAGACCTCTACAGAACTCCCACTCACAAAACTAACACAAAAAACCAAACCTACCAATAAGGATAACACAACTGGCTAGGCTCTGATACCACTTGTAAGGAAAGCAAAGGTGCGGAATACAGCTTCCCTAATGTCAATTCAAAGGGGATAATGCAGATAGGTAACTTTCAATTCAAATACAAAGATGAACACACCAAAAAAATAGAATAAACATTCAAGACAACAAAGAATGACACCAGATTTACGTGGGAAAACCCTTTCAGGCAAAAAACCCACCACCACAAGAGAGACTATCTTTATTACAGTAAACTTGATAGTTACAATAAAGATCCCAGCTCTTTTTCTCTGGTATCGATTCTCTACAATTATACAAAACCGTTCACTTCATCTGTACATCTACAAAATAAACTGTATAATTGAGTCTCTTCATCAATATTCAACGACACCAGCAGATCTGTATTTATTTTCAGTCTTCAAGAGCAAAACTGTTATTCAACTTTTGCCCTAACTGTTCGATCTAACTTCCCCAGCGTCGCTGCCTTCCAACCATCGCAATTGTTCACATACTCGCAAGACCATTAGTCCCACATGCATCAGGTCACATAGGACATCTCAGTTTATATCCACAAATAGTCAGTAAGACTATCATCGGCAATTTTGTTGCCAACGATGCCAGTCTATACCTCATCGGGAACACCTAAGCCATCGGAGACCGCTTCATTTCCTACACCGATGGTTCCTTGTCACATTGATGTCTTCGACTTAGCATATACATAACATGACTTACTATAGCTGATAATCTAATGTATCATTCCCCGATGTCACCGATACAGCCGGTCATCCTTTGTATCTTTTCAATGTACATTCGCAACATACAACCTCGACATACAACTGTAGGATACACATGAAATGATACTCAAATGCATTTGTGGTATACACACAAAATGTTCACAACATACATTTACGATATACACACAAATTGTATATTCAGTGAAACAACGCGAAATTCACACCGATACATTCATATCATTGAAACCTTGCATATCGGCCAAGGGCTTCTCACTCCCGCCGATACAAGAAGTCTTCCCGATGGTCACTACCATCAATGAAACACAAGTCATCAGTAGAGCCAAACAAAGATATGCTGATAGTGTTATGTCACAATGATGACTGTTCACGTTGAACCATTGAACCAGATGAACTCTTGACCGGTTCAATGAACCCTTGAACCATGCGATTCATATGAACAACACCAACGACTAAAAAATGAGGTTTCAAACAGTAATTTGAGACACAGATTCTCTTCACCGTCAACTTGACACCTGCCAAAGTCCCAAGAACATCCAGAAATGCACAAAAACACGTTAACTACTCTTTGGATCGTCATTAATGCAAAGTGGGTGGTTGAATTTGATGTCTTTAATACAGTTGGTGGATTTGGTGGCATTTTCCCTCCCATTCCAACATCAAATCTGAGCTGCCAAGGTTATAAATAAACGATTGGAATTCATTTCAAGGGTTGGTTGTTGAACCAATTGTCTAGTCTACAAGTACCTCAGGTTGATTTTAGGGCTTCAAATCACTCCAATCTAGGCAATGAATATTATACAACGTAGGAAAGGATTGTAATGCATATCTTCATGTAGTGCTATGTCTTCATGGTAGATTGTGATGATTCAGGGGAATATATGAACCCAATTATGTATTTTATCATACCACACTTGCTAGTATGTTGTAACAAGGATCTGATAATGTATGATAACATTTAAATCAATACAAGCTTTGTGTTGGGTTATTTCTTTTGTTGCAAGTGTGTCATTGTAATTTGCTCAGAATTAATAAGTATGCCAGTGTATGAAATGTAATATGAGAAATGTATGTGGATACATTTTAGTTTTCTATTGATGCTCCAGTTCGATCCATTTTCTTCCTCTTTATTGTTTATGACTCAGTTGCCCAATAGAGTAGGTACTGGTCCATATTGCAGATCGATGAATCACTATTTTAAACAAACCCTCATCCTGGTAGTTGTAGTAGTAGTAGTAGGTTTAGTTTAGAGTTTCTCATGTTGTCCATGATTCAATGTCATAACCAGGGATAAATCTGAAGTGATGCAAAATAACTTGAATCATTTGTGAACCATGAACATGTATGCCTTCACTATGGATCTTGTGTATGTAAAGTTAAGAGGAGTCATCTTAAGGAATGTGATATAGTTATATTTGGGTGCAAATGCATAGTGCAGTACTTAGCATAATAAGAGGCAACCAGTTTGTCTTGACCTAGTGATAGCTTTGGGGGTTAAGTGTACATTGGGTATGGCCTTTTTTATTTGTTTGTGTTCTATTTCATGCCTCTAGGAATATCCCTCCTAGGTTTAGCTGAGCTTAAAGTTTAGAAGAGTATACCCACTCTTGTCAGTTGGCCAAAATCCTCCTTGACTTGTTGATAAACCTCTTTCAATCACCTTAATGATGCCCCTAGCCTGGGTGGTTGTGAAATGTTTTAGGGTTTCAGGTTGTGGTAATTTTGGGAACCAATAGAAACAACCAATGGTGTACGATTAACATGTGTCAGCATCAAAGCCTCAATGGAAAGCACGGTGGTGACACTTGGCTCTTTGAAGAGTCACGGGGAAGCTTCCTCCTTTGATCTATCCGGGCCCCACATGGTGTTGAGTCAAAGTCTCCAATAAATGGCACG
This sequence comes from Cunninghamia lanceolata, assembly GCA_027924645.1. Lineage (NCBI taxonomy): Eukaryota > Viridiplantae > Streptophyta > Pinopsida > Cupressales > Cupressaceae > Cunninghamia > Cunninghamia lanceolata. The sequence goes on from BSBN01001872.1 coordinate 626,135, forward strand.
ACACTTAAATGTGTCATCATTGACCACCTCTTGGAGATGCAAGGCCTCACCACATGGCACTGAAGGGTGTCAAACACTTTAATCTTTATGAAATATAGGAGGGGACCGTTGAAGGTGACTCGAGACACTTATCTCAATGACGCAACCCAAAGACTGTGTCAGAACTAACACAATATTGGGGGAAGGAGAAGTCTCCATGTGGTATCGCCTGAGTTAAAACTTGGTGACCTATCACCGATGACAAGAATCTTGATCCATAGCTTGAAAGAAGCCACCCAACTCAGAAATAAAAGATGCGTTCGTAGGATGCCTTTTCAATCCATCCAAATAAATGTAGAGTAAAAGCTCTACATCTACAACTCAAATATAATTTTAAATGAAGTTCTTATTGTTTATTTTGTTATTGTTAAACTCTAGAATAATGTGTCGATGTTCTTCTATTAATCAGTTACATGTATTATGTTACTAGGGCTATGACCCATTTATGATTTGATATGAAACTATTACTATTATTTTGTTAGTGTCAAGTTGAAGAATATTCTATTAGTGTTATCCTATTACTAAGGCTTGTTAAAAGAAGGGAGAAACATTAGAACAAGATATGTTGAACTTTAATGCATCCAAATTCATGAACAATGATAGATCATATGAAAATGAAAATCAACCATGAAAGAAAATGCAAACCATAACACAATGTTTACATGAAGAAACCCTTGTAGGAAAAAAATTCTACACCTAAAAATACCCAAGCTTGTATTAATCATGTAAATAGTTACAATTTGCTTATCTCTCTAAATTCTAGCAGCATAATGATGCTTAAATGACTTTCAAAACTAATACTACCATCTTAAGGCTATATAAGAGATATGAATACAAGACATGAATGGTATTCCAAAACAAGTTGCCAATATTATTCACCCAAATCTATGCGTCCACCTCCTTCATGGGGAATCTCACACCTCAACAAAATTAGTTAACCACCCTAAATAGTAACCCCTCTTAGGAACCTTACACCCACCTCACATGCCATGACCATCATAGACCCAATCATAATGGTTAAATTGATCAAGGTCCCAATCCTAGGTGCTCCATGGAACGATTGACCAAATCTATCATAAGATCCTCTTACACGTCTCGATCTTTACCTAATTTTGAAAATCTTCCCAAGTGTAACTCTTGACTTAAATTCCACTATAAGTACATGTGATAGAATAAATAATAAATAATTTTTCCTACCACATAGAGGGGTGTCCAAGTCTACCCTCTTTATGATCTTTGGATACATAACAATTATTTATCAACAACATTAATTGAAACAATTTACAACATGTCTAGGGATTTACAAGGTGAATGGTGCCTAATCTCAACATTCTCCCACTTGAAATTTACATTACAATCACATACTCAAGAAGATAATCAATCAATCTCTCAAAGAGGAGAGACCCATGGCCTCTCTGCACCAATCGAACCTCTCTTTGCTCACTAGCTTAGTGAAAACATCTGCATCATTCTCCTAAGTGTCCACTTTATATATATATGTGTGTGTGTGCTCATCATGCCCAAGTTTCTTGCAATAGGCACACTTAACTTTTTATTTCTTAGGTTTCCCTTGATGTGAAAAGTTTTCAATGTTGGTTTTAGAGGACTTATATTTCTAATCTTTCTTAGTCTCTTTGTCCTTTTGAGTGTTTTACTTCTTCCCTTTATTGTTGGAAGCCTGTTGTTTCTCATTTGCAACAATGAGGGCTTGAGGTTTTGAAGACTTCAACATGCCCATTTGTATTAACTTATCCTGTTCCCTAGTCAAGTTGAAAATAAATTCATCTAGAGAAGGCATTTTCCATGAGGCTCCAAGAGCCCTTTTGGTGGATTAAAAGGTAGATACAAACACAAAATATTCAAGACCTAATTTGGAGAGCATAGAAAGAACTAGTTGATCCTCCTTTTTATCTATGCCACATTCATTCAAATACATTCTTAGTGATTTGAACTTAGTGAAAAGTCCTCTAGGGTGTGAAAGGAATTAGGGCTCAAACTTATGAGCTTTATTCTCCAACTCATGACTTCTCATTTCATCTATCTTCCCAAAGAGATTTTCTAATGCAAGACAAACTTCATTGGGTGTTTTCAAGGCTTCTACATGAAAGAGGAGTTTAGGAGACACATTAAGAAATAGGAATCCAAAGGATCGATCATATTTGTTAAACCAAATTTCTTTAGCTTCATTAGAAATAGGTTCTTTCTCAGTACCCATTGTTACCCTATGTAGTCCTTTGTTCTTTAGCACAAGTTGAACCTTAAGTTTCCAATCATGATAATTAAAGACTATTAGAGGTGTGATGGACATATTTGAATCCATGCTTAATGGTTGCAAAATTTAGAAGTGTAGAAATGAAATGCAAGAGTGCATAAGACATGATAGAAAACACCCCCTCTTGATCCAATATTTGAGACCCCCCTTAATTTTGGCACTTTATATGTTTAGTGCATAGACTTGTCCAATGGAATGAAAAAGACACTTTATAGTTTTAGTGCAATGACATTTCCATGGATCAGGCAAAAGAAAATATTCACTTTTAAAAAACTGGCACTCAATTTTGAGTTGCCTATCAAAAGTTACAACATTTTTTGTATTTTCCTATGTGGCATATTTGATTTGCACTCACAGATTTTAGTTTTCCTTGAAAAAAAATTGGGAAGCGAGAAGAGTTTAAGCCCTCACTTGTAGCTAGCCTAGGTTTTTAGCCCTCATATGACCCAATCATGTGACCAAGGTATGATAGTTTTGGAGTCTCTTCCTCCCCTTACTGATGTAACTGTTGTCACGTGAAATTGCACCTTGCTTGAATGGGATTCCAAGCATTCCAATGACACAATGGGATTGATCTCTAAGTGTGGGACTTTGCTAAATGAGATCAAACCTCTGGAGAAGGCCGGCTTCCTTGTCTAGTTATCACCTAAAACTACTGTATTTTGGGGTGAAAAGGGGAAGGGATGTGCTAAAATGAAAGATAAAGCAACAATACTAAAAAACATGAAAGGGTGATGCACCAGATAGTTCTAAAGAACCTTTGCAAAGATTGAAGCATGCACAATATAATTAGATACAACAATAAAATATACACAGAATAGATGATTCTAACAGAGGTAAGGAACAAGATGATTGAGAGGAACAAGAAATATTCACAGACAACCATATGCAGATTCACACAGAGATAGAAAAATCAGCAAAAGGCATGATAGCTTCATATATCTAAAGAAAGGCAAGGTTACAGCATGAAAAGTTCTGTTTGGAAATAGGGAAAACAGAATGTTTCCAAAAATTTTTCCAACCCTTATTACATCATAAGCCTCAGCTTATATTGCATTGCAAAATACTAACCTAGGTTGGTTACAAAAATCCACTAAGGGAGCTGTAATCAGAAATATCTTCCTGAAGGGACGTCCACCTGCCAAGAGTAATGGCGCAAAAGATCTAGAACAGGGGCAGGTGGGAGATATTTGGGTCTTCAATGCAAACAGCCATGTCATCAATTTGATCCTCAGAATGGCGGAGGATAACCTAGCATTGAATGCTGACAGCTGCCTGCCATATCTGCTGTAATGAATGCCCCAAAAAAAATCCTCATCTATTGAAAAGTGACAAAACCTCCCGAAAAGCCTGCCAAATGAAAGCGGGGATGAAAACATGCAACTTTGCCTCTTACAGCATGTGAAAATTTGCTAAAACGGAGGAGATACAGGCGGTCAAAGTTTGGTCAATCGCCTGTGTATATCGCTTCTGCATTTGTGTGTATATCGCTTCTGCATCTTCAACTGTGTCTCAGCATATACAAGCCTAAATGCAAGCTGCGGACCCAAAGAATTATTATGAAACTGTTAAAAAAAATGCCGTCGGGTCCAGGCTGTGTCTATATAAGAAACTGGGCGCCAAAACTCTTTGAGAAGCCCCCGTCGGAAACATGTGCGGAAGCTGACACGTGTCGAGCCCCGCGATGCCTTGTATGATACACGTGTCATGATCCACAGCGATCATTTTCAAAAGGCCGATGGAATTTTTTGAGAGCCCACCAAATGCACATTTGAACTGTCAGTTGACTGAAACTTTGACCATGCATAACTTCTTCATTTGGATGAATTTCAGGGTGCTATAAAAAGCAAACCTACCTATTTTTTCTAGCTCTTTCCAATAGTAAGGTTTTTTAGGCAAGGCTTCTGGGAATTTTGGCACTTTGCTTTATAGGGACCTTTTCAAAGGGATTTTCAAGGAAAATACCATGTTAAATGTTTGGCTCTGGGCAGAGGGAAATATGGTTAACATTTTTGGTGACCTCTATAGGATGTTTGCCTGCTAAACATGAGATCAGTGGCCTCAAGCATCCATTGGGCATGGAGTCAAGTCTAAAATATGCTGGGAAACTAAGACCTGCCTCTCAAAACACAAAAAAAGGGGGGAAGGCCTGCTTTCTCCTAATGACAAAGTAGCCTGTGCAGAAGCACTTATGGGAGTAAAAGAATCTAAACTACTGAGCAACAACACTTATTGAAAACAAGAAGTCTAATCTACTAATTTATAGGGTGCTCATACCTCAAAACATCTTTTCAAATGTATCCCATTAACTGGGATATGCAGATTTTCTCCATTCATATTGGACAACTAAAATGCATTGTGCTCCTTGCATTCAGTGATGAGAAAGGGGCCATTCCACATGCTGTCAAATTTGGAATGCTTCCCTGGTCTATTCCTCAGCTCATCCCATTTAAGCACCATATCACCCACTCTAAAATGTCTGGGGATGGCCTTCTTGTCAAAATTTCTCTTTGTTTGTAGCTGATGATGCTCCATGGCTGCCATAGCTTTATCTCTGCTCTCCTCCAGCTCCATAAGCTGAGCATACCTTACAGCCATGGGGCTTTCTGCCTCAAGCATTTCTAGATGATGCATGATGTCTAATGCTGGTAGCTCCATAGACATAGGAAACCTTGCCTCTTTTCCATACACTAGCAAATAAGGGGAGTTCCCAATAGACCTCATAGGAGTTATCCTATCAGCCCATAGAGCAAACTTCAAATTAGTGTGCCAGGTCCTCTGATTATTCTCCATTGCCCTCTTAATAATCCTGATGAGATTTTTGTTTGTGGACTCAGCCAAACCATTACCCTGTGGGTAATAATTTGATGAAGTATTTAAATAAATCCCTTTCTTGACAGCCCAGTCAGTTATTCTCAGGCCAACAAAAGCTAGAGCATTATCGAAGATGATTGATTCAGGCACTCCAAATCTGGAGACCAAATCACAATAAAAATTCAACACAACACTCTCATTAGATTCTTTCAGAGCCACTGCTTCATTCCATCTTGTGAAGTAGTCTGTGGCTATGAGTATCCACTTGTGGCCTGCACTTGATGGTGGGTTGATAGGTCCAATAAAATCAATGCCCCATCTCATAAAGGGCTACTCTATCTGAATTGGGTGTAGAGGCAAAGCTGATAGCCTCTCTTTTCCTGCAAAAAGGGCACACTTAACACACTTTCTAGCCCATGCATGGGCATCCTTAAATAAGCTAGGCCAATAATAGCCAGCTCTCATAACTTTCCAAGCAGTAGTTCTTGGGGCAAAATGTCCTCCTGCTGTTCCATCATGGAATTCATGTAGCATCCTGTCAATCTGATCAGTATCAATGCATCTAAGCAATACACCATTAAAGTCTTTTCTAAAAAGGATGCCTTCAATTAAAACATATGGAATGCATTGTAGCCTGAAGTATCTTCTTTTAGCTTTATCTAAGCCTACAGGACATCTACTAGTTTGCAAAAATTGGGTCATATCATTAACCCAACTAGTACCTACTGCTGTTGTATCATCTTGATGCTCCTGTTCTATGATCAGGAGCACCTCCTCTTCTTCTTCTACCTCATCCTTAGAACTAGTGACAAGTTGCTCACTGAGTTCTCTGCCTCTGACCAGTTTGGTTATCTTGATCTCTACATCATATTCCATTACCTTGGTGATCCAACCAGCCCTTTTCTCATTAACATCTTTACTCAGCAGGAACTCCTTCACACTAGGATGAGCCACCATCAGGTGTATCTTGTTATTTGAAACAAGATACCTAAACTTTTTTAGGCTCTTGACTACTGCCAGGACATGCTTTTCAACGAAGCTATACTTCTGCTCATACTCCTCCAACCCTTGGCTGAAGAAGGTGATTGGTTGTTCGAAACCCTTGCTCTGCTGCTACACCAGAATAATGGAAATGGTATCTAGGCTGCCATAAGCATACATGATGAAGTCCTTAGAGAAATCAGGATTAATCAAGGTTGGTGCAGTTGCTAAAGCCTCCTTTATGGACTGGAAGCTAAGTCTGGCTTCTGACGTCCAACTAAAAGTTATGTTCTTTTTCAACATAGACGTCAAGGGTTTTAAGAGATTTGCGATATCAAGTATGAACCTTCTCAGAAAGTTGATTCTGCCAATGAAGCACTGCAGTCCCTTCTTATGACTAAGTAAGGGCAACTGCAAAATGGCATGTATTCTCTCTTGATCAATGGTAATACCCTCCTTTGACACAATATGCCCCCACAACTTGCCCTCATGTACAGCAAAAATGCATTTCTTTGGATTGAGGGATATTCCAAACTCTCTGCATCTTTCAAAGACTAGCCTTAGGTGGGATAAATGCTCAGATGCATTTTTAGAGAAAGTTGTTATATCATCCAGGTATACCAGCACTAGCTTATACATCAGACCCTTAAAGGCCATGTCCATGGCTCTTTGAAAAGTAGAGCCAGCATTTGAGAGACCAAAAGGCATCCTCTTGTAGGCCATAGTACCCCACTTGGTTGTGAAAGCAGTCTTGAATTGGTCCTCTTCCTTGACCAGCACCTGGTTATAACCAGAAAATCCATCAAGCAAAGAAAACCTTTCTAAACCAGCCACCACCTACAGAATTTGCTCCATTGAAGGCAATGGGTAGTGGTCTTTTAGGGAGGCTCTGTTGAGGTCTCTTAAGTCAACACACAGCCTGACCTCCCCATTTTTCTTCCTCACAGGCACAAGGTTAGAAACCCAACAAGTGTGCTTGATTGGAAAGATGATCTTCCCTTCAATTAGCTTGGTTAGTTCTTTGATCATCAGGGGTTCTAGCTTTGGATTCAGAGGTCTTTGTTTCTGCCTCACAGGTTTTATACCTGGCTCTAACTCTATAGTGTGTTGGGCAATGAGGATCAAATCCCTTTAAGTCTACATAGTCCCAAGAAAACACCTCTTTAAATTCTTTACAAAGAGCAATGAAAGCTCTTCTGTCTTCAGCTGAGTAGATTTTACCAATTTTAAGGAGTCTACCCTTGAAAACTTCTAACTTCATTATGCTCCTCGTTTACTTGCATACTGGTTTTTGTCTTCTTCTTTTGGTCATCAGTGCCAAAAATAGATTCCAAGGTGACCAATCCCTTGGGCAGCTTATTTGTTCTTAGCTGAATGATTTGATCATTGTCATATTGCTATTTGAGTTTATCCTGATTCATCATGGAAAACTCATCTTCCTCTAATAGGAATCTCAGGATCTACTCATCACTTTCAAAAACTTGCCAGTGAATATTATTATCAGGGATAGAAGGCCTAGAAATTATTTTTACATGAGGCTGAACCTTCTCCCTTTGAATGTCACTGGGGATGTCATAATGAGCCCCAGTTGAAGCTAATTTGTCAGCATGATGGTTCTAACTCCTTGGAATGGAGATCAGATTGAAAGCATCAAACTCTTCAATCAAATTCCATACCCTATGTTTGTAGCACTTCAGGGCATCACTTTTTGTAAGGTGCAATCCCCTCACCTGATTCACAATGAGCTCACTATCTCCAAACACCTGTAGACAACCAATCTTCCTCCTTCTTGCCCACTGCAGACCTTGGATCAACCCTTCATACTCAGCAGTGTTGTTAGTACAAGAAAAGGCAAAATGAAAAGCAGCATAATAATTTTCACCTTGTGGTCACACAAGCATTGCACCACCACCAGATCCATTTCGGCCCCTAGAGCCATCAAAATACATTTTCCATACCTCATCACGATGCTCTACCTACTGCTTTGCTTTCTTCAGAAGACTTGGAATTGCTGTTTCATGCTCATTCAATATGTACACTCCCAAGCCAGCCTCTTGGATTTGTCCCTCAGGATCATCTACAACATTTTTAGAAGCCCACTCCCTCAAGAGTACCTCTGGTATGCTCTCAACTTGTAGTTCCTGAGCAGCAACTAGTTCAAGGTCATCAGAGATAATGTAATTTGCATTAACAACACTGGGTGTGTAAGGTTCTATGTGATAGTCTAAAAGTAACTCAGATTTCAAAGTTACTTTGGTGCCATATCTAGTCCTGAAAAACATGTGGGACCAGTCAGAAGACAGATATCCTCCTATTTTGGCTATAAATTCCCTTGATAAGCACATGGCAAAATGAGGAGGCAAATCTATTATGAACACCTCCTGTGAAATAGAGACATTGGGGCAGGCATGTAGGGTGAGACCTAGGTGTCTTATGATACCTATAGTATTAACAGATGTTCCATCCAACTGGAGTACACCTTTCTCAAGTGGCTGGTACGTAAGCCCTAACTAATCTGCAATCTGCTTAGGCATGACAGAACTGCTTGCTCCACTATCCACCATGCAATTGTGCACTAGTCTGTCCCCAATTATCATTGATACATAAAAAGGAAGAGGTTTGGCACCTTGGTTATGTTGCTTGATGTCATCTTGGGATGAATTAGTAAGGGTAGTCCTATCTGGGTCAACAGTGGTATCATTGGGTACCTTCAAATCAGACAAGGCAGACTGTAACATCTTCTTTTGGCCAGGGATCTCTAAAGAATCCTACATAGACATGGTTACACTCATCTTTTTCATGTTTTCAATAATATTGAAAGGTGGAGAGGTACCTACCTTTTGACTTGACTTTGTAGTAGTAGTATCAGCCTGCAAATGAGGTATCTCCCTTGTTGTTGCTGGTGCACTTCTTTGCAAGATGCAAGGAATGTAGGATGTGGAAGCATCAGTATGTTCTCTACCTTTGCTTGCTGTTGGCTCAACCTCATAGCCCCTCTTCTTAGCCCTTGTATTGGCAGCAACTGGACTACTATCACTATTTACCCCATAGAATTCTCCTTCCTGCCAATTCATAAAAGCAAAATCATTCTGAGGCTACTCTTGTTGTTGTGCAGCTCCATCATTTTGTGTGTATGGCTGTGTAGCTGCCACATTTTGTGCCATCAGAGCCTAGTTTAGGACTCCACTTGAACACGCTGACTGATTATGTGGCATATGGCATGGGACACGCCAATCATAATCAACTGCAATGTTATTCTGGACAGGGACAAGGTCCTTTGCTATACTAACAGGTGCTGGATTGTAAGGCTGAAAAGGCCTTTGGTTCATATTTTGCTTGGCACCTTGGTAGTTGTTCTGATAAGATGGCCTATTGGCCTGGTAAGGTTGACCCTGCCCTTGATATGCTTGGTTCTGCCCCCGATATTGTTGTTGATAAGGCTGCCTGCCTTGAGATTGCTGCTTCTTAATGTTTACTAGATCATTCCCAAAAGTCTGCAGAAGATTTTCTATTTTTTGTTGGCTACTTTTTATCTCCTTTAGCTCTTGAGATGAACTAGAGGTAGCAGGTTCAGAAGTGGAGGTACTTGGTAATGCTGCAACAATAGGTGTAGGGACAAAATATGGGGTGGGTAAAGGCATAGAAGCCTGGATCTCAGGAAAAATGGGCATAGGGGGCCTAGGTGCTATTTTTCCAGCCTGAATTAGACTGTTCTCTACTTTAATGGCTATGTCATAGGCATCAGGTAAGCTTACACCTACTAGTGATTGTATCATCACCGAAATATCACTATTTAAAGCTTTTAAGAAATATAAGAATGCATACTCAGCTAGAGGTCTTACCATGGCAGGAATTCTGTCCCATGTCTTCTAAAATCTGAAGTTGAAGTCCATCATTGGTTCCTGAGGAGCTCTCTTTATGGTGGTCATCTATTCCACCAATGACAGATTATCTGATTTATCCTGGAACTGCTTATTCAGCTTGTCTCCTAGTTCATCCCAGGTCCCTATAGTCTGTACTGGTAGACTTCTGAACCATTGTAATGCCTTTCCTTTGAGTGAGGTAGCTAGTAATCTGACGGCCACATTTTCTTGTGTTACATGATGTACTCCACATAGAGAAGCCACATCTCTTATGTGTTCAATAGGTGTAGTTTGGGTCTCCCCTGTGAAATAGGGCAAGCTCTTCAAGGCTACCATAGGTATGGCATCATGTACTATTAAGTTCAAAGGGCTTCCCCCATCAAAAGCCACAAATGGCTGATTTCTTGCCATCTGAGCAACTGGAAGTGGGTTTGCTTGAATTGCTACAAGGACTACAGAGGCAACTGGTCTAAAATTTGGTGGAGTTGACAAGGTCCTCTTAGAATAGAGAGTTCTTACTATAGTTCTACTCTACCTCCTAGGTGGAGAAAGCTGTAGATAATCAAAGGAACTGGAACTTGAACTCCTAGTTTGTATCCTTTTCATAAAAGTATATCAGCAGAACTGATTTGCCTGATCTTCCTCAGTATGAGTTGCCAGATATGCAATTTTTAACCTCTTATAGGTCAGAAAACCACCGGTTGCACATCAAAACCAGTAATAAGAGTTTGTATTGTCCCACAGGGCATGCCAGAAACTGTTGTCATGTGAAATTGCACCCTACTTGAATGGGATTCCAAGCATTCCAATGACACAATGGGATTGATCTCTAAGTGTGGGACTTTGCTAAATGAGATCAAACCTTCGGAGAAGGCCGGCTTCCTTGTCTAGTTATCACCTAAAACTACAGTATTTTGGGGTGAAAAGGGGAAGAGATGTGCTAAAATGAAAGATAAAGCAACAATACTAAAAAACATGAAAGGGTGATGCACCAGACAGTTCTAAAGAACCTTTGCAAAGACTGAAGCATGCACAATATAATCAGATACAGCAAGCAAATATACACAGAATAGATGATTCTAACAGAGGTAAGGAACAAGATGATTGAGAGGAACAAGAAATATTCACAGACAACCATATGCAGATTCACACAAAGATAGAAAAATCAGCAAAAGGTATGATAGCTTTCATATATCTAAAGAAAGGCAAGGTTACAGTATGAAAAGTTCTGTTTGGAAATAGGGCAAACAGAATGTTTCCAAAAAGTTGTCCAACCCTTATTACATCATAAGCCTCAGCTTATATAGAATTGCAAAATACTAACCTAGGTCGGTTACAAAAATCCACTCAGGGAGCTGCAATCAAAAATATCTTCCTGAAGGGACGTCCACCTGCCAAGAGTAATGGCGCAAAAGATCTGGAACAGGGGCAGGTGGGAGATATTTGGGTCTTCAATGCAAGCAGCCGCGTCATCGATCTGATCCTCAGAATGGCGGAGGATAACCTAGCATTGAATGTTGATAGCTGCCTACCATATCTGCTGTAATGAATGCCCCCAAAAAAATCCTCATCTGTTGAAAAGTGACAAAACCTCCCGAAAAGCCTGCCAAATGAAAGCGGGGACAAAAACATGCAACTTTGCCTCTTACAGCATGTGAAAATTCACTAAAACGGAGGAGATACAGGCGGTCAAAGTTTGGTCAATCACCTGTGTATATCACTTCTGCATCTTCAACTGTGTCTCGGCATATACAACCCTAAATGTACGCTACAGACCCAAAGAATTATTATGAAACTGTTAAAAAAAATGTCGTCGGGTCCGGGCTGTGTCTATATAAGAAACTGGGTGCCAAAACTCTTTGAGAAGCCCCCATCGGAAACATGTGCAGAAGCTGACACGTGTCAAGCCCCGCGATGCCTTGTATGATACACGTGTTGCAATCCGCAGTGATCATTTTCAAAAGGCCGATGGAATTTTTTGAGAGCCCGCCAATGGTAAGGTTTTTTAGGCAAGGCTTCTGGGAATTTTGGCACTTCGCTTTATAGGGACCTTTTCTAAGGGATTTTCAAGGAAAATACCATGTTAAATGTTTGGCTCTGGGCAGAGGGAAATAAGGTTAACAGTAACATCATTGTGTGTGCTGAGGTCAGCAGTCAAGCGGCCAGGTTGGGTGACGTGGATGACTTTTGGCCGCTTCTCCCTTCTTTTGGGTCACTCATGCCTTTGCACATGTTGTGCTCCTCTGTAGGTTGGGGCCACACCTTTTCATAGGTCGTGCTTCTCTATAAGCTGGTTGTGCCTTTCTACAAGTTGTTCAGCCCTTGCAAAAGCCATTTGGCCCTTCACATAGGTTGTTTGACCTCTGCACACAATGGGTCGACCTCTTCACAGCCATGAACATCATGCCCTATAGAAACCACCCTCAATCAGGCTCTACAAATAATTCAACCTTCTCTGTATGTAAATTGTCCTCTATAAAACCTAAAATTTGAGCTTCCACAGGCATAAAATAGCAACAAATTTAGTTTCCATTTTAATGCAAACAATGTTTACCTTCGCCAAAAGTTCTAGACCAATTAAACAAAACCAGATTGGCTTTGATACCATGTTAGATTGATGAGATCTTTTGGCAAAATGTTAGTACCAGGTCGAGCCACAAAAGCCAAGCTACTGCACATGCTCCTACAAGATATGAAAAACAAAAATAATGCAAGCTAGAGAATTAACATGGAAATGGATCCAATCAAACTGATTTGTATTAAGATTGGAGATGTACATATAGGTGAACTTAGGTAGAGAAGATAATGGAGAAGATAGCTCCACATAACTACCACTAACTAAGACTAGTGGCAAGTTAACTCCCATAAGACTAGCAGGAGGTGGTGAATTAACTCCACAAAGCTAGCCTGTCAAATCTAAAAGATCAACACACCTAATCATGCTTAATGCCATGTGTAGGATACATGCATAATTATCCACAATAAGAAAATAATAAGAAAATCCTACACTAACACACAATTCATAAACACGTGTCAAGAGTCGTCTCCTCATTAGCTAACTCATCTAGAGATGAGTAACTATTCCACAAAAATGTGTCATCTAAATTGAAGCTACCTATCCAAATGGGAAGTTGCATAAGACATCAATTCTCTAGCACATATTAGAGAACTCATTCCAACTACCTAGTGGGTTGCAGGATCTCCATTGGGCAACTAGGGGTGGGGAAGGATGTTGGTAAATGGTGGATGGTGGAGAGGACAACAACAACACCATTAATAGTCTTGGGTAAAAGTTCAAATTTGTGTCACACTTCAAACCAACTCATTAACATAAATGAATTTAAGTATTATCAACTAAAAGTCAATTTTGGTGAAACATATATGTTCTATCTAGATTCATTCTAGCTAAATTAGATCTAGGCCACATATTTTCCAATAGGAACCATCCACTAAAAAAATATGTAGCATCACTTTGGGGCTAATTTATCAAAATATGAAATTATTTAAAAAACTTGATGTTCTAACAACTCGTACTTGTGCAAATAATCATTTTAAAAGAATCTAAAAATACCTTATTGTAGACCTCTAAGTATACTAAGTTGCAAAATATAATTTTTTAAACATTTCAATTAGTGTTATATTTTATATTTTATTTTTACTAAAATAGGTCAACAACACCAAAATATGATGTTGATTGTCCTCTCAAGAAACATAATAAATTTTATCAAAAAAATTGAAAAAAAAATGATGCACTAGAGGAGAGATTCCATGTTGAGATGATATAATTTTTTTCCTATTTTGGAAAAATAGATAAGATAAAAGTTGATGTCTCATCGAAATAGTTGTGTTTTTATTACACGCAACTTCCAAGATTTATTTAAAAATATATATTTATCAAAATGGAAAATAAATTAATTCATGTGCACTATAATTTTGAGTTATGAATAAACAAAAAAATAGAAGGAAAATAAATGAAATTTACTATATAAAGTGCATTCCATTCAACCTTATTTTTTAGTATTTTATAAACAACTAAATTATAGTGTCAATTTTATAAAATGCCACATTTAAAAAAATTTCTAAATTTTAAAAAAAATACAAACATAAAATACATTAAAATTTATCTACATTTTATTATTTTGCATCATTTTAAAATTCAAAACATATATGCCACGTGCTAGTGATTCAAGTTAAAAAGTTAGATTAGTGTTGGTCATTTCCTTTATAAATGTGTGACATAGCTTTGAACTTTCATTCTACTCAAATAAATTTGGCCTCACTATATGTCTCTCGAATAGGAGAGATGAAAAATTTATCTATATCTAGAGGTTTTGAAACTATTTTCGAGGACTAGCCCCAAGAGCCTAAGGAGGGCTTAGGGGGAGGGCCACCCTTATTAGGATTCTTAGCTTTGCAACTATAGTTTGACCTTCTTCTTTTTTGGTAAGAGGAGGCAACCCAAAAAAAGGTTGTGTATTAAGCTTAGAATGAGGGGGATCCAAAGGGAAATCCTAGATCTTAAGCTAAGAAGATTGGGACTATAGGAAAGTTAGGATAGAGAACACATTGAGCATATCTCATCTATCCAATCTATACATCCATGATCTCCTTTAAATCCTTGGAGAAATCCACCTCTGCATAGACCCTCTTCTAGGGTCGAACTAATTAGAACTTATCTGGTTCAACACGAGGAGGCTATTTAGCTCAAAAAATTCCATCATGGAAACGGTAACCCATGAAATTCTGCTTAGATAGGGACTTGTAGAGATTTCATATCAAAGATGATGAAATCTGAAATCTAGGGTTTGAAAACAAGCAAGGATGAGTGGACAAGCTAGGGACCATGAATGAGGATAGCCTCAGCATGGTTGGCTTCATCAAAGCGAAAAAGAAAAAAACCTTTGGTAAGGTTTGCATAGCTTCAAGGCAGATCCCATGTGGAACCTAGGCCTTGTTGACCTAGCCTTTGAGCATGTTCAAAATATCCTATTAAAATAAAATTCTCTGACCAATGACATGCATTGTCAATTTTGGAATGGAAAGATCAACATTTGGGGGTGTTTCAGTGGGAATACCTTGTGGAACTCCTTGGGGAAAACTTATTGGGCCTCTTGCGTAGGGGTGCCATTGTCATGCGCCATCGAACCTTCATCTCTAGTGGAAACCATATAGTTATAGAAGGTTGAAACATTTAAATGGGTAGAAAATGCCCACAGGCATGGCAACTTAAAAGGTGCTAAATAAATGTAGAAAAACAAGACCAACTCCTACTTCAGAATGAAGTAGTATGACATTAGGGAGACCCAACCATGACACCGAAAAAGCCAAGATTGAAACCTTAGAAAAGCTCTCTTTCACAAGTTAAAATTTTCAAGTTAGTCCTCATCTCAAAATTTGAGTGATGCTTGTTCTTACCAAACCCCATCCACTTGTCCCCTTTTAGACTCTATTTATGTGTTAAGTCCATAATACTTCATATTTTCTCCATAGACATCAAATGCCTAGTGAGCTATATTTTACAAGGTCCCTCGTGTCTGAGGAATTGTACATTTTAACTCTAAGCACTTTCCAAACTAGGTGTATTTACTAAATTTTCTTGAATGAAAAGATCACATCTATCATTTCAAATCCATAGCTTACATCCTATCCACTTTCCCATACTAGAGAGTCATATTTGAAGCCTTAATGAACTTACGAGTCTTAGTAAACTATATTTCTACAAGAGGCTTGCATTTGGGTTATTCACGTTTCAATTCTAGTGTATACACATTTCAATGTTTGCTTATATATTCATATTGATAGGTTTCTTTAAATCTAAAAAGTTAAATTCGGAAGACTATGAGGCCCTAGTTGGTAGACTCAAGTGCTTTATATAATTAATTGCACAAGTGGAGACTCACATTTAATGTTTTTGAATATTTCAAGTTTATAGGAATTGGTGTACCCAACCTCCCCTCTATTGTCTAGTTGAGTGGTGATTTAAAATTTATGTGACATAACCATTAGTAGACCTAGAAATTTCTTCCATTTTAGCTCAAGATGATGTTTTCAAATCCAAAAGCCATGTTTAAGTTCAAGTGACATCATTATTATAGACATAAGCTCGATATTCATCAAATTTCATTGAGTAACTCACATTGATTATGTTAGTAGTCTTGTGTTGGTAGACTCGATTGTTCCTATAAAATTGAATTTGAGTAATTATCATAAGTCCCAAAAGAGTCTTGCATTTGATGTCTACAATCCTATTAGAATGTCCATTTTGGACTCAAGCAAAGTATAGGCTAGAATATGGAGGACTCCCACATTTGAGCTTTCAAGTATTTGGGGTCTAAGGGATTTTCAAACCCAAGCTCCCCTATCATATGCCATTCTCAGGAGTGATAGGCCTAGAGGACATGTGACATTTTTGAAGCTAGTGATTATGGTCCTCTAGAACCCACTATGAATATTAATTGTTGTCCACATATACACAAGGGATGACATGTATGTCCAAGTCAACAACAATTATAATCTTGATGGTTTCAATGGTTTTTAACAAGTAAATGGTGCCATGAATATGTGTTGAACATAACAAAGAGGTATTGACATGTGGACTAGTTGCAAGTGTGTGGTTTCCCTTGTTAATTTGTATATATATACATTCGGCACCCTATTCTCAACCTTATTAACTTAGTTGGCTTGTGTGTGTTGTGCAAGTGCATCCACATGGGTTCAATTTACCTAAATTTGACCATGTGTTTTTAAATTACAATATATTTCATATAAAGATAGAATGTAGTTATTATTCAAGGTGAGAATTCCCTTGGTAATTGGTTGCAAGAAAATCATGTTAGAACCTAAAACTAATCAAGAGGTGAGATTAATCCTATTTTCTTAATTATATTGAGGGTGGTTGGAAGACTATTAATGCAACATGGTGGATTGTTCCATTTTGACCTAAAATATGAATTTTTCCCAACTATAGACGTTCTCTATAATTGTACAATTTTTCATGCAATGTTCTAGGCCCATTTGAATTCAAAACTTTTGACAAATATAATTGATTTTAAACTAATTTGATTATATTTTCAAGAACTATATTTTATCCCAAAAATATAGGGTTGATTGTTGATTCAAATGTACTAGTTTGAATAAAAGAAACACCTTAAATGTAATGTTGTGCAACGTAATTTAATACACAAACTTTCTCAATTAAGCAAATACAAAGGCATGGATGACTGGATTATGAGACTCTTGTGTGGACAAGATGCATCCCTTTCCAATCATTCTAGCTTTACTTTAACTTTTGTTGGCATTACTTTATTTTCTCTAGCAATCTAATACACTTCCATTTAGCTATTAAAGACCCATACTACGGAACTATAAGTTGCTTATAAGAGAATATAAATAAGGCTCCTCTAATGGAGCTGAAATATCAGCGGACAACTACATCGTCCATTTGCAACTTGTAGAGTGGGGGGTACCTGCTTCTCACGTAGACGTTGACGGACTCTACGAACTTGCGGACATGCACCTTATTAGTTTTACTGTCATAAGATTTCAGTGAACCTGATTTGTGCTTTGCCATGTAAAAAGCAAATTTGAGTAGCTTTGTGGCCTCCGCGCTGTTACACTCAACATCAACAGACGTAGTATCGAAATGATCAGCTACTAACGAAGATGGCCTTCCACAGCAGAAAGCACCTGACAAGAGCTTTATATCCTCCAGCTTACAACCATTATCATCAGGTTCAATATAAATATCACGGGCTTCTAACGACTCCTGATCAGATGCAATACGACCGGCTTTTAACGAACATTGTCTCTGAACGTTGTCGAAGATCCACTCTATATAAACCGAGTCACATTTAGAGTCACATTTGAACAAAAATGGACCAACTTTACAGCAACTCTTATATTTATAAAACGATTCAGAGTCAACAGAGGTTTCAGGCTGAGCTTTTGCTTTGGCACCAGCAGCAACTAGAGCGCGTATATTGTTGTCCCGGTGAGCACAGATTACAAGGTCAGCCAAGGATTCACAGTCAGAGACGTTTTCAAGGTGAGCTTTTACACCTCCACCAACGAGCACACATATATTGTTCCTGTCAGCCAAGGATTCACAGTCAGCTAAGGATTCAAAGGGAACTTTTGCACCTGCAGCTACGAGCGCCAATACACTGCCACTCACAATCTTTGATTTCAAGTCATTACTAGGCTTCAAATTCTCCACCCAGCTCCCCCAAGAATACGCCCACCTCCTCTTTGGCAAAGGCAGTCGGTCACACAGCAACTGTACTGCCCTGCAGAAGGGCCTGCAAAAGAGTTTATTGATGACGTGATCAACAGACAGCCTCACTCTTGTGCTGAACCCCATAACTGCCGATGTGAAGGTTAGCGATGCAGGAAGGAGCCAATGAATATGCTTTTGAGTCTGTAGGAACAAACCCACCAAGTTTAAAATCTTCACCAATTTATCCTCCGACTTTACCAAGTTGACAGGCAGAAAGTAATCTTGGTCGAGACGAATAACCGCGCGGTTATCCAATATCACCGAATCCAGCACTTCTTCAAATTCCATAATATCGCCCGTGACCACTTCTTCCCAGATTTCTTTATGGTCTTTCACAAACACTGTCTCTCTAGCCACTTTTTCAATGTATAGCACAGTTTCCCACATTTTATCCGTGATGTAATATGCAGACCCATCCTTTATTAACATCTTGTTTCCTTTCTTTCGCTCCAGTTCAAACTTCTTGCCCAGGTAGACCACTGAAACTGACCCACCATTCTCAGATTCCCTTTCTTTCGTAGATTTCTTAGGAGCTTTGTTCTTTTTCACATCTCCTGCTGTGGTGGCATGAGAGATCACTTTTTTGAAGACTCGACCTTGGAACCCCTTGAGCTTATTGTAATCTGTGTCCAGAAAAGAGAAGCAAGTGAAGCCCTTGACCTTATTGCAATCTGTGTCCAGAAAAGAGAAGCAGCAGTTGAGAAAGGAGCGGGCGAACAAGTAGAAACAAGTGGCCAAGTATGCCATGGTGCAGCTTATGACCGCCCAGAGAGGCGTGAGCTTCATGATCTGCCAAATTCCGAGGCTAAGTTGCAATGGCAGCAACACACTGCCTACAACTTCCTTTAATTGTACCATAGTTTCTACGCTAATGAACCACAAAGGTAAGCCTCTCCTCTTCTGGATAGATATTCTTCAATCTATTTCCCTTCCTCTTATACCATAAAAACTTGCCACATGACACGGTTACACTGGGTCAGTTGTTTCTTTTGTCCTTATACCAGGAGAGTGACTTGATTGATCTTTATTCTTCTGGCGTTTTCTGCCTTCTGTTATATTTTTCACCAATTTTTTCCAGATTCCCTATCTTGTCAATTGAGGATAGCAAACGTTAATGTATATTTGATTTCTCCCAAATTAATTTAAAGGAACGGAAAAAAAAACAGACCCCATTTTAAATAAAACTAAATTTAAAATAAAAAAATCCTACTAACAGGGAACAACATGTACAACGAGCGACCCTAGTGTCGTTAAATCGTTTTTCTATAATTTAATTTTTCTTAGAATATAGTATAAAATGTTTTGTTCTCTATATAATATATTGTTTTGGCCCACTAAAAACATGGCATAGATAAGAAGCCTCACCGTCCTCTGGTCTCTTTTCTATTTAGATATATTTTCCTTTCCTTTTCTTTCACTATCTTTTCAACTATAGGATGGTATCAAATATTATTATATATGTATTATATATTTACTTTCGTTTTATTATTATATTGTCAAAATAATGATGTTTAAATTTTATTTTTTTTCCCTCTTTGTCTCTCTTATTTTAATATTATCAAATAATTGGGATGCTAATGTTATTATACTGAAATTATATATTTATTAATTTTTCATTAAAATAATAATATTATTAAAATTTATAGTTATTTTGTTTGGTATTATTTTTCCTTTGTATTTATTCATTTATTAGATTAGTTAATTTATATATAAGTTACTAATATAATTAAAATGGTCAATGGACAATGCATTTTAATAAATAATTATTAATTAGCATATATTATTTAATTTTTAATTACTAAATAAATTTATAAAAACTATATGAATAGAAACCAGACATGACTATCAAGAGGTGAGATTTTCTTTAGATATAAGAAGGCAAGGTGCTTATATAATATGAAATTTTATATATTTTTTATTAAAACTGTAAAAAGTTCAAAGAGATGTAAACTTAAAAGAAGGAAAAGTGAAAGACCTTGAAGAAAATAGATACATAAATATTCCCCGCCAATAATAGTATAGAAATTGGAACAATAATATTGTATGTACATATGAAAAAAAACACTAAAAAATCACTCTTTCCACCAAATTTAGTTGTGGTCACAAGTCACCCAAAGTTCACCATTCAAACTCTCATAAAGATCTAAATATCATAATTGTAAGAATGATTGATGCACAACAAAATTAAGCAAGGAAAAAATAAATCAAGACTTTATCGAGAGAAAAACACGTTTATTATAATAACCAACCATATCCATCTCAATAAAAGCCAACAAATGTTGTTTCTCATAAAATTTTAGTGCATTCTAACAAATAATTGATGAATACATACAAGTGTGATATAAAGAGACAAAAAATTCATCTTTTCAAAGGCTTAGAGAGGAACTTTTTTCATTCATTGTATCATCTCCAACATTATTAATTTTTTAAGCCATAAGAATTCAATAGGTTACCTTAACACAAGATCAACCAAGTTGTTAATCCAAGTAGAAAATTTAGGACAAAATTTTTTGTAATCAATTGGCTCCTGTCAACTACTTGTTCTCTCCTACCTTTCTCAATTAATAGGGAATGCAAGTACTCTCCCTTAGTTTTACAATAAGTCAAATAGATTGAAGAATATTAATAGGTTAGCACATTAGGCTACTATAATCAATCAAATAGATTGAGGGTGAAATTGGCTATGCCTCTCTAAATAATTGGAGATCTATCTATGGTAGGGGGAAAGCTCATAGGTGAATGTTCATAGTCGTGTCACTTTTTAGGATAGATTTTATGCATACCAAAATTTAAGCATTTCCAACAAAAAGTTAAAATTAACTGAAAATATGTTAATTAGATTTTAACCACAACTTTTCTAGCTATAATGAACATTCTCTTTCCTCGATTCCTACTTTTAATTGTTCTTATTAATTTAGTTAGTTGCTATGAAAAATATTGTCGCTAAGTTTGCACTAATCCTTAAAGTGCAACAATTTTCACCAACAATTCTAGGAATTGATAGCTTGGCATGGAGCAATTTAAATTAGAATATCAAATAGGATCCTTTGTTGCGAATTATCTCTTCGGAGAGTTTAAAATAGAAAAATCTAGATTTAATTAATCATCAGGTTTTGAAATCACTTTCCAGATCAATATTATTATTGAAGAAAGATAGCAGATTATTATATAGAAAAGAATGAATCATTTCTTATGTGTTAACTAGGAACAAATGGACAACCCATCCTATCCACCTCCAAATGATTCTTACTTTGACTAATAATCATACCCAAATCTATCTTCATAGCTAGGGAGAAGGGAAAATCTAGTGATGTTGCAACGTTGAGAAAGATAAAATATTATAAAATACTAGTAGAACAAATACAACAATTGCACATCTTATTCATCAAAGAGATTACAATTTTATATAATAGGAGAGGAGTTCAACAACTCCCTACAAACATGCTAACTAGCTTGACAACTAACTGATATTGACACCTAAGTTACTAAAACTAATTGACATAACTACAACTTTTATTGACAACACAAAAGTAAACTGCTAGCACTTACACTCATTCAATTATTCATTGCTCTAATGATCCCCCTTAATGAAGAACTAAAAATATCTCCAACCAACATCCTTCCTAAACTGTCACATGAGCACAGCACTGATCCTTTGAAATCTCAAGCACCTCTCCTCCAACACCACAAATGGAGGTATGTTGAGTAACCCATATTTCCTCTGACAATCTTTTTAAAATGTGCTTTGATGATCACAAAACATCTAATATTCATTCAAATAGTTGGATTATTTCATCTTCTTCTTCATACAGCTAGAACTATCCACATCATGTAACATCCAGTCAATGATCACCACATGACAAGCAATGCTCTGACATGATAGCCCATAAGCATAAGAAATTGAGCTCAATATGGCTGCAACAAAAAATGCTCTCCACAAGCCAACAAAACTCTATAGCTCCACCAATCATTATCAATCCAACTCTCACATAGCCTACTCGACAACTCGCTCCTACAATAAATCTTTACAACTCAAGGTATCCACACACCTCACTCACAACCACACCTACTCTACTCTCAAAATGCTCTTATCTATATAGGCACTCCTATGATGGAGTCATGCCTAGTCTAGCTTTAATACCATGATAAAATATTGAAAAATAATAGCAGAACAAATACCATAGTTACAAATCTTATTCATCAAAGAGATTACAATTTTATAATAGGAGAGGAGCTCAATAAGTCCCTACAAACCTACTAACTAACTTGACAACTAACTAAGATTTATTGACACCAAACTAAATCTAATTGACACAAATACAAGTCTTATTGAAAGCACAAAAGTAAACTACCGACACTTACATTCATTTAGTTATTCATTACTCTAGTAGAGAAGCTCATCAAATGAACTGAAATCGAACACCTACTTCTAATCCCTTTCCTTCTTTTCATGCTCTTGCTCCTTTTGATGTCGGTGAGTATAGTGAACTAGGGATAGAAGGAATAGATGGAATGAAAGCCTCTCCATTATTAGTACCTATCATGGTAGGAACTCTTGTGTTGGATATACAATTTTTTTCAATACTTTTGTAAATTATCAATCAATCATTTTGTTTTACTGTTTTCATGACTAGAGTTTGTAATGTTGGGAAAAATGTGATTGGCTATTAGAGTTTAACCTCTTATTTTAGTTTCATGTGAATCTATGCAAACATTAAATACTAAATTCAATCTAAGCCATAACCAAAATCAAATCAAATAAATATTTCCATACCTAAAATCAAATCAATTTTATATTTGGGATACCCAAAATCAAATAAAGTCAAATAAATATTGTAAAAGACAAATAGTGTTTATTACAAGGATGGTGGAATAAAGTATAGAAAAGACATTCACTTTCTCCGTATCTAATCAAGTTATCAAAATGAAATTTGAATACCCCTCATCCTTGGCTCTTAGCCAAAGTGGTTTCAACCTAAGGATCATGCTCTTGAATTGGATAGCTAAACAATTATGTGGGTTTGATATAAACCCTCCAACAAAAAAAATGAAATCAGAATGTTCACACAATCAATGTTCATTTCAATCAACTTGTTTTCTTTCTAGTTTCCGTCGCTTTTATTCTTTTTTCTTTTGGGTTGTATGGAATGAATTGGCATAGGGCACTATACCAGTGTTTTCAACAAATCCATTTTCTTTTCTACATATCCCTCAACAATTATAGCTTACAAAAATAGTCCTTTTTGAGGCATTCTTTGAAATAAGTAACATGCTTGGTGAAAAAATAATCATAATACTGTAATGACTAAGAGACCAATTCAACATTTGAATGCTTTTTTAAACAAAATTTGTGGATAGACTACAATATTGTTCAACTTTATGTATTTTTTAAAACAATCTATCAATTATACAGAAAGTTAGGGTTAAACTTCTCTATTTTTGGATGAATTTATTTTGGCAAGAATCGATGAGATGTAATGGGAACAAGTTGAATTGGTTTATTTCCATTTACATCCTCAACTTGCAAACATTTGAACCTAGTCCAAACTCAGCCGATTTCATGTTACTTATGATAGCAACAGACATAACACGATTATTGTTCAGGTCAGGTTCACCAGTAAATTCACAATTCCACCTTTAGGAGCTCTAGTAATAGAAATAATATGTTGTTCAATTTTTGAATAAGGTGCCTTCTTCACGTCTTAATTAAGCATGCCCAAATGGTGTAAAAATCCATGCCCAAGTGGTGTGTACAAAATTAAGCATTTCACTAAGAGTAAACAGTGGGGAGATTATTTAATAGTTTAGATTTGAAGTTGAATTACTTGTGAAAGACTTTATCTTGTAGGATAGACATTAAAATTTGCATTGACTAAACTATTGCATTTGCTTTGCATATTTTTTCTATCTCAATTACAATTCAAAATTGATTTATGTTGACAAAAGTATGTTTGTGGATGTTTGTTTTCTCACTCTTTCTTTGCTTCATGAGACTTATGCATTTCTATTTGACACTTGCAATAGATGATATGATGGTTGACCCTCTTTACAATGATGTCATGCTCTAGAGCTTTGCCATTGTAATTTTTGAACTATTCATAATCCTTATAGCTTTGTATTGCATTCATAATACCATTTGTTTTTTCATATTCACCATTTGCATCCTTCTTGTATTGATTTACTGCTCCATAATCTACTAACTAAGGATGACATAATCTGTTCTACCTTCAAATTAGACCTAGTTTATGTTTAGTCTGACAAGATCTTGCAATCCAAGTATCAAGGCTCTGGGAAAAAATATCCAAGTGAAGGCCTATACAAAAATGTTATAAATCTCAAACATTCTATAGACACAAGGAGATAAAGAGGTGTTAAACAATACCCATGGGGTCGTTACACTACAAAATAAGGGACCCCAAATTGAAACAACATCAATGGCTTGGAACATTTTACAGATAAGAGGTTGCTCATGCTTATGATATGGCTATCATTTCCATGAGAAGAAACAAGGAAACAACAAATTTTCTCCATATGAATTCAAAGCCATTTAAGTTTCTCTCCAACCAACTTATTATGTTAGAAGCTAAAATCTACAACAACTTTGGGGTCATGGTCATGACCAATTCCATACAATCTTTAATGGATAAAATGAAGAAGAATCATCAATTGATTGCAAGTGCTTCCAACAACATCCACATACCAGTCTCTCTTTGCATAGATCCTACCACCACTAGCACATATATTTCCATTATAATGCCTCCATGGGAATATGGTCTAGGTAATCATGAACCTAATCTTAAAATTTGTCCTTCATCTACACTAAAACTACACAATCTTGAAATGTGTTATCGAAGTGCCACTAGTAATGACCTGATCATTCCATGCTCATTTTAATGTTGCCAACTCTCCTCCAACTCTATTGTCCAATCTTCTTTTGACACCACCTACATTAAGAGGGATTGCTTCTGGATTTAACTATGTATGTTTTTGCTTCAACATTTCAGATCATACTCAATGACACCACCTACATTGCTTGTAGACACCTAAAATTGTCCACTCCATTCCTAAACATCCCTAAACCATCTCTAAGCATCCTTAAATGAAATTTTTTCCATAATTAACTGAATAAACACATGTTCAGATATTTAATTGATCCATTCCCTTTCAAACCATGATTTAACAATATCTTATTCTCAAAATCACTATTCATGTACTTTCTACTATTCATCTATACCTATGTTCGTGCCTACCCCTAGCCTAAATGATTAATTAATCACTTATTAACCCTTTCCTATAGTCTAAACATTAGATAAATTGTATTTATCTAATATCCCCTTTTTCCCATCCCATGAATTAAATAAATATATACCTATTTATTTTATTACCTATTTTCTACACTGTTTATTAGCTTGCCTAAACCTAATTAATTAACTAACCCCTTACTTGCACATTCCATTATCCCTAACCTAATAATAGTCAAACCCTCATAATCCCCCTGTGTACAAAGTTATGGCCCTTTGTACAAGCTCACATGGACCTCTTACACTCTCAACTATACCCTTCTTCCAAAATCACTTTTTCACCATTGACTCCTCCTTGAACCAAGAACAACCTTCATTCACCAACCAAATCAAGCCACTTGGCAAGCTCTCCATGCTTGAGAGCTCTCAATCAACCTCCATCCTTGATCTCCCTAATCAATATCATCCATCCAATCCTCATCCCAAAATCCTTTAAATCCAACCCATCCCAAGCCATTTTCAAGACTCCATGAATTGCAAAGTAATGTTGTCCACTTGAGGAGCCATCTACATCCACAAAATCAAAGGAGCCCATCCACACAACAAAGGTTTGCATGGTAACTAGCTTTGTTTAGTTTCCTTTTTCATGCATTCCTTTATTTGCTCAATCCAAGGTATATTTGAGGATGATTGAAGTAGGCTAATATTATTTTAGTTTATTTTCTTATGTTCATTTTCACATGCATATATTTGGGACACCTGGTGGGACCCCCTTGGGTCCTAATCTAGCATCATTTTCTTGCCATAAGCTTGTTTTCAAGTTCCAGGCCCATTTTGGTTGTTTCGGCTCAGTTCAACAATCATGTTTGTGTTGTCATGTTTATGCTTTGGCAAATCGGTACCTTGCTTGGGTGGTTCTACAACATTCCTAACATTATTTCTAGAGTCTAACTCTACTTTGGCAGCCATGTCTATGTTTTGGCGGCCTTGTACCATGTTTTGGCGGCCTTGTTCTAGGGATTGCATTTTCACTTTTCATCCTTCCAAACTCATTCCCATCACTTTATAACAACTTCATAATTCTATTTTGTGATAGGGGGTCCATTTAACAAGGGGATACATTACTCAAATTTCCCCTTATCAGCTAATTTCATCAAAAACCAATCATTTTCTTATGAAAATTATAATTTTCATGCTCCTAAACCCAAATTAGCGGTCCTGTCTACACTTTAGTGATTCTGTCCCCTGTTTCATCCATTTTGTAGGCCTAGTAGGTATACATTTCATCCTCTAACTTTTCTTGGGTGTCCCTGTCTACACTTGGGTAGTTTTGTCCTATGTTTGAGCAGTTTTGTTCTGAGTGCAGTTTTCATCATTTTTCTTATGAGTTTTCACTTCTAACCCCTGAATATGCTAATCACATGCATGTTCCTTGTCATCTCACATCATCTTGTGTAGCTCATATTGGTCCAAGAAAAAATATCAAACTACTAATCTTGTGGTTTTATAGCACGCTTGTCCAAGGACCCACCATCTTTTTGCACTAAATCTAGGAAGATTTATTTTTCTAAGGGGTAAAAATAACTTTGTTTGGGACCATTTCAAGGTGTATGCTCTCCCCTTGCACTTTATGTGATCTTGGGGATCAAAAACCTTGATTTGATCTAATCTTGTTAGTCATTGTTAATCCCAAGGTTGTATGTGTGTATGTTCTCTCCTTGGGCTTCATGCAATCTTGGAGATCAAAAAACATTGGATTCTTTCCTCTAGGGGGCTTACCTTGGATTTCATCACCAAGGGAATGACCTCAACCCTCTTGTTCCGGCGAGGTATACAAATTTGGGAGAGAATCGAAAGACTCTCCCATTGGGGGACATTTGTCATTTGGGCAAAGCTTGCAAAAAAATTATACCTTGAAAAGTGAAGGAGAGTGGGTTGTACCCTCTTGCACCATGCCATTAGACATACCCCTCATTTCACGGACATGGGCCTCATGCACCTTGAGTGTATCGAGGATACCCCTAGAAGCTTGTGCATCCTAGCTAAAGACCTTTGACCGTCTTCTAGTGTGGTGCAAGGGATGTGGATCACCCCTTGAAGCCAGTCATGTCTACTTTCATAGTGTTGAGATAGAATTCACCTTGGTGATGCCTTTGGCACTCCTTGGTAAGGGATTTCACGTGTACGTGGCTATCCATATCTATCCATCATAGTTTGATAGGTAGTATATTTGTGGGCCCATGCTAGGATTCACTCACACTTGATTAATCTAAGGTATTTTTGTGTTTGGCGTGTCTTCATCATCGAAGCCCGTGCGCTCCCGTTAATACAAAAATCCAAAATCCTTTGCATCTTATGCATGTATGTGTGTGAATTTTTATTTGCAAATTTGCCTAAGGTCAAGCACCTATCTATCCCTAATCACCTCTTAATCACCCATCTTAATCCAAATCCAATCCATCCACTTCTTCCTAATCCACCTTATCTTAATCCAATTTCCTCCTAATCATTCATCCAATTATCCTAATAATCCCAATCTTCCTCCTAATCCACCTTATCTTAATCCAATTTCCTCCTAATCAAATGTTCATCCAATTATCCTAATCATCCCAATCATTCTCCTAATCCATCATAATCCCATTCCTAATTCATCATCATCGGACCCTAATCCCAATCAATTAGTCAAATCCAACTAAGGTCCTAATTCGAAATCCACTCTCATCCACCTAATCACTTTCCTAATCACCATCATTTTCCTAATCCAGTCCCATCATTTGAGCTTAATCAATTCCCATCTTTGAGCTTTATCCCATCTCATCATTCTAATTAATTCCTAATCCATTATCCCTAATCATTTCCATCCTAATCAAATTCTTAAATCACTCATCCTCTATCCATTATCATATTTAATCCATAGCCTAACCCACTTTTCATTATCTTAATCACCTTATCCCCATCCTAATATAATTCATTTATCCCTAATCAACTCATCCATTAATCACTCCTAATCATAATATCGTTAATGAGCTTAAGCCCTTCATCCATTCTCATCACAATCCACACATCTAATCCTAATCACTTCACCCACTCATGCCTAATCCTATTTCATTCATCCCTAATCTATCTAATCCATCCCCTAATCAAGCTTATCATCCCAATTTCATCCATTCCCATCATTCCATCCATCCCTTTATCCATCTATCCTTATTCACTTCTATCCTAATCTAATCATGTCTAATCCACTTTCATCCAAATCCCCATTCAATTCAATTATCCCTCATCCAAAACCAATCACCCATCATTCCTATATGCATATTTAATCAAAATCCAATCCCACCCTTAATCCAAAATTATCCTTTGCAAATCAAATTTTCTTAAGTCCAACTAACTCCCTTTATTCCTCTCCAAATTCCCAATAATAACCATCCAATTTCATCCAAATCTTAATCATTTTATTCCAAATCACCATCCAAATGACCCTTGGCCTAATCCAAATAAAGTCCAATCTAACCTTACCATCAAAGGGCCCTTGGCCTAATTAAAATCAATCTAAATCCAACCACGATCAGGTGTCATACACCATTGACCTTGACTAATCAAATCAAATCATTCCATGTCCAAGTATCAAGTGTCATATATCATTAACCTTGATCACTCAATCCCAATTAATCCAAATCCAAATCAATCATGACTTCATATACTTTTGATGATGATGAGAGTCTTATTGACCAAGCTAAAATCTAAATCCTTGATTAAATCCTTGCAAGCAAGATTGCCATAAACTATTCTCACCCATCTCTAAGCATGCAAGCACCTTTTGACCATGCATTGGCTAGAGAAGCTACGTCTCCATGCCTAACATACCCTATGGTCATCCTTATGCTACCCTTGACAAGGGAAATCTATTCCATAACTACCCCCATCCCATTATCCATCCTCGTATGAGATCCTCATCCCATCCACCTCTTATCCACATCCTTCATCCCTTATCCCATTTATCCAAATCTACTATCTCCTTATCCATCAACCCCACTATCCACTTCATCATACATGTCACCATCGAATTCTTCTCCTAAATCCAAATCATCCTTTCTCCAAGGACTCCTTGCTAAGAGTATCAAGAAAAATCATGAAAACAAACTTGTGGAGTCATGTCACCTCACTCCTCCCCACTCACCTAAATGTGTCATTGATGACCCCATCATCCACCTAGCATCCATCAAAACTAAATCACCTTCCTCCATCCTATTCAAAGTCTTATCCAAAACATTGCCCACTTCTCCATCCACTCAATCTGAGGAGCCTATTCAAACTACACATGCCTCCCCCATCGCACTATCCATGCAAATCCAACTATGTCAAGGGCCTAGTCCAAAGCATGTGGAAAACATTCACCCTGAAAGGAAGCTAGGTGTGTGGAAAATGCTTCCTACACTAATCTAATGAGGAGAGGGCTATGCAAATTCAAATTAATCCTTACAACTACAACAACATAGAACATCTAACAGAGATATTGTAGCAATACACATGAACCAGAAAGAAGACAGAAGAAAAGAGACAAAGATTTATGGTGGGGAAAACCCTTATCAAGTGAAAAACCCCACATTGAGAAAACCTGCACAATGTATTAACAAATCTGAAATTTGTTTACAATACACTTGCAATGTAAGCTTCAATGGTCTTCGACACTTGTTTCTGGAGTCAATCTGGTAGCATAACAGTACCTATAAACCTATAATACATATCCACCTCCAAGCACCTGTTTATATAGAATATACAAGGCAATATTGGACCTATCTTGGGATGGGCGTCCAACTTGGCCTCATGGCCCAAAACCCACGCCTAAGGACACTTGGTCAACATTGTAGAATGTGCCTGACACTTGTCCACAGCTCTCATCCCAAAAAGGTCGCCTATTTCCAAAATGGGCTATGACAGATGCTCTTACGACACTTACGCCTGTCATAGAATCTGTCATAGCGGTTACAACTTACAGCTGTAAGAGAATCTGTCATACACAAGCTATAAATAGCATACTCTCTTATAACATGTCATAGTCCACCTTGGGGCACCCAAATATGCTTTTTTCAAAGATGCTTCATGACACATGTCTTCACCTGCCTTACATGCTTCTATTTCTGACTCTTACATGTCATAGATTCTGTCATAGGAATTCGTCATAATCATTTCGGTCAATATTCCCTTACACAACATGAAAGATGCCAACACATGGGAAAATGCTCCCACCACAAAGTGGGATGCCTATCTCCTCATATAAGGACAAAATTACAAGTTGTCGTCTTCCATATAAGATGACACATCACCGTGCCACATCCCACAACATGACAATATGAAATTTACAATTTATTTACAACATAGGCAATTAATTAATATATACAAACATAAATAATGCAAGGAATTACCAAGGTTGAGACACCTTAATTCCCAACATTCTCCCACTTGTCGAGCACCTTGTAAGAGCCAATAGAATAACAGGATTTAACTGTTATAGGCCGAGAGGCCCATAGACTCTGAACAGCATCTGAACTTCTCTGTGCCCACTAGTTTCATCAATGCATCTGCAACATTATTCAAAGCATCTACCTTCTCCAAATTTACCTTTCTATCCTCAACCATGTGTCGGACGAAGTGAAACTAAACATCAATGTTCTTTGTTCTAGTATGGAAAGTTGGATTCTTCATAAGGCAAATTGCACTCTGACTGTCACAATTGATCGTGATCTGACTTGCATCAATACCAATATCTGAACACAATCTCTTAAGCCAAATGGCTTCCTTACAAGCATGAGTTGCTACCATATACTCAGCTTCTGTCCTGGACAAAGTAATCACAGGTTGTTGCTTACTCATCCAACTAATAGCACCACCAAATAGTGTAAACACATAAGCACTGGTGGATCTCCTACTGTAAATGTCACCTACCCAATCTGAATCCACAATTCCACAAATATCAATAGAATGCGGAGGTCCTGTAACATTACCATGATAGCATATGGAATATCCAGAAGTACCCCTCAAATATCTAAACACTCTCTTAACTGCATCCCAATGAACCGGTCCAGGATTAGCCATAAATCGACTAAGGACTCCCACTGCTTGGGCAATGTCTGGTCTTGTGCAGACCATAGCATACATCAAACTACCAATAGCACTGGCATAAGGTACTCTGCTCATGTCCTCCACCTCACTAGGAGATTTTGGACAATCCTCAACAGACAACTTTGTCCCCAAAAAAACAGGAACACACAATGGTCTACAATATGCCATGTTGAACCTGTCCAACATAGTCTTCATATACTTACTCTGGCTTAACCAAAGTTTTATGTTGGTTCTGTCTCTTTTGATTTCCATTCCTAGAATGTACCTAGCTGCCCCTAAATCTTTCATTTCAAACTATGCTGACAACTGAGATTTAAAATCAGAAATCATATTCTTACCCTTCCCAATGAGAAACATATCATCAACATTAAGTGCAACAATGAGAATATGATCACCATCAAACTTATAATACACACAATGATCTGATTTCGATCTCACAAATCCAATTGACAACACAAAGGCATCAAACTTCAAGTACCATCTCCTAGGGGATTGCTTCAAACCATACAAAGACTTCTTAAGTTTGCAAACCAAATTTTCTTTACCTTTCACCATGTAATGCTCTGACTATGACATGTAGATTTCTTCCTCCAAATCACCATAAAGGAAAGCTGTCTTCACATCCATCTGTTCTACCTCTAAGTCATAAGCTGCTGCAAGAGACAACAGGAATTGAATGGATGTCAGCTTTGCAATGGGAGAGAAGATCTCACCATAATCTATACCCTCCACTTGTGAATATCCCTTCGCAACCAATCTGGCCTTATACTTCTCAACACTGCCATCTACACCAAATTTCTTCTTGAACACTCATTTGCATCCAATGGGTTTCCATCCAGGAGGCAAAGGCACCAAGTCCCAAGTTTGATTCTTTTCCAAAGAAGCCATTTCATCCTCCATGGCCTCCCTCTAGGAACCTATATCTTTCATGTCCATAGCCTCTGATACTATTCTAGGTTCATCACTGTTCATAAGCAAATCAAAAGCACAACTAGAATCAAGCAATGTAAAACCAAACCTTTCAGGTTGCTTTCTTATCCAAGTAGACCTCCTCAAGAGCTGAGATTGAGGTTCAACTTCTTCATCTGAGCTTTCAGAGCTGCTAGTGCTCTCCTCATCATCAGGTCCAACATTGTCTTTCTGTTCAGTCTTCTCAGGGGTAGCAGGAAACTGAACAACATCCTCTTTCTTTTATTTTTCTTCTAACTGTAAAACAGTGGAAGAAGGTGCAAGCTCTCTGAAGATGGCACTTCTGTTATACAACAATTTTTCAACCACAAGGTTCCAAAGCTTGTATCATTTCACACTAACACCATAGCCAATAAAGATACACTTAACAGCCTTGTTCTCCAATTTTGGCCGCTTCTCCCTAGGCACATGTGCATATGCCCCACAACCAAAAACATGAAGATGCCTTATTGAAGGCTTTCTACCAGACCACACCTCCATGGGTGTCTTTCGAACAAGAGTTGATGTAGGAGATCTATTTACAAGATAGCAAGCAGTGGCGACAGCTTCAACCCAAAACTTTTGTTCTAGGCTAGCTCCACTAAGCATACTCCTAGCCTTCTCCATCAGTGTCATGTTCATCCTTTCTGCAACTCCATTTTTCTATAGGGTGTATGGAGTTGTCTTATGTCTTTCAATCCCAAGCTCCTTACAATATTTATCAAATTCTGTAGCACAGAACTCACCATCGTTGTCAGTTCTCAAACACTTAATTTTTTTACCAATCTGATTTTCAGCAAAGGCCTTAAACTCCTTAAACTTACTATAGACTTCAAATTTGCTTCTGAGAAAATAAATCCATGTCCTTCTACTGTAGTCATCTATGAAAGATACAAAATATACAGATTTTGATAATGAAGGAACATTAACAGGACCAAATACATCAGAATGAACAAGGTCCAACACACCAGAAGACTTGTGAGAACTCAAATAAAACTGAACATGGTTTTGTTTCCCATATATGCAATGTTCGCAAAAGTTGAACTCAAGATTACAATCATCTAACCCCTCAATGAGGTTTTTATTTTTCAGGGTACGTAGACCCTTCTCACCAATGTGGCCAAATCTCTTATGCCATAACATTGTCTTTTCAGCAAGAAGTTTAAGTTCCAAGGCATGATTACAAACATCAGAACTAGAAACAATAGATCTCTTAACTACTCGTTCAGATGGTGGGTATGAAGTGACTGCTGCCCTCTTCCTTGAATCAGAAGAACTATTGCATTGTGAAATGCATGCCTCCAGCTGAAACAAAGTACCTCTCCTAGTACCCTTAGCAAGCACCATAGCTCCTCTAGTCATCTTGCATCATTCTTTCGAAAAGACAACGTGCACACCTGCATCATTCAAACTACTTACAGAAAGCAGGTTCCGTGCTAAGCCTAGGATATGCATAACCCCAGAGATCCTCTTCACTCTACCATCAAGGAATCGGATAGAGACTCTTCCACGACCAACAATCTTCAAATGAGTGTCGTCACCCAAGTACACCTTTCCACCATCGAACTCCTCATACTTAATGAACCAGTCTTGATGTAAGGTCATGTGGAATGATGCACTAGAGTTAATCATCTACACATCATCAAATGCATGGGTTGCCAGGGCTGCGATAAAAGCATCACCATCATCTTGTGATTTGTCAAAATATGAATTTGGGGTCTTCTTCTTTTTCTTTTCTTCTTTGCATTCCTTTCGGAAATGCCCAGATTTACCACAGTTCCAATAGATAGCCTTGGACTTTCTAGGAGATTTGGATCTACCCTTCTTAACTTTCTTATCCTTCTTTTTCCCTTTCTCCTTGGGTCTTCCACAAACTGCAAGAGCCTCTTTGGTTGCATTAGAAGACTCTCTCCACATCTCTTCGGATAACAACGAAGAAACCACTTCATCCATTTTGAATGTGGATGTGGTGCTTCCAATGGCCATGACAAGGTGATCCCACGAGTGCGGCAAAGAACAAAGCAGGGTCATACAGTGATCCTCCTCCTCCATCTTTACACCAATAGATGTCAATTGTGCAACCAGCATGTTAAAACCATTCATATGTTTAGCAATGGATCCTCCATCCTCCATTCGAAGGGAATACAACTTCTTTCCAAAAAAAAGTTTATTAACCAGGGATTTGGCTTGATACACATCTCCCAACTTCCTCCAAAGCAAGTTTGCAGTTTTCTCCCCATGGACATTTAACAAGACAGAATAAGCAAGACTAAGTCTTATGAGACCCTTAGCCTTCTGATCCTTTAGATCCCAATCATCTTGTGACATTGCAGCTAGTTTAGTTCCATTAACACTTTCCCAAAGGTCTCGGTCTACAAACATGTCTTCCATCTTGAGCTTCCATAGCTCGAAATTAGTGCCATTGAATTTCTCCACTTCAAATCTTTCGGATGTGCTTGCCATCTCCTTGTTGCAATAGAATTCATAATACTCTACACAAACTCCCACTCAACTTAAGATCAGCTCAAAAAACCCCTACCCAATAGCTAAGGCTAAAACTGGCTAGGATCTGATAGCAACTAAAAGGAAGCTAGGTGTGCGGAAAATGCTTCCTACACTAATCTAATGGGGAGAGGGCTATGTAAATTCAAATTAATCCTTACAACTACAGCAACATAGAATATCTAATAGAGATATTGCAGCAATACACATGAACCAGAAAGAAGACAGAAGAAGAGAGACAAAGATTTACAGTGGGGAAAACCCTGATCGGGTGAAAAACCCCACACTTAAAAAACCTGCACAATGTATTAACAAATCTGAAAGTTGTTTACAATACACTTGCAATGCAAACTTTAATGGTCTTCGACACTTGTTTCTGGAGTCAATCCGGTAGCATAACAGTACCTGTAAACCTATAATACATCTCCACCTCCAAGCACCTGTTTATATAGAATACACAAGGCAATGTTAGACCTATCTTGGGATGGGCATCCAACATGGCCTCATGGCCCAAAACCCATGCCTAAGGACACTTGGTCAACATTGTAGAATGTGCTTGACACTTGTCCACAGCTCCCATCCAAAAAAAGTCATCTATTTCTAAAATGGGCTATGACAAATGCTCTTACAACACTTATGACCGTCATAGAATCTGTCATAGCGGTTACAACTTACAGCTGTAAGAGAATCTATTATACACAAGCTATAAATAACATATTCTCTTACGACATGTCATAGTCCACCTTAGAGCACCCAAATATACCTTTTTCAAAGATGCTTCATGACACATGTCTTCACATGTCTTACATGCTTCTATTTCTGACTCTTACATGTCATAGATTCTGTCATAGGAATCTGTCATAACCATTTCAATCAATATTCTCTTACACAACATGAAAGATGCCAACACATGGAAAAATTCTCCTACACAAAGTGGGACGCCTATCTCCTCATGTGAGGACAAAATTGTGTCATCTTCCATGTAGGATGACACATCACCATGCCACATCCCACAACATGACAATATGGAATTTACAATTTATTTACAGCATAGGCAATTAATTAATATATACAAACATAAATAATGCAAGGAATTACCAAGGTTGAGACACCTTAATTCCCAACACACCCCCCATCCTAATTAGATCCAAGCATCCAAATTCCTCCCTCTCTTGAGTCCACACATCTCCTATTGATCCTCCATCATCCCCATTAATCCTTTACCATCTCCCATCGACCCGTCACCACCTCCTATCAACCCCATACCAAATCCATCATCCTATCCCCTTGGTCTCGCTACCTTTCTCCATGGTGGTTCTCTAGCAGGAAAGAAACAACTTTTCTCTGTGCCAACCATCCTCCCCCATTTAATAATGGACTCACGTCATGTTTCCAAAACAACACACAACCCATTACACATCACATGCTCCAAAACATGATCTATCAAGGTAAAGGCTTAGACCTTCATGAAAAAAGAATATTTGAGCCCATCCATGTCAAAATCCATTCGCAGTCACATAGCCTTGGTTATATATCTCAAGAAAATAATCCAAGCATGTTGGTACTACCCACATGCCTTCCAAAATCCATTCTTCTAGGCCCAAACTAGGCACATCTCATCACACCCCCAAAACATATGCCACCATCCCTCCACCTCCATCTTATTTCATCCATTAATCCAAAAATCATGAGACCATACATCTTCCATCTTATCCCATCCATAGATCCAAATGTTCTCCTATCCCTCAATCCACGAGTGTTCCTCCACTCCTCCCAACTCCTAATTTCCCCATCCTCAAATCCCATCATCCCCCCATCCTCAACACCCTCATCCATAAATCTCATTCCCATAAATCTTCATCCCCCAAAATCCCTAATCATGATCAACGAAAGCACACATCATCCAGACATGAAGCTACCACCAACCCCATGGGATTCAGAATTAATCATTTGAATTCCTCCCCACATAAAGTGAAAAATCCCCAAAATCCTAAAAAATATCATGTCATACAGCATCGATACACAAAATCCAAAAGGCTACCAAAGCCCACACCTCCAAAAGAAAAAAAGAAAAATGGTGTGGGTCCCAAACAAAAGAGACAAATCCAACTAGAGCATCCACATCCCACTTCATCCCCAACTCCCAAAAATCTCTCTCCCCATCAAAAATCCTAAGTCCATTTGGGTGCTTTAACCCCCAAATCGACGATCCCAAAATTCACCCGCAAATCCACCATGGATCCCAAATCCCTATTACTCCCCACTACCCATCATAAATATATGCTTCAACATCCATTATGGTGTGTGCAACCATTGATCTTGGTTCCCCTCGACCCCACATTATTTCTACATATCTCCATCCCTCCATCTTATATTCACTATCCTACATATCTTCCCCATAGCATCCCTATGGTCCATGCTTTCACATAATCCATCCATCCATCATCCATCTATCCATCATCCTCCATCTAATTCATCTCTCATTCATTCCCATCCATAATCAACATTATAATCCACTATCCCCCATCCCTCCACCATGCACCTACCTCCCATCCATAATAATCCATTATCCTTTATCCATCTCCTCTAATCCATCTCCATCTCATGCAACCATCTACCAACATCCATGCGCATAGCAACACTTGACATGGTCCATATGCGACACCTCTCCAACATGGGACATTAAATCACCTCCTCTTGGAAACTGACGCTTGAGTCCCCATCCTCCTCCAAATCCCTTTCTCTATCCACCTAGATCCCATTCAAATATCCAAAAAATCCAAAAATTAAAAAAAAAATTAAAAAAGTAAAGAGAAACAAATTCATCCAATGGTGAAAACCACTCTTCATGGCATCTTGGGAAAGTACCATGATGAA
Organism: Cunninghamia lanceolata; assembly: GCA_027924645.1. Taxonomy (NCBI): domain Eukaryota; kingdom Viridiplantae; phylum Streptophyta; class Pinopsida; order Cupressales; family Cupressaceae; genus Cunninghamia; species Cunninghamia lanceolata. The sequence continues at coordinate 664,067 of BSBN01001872.1, forward strand.
AACCCCTCGTGGGCATCACACGTAATCCCCCACCCATTTGCACCCTACACTTGGGTGCAAATCATCCTATCACCTTCCATCCATTACATATCCTTCTCTTATTGTCTTTCCCATCTCCCATCCCTATCATTCCTTAGGTCCACTTGTCATGTTATTATCTCTATAGTTCACACCATCAACAAGTTACCCAACTGGTCATTCCATGTCCTCATCTATCCATTCCCTCCGCTATTTATACTACTATCTCCCATCCTTTCAATCCATTATCTCCCTATTTATCATATCTTCTTCTTATCCATTATATACATTCTATCATCATCTTATCCTCCTTCCCTACTTGTCATCCTAATAAGGACAGGGGCAAAATGTGTGAAACATGCTTTGGAGACCTCGTGGCATACTTCCCTTCCAAGCATATATTATCACGTCCATCAATCCCCACACATCCTAACACCTCATAATGAGTGACACACATTTTGAGTGGGGCATCTTCTTCCTAGGTGACATAGTCCTTGGAGATCACAGCCAATTTTTTGTCATCCACCTATCTTTAATCATCTATCCTACCCCTATGCTTTTCTCCTATCCATTATCGACTATCCCTTATCCATTATCCCACCCTCCCTGACTACTCCTACTAGTGAAACTCCCCTCCATTGGCCTATCCTTAGTTTGTGTTTCTCCATAGTTCTAGAGGCTGAAGCGTCCCTTATCCCACATTACATCCAAAACCCCTTTGTCCATCCTATATCAATACTTTCATCAACCCATCATTCTTCCTCCATCCACCTATCCCCCAAACCCCATCCCATCCCATCCTCCATGTAGCTGTGGTTTTGATACCATGAATACGGTCTGGGCACTCCATTCTCCCATCTATCACTTAATCACTTCATCACCCTATCAAAACCATCCATTATCCCTTTATCACTAATTTTTCCTATCCATTATCCATTATCCCCTTATCATAATCATCCCATCATGCCTCGTCAATAGACTCAGCTTTCCCTTATCATTGGTATCTAGCTTAAGGCTACCTTCACGCAAACCAATGCATTCCCTCCCAACAATCCAACTCTCCCAAATATCCAAATCTCCCTAACATCCAAACATCGCAAGAACATCTTTATCCATGTGCATCACTTGCTAGTATTTAACAAAATAATCCAATTGCATCCATTGTCTTATTCCCAACCTTGGTGCAAGCCTTTGATCCAAATCATCCACCATCATCATCAGTATATATCATTCCCAATTGTCATGTTGTTCTTATCATTAACAACGCAATCCAACATCATCAATCCATCAATCTTTTGCTTTTCAACTTGACCAAGGGAAACATCATGTTTGTCTTTGTATCATTTTTATGCATGTGTGCTTGCTTGTGTGTGCATTATCTTTTTTATCTTGCATCAGTAGTAGTCCTTGTAACCTACTTCCTACTTGCCACAACGGTATCATGGTCTTCCATATCATGGTGTTATATGGCATAGGGTTGCTTGTGACCTTATCAGTTGGCTTTTATGCATGGGACACATTCTCACCCAGGTTCCTTATACCTTGGTGTATAATGTTTCATGCCATATCAAATAAAGATGGCTCTCATTTACCAGTGCAGCATAACGCATCATCTATGGAGTCACCAATCATCTTGCATCCATCCATTTCCCCCCAATCCTTTCATCCTATCATCCCCCCTTATCCATCCATTTTCCTCTAATCCCTTGCCTCTAATCTATCCTATCCTCCCCATCCATGTGGTCTTTTAAATTCCACTCTCTTCTTTCTAATCCAACCCTCTTCATCCTTCGGAGAGCGCACCCACGTTTTCCAAACCCACCTACCCTCTCGAGGGGGAATCATTCCTATCATTGTCCCTACCATCATCCCTCCTTGTCACTCTTGCTTCGAGTGGCTGGGGCATCATTATCCATAACCCTACCATCTTCTTCTAATCCATCCCAATGCTACATTTTATATTTCAAAGATTGAAATGGTGTTGCTTCACAATACCATCTCAAAGAGGGGCAAAATGTAGACACCTAAAATTGTCCACTCCATCCCTAAACATCTCTAAACGGTATTTTCTCCACAAGTAACTAAATAAACATATGTTTAGACTATTAATTGATCAATTCCCCTTGAAACCATGATTTAACGTATTCTATTGATATGATTTATACTATTCATTTGTACCTGCGTTCGTACCTATCCCTAGCCTAAATAATTAATTAAACATTTATTAACCCTTTCTTATAGTCCAAATATTAGATAAATTTTATTTATCTAATATTCCATTTTCCCATCCCATGAGTTAAATAAATATACCTATTTATTTAATTTCCTATTTTCTACACTTTTGATTAGGTTTCCTAAAACTAATTAATTAACTAACGCCTTACTTGCACATTCCATTATCCCTAACCTAATCGTAGTCAAACCCTCACAATCCCCCATGTATACAAAGGTATGACCCTTTGTACAAGCCCACATGGACCTCTTCCAAAGTTATGGGCAAGTCCTTTGTACAAAGGTCCTTTTTGTCCTCACTTCATCTCAACCATCCTCTTCTTCCAAAATCACTTTCTCACCATTCGTTCCTCCTTGATCCAAGGACATTCTTCATTCACCAACCAAATCAAGCCGCTTAGCAAGCTCTCCATGCTTGAGAGCTCTCAATCAACCTCTACCTTTGATCTCCCAAATCAATCTCATCCATCCAAGCCTCATCCCAAAATCCTATAAATCCAACCCATCCCAAGCCATTTTCAAGACTCCATGAATTGCAAAGTAATGTTGTCCATTTGAGGAGCCATCTACATCCACAACATCAAAGGAGAACATCCACACAACAAAGGTTTTCATGATAACTAGTATTGTTTAGTTTTTTTTCTTTATGTATTCTTTTATTTGCTTTATCTGAGGTGTATTTGAGGATGAATGAAATAGGCTAATATTTTTTTAGTTTATTTCCTAATGTTCATTTCACATGCATACATTGCCAACACAATCCTTGTCAGGAATCCTATTACACCCTCTTCTCAAAACAAAGTTGGAAACTAACACCTTATTTGTTTCTTGGAATAATTTATTACTGCACCCTCACTTGAGATTGTAGCCCATTGTCACCAAAACCATTTACTTCCAACATTGAAAATGCTAGTGCTAAGAATTCCTAGATAGATTCTAGATTGTTGGATCAAATATTGAACAAGTTACTTCCTCCATTGAATCCCACAAACAACAAAAATAAAAGTACTACCAATGACATTGACTGTGATATTAGCCTTCCATATATAGCTAGTACTATTATTCCCACATTTGGCACTAATAATGTCACATCTGATTTGTGCATGAACTTCAATTAGGAGCACCAACTACAATTGAAAAACTATGGCATGAACGATAAGCTCATTACCAATGAATTCCCAACTGGCCATCAATGCTATAGTTCTTATGTCAAAAACCTAGGTACTCTTCTAGACCAGATTTTGTAGGAAACCACTTCAAAGATAGTTGATATGGGCAGTTGAAAATCTACTTTGTTATAATGAACAATATTGTCTTCTCATCTATTTCAATTTTGTTTATCAGTACTAGTAAGCAAAAATATAACCCATTCTTATGACTGTGATTTAATACATGATAATATCTTGTTTTAGCAAATTGTAATACATACAAAAAGTTAACATTGATATTGCACTTCTTACTAAATGCATTCCATAATTACAAGTTCCAAATATATCTGTTCCAATGTATTCATATCTACCACTCTCAACACTATACAAATATAAATGAAAACACAAAGTAGGGACTAGCCAAGAGAAAATCGAGTCTCCTTTTTTACTCATACTAGAGAGAAGAGCTAGTAACAAATTCCCCATTATTATTTCATGCCAGGCTAAAATAGTCAATTTGTAAGCAAGGGGAAGTACATGCATTACAATTTCTTTAATAATAGGGCTAAGCTGCTTATGGGCTCAGCCTAGCCCAGGGCATTCTGCCCCTCACCGGATTCAGTTAATGTTTAGGGTGGGCCAATGCATACTTTTGTAGGGACTAAACTAACCCATTCTCCCTAACCGTACTTGCTGACGGGGCAATTACATGCACTTGTCTGTTGAACGAAGGGACCTGCATTTACCTACTTAGACAGGAAATCCAATTAATAATATTAGCCCATAGGTTGGAATTGAATTAATGAGTACCTGAGCCAACCCCCCTTTTCTATATAAGAATAAGAAAGCTTGATTGAGAGTTGTTGCAATAGAGGAAGAGGTATAATCACAATCATTTTGTAATACAGTTATTCTTAAATATCATTCATTTTAACAGTTAAATGTTAATTTTGGCCAATAAAAATAGGACAAATATTTACCATTTTTTAGTATGGATGAAGTATAAAATTGCTATTGAATGTTTGACCATTGAAGTGGTTCTGAATGGGCTTTCTTCCTTCCCCTCCATAGGTGATAGGTAGGATATTTACATTGTGGAGCCTTCTCCCTTTAATAATAGGGGCTACTCTTTTTTACATTTTCCCTTCTATACTTAAGTAGCTGGAACAAATAATAGTTTACGAATATCTAGTTATTTCCCAGAATCCCTCTAACCTTTTCTAAGGAACTTTAGTGAGAGCTGTCTCTTATTATTTAAGGGAGCTGGCCCCTTCATTGTATATAAAAGCGGGATAGCAAGCAGTACATATTTCTCCTTCTACGACTATTATCGTTAGCCCTTCCTCCTTATCACAATAGGAGGGCTTAAATAATAATAAGAAACAGGCATGAATTACCCTAAGAAATGTATTCCGCTGCTGGAATACAATTTGATGTTAGAGATGTAGTTAGGAGAGTAGATGTACAATTGTGGGCCATGAATTTACAAAAAGTAGATAGAGATTTGTAAGGAGCTTTGCTATGATCTATGTTTAGCATTTTTTTTTCTTTTTAGACTAATGAAATTTGATTTATTGGGACCTATGTTAATATTGAACAGGTTTTTCCAAAGGACTCATCTTACAGTTGACATATCCACAGCAATCCTGGCCCTTTCAGAAAGTGTGGAACTTCAGAAGATTCAAGTTAAATGGTTGAAAATGTAAGAACAGGCCCAATAAACACCAAAAGACAGGGCAAAACATAACAACAATGAACATAGCAAACACAGGGCAAAACAGAGTTAGATAACTCAGAAATATATATTCATCTAACTTGCATTACATCCAAATGCCGTGTCTAGTAGCAATCCAGATGCTGTATCTAACAGCTATCCGGATGCTATATCCAGCAACTATCCAAAGGCTGTATATACAACTCTTTCCAATCACATATATAGTTATAGAACCTTTGAAGCCTGGAAGCTTCTAACTTTTTAGAAAACTCTTAAACCTGGAATGTTCTTTTATAGAATATATCTTACAATATTCTTTTCTAGAACAGCTCTAGGAATGTTCTAGTTGTGGAAGGCTCTAGAATCATTCTACAACTTTCTAGACAATCTTAATCCTTAACATCCCCCCTTAAGATTGGCTAGAATAATACAGAAAAAATACAAATGAGAGGGGAACATTATATTACTATCCCCCCTTTATGTTCACCTCTAATAAACCAAGCATTCCTCGTAATTTTAAGAATTTGGCTTCAGTCATACTCTTAGTGAAGATATCAGCTACTTGTTCTTCACTTGGACAAAATTGAAGATTGACAATAGATGCTTGAACAAGATCCCGAATGTAGTGAACATCAATTTCAATATGCTTTGTTTTAGCATGAAAAACTGGATTATTGGCAACCTGTATGGTACTTTGATTGTCACAATACATAGTGCTGGCTGAACTTTGTAGAAAACCAAGCTCAAATAGAAGATTTCGAATCCAAACTACTTCCTTGCCTGCTTCTTTTGCTGCTCTATATTCTGTTTCACATGAAGATAATGATGTAGTTGTTTGTTTCTTGCTGCTCCATGTAATAGGTCCTGATTCAGATTGGGGTGGTGATATAGATGATAGGAAATCTACTGGTGGTTATGTTTTCAATGAAGCTTCCAGGCTTCAAAGGTTCTATAACTATATATGTGATTGGAAAGAGTTGTATATACAACCTTTGGATGGTTGCTGGATATAGCATCCGGATAGCTGTTAGATACAGCATCTGGATTGCTACTAGACACGGCATTTGGATGTAATGCAAGTTAGATGAATATATATTTCTGAGTTATCTAACTCTGTTTTGCCCTGTGTTTGCTATGTTCATTGCTGTTATGTTTTACCCTATCTTTTGGTGTTTATTGGGCCTGTTCTTTCAGAAAAATGATATATTCAGTATAGAGAGGAAGGATAATCCGAATAATTGTGTATATTTGGTAAAGATAGGAAAGATACTCTGACTAACGTTCTATAATAATAAGTATTTGTTTTTCATAGATTATTTAGATTAGATTAATAATAAAGAGCTGAAGTTTGATTACTGACTTCTTAGCTTCTGAAGTTAAATTGGGCATATGAAATCTCGAAACTTTGTCAGAGATTTGATATAATATTATAGTTAGATCATTTAATAGGCCATTGAAATTTGAAAGAGCAATCTCATTGAAAATTTTCCTCATGTATAGACAAAACCATATAAATATGAACACTTACAGTTGAAGGAATCAACATTAGAATAGTGCTATTAATGGCGCAATAGAATAAAGTACGCGTCAGAGCCCATTTTATGCTCCCAAATCAGAAATATTTCAATATATAAAAACCTAACAACTATCTTCTGTAAATTATGTAGTTGTAACCAAAGCAGGTAAATGTTTCCATGCAGTTATCTTGCTTAAATTGTAATTTCAATTACAGCAAAAAAATTTAGGAAGGCGAAGTGTTAACGAGGAAATAAATGAAAAAAACGGAACATTAATCACACGAGCCCTCTCAAAAGAAGATATATAAAATGCTGAACATATTGGCAACTGGATAAAACAACACAGAGATAAAGAGGTGACCCACAGCTTACTAATGAGACTCCCACTATTTGAGGCCTGAGGATTTTGTAGAAGGAAATCTATAAGGTCTGATTATTTTTGAGTCGCCCCGGTCCGTGTAACTTTGTTCTACTTAAATATCATAGCAATAAACTAATATCTCTCTAAAGCATAAAGGCTTCACACTAATAGGAAACATATCATTCACGTTTACTTATAACTTACTGTGTTTGTTGGATTGGTTATATGAGATAATTAAATTTATCTCTGTAGCAATTAACATGTATAGTTTTTTTATCACAATTCTTTTCCAGAATTTTTTTAATTAATTAACATGCCGTCTAAATTTTTTTGGGATAATGTGCACATTGTATCGACTGCACAAATTCGTTCGATAATGTGCACATTTGTATGGACAGCATGTTATCGTACACTATGATTAGTGCAAGATTTCAGTCGAAGAAATTATGTCCTCGGGATTCTTGTACTCTCAATACTACTAATATAAAAGAAGTTTTCACAGTCAAACTAGCATTTAATATATCTTTTTCCGTCGGTGTCAAAATTTTTAGTTGGAATATAGATAGTCTAAGGAGTGGCCACACACTGCCTTTTACAAAGCTTGCCAACCTTATCTGTAAAGTCAGAGGACAACCTTACATTCCTAACCACTCTACAAGTAAATATCATTCGTTTTAATGGTCAAACACTCAATAGCAATTTTACACCTCATTCACAATAAAAAGTGGTAAATATTTGTCCTATCTTTATTGGTCCAAATTAACCTTTGATTGTTGAAGTGGATGATATTTAAGAATAGTCATTCCTTACTACTTCTCCCGTTTTCTCTCAAAAATCTATGCGGTGGAAGTGACTAGTCAAAGAACTTAAAGCAATGCTAGATGGGGAAAAGGTTGTATAGATACTTAAATTTATGTCCCACTTTATGGGCGTCCACAAAAATCCTATGTTTGCTTTGGCCATAAAACATGGCTATAGTGAAGCCCAATGGTTGCAACTTTATACCTGCCTTTATTTAAGTTGGCACCGACTAAAATAGATTATTTTATTCTTATGAAGAAATCATTTTGGTTTTATTGTGAAATTTTTCTTAGCCGATAGGTTTTATATGTGGGCATTTATGTCCACAATTAAGTATTTCTTATGCTGATTTTATTTTTGAGTTGACCGTTTTGTTTTTGAGTCGTTGGTAGTTTCTAATACAAGATTATCACCTAAAGGCAACCTTAAAAACTCTTTTATTTTTTTCATTGTCTCAACAAATCAAAGAACCAGAGGGAGCAAACTTAAAGTGGCACCATGCAAGCATAGGGCAAGAAGATGCAGTTGAAGGCCTCCATTGAATGGAAGGAGGGAACAATCAAAGCAATGCCACCATGGGTTGTGAAACTTGAAAGGACTAGGTAGGGGTGCAAATGTACTAGTAGACAAGCATTTCTAGGTCGCCATTTTTGAAAAAATGCATGAATGATATGTGGTCTCATGGAATGCCATGATTGTAGGATACTTTCACAATGAGAAAATAGAGGAAGCAATCAAGTTGTTTGACAAAACATGCCTAAATGAAGTGGCATCAATTGGACTACAATGATCATAGTGTATTTCCATTTTTATTGTTGTTCATAGAGGAGTGAAGGAAAAAAATAGTTGGAGCAAAGTAAAAATCAATGAAGCTAGGAGGTAATAGAGGTTGAGGCAAATGAACTGTAAGTACAAAAAAAGCACACAAATCGACATGATAGCCCAATGATGATCAAGAGTCCTAATCATGCCCACGAAGGAATGAATTATATATACCTCGGTATTATCTTTCTTGGTGACACATTTTCAAATGTTTTTCTCTTTGTTTGTATCTCCCTAACCTTCAAGATAACCTTCCAAGGTCCTATGCACCTTCTCTGTGTCCATCTAAGCCACTTAAACTAAATCTCCCCTTTCACCTGTCAAATCTCCTAAGGAGATCCTGTAGCTAATTCCAAATCTCCCTCGGAGATTTCCCTTGACAACATGGGAGATTTGCTTCTCCTAAGGGATTATCTTGTCATTCATACTTCCATAACCTTCAAATTATTCTTCTTAGGCCTTCCATACCTTCGAATTGCCTAACCAATCCATTTTGGCCAAATCTCCCAATCTCCCTTGAGAGATTTAGCCATTTAGGTCAAATCAACCTATCTCATGTCAAAACTCCTTGGATAATTTGCCCTGCTAACAAGGGTGTTTACTTCTTGAGAGGAGCATTTCTGTCATCTTTTCCATGCGTGATTTCTTCCAATTTTAGCCCAGTTTAACTATATTTTTAGCTTATCATTGTGAGTTCCTTCATGCATAACTAACTATTGACTCCCCCTAAACTATTCTTGGACTCCCAATCAATCTTTTTTTAACTCCCAGTCACTCTGTTTTGAGTTCTCAATTGGTCTATCGTTATCTTTCAATCAATCTTCTGTGTTCTTCTCTCCAACCTCTATTCTCTTCCCATTAGAGCTAGATCACTCTTCAATCAATCCTTGTTAACTCCACAATCACCATTACCTTTTATGTGGATTTCAAACCTATAAATACTCCCTCCTCTATTCATTTTGGGAGGAAAAATCATTATTTCATTCTTGGCTTGTTCAAGCTTTTGTAAAATTGCCCCCACTAGCATTCTTATGCTCTATGCAAGACCTTGCGTGTCTTTTATTTCAACAATAGCTTCAAAGCTCAAGCCATTTACTTTTTATCCTAGCATGCTTAGCTCAATCCAATTTTTTTTCAATTTTTATAGCTTCAAAGATCAATCCAATTACTTTTTATATCCTCATTTTTGTCCTCATTGCCAAGACGAGGACCTCGCTACTGTAGAGGAAGAGAGTTGCCAAAAAGGACCTCTAAGGACTTATGCCAAGCATTGTTGCTCAATTCATGTACAAGTTTTTCATGCTTTCTTAGTAATTTAGATAATAAATCTTGCTCTTAGAGAAGTAAAACTTCATTTTTCTTTCTCTAGATAGGTAGTTTTAAATTGCTTCCATAGAATATATTTGCTTTTAAATTTCTTAGATTAATTTTATTTTCTTTATTGTACTAATTCCAATTCCATTACACTTGGATTTAATTGAAAATTTTGTTTCATTAGATTACAAGTAAAAATCAATCCATGAAAATACACAAAAACATAGTTTAGATTGCATAGAAAAAGTCAAATAGTTTGCATACATTTTCCCTTTTTAGTAATTAAATTATTTAAATTTTAGAAAAAAAGAATCAAAAGTTATTTTGCATTCATATATGATTACATTCAGGGTATGTGCATGGAAGGGGGGGACCAAAAAGGAGTTAAAAGAGGCCACTTTTTTTTTTTTTTCTGAAATCAATAAAAACTGACCTTGAATGAGAAATTGAAGATATCCACGATCAAAATTAGAAAATGTGATAAGAACAAGATTTGTAGTGCTCAGAATCTAGTTTCTAAACTACTATTTTTTTTCAAAAAATGGAAGAGATTAAGAGATCCAAATAGGAGGAGCATAAAGTGCTCCTGATTTTGTCAGAAAAAACATAACACAGCACTTGGTGTGCTCCCCTAAAATATTGACTTTTTTAAGTATTTCAAAAATCACTTTGGTGGAAAATTAGCTAACATCACCTAGTTTATGCCTGGTTTTTCTAATAATTTTTTAATGAATATATGATTTTTTTATGAATTTTCAAAGTTGAGAAATCCTTAAAAATGGAAATTTGAGCGTGCTCCCCCTTAATTTTTTTGAAAAAAAAATAAAAATCATTTTTTTCAACGTGTATAAAATAGAGTCTAGAATCTAAAAATGTATTTTTTTCAAATTTCGATAAACAAGTAAAAACTGACACTAGAAATACTAGACATAGGTTTTCAGAAAAAAGGAACACATAAGCAAAACAAATTCAAGATGGAAACCTTAATTTTATCAGATTTAAAAAAAAATACATGGTTAGAAAGTTGATAAAAAAAATTGAAGTCATCTTGGCATTTTTTCATATTCACATTGAAAAATGTGTAAACCTGAGGGGAGCACACTCGAAATTTGGTTGATTTTCTAAGTTTTGTTGAAAACACATCCTTAGCCTCCAAAAAGTATGCTCAAGTTATAATGCAAGCGCATTTTTAATTAGTTAAAATCTCTCTCTCTCTCTCTCTCTCTCTCTCTCTCTCTCTCTCACATTTTGCTATTGGATTGGTTATTCCCTTCTTGTTCTTGATATTTAGGTGGAACTATTGAAGATATGAAGACCATTTCTGATGCCACTCTTGCTATCGCTAGAGTGACTTGTTGTTCATGTGGATCATAGTTTCCTTACCCAAGATATAATGCTTACATGCTTAAACAATAGCATAAAGCTCATGATCATATGTTGGGTAGTTTTCGACTAACATAGTGAATGATTCACTATGGTATGCAACTGGACGGCCATGTTAAGTGATAATTGCTCCAAGTACATATTCTAATGCACTAGTCTTGATCTTGAATGGTCATTGAAGATCTAGCAGCAAAAGGATTCGTACATATACTATAATATGCATTTGAAGTCTTTAAGTGCTTTCCATTATCCTACTATCTAGATGAACCTTGCTTTGGTGACACCTCTTGCAACCTAGTTTAATGGTCAAGTCACATTTGAAAAAACAGAAGTTTGCCAATCTGAAGAATCTATGCATCTCTATGACATAATTCAAGTATTACCAATCTTGGATGACTTGAATCTTGGTTGAGTCCATATGCACTTTTCAAGTGTCTATAATGTATCTTAGATACCATATCATCTTCTTAGAAAATGAACATTTCTCCATGCTTGCATACAACTTGTATTTCTACAAGTTGTTAAGTACTAGCCCAATATGGTGTAGGTGTTTATCCCAAGTCTTACTAAAGATTTTGTTTTCTTACTGAAGAGTTTTTTTCAGTCTACATACTTTGTCTTCATGCACATACACTTCATAATCCAGTGGTTGTTGCACATACACTTCTAAAAAACCATTCAAAAATATTGATTTAATATCCATCTAGTAAACTTTCCAATTATTTAGTGGTGATATGGCTAAGACAGTGTTGACTGTATCAAGCCTTGCAACTAGTGCAAATGTCTTATTGTAATCAATTACATATTGTTGTGAAAAACTTTTTCTGCTAATCTTGTGTTGTACTTTTCAACTTTCCCTTCTACATTGAACTTGGTTTTATAAACCCATTTGACTCTTGTGCAATTTTTACCTTTAGGTAGATCTACTAGCTCCCACATTTTATTCCTTTCAATAGAATCCATCTCTTCATCCATAGCCTTGATCCAATTTTCTTCCTTGATGACTTCTTCAAAATATATAGGATCATGGAAAAATAGAGCAAAATTTAATTGTAGATCTAAATTTTCTTCACCCTAATCATAAATTTCTTTCAAACTTCTTATTTTCCTACCTCTATATTGAGATCTTAGTGAGGCTAGAGTAGAATCATAGTCATCACTTACTTGTGAGTTGGGACTAGGATGGCCTAATGGTTCACCTTGTACAAAATTCCTTAGTGTTCTCAACTCTCATGAATCATCTCCTAGAAAATTTAATATTCAAGTACATGTTATTGGTGTTTATAGATTTGGATTACCACCTTGCACACTTTGTTCTTCTGATTCTTCATCCTAAATAATTGTTGTTGCAATTGTGATTGATTATCAACAGTTCCATCCCATGTTGCTTCTTCTTTAAATTCGACATCTCTACTAATGATTACCTTCTTATTAATGTGATTGTACAACTTATAGGCTTTTAACTACTCACTGTAACCAATAAAGATACTTTTTCACCTCTATCATCCAATTTTCTTCTTGTTTCTTCTGACACACGCATATGCCACACATCCAAAATATCTTAAATGAGATGAGTATGATTCTTACCATTCCATGCTCCCTGTGGAATTTTGTCTTTGACACTTTTTGTAGGATATTTGTTTAGAATATATAATGCACATGCTACTAATTCCACCCAATATTCATAGACAAGTGCTTGGCCTTTAACATACTCCTAGCCATCTCCATTATTGTTTTGTTTTTTCGTCTCTACAACACCATCTTGTTGTGGTGTGTAGCTTGTATTAAATTTCTTCTTAATTGCCATGATTCTACAAAAATCTAAAAACTCATTTGATTTGTATTCTCCACCTCTAGCTGGCCTAAGTACCTTGATGTACTAGCCACTCTATTTTCCAACCATTACTTTAAAATCCTTGAATATTATGAAGGCTTCAAACTTCTGGTTGAGAAAATAAATCCATGTTTTCGTACTGAAATCATCAATAAAAGGTAGAAAATTAAAACTTCTTCATAATGATGGAGTCTACATTGGTCCACATAAATCAGTGTGAACAAGCTCTAATGGTGCCTTTGCTCTCTAAGACATTCCTATTGGAAAACTTTCACTATGTTGCTTTGCTAAAATACAACTCACAGAACTAGTTGACTCCTCAATTGGTGGTAATCCTCTCACCATCTACTTCTTTTGTAATAAACACAATCCTCCAAAATGAAGGTGACCATGTACCTTATATGTCATAGCCATGTTTGGTATAAATAAGTTGCCTTGAAATTTGTTTCCTCTTGAGTGGGCTCTCTTTGAGCATAATGACCACATTTCTTACACTAATGACATTGAATATTTGATTTATCATACCTCTAATATTGTTGTTGGTTTTCGTCATTGTCAAGCCCTTTGTAGCTATAAGAATTGAAATTCTGATTTGTCCTTTCATCTTAATCTAGATTGCTTCTTCCACCTTCGTGGTTATTATGTATGCCCTTGCTTCTAGAGCTTGAACTTTCTCTATCTTTGTTGAATGAGATCTGAGATTTAAATGCATTCTCTAAAGAGGAATTATTGTTCCTATTCACTCTAGATTCATAGGATAACAGAGATTTTATCAGCTCATCTACAAATAATTGAGTTAGATATTTGGACTCTTCTATAACAACTACAATAGCATCAAATTTACTGGGTAGGCTCTAGAGAACCTTTTCTACAATCTTCTTATAAGTTATTTCCTCTCTATGTGATCTAATTTGATTAACTATATTCATAACTTGCCTCAAAACTTGATCTACGAACTGAAAATCCTTCATATGCAAATTCTCAAAACTTATCTTGAGAGTATAATTTAGCTATCTTCACCTTAGTTGTTTCCTGATAAGCAGTTTCTAAAATATCCCATGTCCTCTTAAATGTAGTTGTTACTGCAACCTTAGAAAAGATAGACTCATCCATTGCTTATTGAATTAAAAACAACGCTTTTGCATCTTTTTTCCTATTTTCTCTAAGTCCATCTTTTTGAGCTTGAAGTAAACCCTGATAGGCTACCTGATCTCAAGGTTCAACAAACACATTTTCTACTATATCCCAAACTTCTTGTGAACAAAATAAAGTCTTCATTTTAATAGACCAAAAATCATAATTATTACCCATGAATATGAGAATTTGGGTATGAAAGAGACTATTTCTCATTGCCATGTTTGAGGTTCGATATAATATGGTCTAATGACTTCTCCTGGTGTAATTAATTATGCTGTTGATTAATTCTTATTTCTGATGCTTGTGGGTTCCCTTATTCCCATTTTCCTTTTAAAACTAAAATCTTCCACGATCTCTTGAGATAACCTTGCTCTAATAACACTATAAAGGAGGATAGAGGTTAGATTGAAGCTAGAATTTGAATGCTATAGCATTCAAGCAAAACTTCAATTTCTATTTTTCTGGTAAAAAAACATTACAACTACCTCAAATACATAGAGGTCTTGATAAGAATTTTCTTTTAAAGCAAATTCCCTGTTATTAGATATTTCTTACATGCTTGAATACTTTATGCTTTTCCTTGGAACTTATCCAATCGCAAGAAGCTTTATTAAATGCAAAACACTAGATAAAAACATACTAAATATAGCTAACAACTTGCCAATAAAACTATTTACTAACTGTTACCTTTTCTAAACTACCTATTGTTTTTTATCTATTTATGATGGGAAAAATTAATTTATTCCAACACAGCTTGAACCCATGACCAACACATTCCATATTTAACATAGCACCAAATCGTGGTGTACAAAAGTAGATTTTGTTTTCTTCCTGCAGTCTTGTTGGACTTTGAGTTGGTTTTTATCAGTTGGTTGGCTGGGTAGCTATTTATTCATTGTAATGTGACTTATTTTAGGTCATAGTTCTCATTGGCCATTGTTTCTCTAATCAACGTCCTGTATTGTTGTGATATGTTGCACTAACTGCTATTTCTATTCTATTTTATTTTCCCCTCCTTCAACTACTCTCATGATCCCTCTTCTTTATTGTAAACTCATTTTTTTCTCAATACATGAAAAATAGATTTCAAAAGCTAATTGAAACCACATAGCACTTTGGCGATACAAGTTCAATCTTTCATTCCATCGATTACAACTCTAATGATATGGATTCTCTTTATTTGTGTGGATGTTAGAAAGAAAATTGAATTTGACGATAATTGAAATGACTGCTCAACTTTGTAAGATGAGAAAGCAAACGTTACCACATACCAAATGTTAAGGATTAAGGTTATCTAGAAAATTGTAGAATGATTCTAGAGCCTTCCATAAGCTAGAACATTCCTGGAGCTGTTCTAGAAAAGAATATTGTAAGATATGTTCTAGAAAAGAACATTCCAGGTTTAAGAGTTTTCTAGAAAGCTAGAAGCTTCCAGGCTTCAAAGGTTCTATAACTATATATATGTGATTGGAGAGAGCTGTTAAATAGTGAGCCTCTGGATGGCTGTTGGATACAGCATTCAGATTGCTATTAAATATAGCATCTGGATAGCTGCTGTATATGGTATTTGTGATGTAATGAATGTTAGATGAATATATATTTTCAGGTTATTCAACTATGTTTTGCCCTGCCTCTTTTCTGTTTGTTGCTATTATGTTTTGCCTTATCTTTTAGTGTTTATTGGGTCTGTTCTTACATGGTATCAGAGCTGGGTTATGGGTTTGAATCCCCTTGGGTAACGCTGAGGGGATTGTTGGAAAAAAAAGATTTAGTTAGAGGATCAGCCCAAGTTCAGCTAGAGTTTCAACCAGGTTCAGCTAGAATGTTTTCCTGGTTTAGCTAGAATGTTTTCCAGGTTCTGCTAGAGGACTATCAAGAGGTTCAGCTAGAATGTTTTCCGGTTCAGCTAGAGGTTTAGTTAGAAGTGTATTGCTGGAGTGATTTGTTTGCAGGGCAGAGATATTGCTAGAGTGATTTGTTTGCAGGGCTGAGATATTGCTGGAGTGATTTATTTGCAGCGTTGATATATTGCTAGAGTGATTTTTGTTTGTAGGGCTATTGCTGGAAATACTAGTTGGAACAAGCTAGAGGTATTGTTGGTAGTGATGATGAAGAAGATGACTTTTCAGCTAGACAAAAGATAATGAGTGTTGAAGGCTTAAAGTTTCAATCTCATATGAGCAAGCTAGAGGAAAGAAAGAATGGGAGCAAGCCATGAAAGAGGATTATGATCGAAGAATGCTTGGTATGCTAGAGGTGAACATTAAGGGGGGATAGTAATATAATGTTCACCTCTCATTTGTATTTTTTCTGTATTATTCTAGCTAATCTTAAGGGGGGATGTTAAGGATTAAGATTGTCTAGAAAATTGTAGAATGATTCTAGAGCCTTCCATAAGCTAGAACATTCCTGGAGCTGTTCTAGAAAAGAATATTGTAAGATATGTTCTAGAAAAGAACATTCCAGGTTTAAGAGTTTTCTAGAAAGCTAGAAGCTTCCAGGCTTCAAAGGTTCTATAACTATATATATATATATGTGATTGGAGAGAGCTGTTGAATAGTGAGCCTCTGGATGGCTGTTGGATACAGCATTCAGATTGTTATTAGATATAGCATCTGGATAGCTACTGTACATGGCATTTGTGATGTAATGAATGTTAGATGAATATATATTTTTGGGTTATTCAACTATGTTTTTCCCTGCCTCTTTTCTATTTGTTGTTGTTATGTTTTGCCCTGTCTTTTGGTGTTTATTGGGCTTGTTCTTACAATATGCAGGCCCTTCCTTCATTGACATCTTGTATCTTTCCTTTGCTCCAGTTTAAACTTTTTGCCCAGGTAGACCACTGAGATCACTGTCTCATTAGGATTTTCAAATTTATGAGGATCCTTTGACTTTTTCACTTTTGACACATCTCCTGCTATGGTGGCATGAGAGATCACTGTTTTGAAGACTCGACCTTGAATATCTGCAGCTGTTTGTAATCTGTGTAAGGGAAATAGAAGCAGTGGAGCAAGTAGGCAAGGGTACAATGCATCACCACCCAAAGAGGCGTCGTCTTCATGATCTGAAAAAGGCCAAGGCTAAGTTGCAATGGCAGCAACACCCTGCCTACAACTTCCTTCAATTCTACCATAGTTTCTACACTAATGAACTACAGCGGTGCCCTTCTCTTTTGGGAAAATATTCTTCAATATTTTTCCTTACCTCTTATCACATATAAACTTGCCAAATGATAGTCACACTGAGCTCTATGTAAATGTCATCCACTTTCAGGGTTGAACAGGTCAAACAGCTAATAGCATTTTTCTATTTCATTCACAACAAAAAGTGTTAAATATAGGAAAAATTTTCATTGGCCAGAATTTACCATTAAATATTGAAGTGGATGACATTTAAGATCAGCCGTCACACTGGGTAGAGTGACTTGATTGATCTTTATTCTTCTTTCCTTTTCTACCTTTTGTTAAAATTTTGACAAATTTTTCCCAGATTCCCTATATTGCCAAGGAAGGATAGCAAATGTTAATGTACATTTGATTTCTCCCCGCTAAATTTGAAAGAACAGAATAAAACAAAACAAAACCCAACTCTACTCAGAGGGAAGAACCCGTACATTGAGCGACCCTAGTGTTAAATGGTTTTTCTATCCTTTCTTTTTTTCTAACAATCTAGGCCTGGTACGAAATGTTTGTTACACCAACTCTATATGTATTTGTTTTGGCCCACTAAAAACATGGCATAGATATAGAAGTGGGAGCTTCCTCTAATCTCAACGTTTTTATTTAGATGTCTTTTCCTTTTCTTCACTTTCGCTGTCTTTCCAATTTTATACGAGGGTATCAAATATTATTAAATATGTATTGTATATTTATTTAATTTTTTTATCACTATATTATCTAATTAATGATCTTTAATTTTTTTTCCTTATCCTTCTTTTATATATATATTGTGCAAATAATATTAAAATTGTCAATAGACAATGCATTTTAGTAAATAACTATTAGTTAAAATTTGACATATATTATTAAATTTTAATTACTAATTATTTCTATAGAATGTACATGAATAACAATTGGATAAGACTATCTTGAGGTGACTAATTTTGTTTTAGATATAAGAAGGCTAGGTGCTTTTTTAATTAAAAAGTTTTAAAAGTTTTAAAAGACTTAAACTTAAAGGAAAGAAAAGTGAGAGACCTTCAAGAAAATAAATACAAAAATATTCCCCTCCAATAGGAAGAATAATATAGTATGTACATACGGAAAAAAAAAAAAAAAAAACTAAAAAATCACTCTTTCCACCAAATTTAGTTGTGGACACAAGTCAACCAAAGTTCACCATTCAAACTCTCGTAAAGATCTAAGTATCATAAATGTAAGAATGATTGATGCAACAAAATTAAACATGGAAAATAATAATCAAGTCTTTTATAAAGAGAAAAGCACATTTACTATAAGAAGCAACCATATCCATCTTATAAAAGCCAACAAATGTTGTTTCTTATAAAATGTCAATACATTCTAACAAATAATTGGTGAAGACATACAAGCCTATTATAAAGAGACAAAAATTTCATCCTTTCAAATACTTAGAGTGGAACCTCCAACAAATGTTGTTTCTCATAAATTTTCAATACATTTTAACAAATAATTGGTGAAGACATACAAGTCTATTATAAAGAGACAAAAATTTCAGCCTTTCAAATGCTTAGAGCGGAATCTCCAACAAATGTTGTTTCTTATAAAATTTCAATACATTCTAACAAATACAAGTCTATTATAAATCTAGACAAAAATTTCAGCCTTTCAAATGCTTAGAGGGGAACCTCCAACAAATGTGATTTCTCATAAAATTTCAATACATTCTAACAAATAATTGGTTAAGACATACAAGTTTGTTATAAAGAGACAAAATTTTCATCCTTTCAAATGCTTAGAAAGGATCCTTTTTCATTCATTTTTTTCTATTTTATAGCCTCACTTATTATGTACAATCCTAAACGCTTCTAAACGAGCAAAGTGGGGACACCCCACCTCTTATGTAGGGAGAGAAGGGCATCCATTTGAGATCTTTGATTATCCTCCCTAAAATCCTTTAACACCAAGTGCATAACAAAACAATATCTTTTAGGTTTCAAAGCAGTTGGATGTTCCTTTCCTAAATTTGATCTCTCTCACTTCTCAAATAATGGTGATTGGACAAACAAACGGTTCATGTATTTTCATCTCCAACATTATCAATTGTGATCACCAATAAGAATTCACGAAGTTATCTTAACACAAGATCAACCAATTAGCAAATTAATTGTGAATTCAAGAAGTTATCTTAACACAAGACCAACCAATTAGCAAATTTAGTACAATATTTTTCTTTAAGCAATCACTCCATTAGCGACTTGTCAACTACTTTCTCTCTCATACCTTTCTCAATGAATATGAAATGCAAGTACTCTCCCTTTCTTTTACAATAAGTAAAATCTTCCTTTACCGAGATTCACACTATATATGTAATAATAATTGATTTCAAGAGGGTCAAATCACACATATTCAAACAACAATTTTAATTGAAAATGCGTTTCATTAGATTTGAACCACAACTTTTCTAGTTATAACAAACATTGTTTTCTCAATTCTTAGTTTTTGTTTTTCTTGTTAATTTAATTAATTGTTTTGAAAAATATTTTTGCTAGGTTAACACCAATAATCAAAGTGCAGCAGCTTTCACCAACAATTCAAGGAATTGACAGATTGGCATCGAGCAATTTACCAATAGGATATCAAACATGATTATTTTGTTGCAAATTATCACTTAGGAGAGTTTAAAATAGCGAAATCCAGATTAATGTCTTTAAAAACACGAGCTAGTTGTGTTGAATCATTATCTCTAGGGCCCAAAAAAGGAGGTGTGGTAGCAGTTGTAGACGAGCTTCCTTGTATTCAATCAATTCTATGTGAAAAATCTATTGCAGCTACTGATTATTAATTTCCTATCTTATAAGATTATTTGGCTTATAGCAAATATTAAATAATAACACAGCTGCAACTTCACAGAAAAATCACGGAAATAGAAAAATAAAATGAACACAATGTTTTGGACAAATTGTCCCTGGAAAAACCCCGAAGGGAAAACCAGTTCTGCAGATATGAATTTTATTCAACTACAGGAAATCAAGAGATACAAAATTGCTTGCCTCTTACTGGCAGAGCTCTGGAAATTTCTTTCCTGTAAATTCCCTTCCCTCAATTGTTCCTGCTGAAATTGCTCCGGCAATATTTTCCTTCTCCGGCAATTCCACTGCTCTCCAACGCTATCACTGCGCCCTTTGCTTTCACTGCAAATCAATTTGCTATCACCGCAAATTTATTTATTTGCTATCACTGCAAATACTTCTCGGATCTGTGTTTTCCAAATGCCTATTGATCCTCTTTTATAATCCCCTCATTGGAAACCAATGGCTATGATTTAATTTTAATCAATGGCTAGGATTAATTAGACTCAAAACCCTAATATCTAGAAGTCTCTCGAGAAATCAATTATCTAGGTATGGAGATAATTATTCCAGCTGTGTTTCCAGCCTCGTAATCTCCACCCGAGACTAGAACACCTGTCCAAGCTACAAAAAATTAACACTCCCTCTTAGCGAGGAAGGTGTTCTGCATAACACCCAACTTACCTCTGAAGAAGATGAATTTTGCCTTCCCCAA
This sequence comes from Cunninghamia lanceolata, assembly GCA_027924645.1. Taxonomy (NCBI): domain Eukaryota; kingdom Viridiplantae; phylum Streptophyta; class Pinopsida; order Cupressales; family Cupressaceae; genus Cunninghamia; species Cunninghamia lanceolata. The sequence continues at coordinate 685,055 of BSBN01001872.1, forward strand.
TGCCTTTGTCAAAATGTCTGCTACCTGCTGATCTGTAGGTATATACTGTAGCTGAACAACCCTCCGCTGTACACAATCCCTGATGAAATGATATCTGATGTCTATATGTTTAGACCTATCATGAAACACTGGATTCTCAGATAATCTGATGCAACTCTGATTATCACAGTGTATCACTGTAGTCTCAACCCTCTGACCAAACAAGGCTACTAGCAACTTCCGAAGCCATATAGCCTCACACGTTGCCATGCTAGCTGCTATGTATTCTGCTTCTGCAGAACTCAGAGCCATGGACTTTTGCTTCCTGCTGTACCAAGAGACAACTCCTGATCCCAAACTAAAGCAGCACCCTGAAGTGCTTTTCCTGTCCACCGCACTACCTGCCCAATCTGCATCAGTATAGCCTATCAACTTGATACCATCACCTCGAGCATATCTGATCCCATACTCAATTGTACCACGCAAATACCGCAACACATGCTTTGCCGCTATCCAATGCACTCTCTTCGGCTCAACCATGAACTGACTAAGAGAGTTTACTGCAAAGGATATATCTGGCCTAGTGTTGACCAAATACATGAGAGATCCAATCAACATCCTGTATAAGGTGGGGTCTACATCCTTTTCCTTGGATGTGTCTACCTTCTTCCAATTCGTGATCATAGGTGTAGACATGGCTCTGCAATCTTGCATCTCAAACCTCTTCAAGATTTCAATGCAGTATTTCCCTTGTCCAAGGAAAATCTCTCCATCTGTCTGCCACACTTCCATGCCTAGAAAGTAGTGCATAAGCCCCAAATCCTTCATCTCGAACTCTGCTGCAAGGTCCCTCTTGCACTCCTCTATAAGCCCCAGTGAACCTGTTAAAAACAAGTCATCCACATATAGAACAAGAATGAGAATTTCACCCCCAACCACCAAGTAGTAGAGGTTAGCATCCGCCTCACTCTTCACAAAGCCTATTCCCTGCAAGTATCTATCAATGCACTCATACCACGCCCTGGGAGCCTGCTTGAGTCCATACAAAGCTTTCTTCAATCTGCACACGTGGGTTTCGCTGCTGTGTGCTACAAAGCCCTCTGGTTGTTCTATGTATACCTCTTCTAACAATTCACCATTAAGAAATGCCGTCTTGACATCCATTTGATGGATCTGCCATCCCATATGCGCTGCAAGTGAGATTACGGCTCGTATAGAAGTATACCTGGCCACTGGAGCGAATGTCTCCTCATAGTCTATTCCCTCCTTTTGAGAGAACCCCTTGGCCACGAACCTTGCCTTGTATTTTTCGATGCTACCATCTGCACCATGCTTAATCTTATAGATCCAACGTGATCCAACCACTGCCCTATCTGTCGGTCTAGGCACAACCTCCCACACATCATTCTGCATTATTGAGGTATATTCCTCAACCATCGCATCTTGCCACACCTTTTGCTGTGCAGCCTCTTGATAGCTAGAAGGCTCACTATCTACCAACTGACTAACCAATGCCACATAGTCATTATACCTAGTTGGTTGTTTCCGCTGTCTATTACTTGTCCTAGGAGCTCCCACAAACTCCTGAGTATCCTTATGTGTCTGTTGAACCTCACGGTTCCTCCTGTCAACTATAGAGGATGAAATATCAAACTCCATATCTTCTTGATGCATCTCTTGGATTTGTTGTATCTGTTGCTCCATACTCTGCGAACTCTCAGCACCTGAGCCTGTGCTTGTACTAGTAACTGTACTCGTGCTTCGCTGCCCCTGTTCTGGTTGAACAATCCTTGGAGCTTCTGTTGGCTGCTCATTCTGATCATCTGCTGGTAAATCTCTGGACCTCCTATATGCCTTGTCCTCCATGAATTTGACATCACGCCTGACTATAATCCTCTTGGTCCCTGGAATAAATATCCGATATGCCTTTGAGGTCTCGCTGTACCCCACAAAGTACCCTCTCTCTGCAGTCTGATCTAACTTGGAACGTGTAGCCCCTGGAATGTGACAAAATGCCAAACTCCCAAATATCCTGAAGTGACTAACATCTGGCTTCTTCCCTGAGAATGCCTCCTCTGGTGTCATCTTGCCCAATACCTTATGTGGAACCCTGTTCTGTATGTATACTGCTGTACTGCATGCCTCTGCCCATAAGTATCGTGGCATATCTTGGTCATACAACATAGCCCTTGCTGCCTCCGATATAGAACGATTCTTCCTCTCAGCAACCCCATTCTGCTGCGGGTTGTAAGGAACGGTCCACTCTCTCTTGATTCCTTCCCTGGTACAGAACTCCTGGAACTCTTTCCCTTTGTACTCGCCTCCATTGTCTGACCGAAGAACCTTTACCTTTCTGCCTGTCGAATTCTCCACAAGAGCTTTGAACTCCTGGAAGTGACTGAAGACCTCATCCTTGGTCTTCAAGAAGTATATCCAGGTCTTCCTGGAGAAATCATCAATAAAAGTAACAAAGTACTCATATCCTCTGAGAGACTTCGTTGACATTGGTCCACATATATCTGAATGTATTAGATCAAGAACCCCCTTGGATCTGGTGTCACTCCTTGGAAAAGCTGCTTTCACAAACTTCCCCAATACACATCCCTTACATACATCATCATGCTCTGTGCTCACGTCTGGAACACCTGTCACTGTCTCACGAAGCAATTTAAGTGCTCCATGATGTATATGGCCCATCCTTCTATGCCATAGCTCTCCTTGATCTCTAGGATTACTGCTGCTCACTAGTGCCTTAGGAGTATCAAACTGCAACCTATAAAGTCGGCCGCTCCTAACTCCAATAGCTATGGGTGATTTCCAATCCTTATGCTTGATTAAAACATGCGCCCCTCTAAAGAGTACATTGTAGCCTTTATCCTGAAGGACAGATATGGAAATTAGATTCATGCCCAAGCTTGGCACATACAACACATCATGAATGGAAATAGGCTTGCCATTCTCCCTCTGAAATAGAACAGTCCCTCTCCCAACTGGATTGCACTTGGACTTGTTCCCCATCTGAATCTGGAATCTGATGTCCTCCTCCTTGTAGCTGGAGAAGTACTCCCTAACTCCTGTCATATGAAATGACGCCCCACTGTCTATATACCAAACACCCTGTGAGGTTGAGCTAGTCAGGCAAGCTATGAGTGCAAACTCATCCTCCATTCTACTAGAAAGCTCATCTACACTTGCTGAAGCTGCCGTCTGCTTCTTGCCCTTCTTTTCATTTTTCTTCCTTTGTGGGCAATCGCTGACATAGTGGCCGAACTCGTGACAGCCATAGCATTTGATCTTAGATAAGTCCTTCTTCTTTTCACCTTTTGAATTTGATCCTTTGCCAGACCCCTTCTTCGCTTTCCCTTTTCCTGCTAGGGCAACGTTTTCCTGTTCCACCTCACTTTTCTGACTATTACTGCTGGTTCCATTGACAAGACTTAGTCTAAGCTCCTCCTGAGTGAAGTCACTCCATAGTCGATCCCAACTTGGTAAGGTGTCTCGTCCATTAATAACTTGAACAAAGACATCCCACTGCTTAGTAAACCCATTTAGGGCTATTCGTACTAGCTCATCATCCTTTGGTTTGTCTCCAACAGCTGCCAATTCATCCTTGACAAGTCTAAGTCTGGTGAGGTAACTTGTGACGTCTTCTCCCTTATTCATTCGGGTATTCCTTAACTTTTCTCTGAGAATCAGCTTGCGGTTAAGGGTAGCATTCTGGTACAGATTCATAATGGCATCCCACATCGTCTTTGCTGTATCTAACTCTGCAATATGCGGAACAATATGATCCTTAACACCGTCAAGAATCAGCCTCCTTGCCTTGGCATCTTCCTTCTTATATGCTACGAGCTGTGTTGCGTCTGTAGGTACAGGTACAACAGTGGTCACATAATCCTTGATACCATTCTCTTCCAGCAATAAAGAAATTCTGGCTTTCCAGACACCAAAATTTGAGGCTCCATCCAATCTGTCCTGATCTCTTAAACCTGCTGAGGCCATCTCAAAAGAAATAATAATTTGAAGAGGTCAAACTGGGTTTTATAAACCCTAGATTATTTTTCCTTTCTCCCTGTGCCTGTTCTGCACTCAGATCTGCTCTGATACCATGTGAAAAATCTATTGCAGCTACTGATTATTAATTTCCTATCTTATAAGATTATTTGGCTTATAGCAAATATTAAATAATAACACAGCTGCAACTTCACGGAAATAGAAAAATAAAATGAACACAATGTTTTGGACAAATTGTCCCTGGAAAAACCCCGAAGGGAAAACCAGTTCTGCAGATATGAATTTTATTCAACTACAGGAAATCAAGAGATACAAAATTGCTTGCCTCTTACTGGCAGAGCTCTGGAAATTTCTTTCCTGTAAATTCCCTTCCCTCAATTGTTCCTGTTGAAATTGCTCCGGCAATATTTTCCTTCTCCGGCAATTCCACTGCTCTCCAACGCTATCACTGCGCCCTTTGCTTTCACTGCAAATCAATTTGCTATCACCGCAAATTTATTTATTTGCTATCACTGCAAATACTTCTCGGATCTGTGTTTTCCAAATGCCTATTGATCCTCTTTTATAATCCCCTCATTGGAAACCAATGGCTATGATTTAATTTTAATCAATGGCTAGGATTAATTAGACTCAAAACCCTAATATCTAGAAGTCTCTCGAGAAATCAATTATCTAGGTATGGAGATAATTATTCCAGCTGTGTTTCCAGCCTCGTAATCTCCACCCGAGACTAGAACACCTGTCCAAGCTACAAAAAATTAACATTCTATCCACACTATGGATGCACAATTATGGGCCATGAATTTACAAAAAAGTGGAGGGGGATTTGTAAGTAGCTTTGCTATGATCTATGGCTAAAGCTTTTTTTTTCTTTTTGGACTAATGAAATTTAATTTATAAGGACCTATGTTGATATTGAACAAGTTTTTCCAAAGGACTCATCGTGTAGATGACGTGTCTACAACAATCCTGGGCATTTCTGAAAGTGGCGAACTTCACAAGATTCGTGATAAATGGTTGAAAAATGATATATTCAGTATAGAGAAGAAGGATAATCTAAATAATTGTGTATATTTGGTAAAGAGAGGAAACATAGTCTGAATAATGTTCTATAACAAGTATTTGCTTCTCATAGATTATTTAGATTGGATTAATAATAAAGAACTGAAGTTTGATTACTAACTTCTTAACTTCTGAAGTTAAATTCGGCACATGAAATCTGGATGCTTTGTAAGAGATTTGATATAATATTATAGTTAGATCATATGATAGGCCATTGAAATTTGAAAGAGCAATCTCACTGAAGATGCTGTTGGCTACATAAATGTGAACACTTGCAATTAAGAGAATCAACATTAGAATATCACCATGAATGGCACAATAGGGGGAGTAAGCCTCACAGGCCATTTTATGTTCTCATGGAGCTGTTAGAGGATCTATCTTTGTGGAGCAAAGGGTCCCATGGAACCCAAAAAAATTTGCTAATGCTTAAATCATAATTTTTTCCTTCAAAATAGGAGCAACTATTGTTTAGGTGGTTGTTTTTGAGCAGGTGCTTCCTAAAATTAAAAAAAAATTTCATGAGACCACCAACTGAAGGTTTATGCATACCCACAACTATAAAATTTATGGGACCACCTGCGATAAAATACTCCTAAAATGTCTCAGCAGCACCGCTGAGATAATTTAGGAAGTCCCACCCATAAGACCGCTTCCTAAAAACCTAACAACTAATATTGAAAGTTATATAGTTGTAACCAAAGCAGGTAAATGTTTCTATACAGTTATCTTGCTTAAATTGTAATTTCCATTGCAGCAAAAAGATCTGGGAAGGCGATCTGTTACTAGGAAATAAATGAAAAAAACAGAACATTGATCAGGCAAAAGCCCTTTCAAAAGAAGATATATAAAATGCTGAACATATTGGAAATGGATATGTGTTTCTTTTAACAAAGACGATACAACAAACACACCAAACATACAATAAACACGGAGATGAAGAGGTGACCCAGAGCTTACCTATGAGATTCGCCACTGTTTCAGGCCTGAGAAATTTGTAGAAGGAAAACTACAAGGTCTGTGATAATTTTTGAGTCGACGTGGATCTGTGCAACTCTCTGCATTCATACTAATAGAAAAACTAGAGTGATAATTTTTTAGTCGCCATGGGTTTGTAACTCTCTGTAAGCATAAAGGTTTCACGCTTACTTCACTCGGAATTGTTTGTTGGCTTAGGTATATTAAATTCATTTTAGAAATAATGTTTGGTGGGCTAGTTACATCATAGAATTGAATTTCTCCGTAGCAGTTGATATGCAATCAGGTAGTGTGATTAAATTTGATAGACATATATTTCCACAGTCCATGTACCTAGATTTCAATGACTAAATTTGTGGAATTAGGTGTCCACGTTCTTTTTTGTTGCACTCGTATCATTTAATTACTGCGTGATGTTTTAACAGACCTTGCTGGCATTGAACAATGTGAGTGGGAATTGAGCGCAGCAAGTACAGTTGATGTGACGAATTCAATGGTAAGACGTCGGAGCTACAACGTCAGAGATTAAAACATGCAATCAGGTAGTGTCCATTAAATTTGATAGACTTATATTTCCACAGTCCCATGTGCCTAGATTTCAATGACTAAATTTGTGGAATTAGGTGTCCACGTTCTTTTTGTTGCACTCGTATCATTTCATTACTTCGTGATGTTTTAACAGACCTTGCTGGCATTGAGCAATGCGAGTGGGAATTGAGCGCAGCACAGTACAGTTGATGTGACGAATTCAATGGTAAGACGTCGGAGCTACAACGTCAGAGATTAAAACATGCAATCAGGTAGTGTCCATTAAATTTGATAGTCATATATTTCCACAGTCCCATGTGCCTAGATTTCAATGACTAAATTTGTGGAATTAGGTGTCCACGTTCTTTTTGTTGCACTCGTATCATTTAATTACTTCGTGATGTTTTAACAGACCTTGCTGGCATTGAGCAATGTGAGTGGGAATTGAGCGCAGCACAGTACAGTTGATGTGACGAATTCAATGGTAAGACGTCGGAGCTACAACGTCAGAGATTACGTCAGGAGCAGAAACGATAATTTCCATTGCGTCGGCAGACTTTTATACACGGATACATCAACGTCGTGTCCAAACTAATTATATATATATATGAAGGCTTAGATTAAAAGGACTATCATAAAATCAATTTTGTCCATTGGTTGTTTTTCAAAATGTCATAAATGAGAAGAACCAAAAAAGTTCCTTTATCTTCATCATTTTAACAATTGATAAATTATTAATTTTTAAAATTTTATTTTTCTATTTGTAACTCCCATCAAATGTGAATGCGCTACTAATCATCCACCCATGATTTGATATTTGCCAATGTTTGCCCCCTATCATCTTGCAAGTAAACAAGATTTTTTTTTATAGATCATTATCTCACCAAATTCATTTTCAAAGGAAAAATTCTAACCTCCTTCCATTTTCCTACTGCTGTGTGAAACCAAAAAATGCTTTGATGATTGTATTGAAAAAGGGTTTATTTATACCGCAAAATTGGGTGATAGTTACAACCACTATTCCAAACAACTTAACTACCCCCATGTAAGATAGTATAATATTTTTTTGGGTGTCTAGGTTACTAAGGGCCTTTAATTGGAGGACTTTGGTATATTGGTGTTGCTCATTTAAGATTGCAACAAGATTTATACTAACCAAATTAAAGGAGGCATGACATTATTCAACAGACTAATATAGTTGTATAGTCCACGGACTAAAAAGAATAAAGCAAAATTAAACGTGCAGTAGATATGTAGTTTATGTTAAAAGTGGAATTCCGAATGGTATTAAGAATTAGTATATAGTAATAATTAATGTATAATTCTTATTATTATTCAAATGTATTAAAAACACTTCTTATTAGTAATTGTATTATTGCAATGATTTTTTTTTATCTAGTGATTACCAATCAAAACAAAGTATTATTTTTCATGTTAGATCAAATTTTTTTTTTACTAAATTACATGAGAAATTTTTAAGGAAATATTATTTTGAGTAAAACAAATATTTTTTCTTTAAATCTATGCAAATATTATAACAAAATTGTAATATTTATATTAATACAATATTCATATTAATGTGATTATTTAATTTTGATTCATTGTATATAATTTATGAATTTGATATTTTAAATATTAATGAAATAATATAATTAATTATATATGAATAATAGAATGTATATTAAATTATTGATTATATAAATTAGTAGAATTATCATAATGTAGAGTTCCATTCAATATGTTGGAAGTATTTCTCTATTTTTTTTTAATGTGATAGATATTATAAAAGTTCATATATCAAATGCATACTTATAAAAATGATTATACATACTTATAAAAATGATTATGAGCCATCTTAGTATGTATTTAATATAAAAATATAGTTATGCCTTATGTGCATAATATTACATATAAGTTGTAGAACATAAATCTATTGTATCTTCACATAATTATTTTTAAAATAATTATATGATTAAATATGCATTTATTTCTTTGGCGGATTATATAAAAATCAATAAGAGATTCAATGAATTTACTACATATATACAATATAGACAAGTTATTTAAAAGGTGAACTATAATTTTTAAAATCATATTTTTTAAATGATCTATAGGATAAGTGATCCCTGAATGTAAAGTAATAATAACTTAATAAATATTTACCTCCTAAGGAATAGACATTGTAATAATTTTACCAACTATGTTTGTTCATGTAAAAAAAAATTACTAATATAAGTGAAAGAAGACAATAGTTAATGTGATGAAATTTCAATAAAAATTAATAAAATAATTTATCTAACAAATTCTATAATTTCTTGAGAATGTTTTCAGCCTACCCCATTGAACCTATGGGTCCAATTGCTAGTATTTATTAAATTAAAATGGAACACAATAGGAAATTGTAATCTTTGCAATTTCACACTACATTAAGTAATCATCTTAGCATTTTGCACCTCCTCTCTGCATGATAGGTCAGATTTGTGTGATTTTGGTCTATTTCTTGTTCTTTCATCAAATATTCATTATAAGGCTTTAATGTCTACATGGTCCTAAGGTGCCTTATACAACTAGGAGCTGGTTTTACCTAGACCCGAGTGCTCCTCACAGACGTCAACACGTCGCGCTAGCGTCCCGCATCTGTTTCCTGACATGTATTTCTTTTTGGGCGTTACAACATGCTTTCAATGATCATGGAGATTCATGGCAATGCCTCTGAAAGTCACAGAATGAGTCCTTTCATGCATTTTCAAGATTCTTCCCTCTTGAAAGAGTATTGGGGGATCAAAATTAAAATCATACCCTGTATTTATTTCACTAGAATGCCAAATATAAAATGAAATACATAAGACAACTCAACAATTTGGAACACAATTGATAAATTAGAGGATTATGGCTATACACAACACAATAGATCAACTGAAATTGGAGGATTTGGTTAAACACAACCCAATAGATCATTTGAAATTAGAAGATTAGGACTTTACACAACACAGTAGATCAACTTGAAGATTATGGCTAAATACAACTTAGTGATCAAGTGGAAATTTTTTGAAGATTTTGTGTATAATACACTATATATTTTATCTACTGGATGACACATGATTGACCAATTGTACTTATAATATTTTATCTACTGTATGTCACAAGATTGACCAATTGTTCATATAACCCTTCTACCAATTGATCAAGTGGAGGATTTAAGATATATATTTGAGACACTCTAATATTTGAGATAATTCAAGTATCAGAGGTAAATGGGTTTACAAACAACACAATTGATTGGAAGGATTTTGGATATATAAATTGGACACAAATACCCAAATCTATTTTTAACCAAAGTGAGAGCTTCACACACAACTCCAAAAATAAGTTTAAATCCTTTAGAGAGTTTAAGTACTTGTCAATGGAGGTTTTTTAAAATTTTGAGGTACATATGGTGATCTTTATTTTTGTTATTTTATTTTGTCTAAGGGATATATATATGGTGTTGCCTTTGTAGGTGCCTTGAAAGTAAGCCAAAGCTTTGTGTTTTGCTTGGTTGTAAAAGATTATCAACGTACCCATTGAACCTATGGGTCCAATTGCTAGTATTTATTAAATTAAAATGGAACACAATAGAAAATTGTAATCTTTGCAATTTCACACTACATTTAGTGATCATTTTAGCATTTTGCACCTCCTCTCTACATGATAGGTTAGATTTGTGTGATTTTGGTCTATTTCTTCTTCTTTCATAAAAAAATCATTATAAGGCTTTAATATCTACATGGTCCTAAGGTGCCTTGTATGACCAGAAGCTGGTTTTATCTAGACCCGAGTGCTCCGCACGGATGTCAACGTGTCATGCTAGCGTCCCGCATCTGTTTGTTGACATGTATTTCTTTTTGGGCTTTACAACACGCTTTATGTGATCATGCAGATTCATGGTAATGCCTCTGGAAGTCACAGAATGACTCATTGCATGCATTTTTGAGATTCTTCCCTCTTGAAAGAGTATTGGAAGAACTTGGAATGGATTCAACACAATTGTCATGCATTCACTCTCTCTCTCAACTTTGAAGAATTTGGCTTTGATGCTCTCTGTTATTCTTCTTGTGAAAACTGAACTCCAATAATTATTGAAAGTTAGATATTGTTGATATTGTGAGATTACTCCTCTTGGCTCTTAGGGTTTGGTTGCACTCATTGTGAGGTTCTCTTTTCCTAGGTTTTGAGGCTGCACATTGTCTTCAAGCTTTTGAGAACTCACAACTTCCTCTTATATCTTCAAACTGGTAAGATCTTTTCATTAAAGTTTCTCAATACTTGTTTATTCAAATCTATGTGCTTTGCATAGGTTATTATATGGTGTAGACCACCATTTCACTTGTTTTCTTTGGTGTAGACCATCATTTTCTTATTAGTTGCACAAGCTGCATGTTGTAAGTTTCCCTTCCCATAGACTAGGGAAGAAACTGTTGATAATCTAGTTGTTTGCTTGTTGTTCTTACCTTTCTAGACACACTAAAGATAAGAACACACACATTTCCTTTTGATTTCTATGTCATATTTTATATTGTTGCTTGTGAAGGTAGAAATACGAACACTAGGACTTGACTAAAGCAAGTCCCCATGCATCCCCACTATTTTTCCCTCTCTTTTTGTAGGTTCTTTGAAGTGGAGATCATACAACCATATGAGGGTTTTGTATTACTTCCTTTTGTGTTTGTCTCTTTTTATTTCCATTAGTTTACTTGACTTTTCTTTCATTTCTGTTTCAACTAGATATCATTGGGTATAATGTATGTTGGGCTTTGTGTTGTGCAAGTAGTTTGAGGCCTTGCAGGGTTGAACATTTTTATTTTGCATTCATTTTGGACTCCAACACCCAGCGTGGATGTCCTCACGACATGCTGTCATCCTAGGCCGAGGCTCTCTCCTTGTAGCTACAGGTTTCACTTTCTAGCCTCTTCATTTCTACTTTTAGTTTCTGTCATTTTTGTTACTGTTGTTTCATTTTTGCATTTTTCTAGTTTTTGCCCTCATTTTTAATCACCTATTCGGTGTTGGGATCAAGGTGTCTCAACCTTAGAGTCCTTTCTGGTGTCTCCTATTTTTTAGGAGGTGAAAAAGCAGTTTTGCTTTTTACTTTTTCAGAAATGGTGTTTTTAAGTCATTCTTAAAAAAGTTATTTTGTGTTTTTTATTTTTTTCTCAATAAGCTGATTTTTGCTTTTTGTTGAGAAAAACGAGGAGTGCCACCTCGGTTGACCTTGGGTCTTGTTTAGCAGGTTTCTATTGTAGGAAGTTACCATTTATGGCAAATCTTATCCTTATCTCTTTAGAGTGCCCATGAAGAGGATATGCTTTGTTTTTTGGAAATTTGATTTGGATAAAATTTTCAAGTTGGAAAATATTCCTCTTTGGGAAGTGGATGCCTAAGAAAGATAGGATAAGCTTTTCTGGCTTCAAAATAGATTTGAAAGCGGATATTTTGTGTGCTTCTATAGAGGAGTTGGTGGAGAAAGCTAAGCCAGCTTTTTGAGGGTGATTTGTTTTTGTAGCTCTTGCATTATGTGTATTGTAGTGTTTTTGAAGATGTATTACAGGTTGAAGCAATTTTGAAGAGCCAAAATGTTGTTGGTATGTTTCTAGATTTTGCAGTAGTGAAGACTCCTGAAAAAACACTTGTTCTAAGAGTTATATTATAATCATAAAAATTTTATAGTAAAATAATTGAATTGTGTGTTTGGAGTGTGGGGTTTTTTTACCTGAAAAGGTTTTCCCCACATAAAAATCATTGTGTTAATGTTTCTTGATTTTAAATCTTAATTAATTAAATGTATGTGAATCTTAATAAACTATAATCATTGAAAGGTTTGAAAGATTTAACTGCAAACCTCTCCTCATAAGACTAGTTTGGAAGTTGTTTCCACGCCTGTGCTTCCTTTCATTCGGATTGCATTACTTTGTGTGGAACTCATAGTGGTTCTGTAGTGATCTAGGATAGATTAACTTCACATTTGACACCTCGAATAACAAAACCCAAGTGTAGTTGTAGTGGAGAGTTCACTCAATCGAAGCTAGTAGATTAACAAGTAATTTCCCACGCTACATTTTTGGTGAACCTGACGTGTTCTAAAACATTTCAAAACCTTCATTTCTCAGTTGCAGTTCACCCTACATCTTTCATGAACCTATTGTTCTAAACAAACACTTCTTCAAAAAAATCAAAACAACATTCTCTTGTCATCACTTAACACTGTGCGTTGTAAGGCCTAAACATAGTTTATGATCTTTACAACCCAGTCTTCAAATTCATAGTACATAGTGCATAGGAGTGAAAGGAATTTAAGAAAATCCACCTCAATCGTATTTTCTACTAATCCTTCCACCCCTATCCTGCTCAGCTCTTGACTTTACTAATTTATCTTCTTAACAACTTAATTTCTCTTCTTAACAACTTAATTTCTCTCATCCATCTCCATCTTCTAGCTCTGTGTCAATGACTTCATTCCACGATGCAGAGCAAGTTTTCAACTATGAGACAGCACTTGAATATGTCCCGCCAGAACGAATTGTTGCCTTAGATCATGGATTCGGTGATTATCGTTATTTCTTGTCACATGAGGACATATCTGGATCTATTGTTCCATTGATTGATGCCCTTCATGTCATGTTGAACAATCATCCTAAGGGTATTAATTTTCTTCGGAGCCTTGCTCACATTGTGCATAGCAAAACCCTGCCATTGGTTGGTTGTATTCCAGGTTCTCAAGACTCCCAGTCTCATACTTTTGGTAATCAGCTCTCCATGGCTTTACCTATCATAGACATTCACATTACACTTCTCTACAAATGACCACTAGTTGTGCTAATTCTGGTAGTGTTGGTTTTGCCTCGTCTTCCACTGGAACCAATATTATTAATCAATATGGATTCATTCCATCATCGATGCCTTTAAACTTTAGGCTTCCTCGTGGTAACCATGGAATTTCTCAACAAATTTCACAACCTCCTACTTCTGCTTCACTTCCTTCAATGTCACATACTACTAATCCTGTAATAAACCAACTACTACAAAATGTTGGTTCTTTATAGCAACAACTTGCTTCTTTGTCTACTTCATTAGCACAACCCCTTATGTTTGCTTACTATCAACGCAATCCTATTTCTCTTACCATCCTTGTCAAACCATTCCCACAGGGCTTTGAGGCCCCATAGATTTGAAAAGTATACTGGTAAGAGTGATTCGAACACTCATATTTTTGCTTTCACCGTTCTTTGCAGTGACTTTCTATTTTAGGATGCTCTACTAGTCAAACTATTCTCCCATTCCCTTAAGGATACAACATTGGATTGGTTTTGCTCACTTTCTGATCATTCTATTCTATCTTTTGATCAATTAGTAAATCAATTCTTACAACATTTCTAGGCTAACATTGGACCTCAGGTTGCTTTGATAGACCTAGTCCACGCAGGGAAATAATGAAAAAGTAATTGATTATATCTGTCGGTACCAATCTTTGTTCTCACAGATTTTGTACACCCTACCTGATTCTAATGTGTAGCAGGTTTTCATAAGAAACTTGCAGCCACAAATCTAGGATTGGATTGTGTTGATGCATTATTCTTCTTTTGCACATCTTTTCACAGCATTGCACGCGACTATCAGCAGTCATTAAGCTAGTTTGAGAGTTCGACCTCACCAACCCCTGCTAACCAGTCTGGTGTTTCCATATCACATAATTATAAAAAAAGAAAAAATTAACAAAAATAATTCCTCAGTAATAGTCAACAATCTAGCGGCCGAAGTAGCTTCACAAGCTGCTCTAGCCCTGTCTACTCCAGAAACAAGTAATAACAAAAAATTGACTCCTTTAAAGGAGTCTCTTTATAGCATCATGACATAGCTCTTGAACAATGGTTTGGTGTAGCTACCTCCCATACATCCCCTCGATACCAAAAAGCCATTGCAACCTTCCTATGATGCCAAAGCCTTTTGTCAATTCCACCAAGTCCCATGTCACGATACTGAGTGATGTTTACATCTCAAGCACACAATACAAGACCTCATTGACTAGGGTGTTATCTAGGTCTCGGGAGCGAATAGCAAAAGTAATAAGGCAATTGCTCCCACTAATCAACATCTATAGATCTATATAGATCCGATGTCTTGCCACACCCTCTAACTTTGTTGACCTTCCTTTACCCTTTTCTTCTCCCTTCTCTTTGCATTTTATTACATTAGCAATGGATTAGGAATTTGTGATAAATTTTAGTTTTACAAAGAAAGTTTGAGGTGATTTTATGACTTCTAAATGGTTAAATTGTAAATTTAAATATAGTCTCTTTATTCTAAAAATTAGAATTGAATTCCTCTAAATTGGGATGATTTTTTGTGCATAACTTTTTAAATTCCATGCTTTTAAAATTCTAATTTTGAGGGAATAGATTGCTATTTTTATGTTTTAATCATTTCAATGCAAATTAATGCAAAATTAATCACTTTTAAACAAACTAAATCAAGATCATCAATGCATTTAAAGTGAAATAGAGTCTTTCCATGGCTAATAGTTGCAAATTACACTAAGTGAACCTCTCTTTTAATTGAATGACCTCATATTCATTTTAGCTTCTTGAATGGACCAACCAAAGTGCTCTCCAATTGAGAGATTCTAGCAAACCTCAAAACTAATTCATGAAGACTCTTGAGGCTAGCCACCTTTCAAGCAGGGAAATCTTTTCCATTCCACCTGTGAAACTTCATGACTCACGAGAAAGTTGATGTGTCAAAAGCCACATCAACAAAAATGGTGCTAGAAGGATGGCCCACAACGAAGTATTAGGATAATTTAAATCTATTGTTTTTAATGTTTCATCTATCTTTTTAATTGCTAAAATGATAAAAATACCAAAAAATTTGTAAAATCCAAAAATTTTAAAAAATTATAAAATCTTAAAAAATACTACAAAAGGAAAACATGAGAAAATTTCTAATTTATTCTCCATCAACATAATCAATAAAATGATTAGGGCATAATTGAATGATGATGGCAAGCCTTATGTGCATGCCTAAGGGTTTTCCCTAAATCTCCATGAATGCATATAATTGGTTTCCTAGCTTCTCCCCTAGTGTTGGGAAAAATGCATTTGAAAATGTTAAGATCACTATAAAAAATCCCTGTGATTAGCTCTATTTTTGCTTCCACCCACTATTTTAATGTATTTTTCTCCATTTTTTTTGAAAAAGTCAGCACTATTTATCGGGATGGCGCTATTTTTGGCATTTTTTACGCTGATTAGAACAAGTAGGCACTAAATTAGGTGCCAATTAGCGCTGAATTTAGCGCCTAATTCAATCCTTATTTAGCACCTAATTCAATCCCTAATTTAGCACCTAATTTAGCGCCTCATTTAGCACCTGATTTAGTGCTTATTTAGTGCCTTATTTAGTGCTTAATTTATGGTTACTTGGGTTTAGGAGTATTATTTAGGGTTCAGGGTTTATGGTTTTGGGTTAGGGGTTAAGGTTTAGAGGTTTAGGGTTTAGGGTTTAGAGAGAGATAGAGGACCAATAGGAAGATATAGAGGAGACCAAGGGGAGAGATAGGGAGATAGAGAGTGAGGGACATGACCAGAGACATAGGGAGAGAGATTGAGAGGTAGAGAGACAAAGATGATAGGGAGAGAGGGGAGAGATAGGGAGATAGAGGTTTAGGGTTACTTGGGTTCGGGGTTTAGGGTTTCTTGGTTTAGGGGTTAGGGGTTAGGGGCATTATTTAGGGTTTAGGGTTGATTGTTTAGGGGTTAGGGGTTTAGTTTAGAGGATTAAGGTTTATAGAGAGAGAGGAATGATAGGGATATATAGAGGAGACTGTGGAGAGA
This sequence comes from Cunninghamia lanceolata, assembly GCA_027924645.1. NCBI lineage: Eukaryota > Viridiplantae > Streptophyta > Pinopsida > Cupressales > Cupressaceae > Cunninghamia > Cunninghamia lanceolata. The sequence continues at coordinate 701,479 of BSBN01001872.1, forward strand.
GATAGGGAGATAGAGAGTGAGGCACATGGTCAGGGACATAGGGAGAGAGATTGAGAGGTAGAGGGATGATAGAGATAGGGAGTTAGGGGAGAGATAGGGAGATAGAGTTTAGATTTGCTTGAATTTAGGGTTTAGGGTTGCTCAGGTTTGGAGATAGCTAGAGAGAGAGGAGATAGATAGGGAGAGATATAGGAGACAGAGGGGAGAGATAGGGAGATAGAGTCGAGTGAGCAAGATATCCAGAGAGATAGGGAGAAGGATTGAGAGGTAGAGGGATGATAGAGATAGGGAGATAGGGGTTTAGGGTTTCTCAGGTTTAGGGTTAGGGGTTAGGGGTTAAGGTTTAGGAGCATTATTTAGTGTTTATAGTTTAGGGTTTAGAGGTTTAGGGTTTAATGTTTACAGAAAGAGGACCAATAGGGAGATATAGAGAGTGAGGTACATGGCCAGAGACTTAGTCAGAAGAGATAGGATATGGAGAGTGAGGGACATGGCCAAAGACATAGGGAGAGAGATTGAAAGGTAGAGGAATGATAGAGATAGCTGGGAGATAGGGAGATAGAGGTTTAGGGTTGCTTGGGTCTAGTGTTTAGGGTTTAGGGGTTTGGGGTTTAGAATTTAGGGGTTTAGGGTTTCTCATGTTTAAGGTTTATGGGTTACAGGTTAGGGCTTAGGGGCATTATTTAGGTTTTATATATGTTTTATGGGTTAGGATTTAGGGGCATTATTTAAGGTTTAGAGGTTTAGGGTTGCTCAAGTTTAGGGTTTAGGGGGCATTATTCAGGGTTTACGGTTGCATGTCAAAAGAAGTCTCTCTCTCTCTATCTCTCTCTCTCTAAATCCCTCAACCCTAAATAATGCCCCTAATCTCTAACCCATAACCCCTAAAACCTAAACCTGAGCAACCCTAAACCTCTATCTCCCTATCTCTCCCTTATCTCCCTCTCTCTATCATCCTCTACCTCTCAATCTCTCTAGACATCTCACTCACTCTATATATCTCCCTATCTCTCACTTTGTCTCCTCTATCTCTCCCAATCTATCTCCTCTCTCTACCTATCTATCTCTCCCTATCTCTTGCCTCTCTCTCCCCTATCATTCCTCTATCTCTCTAGACATCTCTCTAGTCACTCTAGTCTATCAACTCCCTATCTCTCTAGTCACTCTAGTCTATCAACTC